>CM045580.1:9201364-10401364 GCA_024721215.1 Cheumatopsyche charites
ATCTTAAAAATTCACACGAGTGACAAAATACAGAAACAGACGTATGAAGCATGTATATGCATTTTGTCTTTCGTCACTCATGTGAATTTTTGATAGTTCGTAGCCGGAGGACTGATAGTTAATATTATGATATCGATTATCGAGATTACGATATCCAAGATTTCCCCAACCGGCAGCAACACTTTTTTCCGAAGGGAAATCGTCATATTGCCATAAGCAGATAGGTTTAACGTTTCGTCCAAATCTGAAAATACAGCAAATAAGTAAGTATCAAATATGCCATTTTAGTAATCAAAAAATTAAACCTTGGAGATTTCTGCAATTGTAACAATGCGATATCGTTGTATTTAAGAGGTGGCTTATATTGAGGATGTTTAAAAATCGACAAGATTTGTACATCTTGATTGAGCCAAGGATCGAACTTTTTTAAGTTTCGAGCTCCAAGACGCACAATCGTCGGCGAAGGACTGAAAATTATTATTTAATGTGTTAAATATTATATTTGGTCATTTTATAATTTAGTAAATTACCTGGATAACCTAGGATCATTTGCAATATACGCACAATGGCCAACAGTTAAAACGAAATATTCACTAATCAACGAACCAGCACAGTTCCATATGAATCCTGAACCGTCGACTTTTGGCCATCCGAGTGCAGCCTTATTTCCATAATTTTATATGCATATATTTCAATCAAACTTATCACAATTTAGTACCTACTTGACCGTTTTATGTACGCCACTGATATTCACTGATTACCATTAAATAAGATATTTTTCATGCTCAAAAGCTTTTTCTTACCTATACAAAACTTATGCCGAATTGGTATTGGGAAAATTATGGCATACGTATAACAGACAAGTACCATACACTGTGTATTAAACAGTGGCGGCTCGTGGATATGATATTTGGGGGTGCTGTAGATTAAAAAGCAGTAAAAAGTTACATATATTTTATTTAAAATATAAAAAATAATTAATGAATAATTAAAGAAATAGCTATTTGCAAATGAAGTCCATTCGTCAGCCATTAATGATAAATAAGATGTCTCATTAATTTCAGCCGTTATTTTTTCACGACATATTTGTAGCATGCAATCTAGGAGTTCATTTTGAATCGTTTTAGAAGTTCTTTCAAATGCTGAACTATTACATAAATGAAGCTTTAATTCGGGGTCTAAATTTGCTGCAAAATTAACAAGACCTCTAAATACGCCTGGATTAAGCGAATCGTCTTTTTCATCGTGACCTCGAGAAGAAAGTTCAAAATTCCCGCAAAATTTAATACAGTCGATTATTTTTGACAATATTTTTTTGTTTTTAATGACATTTTCATTATGTCTAACGATTGTTTGTTTATATGATTCACTTAGACATTCCATAACATTGACACTACCCAATAATAACAAAGACACGACATTATCTATGTGTTTTCGAGAAAGTTCATGTTTAGTCGTTTTTTCTTTCATTCGTTCCTGTTCGGGCTATTAAAATATCTGGGATTGGACGACCTCGCTGTTTGATCTTTACTTTTTCTTCGAGAGACAGAGAAGAAAACGTTATAACTTGTATTTCTGTTAGAGTTAATGTCTCGGTTAGATCCATGATTTTTATCCTGTAATAGGGGCAAATGCTATATTTAAAAAAAGATTATATAAAAAAAAGCTTGGCATGCAAACAAAGAGCGTAAAACACTTCCAAAAAGGTGTTAAGTGTATGTAAAAATGCGCAGGAATGAGGAGTGCGTGAGCGCAAAATCGCAAAAGCAGCCGATTGAACTGGGGCTCGGTGCAGCGCGACACGCCTATAGAGTTCGGCACCCCCCTCCACTCCTTGCACTGAACGCACTTGGTTTTCGCCATACAAATCCCTAGGAGAAGCGCTGCTTTGCGTCGCAGCGTCTCGCTCCATACAAACATCTACTGCGCACTCTGTCTGCGCACAAGACACCGATGCGTCTGAGGAGCGATCACCGCGCAATCACCTACTTGACCGTTTTATGTACGCCACTGATATTCACTGATTACCATTAAATAAGATATTTTTCATTCTCAAAAGCTTTTTCTTACCTATACAAAACTTATGCCGAATTGGTATTGGGAAAATTATGGCATACGTATAACAGACAAGTACCATACACTGTGTATTAAATATATTATGTTAAGATTCATAGCTGACCACATGTGGAAATTCTCCTGAATTTGCTGAACTTCCTCCAACCACTTGTATATTTACAGTGTCTTCGCATTTTTTGTAACTTTTGCATTCTAAAATAATTCACTTTTAATGTTTTTCAATGAAAATTGAGTGAGATTGAATATTTTGTAAATAGTCATGTTATTGACAAGATGAACAAACAGTTTGAGTAAAGATCAAATATTGCTGTTTCTTATTTGTATAAGCAAATAAATAATACATTATTCACTTGTGTTTTAAGTATAAATGTACATTTAGTAAAAAACACAAAAACCGTTAGATTTTCACATTTCGGATTGTGTTTCTGGTAAATGTGTTGATAAAATTTCACAATATTTTTAATACTTACTTTTAACACTAACTCGTTCATCAGAATTTGGATTTTTTGTAGTTGTACTAATTATTGTACTAGTAGTAGATATGCTGAAAACAGCTATTGAATTTTCTGTTGAAATTGAATTAAAACCACATTTTCTTCTTGAATTAGCTCTTCTACGAGGACAGCACACCAAAGAAGATAAACCTTTATTGACACAAATATCAAAATTCATGCAATATTTCCAACTATATCAATATTTATTTAACTGATCACCTTCAAATCCACAAACTGTCGGTTTAATACCGTTGCATTTAAATGTATCGAAGACATGAGAACATTGATCGCTTTTCTTGCATATTCCTCTTTTTCTTCCGTTGTCTATATAACACCTATCTCCGACTTTATTTATTTTATAATATGATATATTGATAAAATATAACTTAGGTATGTTAAATATATGAATTATAATTACCGCTATGTGCGTGTGTACTGTTCAAGATAAACAAAATGAAAATTAATTTTTGAAAGAGCATCGTTTCGTTTACTCAACGATGGATGAAAGGTGACTGGATGGAAATTATTTTGTCAAAGAAATAAGTAGGTAAAAACAAACCGGAATTTATAAAACGATTTTAATGTGATTTAATATCACTTATTTATTTTGAACATTTTTATAGATGGGATTTCATTACTTACAATTAGACAGTTTAATAATGAAGAAAGTACCTACAAACATAATACATATTTACTTGAGTGTCTTATGCCGGTTCAAATACTAGGACGATATGTGATAATTAAAGAATGAAAATAAAAAATATATACTTGCATACATTAAGTGGAAATATTCTTTAATAAAAAGTAATTTATAGAAATTTTATAGGATTGAAAAACAAAATGATTTCTAAATAACTTCTACAATCAATCATTATATGAACTAGTCTCATTTGAACAACAGAGAAACTTTTTTCATAATTGTAAATAAAATGTGAAAATCTCACCATATAAACCTACACATGATTCATAGAATCTAAAATGATGACAGGTCCATCAATATCATTCAGAAACTAAAAAGAAAATGTTGACATGTTACATGTTTCCTAGAATGTGCATAAGAAATATCTTCAAAATGAATAGCAGAAAAATAGTCTTTGCGTAATTCATTGTGGTATTACCTCATTGGTTGTTTGATGAAGACTTGTTTTTACAAAGGTCAAAAGATTATAAATGAAATATGACGACTGAAAAGGCTAATGAGTACAAGTGACTTTGTGGTGATTTAAAAAAAAGCGTGGTCAAAGTTGAGCATGTACCTAGATGTATTAGGTCCAGTGATTTGATGATATATCTCAATGCATGTTTCAAGTTCGTTTATATATTTTTGCCACCAAATATATGAGCAGTTTACATAAAAGCGATTTGACGGAAATGTCACATGTACTCCTTGGCCTTTTCAGTCGTCACATAGATTTATATTTAATGGTTGTAATAATAATAATTTGAAATATTATATATGTATAATTTTAAATGGAAATTATTCATGTTGATGTGGAAAACTTGCATCTTTTATACATTGTTTTTCAATATGAAGAATGAAAGTTTCATTAAAATAATGAATGTTCAAAACAATTTATTCTTCTTTTGAAACAATGAATAACATTTTTAAGTCAAAAAACAATACAATTTATCCTGGAGGCCATTGCATTTGTCTTCCACCCAAAACGTGAAGATGCAAATGATAGACACTTTGAGCGCCCATTTTCCCATCGTTAACAACCAGACGGAAACCGTCCACTAATCCTTGTTCGGCTGCTAGACGTCTTGCAACAATCATGAGATGTCCTGCAATAAAGTTCACCAATTCATCATTTGCACAATAGTAAAAAAATACAACAAGCATTAAAGAATCAAACCTAAAAGTTTCTCATCATCGTCAGAAGCCTTAGATAGTTGAGGAATTGGCTTCCTCGGTATTACTAAGAAATGAACGGGAGCTTGAGCATTGATATCGTGAAAAGCCACGCACTGAAACAAAATAAAATTTTTGTTATATTTGATTTTGTTGTTTATCAATTGAAAGAGACTGAAATAAGTGATTCATAAATGTATGAACAATTGTATATTGAAATCACAATCAGATGGATTTGTATTACCTACTACAGATGTGACAATTCTGTACATAGGCCACTATTAGCAAACAAATATCTATTCAAAAGATTGAGTTAGGCTACAGTTTTTATTATTCACATCTCATTTTTCATTAAGGTCATAATATTTTTCTAATTATTTTAGTTTTTGACTGTCATACGAGAAATCGACAAATTTTAACAATCTACACGTTTCTTTAATTAACTTATGTCTAGTACAATGGTGAAAAATCCTATGTTCACTTTTGCAAGCAAGATTTCATTTTATCATATAAGGTAAAAGGATATAATTACTTCAGATTATTCTGTTGATAATACTTCGTCACAAGTTCTTTAAATCGTATAAATTGAGCGATCTTGCATGTTTTTATTTTTGCTTAAAATGCCAGATAAGTGTTTAAATTGTTAGATATCGAGAAAAATATGCGGGCTTGCTTGATTTATTTAATTTTAAGAAAGCTTGATGAAGTCTTACACAGTGATGAGGATATAGCTGTTTACCATACAAGTACAAATCACACAAATAGGTTATGTTCCAAAGAGCTCCCAATTTTGAACTTGAGTGCAAGAATTATAATATTTAGTTTCAAAACATTTTCATTTTTATAAAATTCAAGAAATATACAATATGAATAGACGATGAACAAGTAATAATAATCGATTTCAAAACCGGCCGGTATGACATGTAACATGAAGTTATTAGAAGCTATAAAAATATAGAAGTGAAGAAAGACCTGATCATCCTGATAGATGAAGCTGCAGGGTATCTCTCCTCGAAGAATTTTACCGAAGATGGTATCTTCGGATGGCTCGGCCATCTGCGACAAAAATACCTCACCAGACATCTTGGCTCGACTACTTTTGACAGTTTGCAACTGATCTGTCAGATGATTGTTGGCAGTGCTGCCAATACGTTTTCAGTTCAAAAGTAATTTAACAGAAGTAGGGGAGACTTATTCCCACTATTTTGTTTTATGTCTCTAACTAACTTTTGGAAAATTGGATTTAAAAAATAAATAGTGTCGAAACACTGGGAATTGAACTAGGTTTACTTGGAATAAGCGATATTGGAAATAATCTATTGCATCCATGGTGTGTGTAAGAGATAGGGCTAAGTTTCAACGATTTTATTGCGTGTTGAATTGTGCGTCGATTGGAGGCAAGCCCATTGTGTGAGAGCAGGCTTTTTTTAAGCAATTTTCTAAAAAAAGACCTGCGGCGTATGTTTCACTAGAAAAAATTGGATTCTCTTGAAAGCACATATGAAATTTAATAATAATTTCAGATATCCACTTTTGATGAAAAAAATCTTCCATTTTAAAATCATCCTTAAAAATTTTTTGGAACGAAATAATATTTCAGCCATTTTTCTGACTGAAAAAAAATATGCCTACCTATAGCGCAATTTTTTTAAATGTTATTATTGAATTATATTAGTATTTAAATGATTAATTAAAAAAATATTTTTTTCTAAGATAATATATTACGGATTATCAGAAAAAGTGAAAACAACTTTCGGCTGAGGCGCTTTCTGTCGTTTTCGAAATAAAAAATAAATTTGGGGGGGACGGATGAAAAATTTTCCGAGCATCCTGTTTAGGTTCTTAGAAAATAAGGTCACCTCATATTAACATCAAGAAAACGAAAATATGATGGGAATTCGACGAGCACTTCCTATAGAAACGCTCATCATATGTTCGGGGGTTAACACTCAATACAATTAAGCAAATTTGCTAAAAAAAAAAAATGTGAAAATCGCCGAGTCGCCGCGACTTACCGAACTGTTATTGTTTCAGACATGAGTTGCATTGCGATGTCAAGTGCAACGATATTGATATTACATTATGTGCGTAACGCGCGTTTCGCGTGACCGGCGCCCATTTGTCAACGATCGGGGTTGCCACCCCAAACATGATTATATGATCCGAGCCTCTCATTATCGACTGTGCATGTGTTAAACTGTGTGCGTTACTCTCGCAATCAGTGCCGTACTGTGGGTCTTAACTTCGGTAAGTGCCGAAATTTTATATGACGACTGAAAAGGCCAAGGGGTACAAGTGATTTCGAGAAAAGCGCGCTCAAAGTTTTGCATGTACCCAAATGTATTAGGAGGAGGTCGAGTGATTTGATGGTATATCTCGGTACACGTTCCAAGTTCATTTATATCCTTTTGCCACCAAATATATTAGCGTACATCGAAGCGGTTTCTGTACATAACTCAATTTCGGGGAAAATGTTGCTTGTGCCCTTTCGCCTTTTCAGTCGTTATATGTGTATTAAAAAAAATAATCGAAAAGGCATATTGAGAAGAAAAAATAACGGTATAAGTTTCATGTGACCGAGGTCTGAATTTTCAATCATTTGTTAATGTTGATAACTGTTAAATTTTATAGAAAATTCTATAAATGTTTTAGTTTAAGATGAGCAGTTTAACTAAAGATCAAAAGATCATTTTTGATATGTAATTAGATTAATATTTTCATAATAAGTACCTATATCAAATTCAGTCGATTTTGCTATAGGCATCTGCTTTGAATGAATTATATTTTTTTATTTTAATAAATATTCAGTTTATGTGGATTGGGGCAAAATCTATTCGGTATACCCCTAACATCTTGGGAAAATACATCACTGGTTCGTGTTTGAATGCGTCGAGCTTTCGTTATCGCGATTTGAAATTTTGACCGTTGAATTTGCTCTCTAAACATGTCTGGATGTTAATCGATTTGGGTAAACTTCGAATAGATGTGTTTTATGTTATTTGCGTTGGGAAATAATAGTTTATTCGTTCGAGTTTCATTTGAAAATTTTCTATTTTCGTGAAAATAAAAGAAAATGTTGATATTTTCTTCGCTAAGTTTAAACTAAATAAAGAGCTAAAATGTTTAGAAATTTGTAGATTTAATTGAATAACTGAAAAGAATACGTTAAGTGAAAAAAAAATGTAACAAAAAATTTTTGCTGCTATAACTTTTTTCACGCAGCGAATTGAGACTCACCCCTAAAATTAAAAAAAAAAACGATACTCAAGAAAAGAGCTTTTCAACAACATGAGTCTGATCATTATCGGTCTCTGGATACATGTTCCATAGCATTGCAGTATTCGAGTATATTTCGTTCATCGTCCTTTTTCTGTACGATCGTGTCGTTCTTTAAACGAAAAACATCCGCTGATTCTAATCGTGGAAAACTCGCTCATTTCAGGCGACTGGCGACTGAAGTGTGTCGCCACTCTATAGGTGGACATACACATGTACTTACGATTTATCTTACGATAGCTTACCTTAATAATGATAAAGACACAAGGGATACCTTCGGTTTTATACCTTTCCCTTCCCTTCGGAAAGTGTGAAAATTAAATCGACTACCATTTGAATATCTTTCAAATCTGAAAGATTCAATTGTTGCCAAAGACCGTCAGATAACATAGACAACCAGTTGTGTTGATTAAATATAATGTAACGCTCTAAATAATTAATGAAATTCAAGCGATCCAAGTTTTTCATAGGTTCGTTCCAAGTGTCTACATCTATCATGAAATATATTGCAAGATTTTCCGAATTTTTTCCAAAATTTATTCTTTGTAGAATAGCGCCATATGAAAAAAATACATCATTTCTGAAAATCGCTGAATTTTTTATCGAATTAAATGAGATTTTGAACTTTTTTTTCCTTTCTTTTCATGATACCAAATTTTCTGTATATGACTTTACTTGGGTTTGCGATCCATGTCATAGAAAACTATGACGTATTGTATTGAAACAATATCGAATATCGAGAGGTATAATATTATAATTAACTAGCTTCTGTCACCCGGCGTTGCTCGAGACTATTAAGACTTTAAGCCGATTGTAAATTGTAGTATATTATTTCCCGTTCCCGTTCCCGATTCAAT
This sequence comes from Cheumatopsyche charites, assembly GCA_024721215.1. Lineage (NCBI taxonomy): Eukaryota > Metazoa > Arthropoda > Insecta > Trichoptera > Hydropsychidae > Cheumatopsyche > Cheumatopsyche charites. Next base: position 9,209,920 of record CM045580.1, read on the forward strand.
ATCTGTTCCCGCTACAATTTCGGTGAAAGAATCAGTCATTTTGAGATCTAAAAATATTTCAATCCCGTTGCGTATGTAGGCTTTGCATAACATTGGCTATGCAAAAGCTTCCCCCCTTGAAATGACAAAATTTACGAAAAAAAAATGTTTTTTTAAATTCAAAATGTAATGACGCAGAATCCTTTCTAGTTATACGTTCAATAATTCCTGAAAGTTTCGTGGCGAACCGATCAGTCGTTTGGGAGTTCAAGTTAATCCCGTTGCCTATGTCGACTGTTATATCTAAGGGTCCCCCCTTGCAATGTCAAAATTTAGGAAATTTTTTTTTCTCAAAATCAAAATTTTATGATCTCTAAACCTTCTCCTACATGCAGAGAATAATCCCTGAAAGTTTCGCGGCGAACGGATCAGCCGTTTCGGAGTCTATAGGTAACATACATACATACATACAATCATTTTTATATACATATATAGAAAAGAAAATCTTGTCTTTATGTCTTCATGTCTTTGCCTTGTCTTCTTTTCTCTTGAGTCTTCTCCCGTGTCTTCTCTATCTTCTCCCGTGGCTCAGGTTATCATGAGATAAATCGCAGATGTGTGCGTTCACCTTTAGAGTCGGGAAAAGTTGTAAATGCACCGGAGGCTGCAGCGGCGCCGGCGTCGCGTCAGTGCGCGTCGCGACGCCGCGCTGCACACACGCGTGTCGCGCGAACCCCCGCTTCTCAAACTGTGCGCGAACTTTTCTCGCGGCATTTTCTTCTGTCGACTTTTCGAACGCTTTTCATTTCGCGCGCTTTTACTCAGCTAAAGAAGAGTCGTCGCGTCGGTTCGTGTTAATCAAAATTTTTTATTTGAGTCGAAACGTACTTGTCCATCAGTTTGTTTTCGTTGCACTTTTTGTAATTTTTTTCAAATAAATATATATTTATAAAGTCTATTAAGATTTTTTAAAGTGGGAAAAGTAAGATTAAGGACTGATATTTTCACTATCTTTAACTAAACTATAACTCAGCGTGCGATTTTTTTATAGAGTTTAATGCTGTGGTTTGCGAATACGCCTTGACAGCTGTTAAACTCAATAGAAAAAAATATATAGTTAAGTTAAGGTTAGTGAAATGATCGGTTCTATATTAGTGATTTTTCAGACATGGAAGTTTGTTTTGAAAGCTCTACATTTTCGTTTTTATTTGAGAAACTTATAAGCTTATTATCAAGGGTTGATTTTTAACTCGTTTTAACTCTCATGTTATTATATTATTTATTTTTTATATGGTGATTGACAATTATTTTTTTTAATACAATATTTTATATTTTTTAATACAGATTTGATGCAAATAATTTTTATTTGATTTTATATAATAATACATGGACGATGCGTTTCGACAATTATTTACAAATTATAATCGAATCTTAATTTGTATGTTATCAGAAGTGTTCAATTTTCTAGAGTTTTAACAAAAAAAAAAAGATATTTTCTTAATAAAATTAACATTTCATGAAATTTAGATGTCATTTCAAAATGTACCTATATATAATATTATAATTATAATAATCTTGTGTTTTATTCAGGTTGACGTATACAGTACTTAGAAGATTCGGATCTGATTTCAGATAATTCAGTGTCGTTTGTGTGCTTTTAAAATTATAAATTTATAACTTGAAATTTTAACTCGATTTGTGTGTGTGTTTTAAACATATCTTAATCTTAAAAATATATGTGCTTTATGTCATATCATATATAATCCGTATGTAATCGTATATAATCTTGTGTATCTGTGGGCATATCAATTTAAAAATATATAGTGCAAGTATATCTATGTGTTCTGAAAATTTATTCGAATAGATGTAATTAGTGTAACAATATTGGATGTATTAAGGATCATTTTGGATTATATAAAAGGTGTGTATTACATTTTTAATTTTCATAAAACAAGTTTTTATATAGATTTTTCATTAAATACGTGTTAGAGGTTATAGACAGGCAGGATTTGTATTGTTAGTGAAAAAAATCATTAGTAAACATATGGTTCATTATTAAAAGTATTATTTTAAATGAGTTTAAATTCATGAAAATGAAGAAAAATTAAATGTTTTTCAAAATGAAATTGAATATGAAAAATAGAGTAATTAAATTAAGTACGAATTGCAACTGTAATCATGATTAGTCATTATTTCACTAATGAGGTTTTACTATATTTTATTTTAAGAAAAGAATTAAAATTTTAAGGGCCGGTCTTTTCACAGCTTCAGTTAACTAACCAGATAGATACAATCATTCCTTCCATTGAGAACTATCGAAAATCCTTCTCTGTTCATAAACCATTCACAGTGGAAGAATTGACTAATTCTCTAATTATTTAACCAAAACAATGAAAAAATCGGTCCTCAACATCACATTGAAAATTATTTTAAAAAAATATATAAGTTTCTTAAGATTTTTTCCGATTTTATCTATCAAACGACTCGAAATAAACGTCGATCTATCGTCCGAGTAAATCGCGCGTACCAGACTATTTTATATGGCGAATATATCGAGTATATTACTAAAGCTGTCGGTGTTGGTATCGATTTGCGGCTACTTCCCCACCTGGCAAGTTTTCTAATCAAACTTTTCCTAAAGAAAAATATCGTCGGTCGACCCGCGTCCGGCTTTAACTAGTTGCGGATTTGTTGCACCGTTCGTTGGCCGAAGGAAAATCTAGGAAAATCTATGCATTTTCCGAAGCACGTGTCTCTTTTGCTAGCTTAAACTAGTTTATTTCGAATCAAATATAGTTTTGATATTGATTGGTGTTCGTTTCTGGGTCTTAGAGGTGTTATTTTATACGTCTTATGAGTCGTATTTTAATTTGTTAGTATTTTAAAATCTTTTTTTCTATAGAGTTTGACAGTTGCAAAATATCGGATTGAATAAGGTCGTGAATTTGTAAAATGTGATAAATCTTAAATAATATAGAAGTCAATGAGTTTAGCAACTTTAAACACCATAGTTGATTACAGAATTTTTGTCAATTTTTTGGTTTCAATAAATTTTTAAGTAGTTTAAGAAACAGTATTTATATTTATCATCAGATTACTTGAAAACTATCTGATCGATTTTTGATTGTAATAGATTTGTATTTAACTTTGAATATGGCTTTTTAAAAATTTGGTTATATGTACTTGTACAGTTTGATTTATATATATGTATGTATATAAATATACTTGTATGCATAGAAATCTTATTATTACCTGTATGATAATCACACGATGTAACTGCTTTATCAAGTTAATGACATGTAATCAAGGGGCATATAATTTTCATTTTATCGATCTAATTTGCTTATTATTCGTCGATAATCAACATGTATATAAAATAATCGTTTAATGAAAAAAATCAACGATAATTAATTCTAAACGTATCTTGGAAAGATAAATGCAATTTCGAACCGAAATGCAATCGCACGCAATTTACGTGCGAAATAAATCGCAGATAATTAATCGTTTCAAACGTATACGTTTTAGATACGTATACGTTTCGTTTTATTTTAACCGATTCGGTTTATTTTAACCGGTTCGATTGTGTTCGGTTTCGGCTTTGAAATGTTAATGAGTTCGGATACGAACCGTGGCGTTATTGCTTCCCGTAGGACCAATACGATTCGGACGAACGTTTGGGAAGCGCTGCGTTTCGGAAAAATCCGTTTTTCATACTAAACTTCATTATTACTTGAAAAAAATATACGTTTTTGTACGTCGTTTACATTATGCGATAAAATATTGCATATATGAATATTTTTTTGTATATTAGAGAGAGAGATAGATAAATGCCAATATTAGAGTGAGAAAGACGCAAACATTTTGTTGCATAGGTAGACGATGTATTAAATATTTCATTCAATATGTGCTCTATTTAAAATTTATCATTAATTTTCTTTATATATTCAAATCGAAATTCATATGTTTTTTTTTTAATTTTCAGATGTCATATCGTTCGTTTAACGTGTCTTGAACAACTTCAATTTTTAAGGATGTATAATTTTATCGAAAATACCTTGCGTTCTTCAAGAGTGCATTCGAAATCTGACATTTGAACAGAACCAAACAAACATATTCATGAGAAACACAAGACTAATGATCTGAAAAGAGGGAGCATATCATATCATCATGGATGAGGCGAACAAATCAGAAGTGTTCCATTACACTAGACAAGGAGCTGATCTTCCCGAAACTCACAGATACGCCAGATCATCTCTGAGCGATCAATCAAGCTCTGGAGCAATTAAAAAGATTAATCCCAACGACTGTAACAGTGTAAACTGTCAGAGTTCCCCAGCTGTCAAAAGAAAGCTTCAAGTGACTATAGATCCATCTGCCTTCGTCAAGATGCCTTCGAACTCGTGCACTCCCTTGTGCAAAAGGAAGATGGAAGTCGGAGCATCTTTGTTGATGAATAAGAACAGTGGAAGTTTTCCGAACACTCCTCAAGCTTTGAGAAGGGCTGAAATATCTCATGGGATGCTCTCGGTGAGCAACTCTCCAGTCGTATCTAGAAGGAGCGAGCTGATATGCGATACTTCCAGCATGATCCATGGTGCTTCTCCTCTGTTGAGCAGAAGATCGGAGATTTTGTTCGACAGTGGACCAAGCAGTGCTTCTAGTTCTCCTCTCTTGGCTAGAAGGGGTGAAAAGGCTTTTGGATCTCCGGCCAGGAGTATAGGCGAACCTGGAGTGTTCAGCTCTCCAGCTCATTCTATCGGAAGCGTTTCGTTAGTCGATGATGATTGTGACGATGAAGAGTTCGAGGTTCCTGGGAATGACCAGACTGTAGTGGCTGGATGGCTAAAGTTTCGAGACAACAAGCGGGTGAGTTGATTATGTCTTAAATAACCATATTTATAAGTATCCTAAATGTTCAATTTTAGTCATAACAATTGAGCAATCGATAGCATAATGGTAGATACCTGAGTAAAAAAGTTATCTTGAAAAATATTCCACTTCGATATACAATATTTAAATAATAATGACAAATGAAAAGGCAATGGGGTATTAGTGAAATTTTTACCGAAATTGATTTATGTACAAGAATCGCTTCTATGTACGCTCATATATTTGGTGGCGAAAGGATATAAACGAACTTGGAACCGAGATATATCATCAAATCACTCGACCTACTTCTAATACAAGCTCAACTTTGAGAGCGCTTTTTGTGAAGTCACTTGTACTCTTTGGATTTTTCAGTATTCACATACAATACATTAATTTGCGAGCCTGTAGGACAATATGAATACATAGACGTACGAACATAATAATCTAGAGTCAAAGCAGCACAAATATCAAAGGCTAGTTTTCACACAATTTTTCCACATACACACACAACTCATTACAAGGAACATATTGTAATTCACAAACAGTGCTTAGGGTAGTTCACATAGTAGTGAACGATCATTACCGAGGGGTCGTACGTCGGTCACGTTAAATATGAGTTTATCATCTCCATGACGAATGACTCGGTGCTGACTCATTAGTCATCCATCGGTGCATTAACACAAGATTAATGCTTCGACATGTTAATGGTCGTCGTTGTGGATGTACGTGACCAGCGAGATGAAAATTCCTAACTAAGGACACACGCTTCATTTAGTGAGGATTGCCTGATCGTTCGACGCTTTTCCACGTGGAAGAGTTCGATTAGGGTTGTTTTAGAGCATTTTCGTTTGCCTAATGCCACCTCTGTGTGTGTGATTTTAATATTATCAAGTGTAAGCGAAAAGATTTTCATTTGTAAAAGCCGTTTTGACCCTTTCGTATGTTATAGGAAGACGGTTTCTTATTGGAAATTGGTCTAAAATAATTCATAGGAAAAAGTATTTCGAATAAGACGAATATCAAATCTACTTGATATATACGAACTAGATTATTTTCAAAATATCATAATGACCCACAAAAAAAGTGCGAGATAACTTTTCATACACTTTTCAAGATATAAGGACGAATTTATGTCCGAGACGATCCCGCCGCGTCTTTTAACGGACCTTAATTATTTTTTCTTTAAAATTTTTATAAGAGCGAGTCACCCCGTGTCTAGCAGCCGTTAAAGAAAAATATATATAAAAAAAAGGAAAGAAAACGGCGAGAAATGCCACATAAAAAAAGGTGGAAGAAAAAAACAAGAAAAGAAAATCGCTTTGACGTCCATTAAAACAATGCGAAGTGCAAAATAACGCTGCCGAAATTAATAACGTCGTTCGTAATTTATTCAGGAACGTTAAATTACGATGCGTTTTTTGACATTGTATGATTTTATCGCATTCGAAACTTGCTTGGCTATTTTTTTCATTTATATAAATAAAAATGAACATGTGTTTGTTTTTTATTGATTTTCTCGTTTAATGTTAATTCGATCTTAATGAAAATTTTTAGAATTAACTACACTGTGGGCATATCAATGAAGGTTTTGAGCATTTGACGTTTAACGGTGTACACGTATTCGACAGGTATTTTGTATGTAGTTTCTTTTATATTATCAATAGTTATCGATTTATATTCTGAGTTACATGGAGTTTTAAGAAGCAAGTGATGAATGTATTTTGCTAATACGATTCATATCAAGATGAGTTTGTATCGAATGAAAGTTGAAGCGTTCAAATATGTCATAGGTACATTTGTTACTAATTTTCATTTGTTTATATTTCATAAAATTTTATACCTACTGTAAAATATCTTATAGAACTTCTCGTGATTGTAAAAAAGAGTGAAACGTATCGATTTCTGTAATATTTTTTTTCAATCATTCGATATGCTTCAATTCTTACGAACTTTTTTAACAGGTCACCCAAAACGAAATCGATTCGGTTTCATTCCTCGAACAGAAAGGATCGAATGAAACAGATTCGTAATTTTGTATGACCGACACGAAAGATTTATTTCGACGTGAATTTATTAAGGCGCAGATAACGTGATAAGGGAGTACAAGAAAAAAATACTGCGTATCTGCATTCGTTATACGAATTTTCCTCTTTTTTTCCCGCCTTTTCGTTCTTCTTTTTCCCAGGAAAAAAATCACTCTCTCTTTCTCCGGGAAACGGACGTTTTTAAACGCCGAGGACATTATTAAAATATTTCCATCTCGTCCGAGATAAAAACCTGTGGAATGCTCCAGCGAAACGGATTTCCAATGCAAATAAGAGACATTTTTTTCCATCTTACACTCGAAAGTTTATACAATGATGGATTTTTATGAGAAGTAGAAATTTCATTTTTAAACGATTCCGCGAATCAGAAGTCTGCGTTTAGTACAAATCGTCTTGTGAATTTAATCGAATCGACTTTTTTTCGAAAAGTTTGCAATGTTAATTAGTGTAGTATGATTTTTATCGAAAAGAGTTTCGTTTTATAAAACGCTATTCACTCGAATGTAATTCAGAATAGAAATTCAATCAGTTCTTGTCGCAAATAGACTCTGAAAGAAAAAAGCTATCCAGTTTCGGATAATTATTACATTAGAGCTTTCACATGGGATTCGATGTAGCCATAGAAATATTTCGCCAACGAACATAAGGCCACTTTATTGAGTTATTTCGTTAACGTTGGGCCACAATATTGCTAAAGTTTCCTATATTGAGATATACTTTATTTATCGTATGAACAGTTATTTTAGGACAGAGTACACTATATCGATAATAAATGTGCGATTTTCATAAGAAACTATAGTGTGTGAATTGTATTCAGATGTAATGGACACACGTGTAGATTGAACACGTGGCTAGATGTCTTCACATGTGATGTATGCGTTGTCTAGAAGACATTTCGCTGTTTCGAATAATGGATATGGCATGTTACAGAAATGCTGATGCATATAAGATGCCAGTTTTGATTTTTCAGTATTTTTCTAGAGTTAAATTAAACATATTTATTAGGTTTTATAACGAAAGTGAAGACTAGATTATGATTGAATGTTGTTGAAAAATGTTTCATAGTATGATGATAATAAATATAGATAAAATTTGGTTTTTTAGTGTGTAAATACTAAGATATAAATACATGGGTCGTGTACGAATACTAGGTTATATGTACACGAATCATGTGTTTGTAGCCTTGTTATAGTTTACATGAATACGATATGAGTGACCAATTAATGTGCGAACGTTTGATGATATAACGAAACTACACTCAAGGGATGATAATCATCGAAATTTGTGTTCTGTTTGTACGACAAGTTGCATGAAAGGAATCGGCGGTGTCGATAGTGTTTCTATTGAAATGTTATAGTTGTTCAAATGCATACAAAAGACTTCTCGTCTCAACTATCCAAAATTGCACAATATTGTCCGAGACTCGAATATAATTCGAACGTCCTCAAGAGTCGAACTCTCTCCCTGGTGTTTCCCTCGTCGTCCTCAATTATTTTCCATTTCCACATTTTTTCCACGACCCTCGAACGTCCCTTTCTCTGTCTTTCATTCATTCTCACCCTCTCTATCCGACCCTTTATGTTTTTAATGAAAAGTGCGAAGGACTCGTCGAAAGGATTGCCGATATTGCCGAGGAAAGCGTCCGTGTATTTCTGTATGGGTACAGTGCGATGCCGATGTATGTATACGTAGTGAGGATTCGTCAAATCAGGCTTTTAATTGCTTCTGGGAGCTTTATATAATAAAAAAAATTGTTAATGAATCGTCGGAGAAATTAATTGTTTTCCGTGATTTTTTTGACACTTTCAACGTCGCTCCGAAAAATTAATGGGATCGTTTGACGTTTTCGTTAGTATGGAAATGTTAGTTGTGCGAAATGAGAGTCTATTAATTTTTTTTAACGATTTCGGGAAACGTTTTAATTTTTGAGTGCTAATTTAATAGATCGAAAGCTATTTTTATGTATTTGGACTTCTTAATTGAATATTATTTTACAATGAAACTTTACAGAGTAATTGCTTGCACATCTGAAAAGATTTCTGTACCATAACATTTTACTATTTCAATTAAACATTGTATAATCTACAATATTTCTTACTTTGACGCTTCACAAAAGGACCTTTGCCATAGCAAATATCATGGTTGGCTTACACACACAACGTAATTTAACATGTTTTTACAAATATTTTACATTTATTATATTATAAATTCAAAATTAATTAAATAAATAAACGAAAATCAACTCAAAGCCTATAGAGTCAACGTTAGGTTACAGAAGCCAGTACAATATATAAAAATTTCATTAACTCCCAACGCTATAACCCCAACAAAACGCACACAACAATCGAACTCTCTACAGAATTGAACCTATTTCAAGACACGTAACAAAACTACAAAACCATCGAGGAAAATCGGAAAAATTGCCGACACCCATAATTGCTTACGCGATATGATTTATCTACGTAACGTTATGTTTCCACCCCTTGAGTGATATTTACGATTGCACGAAATTTTATATCCCGCACTTACACAAGTCGGTGAATTACTGCAATTTTTGCATCGGAGCACGTTGCGCTTAATGAAGAGTAATTTCTGAAGTTGGGGTGTGTGCGATAGTAATGTGCCAGATGATGTCCTGCGATTTCGAGGGGACGATGATGATGGTTTGATCTGATGGCTGTATAGTCGGTCGAAAGTTCGGTGTGGATGTGAGCTTTGTAAGGGTTGATGTTTGTGGTCGTTGCGTGTTGGAAAGTTACTTGAATTGTGTGTGTGATTTGAGGAAATTTTGCTTTGAATATTTTTAGATTTTGTAATATTTTATAGATGGATAAATTTTGTATATTGAGGCATAATTGATTTTGTATGTAGGTGTATCTGTAATTATTTGTGGATTTGTAAAAGCTAGTCACACATGTCCCTCATAAAAATAATTTATATCGAAGATAAGGGAGCGTGGAACAGGCGTGTCTTGCTTTGCTGTTTTTGACTTGGACTGTAACTATAGGTGGTTTTATTCAGGGGTGGATTATTTTTGTCGTATTTAAGATTATAAGAGTATTGAAAATATTATGACGAGGAAGTGCAATTATCACTATTATTGTTTTTGAATTTTAATATGAAACTAAATGGTTGAGATATTGGGGATTTCGATCTAGAAATTTAAGTTATTGCCTGAACTTTTGTTGGAAGATGTTCAGTAGTTTAATAGTTTGGAGGATGTTTATTAGTTCGAAAGATGTTCAGATTTAAGATATTTGGAAGACTCTTACTAAATCCTCTAAAATGTTAAGTTGTTGCTACAGTGTTCGAAGTGAGTTTAAGAAATTAAAATACTGCTTAATGGATAATGTTATATAGAGCATTTCTTTGTTGAACCGAAAATATACGACAAAGACACGACTTAAAATAGATTTTTTAATGATAATCTATCTATATATTAGCTCTAATATGTTTGTCCATGTAACAATTATTTCTCTCCCTCTCAGAAAGAGACAAACGAGATAAACCTATACGTCGATACAGCCATCTCTTTCTGAGAGGGAGACTATACCTTAAGCGGCTTAAGAGAGATGTCTGTATAGCCGTATAGGTGTGTCTCACTCATCAGGTTCGGCACAGATCACTTTTGTGGCAACCTAAACGCGGCTTTTATCTTTCAAACATCTTTCGACAACAAACCAACCCAAAATTTCAAAATACACCCCAATTCGTTCAAGACATCTTCCGACATCCAACCCTGGTATGGGGTCGTCCCACACATTTGGCCACTCGGTTGACAGCGGCGGTGACAAATGAATGTCTCGGCCCCGACGACGCACCCTGTACCTACATATACATATATATGAAATATATATATGAAAGTACATACATAGGTACAGTCGGCCCCCGATGCGCGATACGTATAGGGTGTGCGCGCACATTGTGTCGCACAATGCGAAACCGAGAAATTCACGGGTCCCGCGGCCACAAAAGGCGGAAATTAAGATTTTCCGCCATTGTGAACCAAAGGGTGGGTGAGGGGATGGGGTTTAGGGGTGAGGGGGTTCACGAAAATGCGATACAACCTGAAATAGAAGTGCGTATCTGCTCTAGTTAGGGTTAATTTATGTTTGGTCGATTCTAATATTTGTTTGGTCGCATAAAATTAGGATTTCGAGCTAGGATTGTATTTTAAGGTGAATTGCAATTGATTTTTATAATTAATATTTTTATACTGTGTGTGATAGAAAACGATTGTGCCACTAAAGTACTAATATATACTTCTTCGATTTGAATATTTTAATTTAGGAACTATTATGTATCTTTTTTTTTATACGAGAATTCATGTTGAAAACATGTCAATATTGGATTACTTATTTCATGATAGTTTTGATTTTTATCTGTTTTTTTTTTGTGTCGTGAATTAACTTTGATTACCGAGTTAAAATATGATGTTAAAAAGGAAGTAAAAAAAAGAAAATAAGTCATATTGTGATGAATGGAAATATGTAGACTTGTTTAAATGACATGATAATAATGAGATTGAGATTTTTATAAATTTAGATTTTTTTCGAGGTTAAGAACCAATTTTAAATTTGAATATAGAAATTTTCTATGATATTGATATAAAAGTATTTATAAAAAATATTTATGAATTTGAATATTATTTGTGTAAATAGGGGTCATTGTCTGAATTTAGGTTACCGTGTTTTGTTTCGAGCGTTTGTTGCAGCGTTGTACCTACTTGATGTTTTCGGAAGGTGATGGAAGTCACTATGGAAATACGATATTGTCGTCGTAATGGAAAACTTTGTCATTTATGTAGAAATTTCCAAGATGAGTGCGTTGTCGTAACGATAAATTTTCCGTATGGTAATTAAAGAATTCCTAAATTAAACGTCGCGAATTGAATTATGCACAAACTCGGCACTCATTAAGGGACTTAATTCGGGCGACATTATGAATTCATGTCACAGACTTTTTAATTAGTTCAATAAGAGATAACTTTTGAAAAATATATGCCGGAATAAATTAACAATTGTTTAATATATTGTAAAGTTAACGCTATAAAAATAATAGATAGAGATACCAAATCTTTACAAGAAACATGCTAAAACGCACTAATTTCACGGCGTAAACACCGAAAAGTGCACTCTCCTCTAACAATCGACAAAATTCAGGATTAAAACCCTCAACGATAAAACGAGAGAAGCTCGACGATAAAAACGCACAATAAAAGTCTCGGAATCAGATTACTCCGGCAATTCGTTCCCGAAGATAAAATTTCCATCTGGACTGCGAAGGCGGAAGGTCTCTCCCTTCCGTGTCCTTCAACCCCGCTGGTCTCCATCCCTCAGGATCCTTCATCCCCGAGGATAGACGTGGCTTGTCGCACTTATCGCGCGACTTTTGCACAATTATGACCCGAACTCGCGCAAATCCGCATCTCGCTGTACTTAGACGTGTGACGTTGTACGGGGGAAGCTTTTGTATGGGGGAGTCGCCGGATCGGATTAGTTCTAGACTCGGTCTATTTGTAACCGAACGCCAGTTTAAGGGATGTCGTTTTATAATAGTATAAATTTATTGAAAAATTGTAGTGTCACTTGAATCGTAGTACTACGATTCCCGTCTTTAAGCGATAATTGTGGAGAATCTTTGTATTAATATCAATATTCTGTTATACTATTACCGCTTGAAAGTGACAATTGATATGCGTTTGTGCCCATTATGTCGAATTCAGTGTTGACAAAAGTTGGGTCAGTGTCTTGTTGTATTCTGGTAGGAATCACGTGTCCATTATAAGTCAAATGTTTTTTCATCTTTTTTATATAAAATTAGATTTTGTAGAATATATTTTTCTCGAGTAGCAACCCTGTTGTACTACGTACATAACATTTCCTATGCAAATGTTCGTTCACTTTTTTTTTCTAGAAAAATGCTTTTAAGCTTTAGTATGCATACGGTGTAACGCTGTAGCTTTCTAGATGTGTTTGCGAACTTTCGTGATTTTTTCATCCGAATTTCACACTTCGTTACGCGGCAACACATTTTTTTCCATATATATTGAACTGCGTATTTACATATTTGTTTTTCGACTCGCACAGAAACCATAAACGAGTACAAAAGCTTCAAAATAACAATAATAAAAAAAGCGAAATCGACCTATTACGAATAATTCACCCATTGTGTATCATCACACATCTTGTTAAAGTAACTTAATTTTATACTAAACCAATTTCCTATCATTTTATGGAAAAAAGTGCCAATTAAGGGCGAAAAATGATAATCGACTTATTCTATGTAATTCTGGACGTTCACTCTCTCTGTTTTTACTCAATTATGAGCAAAAAACCTTTCCTTTTCCGCATCAAACACATTTGAAAATAATTGTTTCAAAATTGAAAGTCAAAACTGTCAAAGAACGAATAAATGCGATTTTACTACCAGCGACGCTTTGATCGAAAATCGTTGAAAGTTTCATTCAAAAATTGAGTCATTATAGTATAAAGCGTTTTAGTGAACAGACACACGATTAGAATTTACTTAGTTGTACTCATAAATTGATATGAAATGAATTAACGACTGAACGATTTAGATTCAGTAATATATTCTTTCGGCTCATTAGGGGTTGGAATTAAATGTACGCGTGCTTGTTCATCGAAGCGTACAACCCCCTGTAGGACAATGTGGCAATTTGGACTAACAAGCAATAGGTTTGTCCTAAGATAATTCATTTTACTTTGAAAGGGTGGCCCTCGTCCATATCCGTACTCGTCGAATTTTCGATTGCGCACAAATGATAGCAGGGGTCGATAATCTTTATTCATTAAATCATTAGAGACGTTTGATGTCACAATCGGCGTCTGATTCGATCGAATTGAATGGATTTTAGGGTGAAATTATGAAAAAGATATTTTTTGTAAGTACTATGAATGATTTGATGTCGAGGAGGTCGAGTGATTTGATGATATATGTATCTCAGTACACTATTCAAATTCGCTTATTTAATTTTGTCACCAAATAAATGAGCGTATATAGAAGATATTCCTATACATAACTTAATTTCGGCAAAAATATCATTTGTACCCCTTGACCTTTTCAGTCGTCATCTATTTTTGACTTAAACAAATTATTTATTCGAAATAAAATTAGTTTCGTATAGATTTGCTTCGATCTCTATAGTTGAATTCTGTAACATTTAAATTCAATTCGACTGAAACATTCGTTAACGATTTTTTTTTATAGAATTTGACAGCTCTTATAACTAACTAATATGTAATATACAATTTGAAATTTCCTTATAAACTCAGCTGGTCTTTTTATTAACAATACGCACAGATAAATTTTGAGAAACACTGGTATCCAGGATATTTGTCCTTGTTTTCGCGACGTTAGCCCAACGAGAATGCGCGTCGTTTAATTTGCATAAGCAAAGTTTACAAACGTAATACTGCGCTCCCTTCAGCTATATTGAAACCGTTCACGTGACAGAATATTTCTTCATAAGCACGTCTGCTTGTGCTAGAAGATATGGAGTTTTTAACTGAAAAAAAAAATCGGAAAAATTCACGTTTCCATCGGAAAATTGTCGAAAATGCGATGCCGGTCAAGTGATTTTCACGCTGAACGCGAAGCAAAAACTACACCGAAATGTTCGATTGATTGAAGATTCGTTTTTTTAGATTTTTAGTTCACATGTGTCGATTAGTGAATCTAGTTTTTGTTGAAAATATGTATATTTTACACATAAATGAATTAATGGAGTTTGTTTCGCGAAATATCAAAGAGAAAATTTGTCGTCACGCTTTCGCACTAATCTTGTTTTGCAACAGGGGAAAGGTTCAACTAATAGATTTCGCAAAATAAATTAATTTAACCCCTCGTTATAAATTGTGGAAAATTAACTGCGTACGTTCGAATTTAACTCGTTAGCGAGATATGAGAAGTTTCGCACTCGAAACTAGAACGAAATTCCGAATTTCGCGAAACAAAATAGTTCATATTGTATACGAAAAGCATCGAGTTCCGTTTTATACGTGAATTTTGCGGATGTATTGAATGAAAAATGAAGATTTAATATTTAAATGCAATTTTTTCAGTGTCTCGGCGGAAAAACGTTCGATTGCCGGAGCGCAGCCGAGCGAACAAACAATTGGGTGAAAAAGACGTCTCTTTTCCTATATCGAATCAGAGATTCTGAAAGCGACTGGTCCAAAAAACTATTGTAAACTGGATGAGAGTCGAAAGGCAGATGTAAAGAGGCAGAAAAAGCCATAACGAAAATGCTCTTCGAGACGGTCTCCGAGCGAAGACGAGAGCTTATTTGATCAACTAACGTAGAAAAGTTGTGCTTTTCCTATATCGGAATTATTCAAGGGAAAATTTGCCGAAGATATAGCATTTCATAAGTTAAATAGTACCTTCCATTGTTCGAAAATTTTCCTAATTGAATTTAATATTACATCCGAAGTTCCAAGTCGATTTGAGTTTATGTTATGAAAATTATGTTTTCTTTATCGCGAAGGATGCCTAGGATATCTTGAAAAAAGAGCGTATGAAGATTTCGTATTTTCAAATCATAGGAGAAGGTGTTTTCTTAGTAAAATTATGAATTTATATTAGATCGTCTTTGTTCGAGGAGGAATCTATGTTGACTCAAGTAAGACAGGGTTGTTGAATTATTCGTCTAAAAGTAGCGCACGTTCTTTGTACAATCTTCTCAACGTATGTACCTACCAGTTTAAAATTTCTTAGAATTCTATATTTTTGTAATATGAAAACATTTTCATGGTATTATAATGAATGATAAATTTGTTCAATATTATTTCAAAATGAACCAAATATTTAATTTACGCCAGATTAAAAGGGATACTAATTCATTTTATTTCCTGAATATAGTAAAAGAATAATGAAATGGTCATCGAAAGGCTAGATAGAAAATGAATATGCGATTAGTCGTCTGCATTCACTTTCAACATCAAAGTTAGTAAAGTCAAATATTGGACGAAGATCGGCACCATATAGAAGCAAAGTGCACATGACAATGCAATTTCCGCTGCACTTTAACTGCGAGCTGTACTCAGTCAATGATCGGTTGTCAAAATTGTACAGGTACATTATATAAGGCTAAAATGGACAAAATAAAATATATGAAATAATTGAATAGTCAAAATATGAATGTTTTTATGTAAATGCTGATTGATTTGGGTGACATCTATCAGCAGTCGGGGCGATTCTGATGCTTGCATTATAATTAGTTCTAACGGCTATTATCTTAAAAAATTGATGAGTAATTATATCTACTGTTGGCTTCAACTTTATGGGCTGTCATGTACCATTTGTGGCCAATATATGCATATAAGTATGTATGTTTCTTAGTCAGCAGATGGCGCAGTAGTATAAAGCATTTGCGCATGACATCTATCGGTGACCGGGGCTTATAGCTATCTATTTACTTCATCTAGAATGAGCTATTTGATGAAATTATTGTATTTCGTCACCTTCACTTTTATATACTGATTTGAGCCATTTATAGTCAGTATAAAGTTGGCCTAGGGTCTAACTTTCCTTAACTGAAAAAATAACCATAGTCGGACTGTAGTGCCAAAGCAAAAAGTGTGTTTTGTAGAAATTCAAACTCTATGCAATCTCTGTGTGTATTTGTATATCTTAGCGAAAATTTCATAGAAGTATAGATATGGAAGAGTTTGACGTGTTTCAGAAATTATTTCCGTAAGTGTATACGAGCTCGGGAATTTCAGACGTAGGTTTTTCTGAAGAGTTTCATAGCTGCGGGGTCCGACTAATAAACTGGGCTGAAAGTGGGTGCTCAGAAAGACTCACTCTCGATGTTTGTTTCCACCGTGTGTTGCCTCTTCAACACAAAAGAGACCAAGTTGCATTCGAAAGATGCCTTTTGAAAACTTCAAGCGTGTATGCGTTTCGAGGGAGAGTAATCATATCGCGTTTGCTAGATGAGAATTCGTTTCAGACTGCAATCAGCTCTGATTATGTCTGAAATGAGATTTTTTTATGATGGAATAAGATATGTTTTAAATATTTTTAAGATTTTTAGATATAAAAATGTTGAATGACAATCCGTGTTTATCATAAAAATAGCTTCTGTGACCTCGGCATTGCTCAAAACACTAAGTAATTTGGATTATTGGAAGTTAAATCGTGATCGGATACTTATAAGGCTCAAACACACTACTCATTTTTATTTGCATAGACTTTAAAGTTTAATTTTTGAGCTCGAAAATTGATTTGTGCATTCGAACATAGAATTTTCCAACGAACTTTCGAATGAACAATGAACAAAACGATATTAAAGCATACATAGAGTCGTTTTTGAGATCATAGAATGTACAGGGTCGTTTTTCCTTTTGATACAAGTGTCAAAAGGCGTTGCGATGGAGATATTAGCTGAGAGCAACACCGTCAGAGAGCAAAAGCGAAGCAAGTAAAGGCAAGGCAAAGGCAAGGCAAAGGGACCCAATTTCCCGCCATCGGATATTTACGGTTGGGCTTGATTTATCGGTCCGATGGAAACTTTTCATTAGCCTTTATCGTGCCGCGCGAGCGTCGTATTAATTAGCGAATAGATTTATGACGTGCGCGCGTTGCTTTTGCGCAAAACGCGACATTGCGTCAATAGAACGACTCCTTTATATTGATCTGAAGATTTTCAGGATCTACGCATGTTTATTTTCATCGATACTTGAAAGTAAAAGTCATTGCTGTCGATGGGAAAGCGATTTGATTTAAACGATTCTACCTACTTATTGATTCAATATACACAATTGGACTCATTGTTGACAGGGAGTTTGAACCTAAACGAGAACTCTAACTTTAGTTTTTATAAATTATATTACGATCGAAAAGGCTAAGGAGTAATTTTTGCTGAAATTGAATTATGCACAGGGATCGCTTCCATGCATGCTCATTTATTTAGTGGCAAAAGGATATAAACGAATTCTGAACGTGTGCCGAGATATATCATCAAATCATTCGACCTCCTCCTAATAATTGTGAGTATATAGTCAACTTTGAACCCGCTTTTCTCATAATCACCACAATATCACTTGTACCTCTTGGCCTTTTTAGTCGTCATGTATTTGATTTCGTTTATTTCAAATATTTATTATATTTTATTCAATTTGAAAAACATGATAAGATGCTTCATATTAATTTCTTCTCTTATGATAGTTTCATCGAAAAATGAATTTGTGTAATTGAGTACTTTGGGTACATTAATTTTCTCATCATAAGTTTCTTACATATTCATATGTATTTAGGTTTCACTTTTTTCTATTAATAATATTATTTGAACAATTTATATACGAAGAAAACTTGGTTTGGAAATTGCGACAGTCGCATTTGAATAACGCTTCGGTTCAACGTACAGCTTGGTTCAATTTTCGCACAGTATCTGCTAAAAAATTGAACCTATTCCATGGATTAAGGGTAAGAGGGGTTGCGGTTTCGCAAACAAATTATGCCCGAGTCTACTTTTCGGAGGGGTTGGAATGCGAAAACGCTGTTTTCGCTTTTAATTTATGACTTTTTTTCGAATGTTTAATTTCCAGATTTGAATAGGTGCATTTCGATTCAAGGGCGCCAATTTATATGCAAATGCTTTTAATCATTTTACTGCATTTCGTTATTAAACACCGAACGCTCGCTCAGAATTTATTATATGAAATTACAGATTGTTTAACGTGATCCGTTGAAATTTTGTTTTAAAGTGAAATCATTTTTATTTTCATCATAGACATGAAAGTTATGTGATAAAAAATAATATTTCTGGTGAATGTGCCAAGTTTATCACAATACTGGGCGTGATTCGACAATACGGAAGAAACGAATCCGCGGCATAATTTCATTATTCAATTTGACGATTTCGAAACAGATGAAAAGCGTAAAAAACGAAATTTTCCCCAAATTGGAAAAGGCGACCGATGAAAACTCTCATTTTAGCGAGAGAATAAAAGAAAATGGCCACGCCGGAAAACTTCGAGCTCGGATTATGCAGCCTAGTGCTATTTGCTCTGTATTTTCCTCAAAACGAATCATCTCCGGATAGATTTTATGAAATTTTCTCGAAACGTATAATTTATGAAACGCAAATTATAAATTCAAGCTCGAAATTTTCGTTTAAAAATGATAGAATCAATCGATTATATACGAACAAAAGTAACAGGCTTTGTTACTTCATCACTGATCTACTGATCTATTTATATGTATACGAATAGAATTTAATCGATAGTGGAAGGTAATATATTGTTTTGTATAGCGATTTTGCATTTTAACAGGAAATAACTGGCAACAGGAAACTAACGCCGTTAACAATTTGAAACCCCTTCAAGTTTTCAATACGTCTAGTTACGAACTAAAGTTTTTCATTCGAAAAGTGTTTATCGATTTTGAATCAAGTATAAAATTTAAAATGTATATTACTATGAATAATAAGATTTCGTATATAATGAAAAAAAATGAATTCAATGATATTAATTTGATTTGTTTGTTTCAGTGGAAGCAGCGATGGGGAGTCGTAACAAAGCTGTCACCTGCTGCAGGTAAAATATGAATATGAATATTAATTTCAATTAATTACGGATGTTTGTGTGTATATTTTTTGAATGAGGATGCTAGAATTGTGATTACGATGTAAAAAATAAGTGCTTTTTCGTGAATGCAGAAACGCTCGAACGAGATGCATTCACAATTGTCGTGGGCGTACACCAGAAGAATGATTTATATTCGCGACTGGGGAAAGAGAGAAAAAAATATTCTGAAAAGCGACTTTCCTGAAAAAATGAACAGAGGGGAAAAAATACATTAAAAAATGCGCACTGAAAAAATAGAATTCACAGCGAATTCTCAGTAATCGATTCGTTACAGTTCGTAATAGATTCAGAAACATTTTTACAGTTGTTTATGAAATCAGTTCAATTACATCTAATTTCACATTTGAAATCACGCTTTTCTTATTCATTTTTTTCCAAAATTATTTTTAATTTAGTATACACGTAATCTTATGATTTAATTAAAACTAATCAATTAAACTTATTAAAACTTTATACATCATTATCTTTGTCACATAGCTATACAAATATATGTTTTCATTTACATACACATTCAAAATTTATTATTAAGTCATTAAAAAAAAGTTAAATTTCAGTAAATTATTTTTCAATGTGTTAAAATATTTAAATAAGGGCGCACTACAGAAAATCGCACTATAGAAGGGAAACTATATTTTTATCGATATTTGAGCTGAAATCTCGTTCTTTAGGTATTTAAAAAATAGTCTACATAAGAAAATCATTTTACAACGCAATAAACAGCGATAAAATTAGAAATTCAAATTCACACATGTACCATTTTCTTACGACCATCATCGTTGCCGTTATTCAACTCTCATAAAAGGCAATAAATCGATTTAATTTAATACACCCTTAGGTACTGCACACACCTAGTTAACATAATGCTACCCTCTTTATATATTGTAAAAAAAAAAACAGCATGAATATAATATCGTATGATATAATTAATTCAAGGCGAATTTAGGGAAAATTGCGTTTTTGAAAATATTCAAAGCGTGAAAATTGCGCCTGGGGGGCGAAAGCGAAAAAATATGGTAATGTTTATTAAGTGACCGGCCAGTGGCTTCGTACTTTAGGGCTCTTGTGTATTTATTAAAGTTATTACGTTAAAATACTAAATCGCATTCTATTAAAGGGCGAGGGTTTAACCCTTTAACGGGGTTGCTGCGCGTTTATCTTGAAGATTTGCGCGGTCGCCGAAAGGGATGCTGGGAATTTATACCTTTTTTAATTTCTGCTTTAATCGAGTTAAGTGTTTGAAAGTTAAAGTTTTGGATTGTTTGAATGTGAAAAAGATTTCATTTCAGACAAATTAATAGTGACTAAAAGAAAATTTGTTGTTTCAGTTTTCATTGATCGATTTTTTCACGGTAGTTAAATTAATTGTGGACATTCCTTATTATTCATCAATTACTTTTACTATTATATGTGGAAGATAATTAATGTTTTTCAGTCAATTTTTCAAATATATCTAAATTAGTGGAATTAATTGGGGACACTATTCATAAATGAGATTTTTTTTTGTAATATTTTCATTAAATAGAATTACAGATTCAAAATGATTTTAATATAAACGAAAGAATGAAATGATCAAGACTATGAAAAGCGTTCATAATTTACTCCACTAGTTTGAATATAATCTGAAGAATAATCAGTGCATTAACACACTTAACACACACAATTATCATAAACACACACTTGATTAAAATTAAGTTCTAAAATTTATACACTTATTAATCTGCGTCTATTTTAAGCAATTTCATAACAGCTTAAAGTAGATAGCAGCTTGAACTTTATTCTAACAGACAAATTAGCGCTAATATTATATCTCCTCAATCACACCAACATCACTTTACAAGATCTAAACCGCAAACAACAAAACCGCCAAATCACACCGCAAAACCGACATTTTAACCCATTAAAGCCAGACATCCGAATCGACACAACACATTTGTTTCGATACGAAATCAAATCGCCTTCAGATCGATCGGTTCTCGAAAGGTGTATCAGGTTCAGGATAAATCGGGGATGTTTCTGTGGGGGAACAACAAGAAAAAGAGTAATAGTAACAGTTCGCATGTCAGCAGGCAGTTGTTCGCCGATTCGTGGCCAGAGACTTTTTAATTTGTCGGCGTTATTTATGGGCGCGGCGCATGAGTTTCGGAACACCGTGTATAGAATACGCAAGTGTACTTTGAGGGGGGATTTCTTAAACTTTTCTATATTCAAGACTGATTTTTGGATAAATAATATTTTTATATTATACAGGTAATTTTTAAGCAAATCATCATTTACTATACAGTGAAGACAATTCGCCATTAGGCAAACTACTCCGAAGAGTAAATTAGTGCACATAGGTGTCACTAAATAGTTCGATTATAATCGAAACATATGAAAGGTGTAGGTGATGATCATTTGTGAAGCCGTTTCGTAAAGCGTTAAATTAATACTTTTTTTGAATCAAATGAATTAAAACATTCGAAAGAAATTACCGAGTCTTTATATTATATCAATTAAGAAAAACTACATGTGACTCTCGCCAAGAAAGGACTCGAACTCACATATCCCAATTATGCTGAATCGATACGGCATGCACAAATGCTTTATACCGATCCGCTATCGGCTGGCTTAATGTGATACTGTTAATTTAGGTCCGGTCTTTTCTCTTATGGTTTGATAATAAAGCGATTTTAAACTACAGGCGCTTCCTTCAACTATGAGTTATCAAAACAGCCGCTGAAAGAGACAGATATATAATAGTTCGTACAAAAATACATACATCCATATCTTTCCCCCATATTTTGACAGTTGATAGTTGGAGAACCGCGTGTAGTTGAAAATCGTTTTATTCTATTTTGAAGTATCTATATACGTATTTGGCGAAATATTCTAAAATATATCAAAGAAGTTGAATATCTTTCTTATTTTAATTTATTATCTTTACGATCGATATTTTTATTGACTAAAATCAAAAAGTTATCACACTTGATATTCAAATTCTATGGGTTATTATAATATAAAAAAGAATTACACGAATCTTAAATTCTCAATTCTCTATCCTCGGCAAAGTAAATAGATCCACTAACCCAAAGTTTGAGAATCATTTCCATACAACACTACCAAAGAAGCACCGTAGCAAACTCTGCATAATTGTCGGTTCCGCTCAGTTCGCTTTCCACATTTCAGCTCCGTTCCTTCCTCCGATAATAATTTTGACGAATCCATTATAATTTTTACACCACTGGCTAAAATAAGCGAAGCGAATTCCCGTTCATATGAAAACTGATCTCGCGTGTCCCTTAAAGTCCCTTTTACAATATGGGCCGAGTCTGGTGGCATTAGTAGCGGGATCAACTCCATACCGGAGTCGGTCTAATAGCTTTTTGATAGATCGAGCATTAAGATTGGGGTGTGCTGCTAGACAGTGCTGTGCGGGCCAAAGGGAAAGGGCTTTGGGTTAGACTTGGCGTGGATTGATGGCCCGACAGTTGGCCACCGCACAATATCCCCGAGGAGACCCCAACTAGGGAAAAAATAAAGTGGTTGTGAAAAAAATTAACGATTTTTTATTTATTTTGTGTGAATACGGCCTTAGGTAACGTTGAAGGCGATTGTGTTGTTGGTTTGTTTTGGTCGAATTTGGGGTAATTGATAGTTTGATTAGAGTTTGGTTGTATTGAGATTTTTGGTTGTCTCTATACACGTATATGATTTATCGTACGACGGCTTACAAAAAACAATAGAAACATGTTTTTTTGAAATCATAAGAAATATCGGAAGTCAAAACCGATCGTCTATGTGGTCTTAGGATTGGATAGAGGACTTTTCTGGAATATGGAACATGCTTTAAATATGGAACGCCTCGATATTTATTACTTACAGTTTCGACAATCTGCTGATTTTGCATAAAATCAGTCAATTAACTGTATAGACACTATTATTTTATGCAAAATTAGCAGATTTTCGAAACTGTAAGTAATAAATATCGAGATGTTCCATATTAAGAGCATTTTCTATATTCCGGACAAATCCTCTATAATTTGAATTCTTGATAAAGACACGTTCCTGATAAACATTTCTTTGAATAGATCCTTTCCCAATTATCTCACAATATTTCTTTTCGTCATCATCCAAATTTTCTCCTTCCTCTTTTTAGAACCAATTTGATGAGATTTTCTTCAATTTCTTTAGAGGTTAGATTATTGAATAATATGATTAGTAAATATGATTATATATTTTTTTTTAAAAAGCATCTCAATTCAAGTCTATTGAGATTAAATTCGTTTTGAAAATAAATTTTGTACAAAAGTCACCTTAACTAATCAGCTAAGAATGACTTTTACGTTCGGTCACGAACAATTCGAAAAAAAAAAATTAAAATCTGAAAACATGACGATAATGTTACGTATTTATATTCGTTCGAAAAAGTACTCTTAAGAACAATTTTCCCATTTTAGAAGCATAAATTATTATACAAGCCATCTTCTAAATATAGGTTTCCAAACATTTTTATTCGAAATTCGGCTAATTTTACACCGGCACGAAATACAAAGCGCCGTTTGCGAGTAAATTAATGGAAGAAAGTTTGTTAGCAAACGCTTATCAGTTTTTTTCGATCGCATTATGTTGATGATGCGATTCGATATGCGAAAAACAACGCAGCCTTCAGTCCGTTTGTTTTTAGCAGAATTTATTATTATTTTTGCCCGATTTTCTTCTCAAACGCGAAATTACAAAGCTGTATCGCAGCTCTTGTTATTAATTTATCGACACGGGGGGCGAACTTGAAAAATATTGCGTACATAAATCAAAAAAAAGTTTCGATATTATCCCGAAGAAGTGTATCTGCCTTAATAAGGGACTCGATGAACAACGGTTCGACCCTTTTTTTCCGCAAGTAAACATAAGCTAGGAGGAAAGTTCGAAAGTGTGTTTAGAGGAGAGGCTAGTGAAAATTTTTCCAGCTTTTCCGATTTTTTTTAGAGGGTAAAGTACAAAATTGACAGGCGAGAGGAAAGTTTTTAATTTTGAAACATCGCTTCAGCGTTTCAGTACATCGAGTTCTATAGGAAATTCGATTTGTTTCAATGCGATTTTGAAAATGTGTTAGTTAGAAAATCTGGTGGAATTGAATGTAGAAATTTCAAAATTGCCGAAATAACTATTTATCTACTGAAAGAATTACCTAAATGTGATGTTTATAGTTTTCAACTGTGCACCTAACATAAAATAAAACATTGAATGAAAGAATGTAACAGCATTGTTACAATTACGAATACATTCATATATCAAACGCAACACTAATCGAGAAAATTATTAGTTGAAAACTACTACAAATTTCCACTACGCATTCCCATAAAAGAAAATTAGATTTTTCCTCTCTATATTTAAACGTTGTAAATATTACACGCGCCCAATCATAAGTTTCCCCTTTTTTCGACCCCATATCGAAAAAAAAAACAAACCAGTAGTGGAAACTCGAGCATCAAGAACCGCTGAACTTAGGCGTAATTTTTTCCCCATAATCGAAGGGAAAATTAAACGGTCACATGTGACGCCCTGGAGGGAAAAAGGAGAGTACAGGCGGTGGCAAAAAAGAGTGAACGTTTTAAATATTCATGACTTTCACGGGGCATAAATCATTTTTGTGGCCGGCCCGGTTGCCGACCCCTGTCAGGGGTCAGAATTTTCCTTCGGGACGGCACTGGTTTTTCCTCGATCGCTTAGCGTTTAATTAAATCACGGAAAATTGACGTCGTCGAGGAAAATGTGTTTTTCCGCGTTGATGCGATGCATCATAATGCGGGGTCGTTTTTACACCTGTGGAAATTAATTCAGAGGTTAGAATAATGAATTATTAATCGAGATGCTCTAGTAGTAGAAGAAATATTTTAATATAGCGCTATTATATATTTAGATATTAGATTCTGTGACTCGGCGTTGCTCGAGACTATTTAGAAATTAAGCTGATTGTGAAGTGTTGTATAATAATTTTCGTTCCATTTTCAATTTTGTTTTATGCGGCATTTACATATAGTTGTTACCATTCCTGTCACTATATTCTTTTTATTTTTAAAATTTGTATCTTGATTTAAATATCTCTCTTATTTGCAAAAGATAGCTTGATACGAACATTAGTAAGAAAACGATAACGACAACATGAATAGCTACAGATCTTTGTAAATTCTGCTCTAGAATTTTTTGCTGAAAGTTTTGTTTCAGATCGATTAAATTTCACACTGATTTAATCAAAACGGTGCATTTCAAGATCGAACATAAAATATCGATAATTTATAAAATAAAAATAATGAGAATTAATTTATAAAAAGGCTTAATTCTCGAAAAAGGGATCAGGCAACATTTCTATAACAGTATACATACTGAAGTTTGAAATTTTTTTATAGTATGAAGTCGAATGTGGAGATCGATTCCAAGAATGTTTGAACTGGCGCATCTATCTTCCAGACAAATATTAAATATACGCATACGTTTCTTTGATGTCCACATCGGGCGGAATATGTTGCATGGGAAAATCCCCGGAAAATCTCATATGAAACGATCGGATTTTCCCGTGATGTGGGGCCCGGAGTGCGCTTTGCGTTTTTCCCATTTCCAAAACTGTCTTCCTAAATGTCAATTTCTTCAAAGTGAAACAGTCAGTTCGGCGGAATGCAGTTATTTTCACCGTTCGCGAAAATTGCCCGGCGTATACGAGCGGCGGTAAAAGTGCATTTTTTCACGAGCGAAATTGCGATTTTGGACATTGATAAAGCTACGTGGAAAAGTGCAGCATTGCATGCATTTTCAGCGCTTGGGTTTGAAAATGACGTTGATGTGTTTCTGCACAGCGAGTGCGATCTTTCGAATGCAAGAGCGCATTGTTCATATCGGTGTTTAAAAATAAGCGATATGGTCATTATGAGGTTTATTTTGTTCAATAGGTAGCCATTTCGAATGATAGCATAGTGGTAAATGAAGAATTAGTGCATTTTGTGTCAGGATTTTTGCCCTATTTCTCGTGCTGATACCACCTACTCTTCTGAGTTTGTAGTCAAACAGCTCCTTTATAGCGAGTACAGTGTCTATCTTTGATCATTGTTTGACATTAATTAATCACCACTTTGCAATATGCGACTAGAGTGCACCAATGCAACTAATGCAACATGCACTAGCATGCATCACACATCAAACTTCTCAGGAAACGGTTTTACAAACTGGATCCCCCACATTATAAATACTAGTGCTGCATTAATATAACTCTTCAGAATTTGTAACTTAACAGGTGCTTTATAGCTAGTTTTAATTATAGTTTGACATTAGTAATTCACCACTTCGCAATATGCGACTAGAGACCACTAATGCAACTGTTGCAACATGCACTAATACGCATCGCATTGCTGCCGTTCTTTCAATGCAACTACTAGTTAGACTTCAATGAGCGAAATTCAATTCAACATCATCTCAAGTATGGCAAAGCAACCTTATTTGATAACTGAAAAGGCCAAGGGGTACAAGTGATTTCGAGAAAAGCGCGAGTTAAGGGATTGGATACAGAATACACTGATTCTGTGGTTTGGATAATCCTCTAGTAAAACTCTTCTTGAGTAGTTGTTAATAGTTTCTTTATTCAGACAAGAATAGACAAGACTGATCGTCATACAAACTCATCCATCATTTATACATGTTGGTTGCGAAATAATTCAGTGACCGTTGTACTGTTACAAATATTCATATAAGTGCTTAATTAGCTGTCGCCAAAATCTTGCAACATGATTTGGTGACCGTTGGACAATTACTAATGCTTAATTAACAGTCGCCGTGATTTCGTTAGTTTTGGACAAGACGCTAGGTCAGCGGCAATTGTAAAGAAATCATGATGATTACTAATACGAGTTCAATAACTCTTACACAATGATTAATATATCTATACATTTAAGGGGTTAGGCTGAATGCCGTAACTCGCGCTCAAAGTTGATACATGTATTAGGAGGAGGTCGAGTGATTTGATGATGTATCTCGGTACACGTTCCAAGTTCGTTTATTTCCTTTTGCCTCTAAGAAGCGATTGTTGTGTATAACTCGATTCTGGCTAAAATTTCACTTATACCCCTTGACTTTTTCAGTCATATAAGCAAACGAACCATCGACACGCAAACCGAACGCAATCAATTAAACGCCTCGAGCGTTCGTCGAAAGCGAGGTAAGGGAAGGGGACTCAGCGTCCCATAGAAGGCTTTTGCGCATCCCTTAGACCATAGAACTTCCCATGGGAAAACGGGTCGGTGAGTTGTGACTTCCCATCCTTTGTGGTCTGGCCGAAGGAAGGTCTAGGGTGCGTGCATTAAAATGCAAACACAACGGGGGTGGCGAATTAGGGGCGGGTCTGGGGAAAAATTGTAATGTGTCGTTTGCGAAAGTGAATATTCGAAAGCGATTCTCAACATGCTGGTGGATAATTGATTGTTTAACTATTATTTTGTATTTATCAATTATTATTAGCTTTGAGGTGGAGAGTTTCCTGGATGGAAATTCTGATGAGTAAATAAGAGCGCATAATTGGTGTCGCTTAACAGATGGAATTTGATCTGTACAAAACGAGGTGGGTTTTCATTCATTTTCAGGATTATCAAATATTTAGTAATCTATACATCACTGTTATAAATTTTAATAACTACAATCATCCCCCCGTTTAACTCGATTATCTTAAACGTTTTTGTTCAATATGCACGCATATTAAAAAAAAAGTGTAAAGAAATCGCATTAAACGGGGTATGACTGCATAAAATAATTGATAGTATTAGAATGTGTGAAATGAAAAATATACAGAACATCAAATTCAACTCTAAAATATACGATGAATATTGTTTGAATGTGGTATGTAGATTTTCACATGAAAATAATATTCAAATTTCAAACTTTGAAACTTTGTATATCGGATTATATTTCATGCAGAGTACGTAAAGCTTCAACTTTATTGGCCTTAACTATTGATAGATGGAGAAATATGTTCTGTAGTTCGAAAGTCGTTTACAAATTGATTTAATTTTTAATTCAAGCATTTTCAAAACTATCAAATATTTATATATCTTTTAATGATATATTTTAAGCTCATGTTAAATTTATATACGAGCACATAAAAATTTAATAAAATTGAGAAACATCCACATTCGCTCAAGAGCGGAACCGGCTTTCGATTCGACGCCATATATTTATTCCAAGAGCACAAAAGCGACAACACTCCATATCGTATTTACAGTACACAATCGACTTTTATAATGCGATGCTCATTTTCATTCTACATAAAGATATCCAGCGTTCGCTTTAGCTCCTCGATTCCGCGGGGAGACTCTTCGAATTGAATCCCATTAAAATTTCCCTCCGTATGAAATTCAGTCGATTTTTATTTAAAAGCTAAATATCCTATATATAAGGCGTCGAGTGCGCAGTCCATTAATCTCGCTTTAGAGCAATATTTTGCCTGCACGTGATGGGAAAACGTTCGAAAGCGATCGGCTTTCAATGGGATCAATGGTGGAAATTGGCTGTGATTGGCAGTTGTTTCTAAAATGTCTGCTGTTTCGATTGTCTTGTGGGAATTGTGATTGGGTGAGTTTTTTTTTTAAAGAGAGTTTATGCAAATTCAGAATCGATTGAATGTATGAAATGATTGATGATAATTGTCTTCGTAGGCCAGGGGTAGGTTTTCCTTCGTAATATCTTTGAATGCCATATGAGGTTCTAGAAGTCATGGGGGATGAGTGTGCACTATCAAGTTTTGAGAAAGTCTTATTTAAAGTTGAATTTTTATTATAATTATTTAACTTGATGATATGAAATTAAGTGTACAGACACGGGTTATATTATTTTCAAAGTCACATGAACGGACACATTCAGAATTTTAATTTCTGTACTAAATTCCAGTACATAATTAAAATTTAAAAGTCATATTATCTGGCTTTTATTGACTTCATATATATGTAATAAAACTTTTAATTAAAAAAAAATGACTTAAGAATGAATTTGAACCTCGAAACGATATGATTTTCGAATCAAATCAATTCGTGAAAACATTTCACCCTTAAAATGAAAGTATATAATAGTTTCTCTTGAATATATCGAATTATTTTACATCAAATTCAATGTATTCTATAAATTCAATTCGAAATGCCAACTAGAACGTTTCAATGTATCTGAATTTCAAACATTCTAAAATTCGCAACTAATCTGCAAACTCAATTCAAACTATTAATCACACACGTACGAAACAATCGAAACGATAAACACTCGCTTATTAACAATATATCACGATCGAATGCGATTCGAATTGCTTTCTGTTGGAGTCGTATAAACTTAACGATCGAATAATAAAGTCAAACTCAAATATTCGTATCGAATTGTCATTTTAACCGCGAAGCTAAAGTCGCGTTTCAAACTTAAAACTTTGTCCACATTGTGTTACATCTCCACGGTTTGAACTTCTCAGAAGTTGTCCCGCGGCGATTTCGTATTGAATTTAAAATGCCATCGAGCACTTTTCTAGGCCATTTATTATTTAATCGACTCGATTCAACAATTCGATGTACGATACTCTGGATAATTACAGTGAAACTTATCGATGCACTTTGCAGTAATTTATCATTGTATGAACCTAATGTACTTTTATAACTCAAAGAACAGCCTTAAAATTATGTAAATGCTTGATTGATTGATATATTTTCATTGAATCAAATAATACAATTTGAATTTTAAGCTCTTGATATATGTATGTATGAGTTAAAAACCCACAAGAGACCAAACAAATGAAACCGCAATTTGGAAAAGAGAATCAGCAACGACAATAATGCAATAATGTGCACTTAGTGCAATTGGCTACTCATTTAGTGCACACGACTCCGCGGAGACTTCGAATTATGACCGCGTCCACTTAGCGCTTAAGCATGTACTTCACAAAGCGAAACCCTATTTATTATACGCGCTCTTTTTACAGAGTGGATCAAAATTTCATTTAAACATATTTTCAATTATAATATTGTACATATATGACGTTTACATACGGCTGTTGCTATTTCTGTTGTCGTAGTCTTTCTCGTTCATACGTTCGAATATTAGCTCTCTTTTGCTAGAAAAAGAATCTAAACAGGAGCGTGTAATCTCAGTTTTCCAATCAATCATCGATATATTATTAGAAAATATAAACGGATTGAATATAAAGTGATTCAGATATTCGAAGACTAAAAGAGTCAACAAGATATATATGTAGTTTCTTGAAAAATTATGATTAAAAAAAATATTTAACTTGTAACACATTCTGTACATTATAAAAGTGGTACATAGTAAAATTCGCGTATGCAACTCATATTAAAATGGGGTTAAAGCGAGTCGCTTTTTATCCTCGTATGGCGGCTAAAGCTCCGGAAGAACTACTCCTCTAATGGAGTATTCGCGATGGTGAAACTTTCCAGTTTATTGTAGATACATATCTATAATGATGATATTCATCCACCTACAAGTTGGTTCCATTTTGTACGGTCTATGATTCAAATGGAACTTAGACAGTATTTTAAGGTTGCGGTCTTCGCGAAGCACCATGAAATAGTCTTAATACATAAATTAATCAAAAGTGAATTCGAAGTGTTTTAACTGAAATTTGTTTTGATATAAATCTGGTTGTATAAATAAATTTCGTAAGATATGATTCGTTTTGTATAATGTAATTGTTAAACGAAAAAATTTATGAATTAATATAAAAGTGCTTTCAAATCGATAGACAGGAAGTTTTCTTATGATGTTAAGAGAAATTATAAATTGCATCAATCGAAAGGGTGAATTTTTTTCTATTTTCAAATTTTTAAAAGCTGAAAGCTTGCACTAAAAAAGATGGCATTACTTTTATTGTAGTAGAGCCATTTTGAAAATTTATTAGTAGTCTTAAAGCTATAAAACATTTCAGAAAGCAAATATAATAACAACATGCAATTTCATCTCATAGATTGAATCATTGAATAATTTAATTTTTCCATCATACAAATAAATTAAAAGCATCATAAAAGCGCAGTTTTTTCAGTTTTATGAAGCTTTCAGCTAGAGCTTAATAAGATTATTATGTTCTTGGAGAACCAGCAGCCGGTTTTGTCTCGACCTCATTTTAACGAGACTTTATACCGTGTTGGGCACTTAACACACAATATTCAGAATGCGAAAACTGGTCGCTAGGGGGTTGGACTATATTCAACTGAACGCCGGTGATATAATATAAGCCCCTCGGGCTTAAAACTACCCCGACTATTTTTCGAGTTAATTTTTAAATAGAGCAATTTGCAATTTATGATCGGTATGTGTAGCTTACTTTAACGGTTGAGTTTTCTTAGGTGTTAGAGTGTATAGTGGTAAGGAACTTATGGCAGTTTTGTGCAACGGTCTCATATTGACATTGTGTCACGGAAAATATTGTAGTTATTAGTTTTGGGTGAAGTTTTGTATATTAACAACGAAATTGAGTCATATGATTTAATATGTCTATTGTGTATGTCTGTTATTTATAAATTCTATCAACAGTTTATCCTTTCTCATTGAAACTTTTGAGAGTTATTCATTCTGCGTATGTTTGAAAATGTTTGCGAATCATTTGAAGCAATTGTAAAAAAGCTAGTACAATTCATATTAACTAAAGAGAAAATACTATCATCAATATTCTTTTTTTTGTGCGGAGTTAAATAAGCGTAGCTCAAAGGTGTGCCAACAAACGAGTGCTTAATCAACTGTACATATTCACCTATAAGAGAAAAAGCTTTTATTATTTTATATTTTTCCTATATAATACGATAGAAGTTTCATTTTGAACGTACATAGTATGTTTTCTTTTCGGAGAAAAATGGTAATGGCGATTAATTTACGTCGGAGTGAAACTGATGGAACAAATCTGAAAAAAAAATGATTTGCTCTCTTTTTGCCGTTTCGACATCGAATCGAGCAATTTCACATGACAAAACGATGAATATCAGAATATTGATGAAGAAAAACTGAACGTCTCCGTGCATTCGAAACAATGATGTAAATTTATGGCGATTTTTGCGAGAAACGTTCCATTTATTGCGGCAATAGACTGGATTTTATCGCTTCGAACGAAATTGAGTTTTATACATATAAAAGTTCACGTACGTATAAGCATTATAAACGAAAGAAGCGACAAAGCATAAATTTCCGATTATACGATTTTAATGGATTTTTCGTTTGATTCTTCGAGACGTGGAAAAAAATGAACGATCGTTTCGAAGAAACGTCAACTTTTCTCCCGACGAAATAAGAAAATATACACAAAACAGATACACGACAAGAAGCTTATGCGAAATGAAAACATCGAACGAATCCTTTATTTATTATTCATTTCGGCCAAAATTGAGATCTGTCGAACCTGGATTGATATTTGAAACCCACGTCAAAACTCAATTTTTTCCTCCGTTTTTGCGTATAATACGTATTGATTGTTCTAGTTTCGAAAAAAGCTTTGTTCTTTTTTTTTGTACCGAAATTGACAGTTTTATTAAAGCTCGAATTTTGTTGTGTACGAGAAAATGCGCGATTAAAACGAGCCGAGTTCGGTTTTAGTTAACGGACAATTAAACCTAGCCCTTATCGGAATTAACGTCGCGATGAAATTATGTAAATTATTGTACAAAAACGATATGGTGGAAATTTTGCATTTCAGCTTTTATTGTACCTCCATTTCAGTCCATTTCCTCCGGTTTCGCGTTGAAATCCATTAAAAGCTCTCTTCGGGGTTGTCTGAAATATACCGGGGTGCTTCCGTGTTTTAAATCGTATTATTATTAAATCTGCAATCTTTTTCATTAACTATAGTGAAAATTTTCTTTGAAAAGTTTAAAAGTCATTTTAATATTTTTCGATATTGAATTTATCACAAAAATATTATAATATATCTAAGTATTGACGATGTTGAATGGCAACGTTCGTTTCAATCATTTCTATGAAAAAAACTATAGAATTTTCTAAAAATTTGAAGAAAATAAGTAGTACATAGTTAACTTTGTATAATCCATTCAAATGATCTTGAATACAAAAAAAAAAAAATAAAAAAGGTAAAACACATATTAGTTGTATCCGAACTAGTGACCAATCAATTGAATCGATCATTTAGTGTGACTTAAAATTAATAATATATTACTAATTAAATCATATGAAAAGTAAGACATATGTTTTTAATATATGACAAAATTTTCAGATACAAAATCCATGAATAATAATTATTTTATAATCCTTAAGTTTATAATCCTATAAACAAATGTAAATTTTAATACTCGAGTCTCGAATAACATATTTTTATCAAAGGCTGTTTTTTTACATTTATTTAAGAGATTAGTGTCTTAAAATCATCGAATACATACATTATTCAAAATGACATGCAAAAACAACATATTATATTATAAACCATCACTAAGAATTTCCCTCTGAGCCCCTCTAACCCATCGAAGGGGGGTCCTCCTTAGACCCGGCGGCCCTTTAATCCACTTCCGAGTTTGTTTGCTATTGTTTCTGCGGCCAATGGGGGTGGCAGCCCCCTCATGTAAATACCGAGCCTCGGTTTATCCCGAAACTACAGACGCCGACAGCATAAAAAGGAAAACTTCTTGCTCCGAGATAAGCTCATTGGACTCGGCTGACCCCGGCCTCGCATTATGCAAATGGTGCACACTCCTCTGACTCACCCTTCTTGTACAAGAGCCGCTGGAAGATGTTTCTCTTGTGGATTTCGGTTGTCGTAGCTTTTGACGGCCTATAGTCTTGCCGTTTTGGGTGATTGTTGGGTGAAATGTGCGGATCTTTAAGGGTCAGTAGTGTTATGTTTGAGATCGATTGAGTTGAATTTGACGAAATTTGAATAATGTGACTTATGTTATTTTAGAAGTATTAATAGAATTTGTGTTAATATTCAATTATTTTTTGAATTTCTTTATTCAAATTGAGAAGATGTGAATAAAGATATGAATTTTGAAGAGTAATATGAATATGAAAGGTGATGAAATTTAATACAGATGCAGACATGGAAAGTGATCCATTTTTAGGAAACTTTTCGTAGAGCATTCATTAAAAACTATTTATGAATTTCATTTTTGAAATAAAACAAATTCGACAGGACTTAAGTTTGAGTTGATTCGAACCATGCATTATTAGAATACTGAATCCTAACACTGTATGTGCATATGCTTACTGAAACATTATTGATTGGCTTAATTTATAATATGATAATATTGGTTAACAATAAATTTTCAGTTTAATAATATGATAGAAAACATTTGTAGATAAATTATTTTCCATGAAAGAAAAATCTTCAATCTAATCCAATATATTTATATTCTTACTCTATGTAGTAATTTATTCATTTCATTTGTAGTGAATTACTATTTGAAAGTTTATTTTGTAAATATTGAACTTTAAGATTAATAAAATGATCAAAAATGAGTTAATTACTAGACAAATCAATTTGTCACCATAAAAAATAAAATATCGAACCTACAATTAGTTTTTGTACAAATTTAACACAATGCAGCTCAAATAAATGAGTTTTTCTTTTATCGCAATCTGAACGTAACAGCAATTACAAACAATCCAAAGTGGTTATGGTAATTGGAAAACGTGACTTAGTCTGAGATTAGTCAAAATTTATTTACCCTCGGTACATGAAGTGTGATTTTTTGACGTTGCAAAATTTCGAGAGTCATCGTAGCCTTTTTCGAAACTCTATACAGTAGTTTTTAAAAAGGGAGATCGAGGGGTTGTTTTCATATTATTATATTCCGCCTAAAGCGGCTTTACGTGTTTTCCTTATGCAAATGCATGTTCTGTTGAGTTTTTATTGAAAAATTATCGCGCAAATGAAATCTATTATGGATTGTGATTTTAAAATGAAATTTCATTTTCAGGTGAAATGATAATTTCGTGTTGAAATTTCTCTATAATCGAATTCATACTATGATTTGGAATTTGATATTAAATATTATTGAGACAAATATATCGGAGTTTAATAACATAAAGTTGTTATAAATGTGGTTTTAAAACTTATCATCTATAAATATTACTATCTATAGAAATATTTTGCAAAATTCTAACGATAGGTCTTTTCACTTCTGGTAAAAAAACAAGATAAATTTGAACTACACGCAGTCTTCTAACTATGAGCTGCAGACAGAAACAAACAAACTACAGTATATACATCAGCCTCTGTCTTTCAGATTTTGTCAACTACTTGTTTGAAGATTGCATGTATGTAATTCAAATTCAATTTGCTGATCAACCAGAGATGAAAATTCAGGCTCCAAATCACATCAATCGTTCAAAAGAAAACCACAAATTCCTCAACATCTCCTACCAAAACAGCAACACTGCACCGGACCCCATAACAATATATAACGACTGAAAAGGCCAAGGGGGTACAAACGATATTTTTGCCGAAATCGAGTTATGTACAGGGATCGCTACTATATAAGCTCATATATTTGGTGATAAAAGGACATAAACGAACTTGAAACGTGTACCGAGATATATCATCAAATCACTCGATCTCCTCCTAATACATGTAGGAACATGGTCAACTTTGTGCGCGCTTTTCGCGATATCACAGCGAAGTCACTTATGCCCCTTGGCCTCTTCAGTCATCAAATAATCTTCCA
The DNA here is from genome assembly GCA_024721215.1 of Cheumatopsyche charites. Taxonomy (NCBI): domain Eukaryota; kingdom Metazoa; phylum Arthropoda; class Insecta; order Trichoptera; family Hydropsychidae; genus Cheumatopsyche; species Cheumatopsyche charites. The sequence goes on from CM045580.1 coordinate 9,246,091, forward strand.
CCATAACTCACACACATCAAAACCACAACGTCTCAAACCCGAAGAACAACAACAACAACAAATACATAATGCATAAGCGATTCTTCTCGAGGCAAAAAGCGAAAACAAGCAGTGTTCGCGTGTCGTACGAGGGGAGTTCAATAATGCACGTACGAATGCAATTGTTTATTTACGGGGAGGGGTTCGATTAAAACCGCAACCGCCCCCGTAACCAGGGGGTGGGACACCCCTGGGAAATGTTTCGATGAAAAATTCAAAAGGCGGTTGTTTCGCGGGCGCCAGGGGACGCCAACCCCGAGCCGCGAGGATTAATTCGCATCGGATGCGTGTGTGGCGATTTCTTTCGGGAAATTATTCATAAGATGTTATTAAATGGTGTTTTTTTTTTTTTGAGTTCTTGTATGTTTTTAGGTTTTTCAGGTATGGATGAAATTTTTGCTGTGTTTTGAAAATGTTACGAGTTTAACATACTTGAATATTGATTATGTATCTTGATATGTTCATATATTTTTTTTATGTAAAACAAATTTATGCATGATATAAACGTTTCCTTGAAATATATAATTTTGGTTCGACTTTTATAGTCAATATTTTACCTTAGCAAAATAGTAATTGAAAATGAAAATGATCTAAACCAATTTATTAAGGATAATAAGAATTTTAATATGATACTATGATTAGCTTGCTCTCATTGATTGAATTTACAACTTGGGATCAATCATTGGTGAGATTTTACGTAAAATCATCAACTAGAGATGTGAAATTCGATAGATAGAAAGTTAAATTAAAGTCTAATCTTTTAATCGTATTTTAGCAATGTATTAACAAGAACAACAATCAAATTCAAAAGGAAAATAAGTTAACACTTAGCTAAGTAGTCTTGTAGGGACACAGACGAATTGACTAAAATTTAATTGATTATTGTATATAATATATTTCAAAAAACAGTTTGACAATCTGTAATTAAATAATTAATATTTAATGTATAATACATTATCATTAGTAAAATAAATCCAGTCTTTATTGAGTTGCCATTCAATAAACAAGACCCGAGATTTCTCCGCCCATAGTTTAATAAACGATTGAAAGGTAAAGTCTTATTGTTAGAAGTTTCCAACCAATGATTGAAAGAGTGGACCTAAATTTTTCATCTTAAAACAATTAGTCAAATATAAGTAATATTTCAATTATAAAACATTAACCTTATCCATATTTATTTACACTTTTATTGCGTAACTCGATTGTTACTAGAGTTAACGAACGTTACGAACTGTTATACTAATGCGTCACATATCATATCACTCGAGTTAGAAACGTTTAAAAATTCAAGCCTCAGTATCACTAAAGATTCCAATCAAATATACAAAACACGAAATCACACTTATTCGAAATCGAAACCCTCAAAGCCGATTATGCAAAACGTTTCGAATGGGCAGTGCTCATCGTCTGTACAGTAGGTACACAATTAGTAGAAGCGTTTAATCGCGAGATGTGTTCGCGCCGTATTTCCCATGGGCCTAGTTTTAATCAGACGAGCCACATTCAAAGGGCTCATTCTAGTCTGGAAAACAGCCTTGGGTGATTGTTTCAGACGAGAGATAAGTAATTCGACATGAAAAAAATTCTAATTAATTGTAGATCTTTATTGGTTTGGAATGGGTTAGGATTTTGTTTTATTGATTGTACCTAGTTTTATGTTGTTGAATCATTTTGTATATTGGTAAAATTTCAATAACGTATAGATTTTTTTAAATTGGAATGAAGACTTATTTTTTCCAGTGTTACATAAACATATGTAAAATTTCACAAATATTCTAAAACAATCCCATACAATATGACAAAATCAAACTGCAAACAAACTCAGAAATTCCGAATAATCTACAAGCGACAATCGAAACGAACACAAGCTGAATTTTTCAATTGAAAATTCGCAGCGACTTTTCTTTCAAAGCCTCACCCATAGAACAATGCGACCGGATAGATAGATTTGAGCTCGGATTCCACGAGATCTAATAATATTATATAACGACTGAAAAGGCCAAGGGGTACAAGTGACATTTTTGCCAAAATTTAGTAATTTACAAGAATCGCTTCTATATACCCTTATATATTTGGTGGCAAAAGGATATAAACGAATTCGGAACGTGTACCGAGATATATCATCAAATCACTCGACTTTCTCCTAATACATGCAAAACTTTGATCGCGCTTTTCTGGAAATCACCGCGAAGTCACTTGTACCTCTTGGCCTTTTCAGTCATCATATATATATATTGCTTTCGTCTCGATTATCATATCAACGAGGGAAATTCCCCGGAAGGTTTTCTGCTCGCTTTCTCCGCTAATTTCGTCCCGTAGACCAAGGAAGTCGGTCCGCGTCTAACTTCCGCTTGGGCGCCTTTATATTATACCTACTTGCGCTAACGTCCCCTGATGTCTCTATCAGAATATATATATATATGAATTATGCCAGGGATTTAGATTCGAAAGTGTCGTGCTTGGAGATGATTATCCGATGAATGGGAAATTTTTTTTCGTGAGAAAATCGGTGCGAGTTTTGTGAGGAAATTTGAATGTTTACTAATGAAAGTTTATAATAAATGAGTGAAATTTCGGTATTTTTGTGATCTGATGTAGTTTGAGACTTTGATTGTAATTAAGTTGCGTGTTTAGGTAGCGACTTATGATTGCTATGGCTTAAGTCTTCTGCATGAGATATCAAATTTGTTGAATTTTGAATATAAAGTGTACAATGTGATGATGCCTAAATATTTTTGAATGTGTATAAAATGATTTAAAAATTTAATTAGAAATATTTAGCTGTTGAAGAATTTATTAATAACATAGTCAGACATACATACATTAAGTCGATTGTGAATTGTCGTACTTATAATATTTTCTGTTTCTGTAGTAAATTATCAGATTGGCTACGAAAAAGTTTCCCTCATATAACAACAAATTGAAAATAAAATGTTGTAAATTTTATAATATAAAATGTAAATTGAACAATGTAAATAGAAAGAAACATTCCTAGATGTGCCCACTAAAATTTCACCGTCTATTTCAGTCTATCAATCTCATATATAAATACATAATTTCTTCTTTTTTTTTTTAAATAGATATTGTGAAATGAGAGTTTTGAATCTGTTCTCTTTATGTATATCATATCAATTATGTATGTATTGTACGTCTCAGACTTTGTGCGAATCGTTCGTTCAGTCTAGGCAACGAAGCCATTGTCTCGAAATATAATAATTCCTGGTTATGAAATTCACCAGAGCAAAAGTCAGACGAAGCACCTAAAAATATATATTTTTAATGAGATTAAAATTCATCCAACTTTCGCTATGTCTTCGCTCGTAGTTCAAAACAATTCTCAAATTGAAAATGCGCTCGTTTCGCATATTCAACTACGAAACGTTCCAACTTTCAAAAATCATATCACTACGAAAATTCGGACGAAAAAACGTATCAAACTAAACAGCAAAGCCGTTGCCGGAATTTAATATTCAATTTTCATCACGTGCATATTTATTCGTATACTTTTTTATTTGGATGCTGCGTAGCGGAAAGTAAAGGAGGATTTATTATATTTTCCGCTCTGGTCATATGGAATGATTTAAGGCATATTAAAAAATATATATACGATGCAAAAAATAAGGAAAGAAGAGAATACGTTTTGTTTCCGCGTTCCGGTTCAAATTATATACGCGTACATAAAAAAGGAGACCTTTAAATTCACCTTATAACTTTGTGGCAATAATAACGTTATTGTCGCGCGGAAACGATAAAGCACAAGTTAGAGTCGGAAAAAAGATCCACTCGAAGGAGAAAGTTACTTTTTTTTCCCTTTTTCATCCGAAGCGGATATCCGGATAGCGGAAAATGGGGAAAAAAGTGAGGAAATTACGATGCGCTCGCGTATAGAAAAGTAATATCAAGACACTTGGTACGCAAATTGGAAAATATCGGTTGGAGTGGAAAAAAAGTTTGTGTTCCATTTGCTGCGATGCAGATTTGTTTGTGCAGCTTGAAAGTGAAAATATGTTTTTTCATTCGAAAGATTAAAATTTATTTAATTTTTCGTCATGAGTCTGATTGTGAGCATTTATGGCTTTAGGCATAGATAGAATTTTTAAATTGGAATTCGATTGATTATGGTATTGATTTTGTAATGAAATGGATACGTTTTAATATTGGAATTTGAATTGTACAAATCTAATTTATAGTCGAAATTTCAAAAGTATAAGTTTGATAAAAAAAAAGCTGCTTCCATGGTAAGTAGATTAAATAAAACTTTCTTAATTTGAATACATTATAATCGAATCATGAAAACACAAGCGAAATATATTTTCACAATTTAAAAAACAATAGTATATCAAATTTTTCATAAAACAGTATTATTCTTCCACATAAAAAATACAGCGTTCGATACAAAAATAAATTTTCCGACAACGAAAACGTATCTTTGACGATTATATTGTACGACACGGATATAAATACACACTTTCTATGGACAAAATCGAATAAAATATCGAATGCACGCGTCGTGAAAAGCGATGCACGCGGAAAAGCCCACACACGTATGTGACAATTCGAATCGTTTTTCCCGCCCCGTGGGCCAATCTATACGAATTTTCCTATGTTTTTCCTCCTCGGAGGATGGGAAAAGAGATGGAAAAAGATGCGTGCATACAAACCGAGATATTTTTTCTTTAAAGGCGTCGGGTTATGCCTTTTATGTCGGGCCATAATGCGACTATAACAATACGGGGTGCGCTTTAGGCGTTCAATGAACCTTTATATGCGCGCGGGGTGTTTCCGCTCAAAAAATGTATATGCGATCGTATTTTTGTATCTTTTTTGCATTTCAGAGGTGGTGTTTGAAGGTTTTTTTTCGGATCGTGTTTAAATCGAGGATTAAGGGTTGTTCGTTAAAGTGATGCTGGAGTTGGAGTGTTGGTAGTTCTCTGATACTTTGCTGTTAGGTGGTTGAATTGTTCATGAGAGAATGTGTAAATTTGATGAAAATCTATCGATAGTAATAATGATATTGATCTTTGGTTGAAATAAATGGCATAGAATGATAATATTATAATAGGTCACAGGTTCTAGAGTTGTAGTATTGTCAAATATTTTTGTGATGTTGAGTTTTTAATTTGCTAATAATATTATTTAAATTGAAAAATATGCACATATGATTGAATATGTATTAATTTTAAATATCAAAAGGTCACACTTGACGATGATTTTTTTTGAGGAAAAATTGAGCAATGCTCATTCAAGTGAAAAAGTATTACAGAATTAAAGTTCATAATTCCGATATTCTATCGTGGGTTTAACAATTTAATTTATTTTATTTATAGATCTTTTAAACGATAACTACAAACTTACTGCCAATAAAATCAATAAATCTGGTCTGAAGGTATTTAAGTTATTCGGATAATCAAAAATAAAATTCGACGCACACTTTTTCAACTAAATTCAATTAACATTTCCTATATATGTACGAAAATGCGATAAAATACACTCATAACACTGACACCGAAAAACGCAAAGCCCTCATGAAAAATCGCATAAAAAGCACGCCCAAGTGGAAAACTCCCGAAACACCCCATCGAATCGAACGTAAAAAATGGCTACACTTGTCGCACCGATTTATTTCGATTTGAGAGCAACACATAGATATACTATATACGTAAAGTCCATATGGAACATTCCATGCAATATTGCCGAACCATTTTCGGGTGAGTGCCTCAATTTCTGAGATCCCTCCCCGTTGCGATATTCTCACTCATTTACTCGAAATCTTTCCCTATTTGTCGGCGAATTGAACTAAAAAAGTCTCGCGTCTGCCGCAGACTTATTGTTAGCCGTCCCCCCTCGTACTATTCGTTTCGTTTTTCCGCAGTTTTTCCGCCGGTTCGGTCGTGTGATGTATTATTTTCCTTTCTCGGAAAAGCGCTTTTCCTTTGGCGCGCTTTGTACGGAGTTTTCCCCGCGTCGCTGACGCTACGATTTTCCACTGTTTTCACGCGTTCGCTTAGAGAGTGAATCGCTTCGTTTGTGTTGTTGCGAAAAAGTGTTATCTTAGCTTATTTAGTATTATTTTGTTCTAATATGAATAGATAATAATCTGTTGTTGATTAGTTCTGAGAACTTTTTGTGGTTAATATTTCATTCAATATTGATTCAATGCTATTCATAAATATGTAATAGATGTAATTAAGATCGGATTATTGTTAAAATATTCAAGTTTTTCGAAAAAAAAAAGATGAATTAAAGCGTAATGGCTTATTTACATTATAGCAATACCAATTTCTGTTACAATTAATGTCAAGTTTTCAGGAAATTGCTAGAATTCAGTATTTGCACTATTTTTATTGATTTTGCCTATTCGCACTATTGAGAAATAATTGTGAACTGCTTGTGAACAACATTCTTTATATTTTGATTGTTCATACATTCGAATAGATACAGCATAATGTGAACGCCACTTTGATCTATTTATAGTAAAAATTGTGACTTTTTTTATTTAGTTTACATTTTTGACAGTGAAATATTATAAAACTACATTTACATCCCACACGGTTAAGTGACCGATAAAGATTTTGCTCATCAAGCATTTATAATAAATTGACTATAATACTCAATATATTGAACGTTATTATAAAATAATTTAAATAAATTACACTTATTCCATACATAATATTAAACTTATCTCGACTGCAGCGAGTGTAACAACCGTGAAAAGAAAAATGCCTTTAATCCCAACCCCGAATTCTGCTCATACGTTATCTAACCCTTAACTTAATAAAATCTTAAGCACGCTACTCGGAGCAGGAGCGACGTTAGAATTCATCAAAAGGCGAATTTTCCTCACCCAGCAATAAATATCAGAAAAATGATAACGTAAAACTGTGCAGAGTGTATACGATATTATATAGATGTGTATAAAGTGCATCTCGGGGAGGTTTTCAGTCATGGAATGATATACGTGCACCCCACGGGGTGGATGATGTTCCCTTTTCGTTATTTATTTCAGCGACGCATCACCATTAGATTTTCGTGATAAATTTTTATATACGTCGGGAACTAATGCGTCTTGACTGCAACTATTGTTCCGGTGGTGTGAATCGGGGAGATTCGGTTAGTTTCGATGAATTTATTTCGATAAAATCTATCTAAAATTAATGTATGTTTGTTACCTATAGACTCCAAAACAGCCGATCCCTCTGCCACAAAACTTTCAGAGATTATTTTCAGCATGTTTGGGAAGGTTTATGGATCATAAAATTTCAATTTTGAGAAAAAAAATCGTAAATTTTGATATTGCAAAGGGTATCCTTAGACATATCAGTCAAAATACGCAACGAGATTTAATAAGAATCCTAAACAGCTTGTTCTATCGTCGATATTGTAGCGGGAACAGAAATTTAATCGGGAACGTAAAGGGAAACAGGAAATGTATTACCATACTACGATTCACAATCGGCTTAAAATCTAAATAGTCTCGAGCAACGCCTGGTGGCATGAGCTATTATATTATATAAATATCTGTGCTTTTATACGATTCTTCTCATTCACACTATTATTTAAATTTAAAATATGTGCATAATTAATTATTTTTCTCAAGAGAAAACCATCGGCAAGTCACTAACTTTGCCTTAACTTGAACGGAATCCAATCTAACCTAACTTAACCTGTCGGGATTCGTGCCAATGGTCCGGTTACTAGAATCGTTTCATTTGCAGTAGTGTGAAACTTAAATACATTTTATATAATAATTTTTGGTTATCACAGAATGTTCAGAGTTTCCTCTGCCTTAATATACGAAATAAATAACACGGTCATTGTATCACACGAAAATTGCGGATATAGACAGCGTTCGTGCGGTCGACGTGTGTCTTCATGAAAATTCATGAAATATCGCCGTATCATATATTATTCAAATTAACGTTTTCATTTCCGACTGTGCGAGAATGCGAATATAGTTTTGTACGGATTGCCTATTGAATTGTTAAAGCTGCAAGAATAGCACTGCAGGATTTCGATATCGAACGAACTTTTGTTAATTTTTCAACGCGTATTTTCACACGAAAGAGTCATTTGTTTTGATTTAATACGGGACTTAATCGCTTCTTGCTTTGATCCTTTCGAGGAAGCAATTAAAACGATACGAATATTAAATGTTGAAAATTTCAATTAAATTCATATTATTGATTCAGATTCGAGCGAATGAAAATAATTACACTTCGAACAGATGAAACGAAATACACAGTCGACGAGTTGAAATCGAATTTTCGAAAACTCTCAGTTAAAAAAACTGCTCGGTTACAATTTCAAATATCAAACTATCGACGCTGCACATTTTCGAATATCTATTTCAGTTTAATCGCACATGAAATATTATACGTCGCAAGCTCTAATTTAGGGAAAATGCGAAATATTGAAAATAAACCGGCGAATAAACGGTTTTCCCATACTCGTGTTGTATATACGTTGTACTAGGGCGTTTATACGTTTGTTCCCCTTCGCAATTTCGACCATTAAAAACAAATCAGCGTGTACGAGTTTCAACTTTGTGTATATCAGATTTCGGTTGATGAATCGTTAGGCTATGAAACTATTTTAAATATATTCCCTACATATGCATATATACGAATAGGGTTTCGACGAAATGTTTCGAAACGAGCCGATGTTACGGAATTTCATCGCCGATCATATGAATATGGTTATTTGTATAGAAATATTTAAGATTTTAAATTGTAGTGAAATTGAGTTTTAGCTTCGATGAGACAGAATTCGATTTTGTTATTGGAGCTTTTAATTGACGTCTTTTTACTTGACAGTTTAGTACCGTAGGTCGTAACAAACAAGATAGACTGTGTTAGCACAATGAACGTCAACTTTGACGTTTGGCGTTAACGCAGACATTGCTACACAGTTAACGGATCGTTGCAACACATAACGAAATATGTAGTTTATATATTGTCTGGTAAATACATATTTATTGTGAATCAATATAATGGTCATTGAGATATTTTTTTGATTTTATTATCATTAAATCGAAACAATTAGAGAAAGTTTACTTATGATTTGTTTTTTTGAAATAATTCTACTTTCGATATAATAGTTCGAAATAATGGCACACTGTTAATTAAGTTTATTCGGTTTTCTCGATCGTATGTCGTATCTTAAATATAAACATTCTATAGGAAATGTAATATTAATTTTATACACGAATTAATCCATTGTTTCTTTCTACAATATATTTCTACACTCGATAAAAAGAAAACGATTCAAATCAGATTCTTTCAAACATTGTTTCCATTTCAAGATTGACCCAATTCAACAATGTCAACACGATAATATATCGACTGCATTAAAAACGACAGCGCATTCAACGCCACTTTACAAAACGACCCCACGAAGCCACTTAACTGAGAAACACTCGAACTAACCTTCGCTATTTCGTCGAGCATCAATCGTCAGCCTTAAATAAAAAAAAAAGGAGCACATCCTGAAATTTCCTCGCGTGTGTTTCAACCTTTTGTCGGGGATTTTCCCTTTATCCGCTCGTGAGTTTGATGAAACCCGCCTGTTTTTTCCTCGTCCAAACAAAGGGATATCGGATATTCCTGGAGGCTTCCTGGATAATGGATTCTTTCTGCGAGATGACCACAATAAATAAGACCAGCCAGCTACCTTCGTCTCTAGGTGAGGAGAGTCAAAGCGAGGGTTTCGTGACGAAAGTTTCGCGTCGTAAAAGTTTTCGATATTGGGAGCTTAATTATATGAAACTTTGGCTTTTTTAACGGTCGTAGAAGATGAGTTATGGCCGAGAGGAATGGTCGGGGTAGTTAGTGTTGCTGAACAATGTTTTCTTTTGTATGGTTCTGGGAAATTTTTCAATGTATCCAAATTTATTGTGAATTTCAGAAATTTTATTTTATTTAAGTGTTAAACTGAACATATTACTCAATACGTTCGTAGAAATGTTGTAATTAGTAATGGTAAAATATTTCGAATTCTAGAAGAGATTAATGTGCGTTTTTCGTAAAGGAAAGTAATTTAATTCATTATGTTTTTTCTGCATAACACCATTGACTTGATTGTGCGAAATGTTACAAATATAGACGAAAAATTGAATTTAGCCGCTGCAATTCAGTTTCAACATTGAATGAACTATTAAAAATTCATTAAATGTTAAATGCTGCTAATAGCTAGTGTGAAAAATCAACACCGAATACGGGACAATATGGACAAACTCGATATAATGAGAAAAATGTTTGATGTCGAAAGTAATATTGCCATTTTGAAAAAAAAATTATACTAGTTCATAGATTAAAATATAAAAATTGTAGTGAAATTATTTTCATTATTATATAAATTCAAAAAATGTAAAAAGTTGAAAAACTTGCCTCAATTCCTATTACTTTTCGATCCATTGGAGTCTCTGAAACAAGCGTTCACGAACTCTTCGTTTGCTGATTAAAATTCGTCTTCAATGAAAAAGTATATAGATCTGCCTCTTAAATCTCAAAATTTTACAAAAGTACTAAAATATCAAAAAAAAAAAAACAAACAATTAGACCATTACGAGAATATCCAACGGCGTTTCGCTGCCGCATCGATGTTGCAATCTGGGCGTAACACTTCGTCGATTATGCAGTTCGCATGGAAGGCCACAGGGATGGTGTGGATACTAGATAGTGGATAGTTGGGGTATATAACCCCATCCATCCCTGTTCAATTACGTGCCGGATTGACACGCATCCGTGGCTCGATCATGAATATTTCAATGACCGTTCCTGAATCGATACAAGTCCTTCGCAAATGACCATCGGATGCGCTTGTGACGACGTGCGCTTGCGCCCTGCATTTCGCTCGTTTCCTGAAAATAAAATTTCAGGAAATTGCCTATTCGATATTTCATACATTAACTAGGATGTCGATGGTGTGGTGGTGTTGAGTGTTTGTGCGTGTCGTGTCGATTCAGCATTTTTTGGGATGCGTGGGTCATTTTTGGCCAGAGTCTCATGTCATTTTTCTTAATTGATATCGAGACTCGGTCGTTTATTTCGAATATTTAATTCGAAAGAGATGTCGATTTGATGCTTTACGAAACGATTTCTTGATAAAATGGATCAACTTTCCGAAAATGTATCGAATTATTCGATCTATTTAGCGACATCTGTGCGCTTCTGCCTAAAAGACTGACTGTATCGAGTTATTCGATCTATTTAGCGACATATTGTATGTGATATTTGATAGTTTCTTTCTAATGTTTAGTTCTAATAGCACTTGATTTGGGTGGCATCTATCGGCAGTCAAGGTGATTGTGATACTTGCATCATATCTCCCGTCTTATATTTTAATTGTGTGAGCATTTTGACGAATTAATTTATGTCTATCATCATTTTCAGCCATGGACTAGTAATTAAATAAGCACTTATAAACATCGAAACCTATACATCATACACAATCACAAAATAAAAACTTTTCACATTAAAACCATCTATCGAACGACCTAAAATTTCACGATAAACTTTTTGATTAATGTATCGAAACACAACTCACGCATCCCGCATAAAAAATCGTAATAAATAGGCCGAAGCGCATTTCAAACGAAGAAAAAAATAACACCATATAATTTCCATCGGATATATCAACGATTCTCAAAACGGAGATCGCTTTTCCTCACATCGCGCTATATTAAATCGGAATTTTCCACGGAGAAAAGTTTGAAAAACCACATCGGATATCGAACGGAGGGACGTATTAATTTTTCAGCTGAAAAAAAGTGAAACAGCGACACAAAGACCGAGCTTATCGCGAACGATATTTGAACCAGGAAACCATTATACGCACCGACTGAATAATTCAGCGTCTTAATGGTGTTTCGATTTACATACAAGCCATGGATACACTATGTGGAAGTTTGGAACTTTTCAGCCGTGAACTGAAATTATGGGATTTCATACGGGGATTTAATTTTTTTCCCTTATGCGACATTGTGATACGGCGACGAAGTGTGCTTAACCGCTTTAACGGGCTTTTCATTGCTTTTTTATTGTATGTTAATTTTTTTAGCTGTTTTGTAATCTTTTATTAGTTTTAGATTAAAACTCGACAAAACATTAATGATTTGAATATTTAATGTAATTTAATATTATCAAAATCGTTTATTATACATATGCGTTAATAATATAATATTTTATTAGCTTTTATGACTCGTTTTTCTCGAGATTTTATACGCTTTAAGCCATTTGAAAATTTTCGTATAGCATTCATAATATTTTCTAGGCTATTTGCTTATTACGTAAAAAAAATTAACTTGAGATATTGTTAAGATTGTAAAATGTATTTTAAAATATATTAAAATGATGTAGAAATCTTTTCAGATGTACAAATGATAACCCTGGAAAGTTTTATCGTGAAAAAGTCAGAGCTTAAGGAGTCTATAAAGCACAAACAAAAAATCAAACACACATACAATGATTTTTCATTAAATTAGATAACAAAAATTTCACATAAACTATCCACGTATAGATTTTCGATTAATTTCAAACCACTCATCATAAAATCCAACCCCGACCATTAACACAACTCAATTACTACAATATACCAAAATTATACAACCACATCATAAATCGACCATAAATTTGAAAACTGTCCCTTTCATATAGTATAATGCATCTAAATACATGTTATGCGATGTGTCAAAGATTCTGCATGATTGGTGAGTACCACTTTCTGTTTGTGGTGCAAGGCTTCAAGATACGGGACGTTTGATAAATTTGCACCATACCACGATACGATCTCCATAACGAAGTTATGGCTTATGGCCAAAGGACGAGGGATAAGAGCACAGTGAGGTTGTGGTGTTGTGGGGTTGATGCTTGGAGACTTTTGGTTCAAAAGCCTTTGAAAAAAAATCAAAAGTTATTTTAGTAAATAATTTATTCGAGAAAAATATGAAAAAAATACAATAAGAAAAAATCTCAAGTCAAAATCCAAATATCTATGTAAGTGAATAGTTCTGTCGCAGTTTTGAAGTGTAGCAGTGGACAAACACACAATAGACAGACACACTGAATAGCGCTGTTATAAGGTTAGATATGCACACAATTCTGAAAAATTTAACTGCAATAATGACGACATGCATAAATATTCATTTTTTAACTACAAACACATCGGTGTTTATAGGGTTTTGAATCTGAAATCCTATCACAATCTCATGGGACTGAGGACTTTGTGGGGTTATTTCTCAATTTCTCGGACATAATTGATATTCGGACGGACGCTTTAGTTTGTTGGTCAAAACGTCACTTCTAATCTAGTCACGATTAGGGTCAGGTGTCGATTTTTTTATGGTGATTCGATTGTTTGTGGAGTCTTTGGTGTTTGGATGCTAGGGTTTTGTTGGTGGATGGTCAGGAGTGTCAATATTGGTACAGGCTCGGGGTAGTTTTGTTTATGGTTGTTGATTTTGGATGTTGTTCTTGTGGGTGATACTTCGTTCTATTCGTGTTTAATGTGATTAAATTGTTTAAATTTAATATGAATTAAAATTTCAATCGATCATAAATTTTGTTGAATTAAAAAAAAACACGACGTATCCGAAAAGTTATGAAATATGTTTATTTTATGAGTAATAATAAAACGAAAATTAATTGAATTAGATGAAAAAATAATTCATCACTCGTGAGACACATCACGCTTATGATGTTTTTATCATACATTAAAAACGAGGTATTTAATCGATTCGTAGAAATCATCTGAAAAAATAAGGGTTGAACCCGACGTTTGAGTGGGCGTTCGTTTTAAACCGAAATGTGTAATATATGCAGGGTTTAAGTGAGTTTTTTTGGGGTCGGAGTATAAGGGTAAGTTAGACTCATTCGCGTAAATGACCTATTTAAACGCATATAACGCGAGTAAATAACGCGTTGAGAACGCGACGGTTAACTCTTGATTTACACGTTATTTTTCACCGAGGGGTATGTTTGGGTATTATGCGTACAGAAGGAAATGCCCTTATTTGCTTATAAATGCTAGGAAAAATAAATAAATAGCGTGCGTTTGTTTCATTTAATGAAACAGAATCGATAGACTCGATCAATGACTGTTGTATTTATTTTTAAAACAAAATGAACTAAATGCAAAATATCTATTTAATTACGTCGTATATAATATTTGTTACAAAAGAGCTTACTTAAGAACTTTCAAATGACAGATATCTTGTTGTTTATGAAATATAATGACGCAGAAACATTTCCAGGCGTGCAAACAATAACTCTGGATAGTTTCTCTGCCAAAGGATATGCCGTTCAAGTTTTCATATATGACGACTGAAAAGGCCAAGGGGTAAAGTGACATTTCCGCCGAAATTGCTCGTATATTTGGTGACAAAGGATATAAACGAATTTGAAATGTGTACCGAGATATATCATCAAATCAGTCGACCTCCTCCTAATACATGTAGGTACATAGTCAACTTTGAACGCGCTTTTCTCGAAATCACCGCAAAGCTACTTGTACTCCTTGGGCGTTTCAGTCGTCATATAACACACAGAAATATATTAAAATTAATTTATATAGATTTAACACGAAAAAACTTCATTCACGTCAATAGCACTGATCGAAACGATCCGAAAACATAATCGAGAGCTTAATCGTTACAAACGTTCTGCGATCGCGTGAAAAATGAGCACAGTACAGGGTCGGACAAAGGGGAATGCCTCCGAAACACCCCAAACACCATATTATATACATATACACTAACACACAGCCCAGGGGAGATATATAGCCGTGCCCTTAAAAGTTAATAACATTCTGCCCCATTGAAAAATGGATTAATCCATCTGCGACACTGCGGAGGCACTCGGCGTTTATTTCGTGGACATTTATCACCTTTTGTGCCAGCCAGATATCAAGAAGGCCGATAGCGGACGAAGGTGTCTTCCCCTGAAGGTTCTGGTCTCTTTCAAAAGACCGAGAGATGGATCTTGCAGGAGATTAGAAGGGTTTTCATGCGAGTCGGCTTTGATGCTTATTTTTTTTCATTTTCGGTCGAATTCGTATGTTTTTATATATTTATTTAAAAAAAAAAGGAAAATGATCTGTAGTTTGATGATTGATTCAATTGAAGATGGAATGATGGAGCTTAATCGAAGTTGGTTCAATTTATGTCGATTGATTTGCTTGAAGCAGAGAGATATTATCGGAGATTTGAAAAGTTTTCAAGCTTCGATGCTTGCTTTTATTTCATTTTTAGTTCGATTCATTTGTTTTTTATTTGATTGAATAATTGTAGTTCATTCGTGGAAATTAATCGTTTGACGTTTAGTTCAATCATGGCTGGAATGTTTTGCGTCAATTGAGTTGCTTTTTAATCATTGCAAATTCCATGGTTTCAATGTTCGTTTGAATCGTATCGATTCAACTGTTCTATTTGTTTCTGAAAAATGTATGAATGTATTGATTTTTCGATTCTGTGAAAAAATATTAAATTTTCATTGTGACGAAATAAACTAATCGATGTTTTTGTTTCAGGTAAAACTTTTCTCTACAATTATAACGTTGCGTGTCCGTGAGTATAATAATAATAATAATTTGTTTATCATATATGAATAGAAAACTTTTAGATTTATACAAAAAGCAATTCCAAATTTAAACTTACACAACATGCAAAAACAATATATATCGAATCGATAATTTACATCAAATGCTTCAACTTACATATAATCAAATTGTCAACACATTTCCTTCACGTCTACATATTCAACTTATACGTTCAATTTTCTAATGAATTCCATCGAAACCAAAGAGCACAAACCTAAATTTACTCACAACCTTCAACTACACAATCCAACCTAACCCAAGCCCACGACAGATCGATCAAACGCTAAAGACGACAAATTGTGCACGACACCTGCAGCAACTGCGGTCTTTCCCAACCCAACCTTACCCCAAATATAATATAACCCGAGGCACAATTTCGAACCATCAACCACCCTTACATTCGGGGTTGGTTTTGGAATTATTTCCATCGCTCACACACACATTAATATTGACGAATGCCTCTCCGAGACACGCCACTTTTACGAGTTAACAACGCCGTGGAAATTTCGACTCGGAAAATTGCTTTACGGCTGCTAATTGTCGCGCCGGATGATGGTCGGTTCGTGTCTCTTAATTGATTGTATGAAGGAATTTATATTTGACGAATGAAAAGGGCAAAGGGTACAAGTGATTTCGAGAAAAGCATGATCAAAGTTGAGCATACACCTATATGTATTAGGAGGAGGTTGAGTGATTTGATGATATATTGAGGTACACGTTTCGAGTTCGATTATATCCTTTTGTCACCAAATATATAAGCAATTCTTGTATATAACTCAATTTCGGCGAAAATGTCAGTTGTACCCCTTGGCTTTTTCAGTCGTCATTTGAAATGTCAGTTTGTAATATTTGTGCATTTTTCATTTTTCAAATCTTGCAGTGATTTCACGATTTACGTGTTTGGTTATTTCTGTGTGAAACTATTGTATGTCATCTTAAATGCATTGGTTAGGTTTTAGGTGTGCCAAATGATTATAATATTTCAAACTATAAAATTTTGAAAAATAATATAGTCTCAAATCAGTTAATTGATCAAGAAAAACTATACGTAAGTTTCGCCAAAATCTAACATAATTCGGACCAAACGTCACGAGAACACTAACCCTGATACAGTGCGTACAAATTAACTATTCTAATGAGCTATTATGTATAATCGATCATGATAAAATTTCATATAAATTAATTTGACCCAAATATCCCGGGATGAAGTCGATATCCTTGCAGCCACGTGTCAGACGTCAAGTCGCAGCAACGTAATTACTCCAAGAGTTGGATATTTTATATCTTCATACTTTTACGGGGTCGAGGCCATGGTGTATAAGTAATATTTACGGTGTTGCGTGTCCTCTCGACTGAGCATCAATCAACCTTGTCAATATTTAATAAAGCTGTCAGTTTTACTTTGTGGCGACGACTTTTTGAATGGCGCATCTGCTACCCTCTCGTGTTTACAGTACTACGGAACGATCGATTCCGTATTATTAGGGATGTTATTTAAGAAAGCTGAAATTTATAAGTCGTTAACGGATTTTGATGTTTTTTTCGGTCACATATTTTTTATGTGCCCTTGAAATTTTAAACAGTTCTATATTCGAATCCAAATACATTTCTATTACATTTTACGCACGAAGAGATCGTAACTTGGGTCAACTCGTATTCGATATAAGTACTACCCTGATATATGTATATAGATTTTAAATGAAAAATTTCTTACCTAACCTTTATAAATCTCTTTCAATACCCAAGTATTGAGAGAGATTTATTGATGTAGATATATATAATTAGATTATGACTTTTGAAAAAGACATAATGGAACATGTACTCTGTTCAAAAGTCATGATTCAATTTCCAGTAGCAAAATGAAAGGAAACCTAATTTGATCCTTAAACAAAATTGTTTTTCGAATTTTGTAATTATGTATTATGAATCGATCATCATAATGAGTTGAAAAACGATTCAAACTCAAGCGAATTCTTAAACGATCGACTATAAAATTTGCACCATATTAAAGAGGCTCCTTTTAGAGCTTTTTGCAGTCCGTTATAAAGCAGCTAGGTTAAGTGGTGTACAACAACGCACAACGGTGTACTACAAGTAATATTATATACTGGAAATACTTGCGTTCAAGTACTCGTTTGCTCGCTTCGTGTAATCTAATTTGCTAGCTTCGCATGACCGTAAAGGTGCTCCTCGTACATCTTTTCGTAATCAAGTGAAAACTTCCCCACATCCCTCGTTCACTATCTGCAAACGAGAAACAACAAGAAATTAACAATAATCTTATCTTTTTATAAAAGTTATGATCGCGTTCACGCTTCGAAAGGTTCGCGTTTCATCGGAAACTTCCGAGTCGATTATTTCTTAGGAAATCTGATAGAACGCATCTTTTTTTCAGTATAAATTGGATCGAACGTTTATGTTTTTTTCAGTTGCAAAGAAAATAAAGGTAAATGCAACTGTCGACACAAATTTAAAAGTTTTTAAACGAACGAAACGATTGTGCTGTCACATTCAGGTACAGTCCCGAATTATGTACAAAAAAGTAAATTGATTGCATTTGAAAATAACATTAAATGAATTCGTATCAACGTTTTGTTCTAATTTTTCATCATAAATTTTAGTTAAACTATGCACAAGTATAGATAAATATATTCATGTTTCTTTCATTGACTTTTGTTGCTTGTATGAATCGAAATGTTGAGTAGATCGTTACGTCTTTAAATATTTGAATAAAAAAATATATTTATAAATTTAACGTTTCTTATAAATGAATTATCTGCTTGTTTGTGTCGATAAAATTCAAACAATTTTAGTGTTATCTTTCATTGACTGATGCTTCTTTTCGAAGATGCTAATCTAGTAGCAATGTTTCTTCGTTTTGAAGTGAATGATGAATTGAATACCTGAAACAGTAAATTGATGAATACATATTTTTTAAAATTCGATTATTTTTTTTAATAAACTCACAAGCTATCATAAAAAAATATATACATAGACATATCGAAATCCTTTCATTCGCAATCACAAAGCGGATAAAAAGGCCGAGATACGTATACAATATATTTTTTCACAGCGCCGAATTTAGACTTGCGGAAACTGCACTTCTATAGAAAAGCCATAATGAAAACGTAAAAAAAAAATCCGCACACACAAAGATTCCGAAACGTCAAAACTGAATCGCGCACTAGAAGCGAGACGGTTTCGTTTCAGGAAATAGGATTCGCAGGCGCAGTCTGGATGGTTTTCAGGGGCGGCTTTTCCCGTGGAAAACGGGGGTGGAAAATGGGGGCGAAAATGGGGGTGAAAACGGGGTGGTTTTCGGGGGTTGAGCCGGAGGACGATACATCTGCCAGACGTGTATTAATGTTTACGGCGGCCGCGGTACGTATACGTTCACGTGGTACGTCTGTCGGTGCTTAGGTATTGTAGGTATGTATGTACCTGGAATACGTTATCGTGTAAAGTTTCACGTGTGGCGTATCGTGTGTGTGTGTAATGTGAAATTTCTCGGTGGATTTTATTGTTAGACGTATCGGTTATTGTTTGTTTTGGGTTGTTGTTGCTTAATTGGCTTAGCGGTTTTTGGCTGTTTGATGTTTCGTTTTGAATTTTGGTTTTTTTTTTTTTTGGTGCATTGAATGTATTAGACTTATAGATTCCTTGGTATTCTGCATGCTCCTTGGATTTTATAATGATTTAATGTTGAGTTCCCTGTATACGTAAATGTGGCAACCTTAGTTTCGCTGGAACCCAACTAGGCCGGCCTAACAAGCTAACGTAGAGTTGGGGTGCAGTTAAAAAGTTAAGAATGTATTAGACTTGGTATTAGACAGTCGAATTTGCAAGTTGATAGTTGACTTATTGTTTATTTGATTTTGATTGTTGTGGTGAGATCGTTGTTTCAATTGTGCGAAAGATGAGTCAAAAGTTCAAAGAAAATGACGCTGATTTCATATTTTTCATTTACATAAACGTATCGAATAATCGTACCGTGATCTGTTTGAATTTCATCAAAAGTCGAGTGATATTGAATTAAAGTTTTGTTGAGGTAAATGAGATAAATTGTTAAGTACTTCTTATGTAATAATGCTCTCGTCGAAATTGTAGAAACATTCTCGGGTATAGGTGTATACTTAATGAAATAATTCGATTAGCCAATTTTGCAATTAGTCTACTGCTCAAAGGATAACGAAGGATTTAGAGTGGTACGGACACTTTTTTAATTCACATAATATTTTCGCTGAATTTGTGATAAGTTTTTTGTGGACCCTCCTTAAATTCAATTTGAAATATACAATATTATTATTTTTTTAGTCTTGATTACATATTGTACTACAGATAAATGATTTCATCAGTAAACAATATTGGATGATTTCCATAATTTTACTTTAAGAGAGTTTTCATGAAAATATATCAATAATTTACAAGAACCAAAATCATTTTCACTGCATGATCTAACTTACCGTAGAGTCACAATCAATCCTCCAGCTATGAACTGTCAAAATCCTCTAAACAGAAACAGACATTTGACAATCTAAAGACTATTTATAACTCTATAGTTAGTTAACTAAAGCACAGAAAAGACCGTCCCTAAACAGAACCGATAACACGTAACCCTCAATTGGTGAAGGCCTCGTCTTCGACCGCCCATTTCGCGCAGCTAGGTCTTATTTTAACGGCGGAAATGTTCACAATGGACGCGTTTCCGGTTACAAAACAAACCGCAGGTCGACGACGAGGGTCGCAGTTGCCACCGAGGTCCAGTTGTCAAGTCAAGTGTTGTGCACAAAGGGAGCCTACACCATTTTCCACGTCGATGTTCTTCGGCCCCTTTGTCGGGCCTCTGCTGAGGGACTCGAGATGGAGTCGATCGATTCTCGTTTGTTTGTTTTGTTTTATGTCGTGATTGGTTTGTGGATGCTGTTGTGTGTAATCGTGTCGTTTGCCAATTTTAGGTTATGTGAACTCGATGTGCACTCAAATAGGTTGAAAATCATATTAAAGTGTGCACATGGCACATACATGTACGTGTGAGTTGGTTTTCATTTCATTTTTAAAACACGTATTTTTTATAAAAAATATATTTATTTACTAAAAATTCGACATTTGGGTACAGTATGATAGACATCATAACAATTATTGTTTGAAAATATTTTGATTAAGCATAAACTCAACTTTTGCCTTTTCACCTTTTGTTACCTTTCTTTTTTACCTTTACCTTTTACCTTCACCTTTACTATCGATTGTTTATGACGAATGAAAAGGCCAAGGGGTACAAGTGACATTTTTGTCAAAATTGAATTATATACAGGAATCGCTTCTATGTATTTTCATATATTTGGTGGCAAAAGGATGTAAACGAATTTGGAACGTGTGCCTCAATATATCATCAAATCACTCCTCCTCCTAATACATGTTCAACTTTAAGCCCGCTTTTCGCAAAGTTACTTGTACTGCTTGGAATTTTCAATCGTCATACGAAAGCAGAGTGTAAATTACACGATCACCTCGTTAATATATTCATCAACGCATTATATTCTTGCGCAACTTATGAAAATAAGCCGATACATTTTTAATGCACATAATCACCAGAGTGCACCCACTTTGGCCATTATTTATTAAGGACGAGCCGGCGCAAAGTGGCGTCCGTTTTCATACAGCTGGTTGAGGACGTCCTTTAAAATTCCGCTCGCGGAACAATCCCTTTTTCGGATAGTGGAGACCCTTTCGGGACTTCCAAATTGAATTCAACCCCTACAGAGGCGCAACCCGTAATCTGTGTGACCGCCCTTTTCGGTAATTCGGCATTATTCCGTGAAAAATTACCTTCGGTCACAATGCAACAATTTCCCGACGGAAGGAGCTTTTCCCGACGAAGAAAAGTCGACCTTTTCATCAACGGGGAAATTAGTTTTGACGTTGAATGCATGTATGTATGTGAGTTGAGTAGATTCGCTGTAAGCATTTGAATCGAGAAACGAATCATTAACCCTTTTGGATTTTGTGTGCGCAATTGAATCATGACCTTTGAATAAGGCATATGTTTCTATCGTTATTCATGCAAAAGTCGTGCTTCAATTGAGCATATGTTTTTTTTAATCAATAAGAGCGTGATTTATAATAAATTGCTCTGAGAATATTATTTTGTATTGTAATATTAAAAAAAAATGTGTATGTCGCGTTGGGAATCAGTGTCTTCGTGATGCTGAGCTTAAGTCCTGTTAGATGC
The DNA here is from genome assembly GCA_024721215.1 of Cheumatopsyche charites. Classification (NCBI taxonomy): domain Eukaryota; kingdom Metazoa; phylum Arthropoda; class Insecta; order Trichoptera; family Hydropsychidae; genus Cheumatopsyche; species Cheumatopsyche charites. The sequence goes on from CM045580.1 coordinate 9,267,950, forward strand.
TGTCCAGAATCACATGTCGTTTTTCTAATGATTCAATTGTTTCTTTTAAACATTTGGTTCAAAATAATTTTCTTTTGATGTTTTAAGAAATGGTCCCTAAAAATGGATCGCTCACCTTATTTGCATTGATTAGATTTTAACCACAACTTTCGTGAGGTTATAGAAGCGTTCATATTGTACATAACAGAGAAAAGTACAGAGATACATAAGGCAATATAACCATCTCTAAGTAAGTCTATCTTTTATTTTTTTTATCGTGTCTGCACTGCACAGCTCAATATAAACGCTACTTATATCACTAGACATTCGACGTTTCTAATCAAGCAGCTCTACTTCTTCACTTTAATGAGAACAATCAAATAAAACAACCCACTCATTAATGAATTAAACGTTAATATTGGATTAAAAAAATCAACCAGGATCATTAGCACGTTCGTCAAATAGACAATTCGGCGGACATGTTTGCAGTTTCGGATTGATCCCGAATTCAATTAAGCCCGATTTTCAGTTCGTTTCAGTTTAATGCAGGAGAGAGTTCCGAATAATTTCGTTGCGCGATAAACTGGCCGCAAATCGTTTATACAGTTTCGTATTTGACAGTCGGCTCTGTTGCGGTCTCGCCGCGATTCGGCGCCAAATTCAATTCGATGCGATTTTTCCGAATCGAGCGATTTTCCACACGCAAATTTCGCAGCTTTCAGACGTTTACGTGATTCGATTGTGATTCGTGACGTTTTCCGATCTGCATGATTTGAATGATTGAAATGTGATTTTTTTTTTCAATTGAGAAGTTTTTGTGTTTAATTTGAGTCGACGATGAATGCACTGTGAGAATTTGCATATGTGGAATGTTTGATTAATATCTTGCTTCTTATTTGATGTATTTAGCATAACATACATGAAGGTTCATGTGAATTTGAATGTTCGAGTCAAGATAGAATGTAATTTGATTCAATGTTCTGCATGAGGACTTAAGAAGTCAAATGATATAAATGCATATGATAAAGTTTGAAGACAGACTTTTTTTTCTATTTTAATACCAATTGACGATCGAAAAAGCAAAGAGGTACATAACGAGGGAAGCCCACCATCCCACTTTTTAACTGCACCCCAACTCTATGTCAGCTTGTTAGGCCGGCCTAGTTAGGACCAGCAAAACTAGGCGAAACTACGGGCGCTACATTTACGTTTTTAGGGAACTCTACATTTAATCATTATTAAAAACTGTTGCAAAGGACAGCTTTCTAGGACAGCTTTCCGAGCAAAGAGATACAAGTAATTTTTTTGCCGAACTTGAATTATGCGCAGGAATCGCTTTTATACTCTCACATTAATTTGATGGCAAAAGGACATAAACGAATTCGAAACGTGTACCGAGATATATCATCAAATCACTCGACCTCCTAATACATGTAAGTACATGGTCAACTTTGAACGCGCTTTTCTCGAAATCACCGCAAAGTCACTTGTACCTCTTGGCATTTTCAGTCGTCAATTGTCATTGAGATCTATTTTAACTTAAAGATTAATTAATCACATTATGTTACAAGTAGCTCAAATATAAATATGCAACAAATTCAATCATATCGTGTAAGAGCACCCTTAGATCTCAACATCAGAAGATCTCAGGACAATAGACCGGAAAAATAAACGCACGACAGTAAGAAAACGTTAAGTTAACGACGCACGTGACGCCATATCCGGGACCGCAATGCACCAGCCCTAATTTCCCGAGATCCCGGGACTGCCCTCTGTCACGAGATAAGACCCTAGTGTAACAGTGCAAACCGGCTAATAGTTACTATCGTTATTATCGTTCGACAATGGGCTTCGATTTACCCGTCCCTATATTTCGACTTCCTGTCGTGATATATTATACTGTGTGTACGCAGCAGCATAAACGGGGGTCGCACTGTATCCGTTTCGTTGTTTCGACTCGTTAATGGTGCGAAATTTTACGATGTTCCGATCGCGATTAATGCGTTCGTCCGTTCGTTTTGCGGGATGTTGTTGGCCGTTTTAATCGAAATGGGTTTCATTTTTTAGTTTCGGAAATTTGGTCATTTGTATTATTTATGCATGTCGCTCAGTTCAGATTTTCTGTCCTGAAGAGAGTCGAATATGAGTCCATGAGATGCATAGTGGTATAAGTCATTCATACCTAGTTTTGAGATACAAAGCATTTAGTAGACATTATATCATAAATCATCGAATTGTTTTTGAGAAAGTTTCTCTGGCTAATTGAACTGAAAATAGGTTTCCCCAACTATTTATTGGACGTGTAATAAAATAGTCAAAATGCTAACCATTGGTGGCAATAACTCAAAATATTGAAAAAAGTGACTTATACCACTATGCATCTCCTAGACCCATTTATATCGTCTAATTAAAACTAATGTTAATTAGACGCTTTATGCAACGGTTTTTCAATCAAAATTCCAGTTTGTCGATGTCGTTCAGACCGTTTGTGTGTTTGTGCCAATAGATTCGGTTGACATCTATTGGCGGCCAGGGCTTTTACCTACCTATCTAATTCAACTGATGTGAGTTATTCGACAAAGTGATTAGCTTTAATTACCTCTGCTTTTATGGGATGTGTCATTTATAGCTAAATATAGGGTTTGTCAGGAGGCTAACCACCTCTAACCAAAAAAAAAAGATAATTTCTAAATCACTAAAAAGCTATGACTCAGATCCGATTGAAAAAAAAATATATTGATTAAGAAAACTTGTATTATATACTCGTACAATGATAAGAAGATACGAGACGGGGACGTTCGTTGGATGTGATTCGAAGTTGCATGCGAGGAGGAAAGTTTTTAAGAAATTCATCGGAAACTAGTTACCAATTATGCTTTCGACGTAGATTCAATTACCTTTTGTCGTGAAAATCTCTCGTTATATAGGGATCGGCCACGTTAATTCCATTGCACAAACTTCCGAAGCAACTTTGCTCTGCTGCAATGCGTAAAAGTTATATGCGCCTATGCGGTCGATGCACGCGCGTTGCAGATGTGCAACATGTATGTACAATAACAAAATAAAAAAACAATCCAAAGTTTAACAAACCTCATTAAAAACTATCACTAAATGTAGTTTTTTGAAATATTTTGAAAAATTCAACGTATGAATTGAATAAACAAACTTTTTCGAATGTACTCAAAGCATTAACATGCAAGTGTGTCTGTTTTCAGTCATTAACGAATTCGTCATTGGCGAACTTTTGAATATTGAAATTATTTGACGATTGAAAAAGCCAAGGGGTACAAGTGATTTTGCGGTAATTTCGAGAAAAGTGCTCTCAGAGTTTAGCATGTATTTATATGTATTAGAAGTGATTTGATGATATATCTCGGTACATGTTACAAATTCGTTTATATCCTTTTGTCACCAAATATATGTGCGTACATAGAAGTGATCCCTTTACATAATTTCATGAAAATATCACTTGTACTCTTAATAATTTTCAGTCATCATTAATATAATGCTTTGAACTACATTAAAACTACTTACAAATGAAATCGAAATTTTTTATTTTGTCACAAATTTTTAGATTGAAACAAAATTCGGTATCGTTATTCATACATTTGAAGGTACACTCGTGAAGTGCCCGACTGCAAACACGAGCCGGAAGACTCCAGCACAAAATTTCATACGAAAACTCTTTATGAATAGATTAAACTGACCGAAACCCACAATTCAAGACGGGAAGCAAGGAAAAGAGGCTTCCGCTCGATAAAGTCTCGAGAGCGATGCAATAAAAACGCAAAGCCGCAACCGCAAAGAAAATGATGCACTCGGTAAATAAGGGAATGCATCCGAGGGTACGTAAAACGATTTATTGCGACTTAAAAGTTCACGACTTTCCTCCTATGCTCAGTGTTTTATTTTTGAGAAATGTCATCGCCGAACCGCGAAGGAGTCGCAGTAAAAATCTGTCATCGGAATTTTTATCGCTATGATAAGGCAGGCTTTCGATTTATTTCTTTAGGAAATGGCAGGTTTTTTTATTAGCATCTTTAACGATTTTGTATATGTTTGTGTGTAGTTGAGTTTTTATTTTCTGGCGTAATCTGTTCGACAAAGTATCGTCGGTGTGAATCATGTTTCTATATTAAATCCGCGCGAAAAAAATATTTAAGTTTTCCCGATGAGGACATGAAAGAAAATGGAAATGTTCAGCATTATTATACGTACGTAAACGTTTACCAAACGTTTGATAATAATTTCGTATTAAGAAAATAGCAAATTGCTGAGAATCGGGTCATTTCGAAGCACTTTTTTACACGCTCCGCATGCCTTATCATTTTTTAAACGAAACCCATGGGATTAATGGTGTTTGAGATTGCACACCCTTTTTTTTATATTGTTTATTATGGGAAAATCGTGTCTCTCGAAATGCGACCCCGTTTTCCCGGGACGATATCCTTCTTATCCTTCCAGTACATATGTTACTGTGGAATCCGGTAAATCATAACATTTATTATAGCGATGTGCTGAAAATCTGAAAAAATGTATTTTCATTTCATCCATTTAAAGCATGTGCGAAAAAAATGAATGAATCAAATACATTGAGTCGAAACTTGAAAAGTTATTATTTTCATACTTTGTATTTATTCAAATGTACATAGAATCAATTTACAAAATCTAATATTTTTAATATCTTTTTCTATTCATCCATTCACAGTAACACATACAATATATGCGAGATTTGGAAAAATAAGGGAAGAAATATCTTCGCGAAGCAACATCATCGAATTTCCCCCGGTTTAATTAACCGAGTTTTTCCGGAAAAGCGGGTCGGTGGCTTTTCTTGTTTCTTTCTCTCTTTCACTAGTTCTCTTTTGGCGCTTTTCCTTTTTCCATCGACGCGGTCCAATCACGAAGAAATGGCGCTGCAGTCGGAAAATCGGAAAATCGGCGGCATTTTCAATTTTCCCGTCACGTATAGTCCTTGGCACCCAACGAAACCGAGCTGAACCGAAATTAGCCGATGGAAAATAAACGGTGTACTTTTTGTAACTTGTTTAACGCTTCGGTGTTTACAATTCGGAATTAAATTGTTGAAAACAGATACAGCTTTGTTATTTTGAAAAAATGCTTGTTTTGATTATTTTTTTTTAAATCATAAATGATCGATTTCGTTGATAAATTGTTTCATTTGTTTATGTAATGTTTTTGTATTTAATTCTAAATTGTGATTTCTAATCAGTTTAAAAACTAAATGTTGTGTCAAAATATAAACGTAAGCTATAGAATGGTTAGTTATATTTTATTCAAAAACAATAGAAAACAAAGAAGGTGTCTTTAAACGACCATCCCATTTCAACAGACGAGGTGTTAAGCCTTACATACAATTTCGAGGAAAACTTTTGTTTCACCTTTACTTTGAGTATAGTTTCTACCACAAAGTTTCAGAACTGCATAACATTTATAAACTCAACGTACCTATTATAAATTTGCAACAAAAATATTTTAATTAAAACTATGTATCATTAAAACGAATTTATTTAACTAAAATTATTATTTTTTTTTTTTAATAATTGCGAACTTCTGAACACGGTTTTGTCGACAATTAGACTGAACATTAATTTTAAACTATAAAATCAATTTGGGCGTATAGATTATGCATAATATTTTTTTACACTCGGCTACGAAAATGACTTCTTGATAACTATCAAATGATAGAAATTTCGTTGTAAAATATAAAATGTAGTGATACAGATGTGTATAGAATAATTCTGAAAAGTTTCACTAAAAAACATCAGTCTATAAACAATACGTGAACCAACATTCGTTTTTATTTTTGTAAATAATTAATAGTTTTTTTTTCAATATTTTCGAAAAATTTAAAAGCACAAGATTCTAATTTAACAAAATTGTATTTTTTAAAAACATACATATTTTTTACGATTTTAACTGAATTTTTTCAACGATTCGAATCGAAACTAACTCCCACAACTTAACAGTCGTATTCTCCAACTTTTGAACGTGTACATCGCAACTTGTCGCAGCGGAACTTCTCATTCCGTTGATGGCGAACGTTTGAGAAGAGCGTTTTGAGGTTTCGTTTCATTATCGTTCCGACGCAATGCAGATGGTTGGCCACCCCTGCGTCAGGTGTGCGACCCCGAGATTTAGCGCCCCTGCGACGCCGAAAAAAGAGATCGGCGTCTCACTTTTACCCTATATACATACGTTTGTACGGAGCGCACATACATTATTCACGATTCTTCAATTTCGCGCCGATGCCGTTCAAACGAAACCGAATGAGGGAATTCCTCATTTATTATTCGCGGTTCCGCAATTTGTGTGCCCTGGAAAAATTCTATAAAAAATATATATATATGACGACCGAAAAGGCCAAAAGGTTCAAGCGATTTCGTGAAAAGTGCGTTCATTGACTATGTACTAGGAGGAGGTCGAGTGATTTGATGATATATTGAGGTACACGTTCTGAATTCGTTTATATCCTTTTGCCGCCAAATAAATGAGCGTGCATAGAAGCGATTCTTGTGCATTATTCAATATCGGCAAAAATGTCACTTGTACCCCTTGGCTTTTTCGATCGTCATATGTACCCCTTGAAGTATGCGTAATGTGACCATGCATTCGCTTTTGAAGTGGACAGTAACATTTTGAGGCAGCTTTTACGTTAGTTCCGAAAAAAAAGTTCGAAATACACGTATTACAGTAAAATTTTAATTTTTCTGAACCAGAATTAATGTTTTGCGATTATTTGGATTTTTTTTTTAGGAAAATGCTTAAACTTGTATGAAATCTTGATTGATTTTTTTGAAATTAAAAACAATCTTACATATGTTGGCAATATTTCTCGATTTGAAGCAATTTTTTAACATCTTTTATTTGATATATTATGAACCGAAAGACAGTGCAAAATTATTAATTTATTCAATTTAAAGAAAACTTGTCAAAAATATATCTACGAAATTAATTTGACGAAGATATAACTATTCACTTAATGCACTAGAATAAATTACGGATTAATTAATAAAATTTCCATCTGCGCCTTACGTTTTAAAGTTAAATCAAAGTTACACTTTTAAAATATAAAGAAGTTCAACAAACAAATGCAAATAGAGGAAATTAAAAAAAAAAATGTTTTCGTATGTGAAAATTTAAGGATTTTCAAAAATAATGAGAATATTTTTATATGTGGCGCTCATTTGTTTCTTTTATATCTGACAAATGAGCTAAGCATTTCACTTAAAATTTCAAACACGCACACATAATAAATTAACATAAAAAGTATTTTTTCGAATAAAAATCTCAGAATATTGAGAAGTTTCAGGAAAAATATATAAACGGTCACCTAAATTATGCGTTGTTTCGTTCGTAGAATATAATCTTTTAGTTCGGAGTTCAGAAAGCGCTATGACAATTGTCCTCGAAACTACTATATAAAAAGTCGACAGTTTTGTTTGTTTCCATTATGAGGACTGCTTTTATGCTGCGTCGAAGTTGGCTCTAGTTTTAATCACGACTAAGTTATTATAAAAGTCGCGGTGCTACAATAGAGTCTGCTTTCGTTACGGATTTCTTTTTGTGGAAATTTTGAGAAAACATTCTGATCTGTATGTGTTTAGTGAATATTTTCATTTTAAAATTTTATATTGTTCGAGTTAAGTGTTTTTTTTTAGTTATGCAAATATAACGGTGAAAATATGAATATTCGACGTTTTTCCAACAATGAAGTTACTTCAAAATTTTCACGAAATTTTAGCGAAAATCCTTTGAAATAATAATTGAGCGATCAAACATTGAAATTTCATTGAAAATGTCGTTAAAATCATAATTGTTTAAAAGGGTTTGACCAAATTCACTCGCAACAGACCTGTCTATAATTAACGCACTAGTATCATTTTGTAAAGTGCATGTGCGGTCATACAATCAATTTACCGATGATACTTTCATTTTCGTCGTTGTTCGTTATTGAAGCATGAAAATGTGTTTTTAAAATTTCAATATTTAAGTTCTAAAAAGGAAATCATTTATGCAATATGAACGATCATTTTATAGAAAATAACGCAGCACTTATTTCACCACATACTAACACACAAGCTGTGGAATGAAAGTTTGTTTCCGTACTCTATCTTACAAGTTACATTTATTTATCGACTTTATTTTGCAAAGACAAAATGTACAAAAAATACAAAAGATCACGAAATCATCAAGCAAAAATCTATTTCTACACAGTAAGCTTAGTCATATATGTATAAAATGTTATGACTTTGTCAAGTGCTTTGACATACAAGAACTGATCTTTTCATTTTTTTAGTTAACTAACCATAATTAAATTCAATATTTTAACTATGAACTGTCAAAACACTTCTCTGTTCCGTGAATTTTCGACAATTATTAGATGAAGGAGTAACTTTAACTCTCTGGCTAGTAAACTAGAGCAGTGAAAAAACCAGCCCTTAACCTCATTTTTTCTTCAAAAAATGAAATAAAACCTATCAACGAATAAAAAAACGGATACGTCGTGTGAACCGAGCCTAACGTCGTCGAGGTGCGAACAATGAACTCGGCGTTGAATGCATCCTTCGGGGACATTCGATGTGCATCTTTCGTTCTTCGAGATGATAAAAGTTGCATGCAGCAGCCGCTATTACCGACTCTTCGATGCATTTTTAATTCGAAAAATAGCCGAGTCTCATGAAAGACGCTTTTAAACATTCATAGCGTCTCAGGAGGCTTCGGCGGCGAATATAAAGAAGCCTATATAACATATTTTCAAATAAGTTGATTATGTTTATTTATAGAGCGTTTTTAAACGTGTTTGAAGTTTTGAAATATAATAACAGTCCTAATTTGTATGTGAGTCTGTTTGTTCATGTGATGATCGGTTTGCAATTTGCTGTTGTGAAGATTGCATGAAATAGTTAAAGATGATATAGTGAGTGTTGATACTTAAGGTTATTTGAAAATCTTCCGAATTATCGAATATCTTCTTATAATGCATGCACTTCGGGTTAATTTTGTATTAAATTGTTAGTAAGAGGCTGTAGGACTGATGTTATTCCTATGAAATTTATATTATTACGCTTATTGTTATTTTTTTTCTATTTTCCATTACAACTTCGCAGTTGCAAATCCTCATGTAATCATTTTCACCAATTGTATATTGTATCAATGTGTAATTTATAATGAACCAATAAGTTAAAGATTTACATTTCTAGCAATAAATATTTTGGCAATCTTCAATATTCTTCAACATTGAGTTTCTTGCAAAGCAGCATTTCAAAAATAATCGAATGCAATTCTAAGCACATTTCCACTTCGGCGAGTACGTAAAGTGGCAAGTGCATCCCCATACAACACCAGCACCATAAATACACGACAACCAGTAAGTAATGCGAGTAATGGCGTCATGTTTAGTTTTAAAGCATTCTTTTTATTGCGGCGAAGGCATTTTTTTTTCATTCTAGCTCCAATCGCATATGTATGGGGAGCATATTGCACAGAATGGTCGGTGATATTTGCACTCGAGTAACACGCGTGCATTTTTATCAAATGCAGTATCGAATGCACGTAAAGTGCTCTGTGAACCCCCAGTTGTAAAATTCTCGGAATTGTGTTCGTTAATTTTTTATTGTCTTTTGTGTTATGTGCGATTCGTGAATGTAATGGACGTTTTTCAGAATTCGAAAAAAAATACTATTTATAGCCGATTATTTAATTTTTTATCTGCCAACTTTCATTGATTTTTTCGAATGAATGTGTAAATATTCGATATGAATCTAAATCGAATATTTCTCGAGTGAAATTAACACATTTGTATGTTTTGACCTGAGATTCAAATGCGAATTTGGCCAACGATTCTTAATTCGTTTTTTGGGCAACGACTGTGCGAATTTTCACAATTTTATGGCTCGTCCATCACTCGTAATTCGGTTGGAGCGCGCTTTTTCCTTTCCTCACACATTTTCCTTTTATTTTTCCGTATTTTCTTTTTTATTTTCTGCAAGTGTGTATGTGAGTGTTCACTTTCACTTTTTTCGTTGTTCGGGGCCTTGGCGTGCCGAAGGAGAGCAGAAACAGTCTCGGGATATTTACCTAATTGCCCGTATTAGACTCGTTATTATGCGACCATAATCACGACGATTTCCATGAAATACGAACTCCATTTTTCCGAAAATAAAGAGTGGAATAAAAGAAGTTGAAAAAGAAATGAGAAACAGGCGGAAAAATTCGTTTATATTATATCATGATGCATAGTTAATGCTCGTTCGTCGGAACGCTACGTAAGAGAGTTTTCCACGCGCGGAAAATCGACTCGTTAAATTTTCACGAGGAAAATTTTCAAATTGATCGATACACATTTTACAAAATATAACACACTCAGAACTGTTAACGAATTGTCGAATTGCTGAGCGATTATCGAAAGACATTGACAGAAATCTATACTTAAATTTTTCTCTTTGTTTCATAGCAACCATTCGAATGTTTGACAGTTCGTCGAGTATGTGTATGAATATGAGATTTAATTGCATTTTTAGTAATTTTTTAAGTGTAAGAGGTCTTCTGGTCGCGAACTTGTGGCCCAACATAGTCGATGACGCATCGACAATAACATCTGAGGTCCGGGGGCCCCGGGGGCTCTTCGTGCATAAATCACTGGCCAGGTGGGCCCCCGAGGGCGTAGCGCCTTTTTGCGCTTCGCCTAGAGGCCATTTGTCAGTAGAGCTCGGAAAAATCCAACGGCGAGGGGTAGATTCTCGGAAAATTTTCGGAAAAGTCTTGAATATTTTCGAAAAAATTGTGCAATTGTGTTTATTTTTTTATATTGGAGTGAATAATATTAATTGGCAAATATAAAAAAAATGAGTTAAGATACATAAAAAAAAAAGTTGAATCAAAAGCCGTTAAATCGAAGTTAATCGCAAGTGCTAAACGAGAATAGTTCGCTATGTAACATCGAAGCAATTAATGTTATTGCAGCCCCATTAATTTTTATACTTCAGGGTGTACACAATCCCCCATAGACAACGAAACACAAAAACCATAAATAGACTGCGAACCGTAAAATAAACCGCGTTAAAATACGAAAAAGACCCAGATTAACGCCCACTTTCGTACGATTAATTCAATTTATAAAATACTGAATAAGACGACCGAAAAGGCCAAGGGGTACAAATGACATTTTTGCCAAAATTGAATTATGCACAGCAATCGCTTCTATGCTCGCTCATTTATTTAGTGGCAAAAGAATATAAACGAATTCGGAACGTGTGCCAAGATATATCATCAAATCAATCGACCTCCTCCTAATACATGGACAACTTCGAACGCGTTTTTCTCAAAATCACCGCAAAGTCACTTGTACCCCTTGGCTTTTTAAGTCGTTATATATTGAAACGGTTCAATACTGCAAACTACAATCGAACCTCGTTAATTCTGAACCGAGATTTAATTGAGAATAATGCGACGCGTTAACTAAAAACCTGTCGCATAACGACCGCACATTAATCAAAGCGGTTTATCGCAACGCACAAATCTTCAACGCACGAAATTATAATAATTTAAATTCACACATCGAACTAAAAGCAGGGGAAGAAAATCGAAATTTAAGGGTGAAAACTCTTCGGTCGATCGGGGTTTAAGTGCGGCGTTAGCGCTCAATTAACGTACCGAACAGATTGGATTTGTGGCCGGTCGTTGATGTGTTAAATTGAGCGATTGTCGATTTAAATGGTCTCGGAAGTTTCAGATGATCGATCGGAGCTTGGCGGTTGTTTGGTTAAGTTTGCAGATCGATTTTAGCTTATGTATTGGTCGGTTGTAAGTTCGATGTATCATCGGTTGAAGGTTTAGTTGTGAAAGTTTCGCTTTTGATTAGATGAAAAGATTTAGATTATAATTTCTTTATTGTTTATGTTAATGTTACGCATTTATATCGTGTATCAATGTGGAATATTATCGTATTTTCAGTTTGACAATTTATAGATATTTTTGACTTAATCTTTCAATTTTATGTTAGCAATTATTTTAAGATAGCAGCTATCAAATTTCATTAGTAAAACTTAATATGTCATCAAGTAATTTAACAAACAATTAAAATACCGAGCGATTATGTTATTGAGTGAATTTCACATTTTTGTTTATTCGTTTACGTTGCATTGCTCATTGAATCCGATCTTTCAATTGCGTTGTTTATAGAATTTGATAACTGTCACTGTTAACACGTTACTAACATGCAATTGAAAAATCTGGATTAAACGTCAATTCGATATTTCAATTGCAAATTTTCATTTTAACGATTAGCCAACTATGAAATACACGAATCCGCAAATCGACTATGCATGTTCCGATATATCCCATACATTATTGAATTACACTGCAATGTCATTATGTGGTTAATGGCGATTTTGCATCCCATCGAGTACAAGGTGCCTTCGTCAACCCCATAGTTTCTAGCTTGCGTGTTGTATTTTCCTGTTCAATTATTGATACTGTAATACATCTGTAAACTATCAAGAATGTTGTATGAAAAGTTCAAGTCAGCCGTGTAATTTTGTATTTAGATAGAATTTTCCACATAAGTATCGGAATGAATAATCTAATTATCAGTCGTTTGTTTGGTTAAATATGGTATTAACTTAACCTTTAATCATATAGCTAATTATTGAGATGTTAATTGTCGTATTAACTACCAATATCGAACAAGCCGATAATGCTAATTAATACACACGTTGACATTTGCTTAATGCGTCCATGCAACTAAGCCATCTTAATCCATTGGATTCAACACATGTCGATGGCCTATGCAAAGGTCAATTCTGTGACATTTCCAACTTCACATTTATCAAATTAAAAAAAATAATGGTGGAAATTTATGACCAGAAACTCGTCAGAGTGGCTATCGATCAATATACGGAAAGAGGAAGTGGCATCAGTCAATGTTCGGATTTGGTCCAAAGTTTGAACGTGGGTATGATGAACGGGCAACTGTGCGGTTGTTGATCGTTTGTTCTGCATAGTTTGAGAATGTTCTGCTTGTGTATGATGACTGAAAAGGCCAAAGGGTATAAGTTACTTTGCGGTGATTTCGAGAAAAGCGCGCTCAAAGTAAAGCATGTACCTATATGTGTTTGGAGGAGGTCGAGTGATTTGATGATGTATCTCGGCATATAATTCAAATTTTCGTTTATATCCTTTTGCCATCAAATAAATGAGTGTAAATAGAAGCGATTCCTGTACATAACTCATCTGTCATATAGCCTTGGGTAGATTTTTCGGAAAATATTCGAAATTAACTGTGCTTAGATCAGAATTCATTAATGAAACATATGTGATTCTTTTAGATCTTTATGAAGGCATTCCTCATCAATATTCAGCACTAAAATTTCATCTATATATAATATTTTTTCCGTCATCGCATATGCTACAGACCGATACAGAAACGCTTTCATTAAAATTTTATTACAACCACCGATTTTACAACACGTTTCATTGCGGTCGTCCAAATGACCATATCCCCGGAGAGTGACATTTGGCCGAACGCTACGATCAATCAAAACTCACCCTTACACACAAGCGCGTATAGATCAAAATCGCTCTAACACACCTAGACGATAATAGAAGCTTTTGTACTGCGAAATCGTCCAACGGGAACGTATCAATCCCCTCGCAGATTAACAATGCACAATCAACATTGACACAGGTGTTATGACAGGTACACGACCCTTCATATAGAATCGCGTGCGATTCGAATCTGACGTATTAATTGGTCTTGTCGCGATTATGTGCGACATTAGGTTCGGTTGATACGATTGACTTTTATAAATCGAAAATGTCTATTCAAAAATATTTCTTCTATATATATATATATGACGACTGAAAAGGCCGAGGGGTACAAGTTAATTTGTGGTGATTTCGAGAAAAGCGCGTTCAAAGTTGATCATGTATCTACATGTATTAAGAGGAGGTTGATTGATTTTATGATAAATTGAGGCACACGTTCTGAATTCGTTTATATCCTTTTGCCACCATATAAATGAGCGTGCATAGAAGCGATTCTTGTACATAACTCAATTTTGGCAAAAATCTCACTTTTACCCTTTTCGATCGTCATATGTATTGTGAAGATAAAATGATAAAAAGTAATCGTAGTTACTAATTTGAGAATAATTGACTCATATAACTGAAAATAAAAAATGCGTGGTGAAAATATGTATATTTCAAGAATGAATTGGAATGAGGATGGGTTAAAATTTTCTCCATCTACCAGTGAAATTTAAAATGTATCTAAATTGATAGTTACAGGCAATATGATGATTTTTCTAAAGGTTTTCATGTAAAATTGAATATTATTATCAAAAAGCCATTTCATATGCTCTATTTTCATGTCATTTATTCATGAATACTATCGTTAAATCGTATATTGAGCTACTTATCAACATTATCACTAAAACGATACTTAAATACATTTGAAAAATCTCGCCTAAATGATATTTATCATAGTATATTAATAAAAATATATTCAATTGATACTTTTTAAAATCAGACAAAAGTCATATTTTGTACTCGCGTTTTTTTCCATCCACTTTCCAACTCCCGCGGGATCCAATTTGCGAAGACTTTTAATACGAAGTCCAAACACAAAGTTAGGGGGTGAATTTCAACACCCACCCCTAAAGCCGTGGTCGAACAGCAAACAAGTGCTTGCAAACAGAGGATGGCGCATTTGACAATGGTCGTAATCGACAATTCGCACTTGCAACGGACTGCAAACAAAATCACGATTCCGAGCGATAAATCTATTGGTTTTTATTACGGGTTAATGTGTTTGCGTTTATTTATCGACTAATTTGACTGGTTTTTGTTGTACGTGATTGTTTTTGACGATTCCAAATCGGAGTCATGACGAAATCATCGAAATATTTATATGTGTTTTCGCAAGTTGTTAATGTTTCATATTCTATAGATTCCTAGTAAGAAATTTCTCGAAAAAAAGAGTTTTGTTGTAATTTGAACTACAATTTTCATATGATAATAAATTCATAAGAAATTATATCAACTTTTATATGCTCTATGAGATGTTTTACGAAACATTTAACATCTCTTGTGCTCTAATAAACGAGAAACGTATGAATGTAGCTTATGAAAGTTGCAATCTTTAACAATCAATAAATTCATTTTTCATTAGTGGCCATGAAAAACGATTCATTTTTGATTTTTCATCCAAATTCGAATCACAAAAGAGAATACATAGTCCATTCGGTGTTCTCGTCGATACGAGCGTAAAGTAAAATCCGATTTAATGTGTCAACATTGCGTCAAAAGGCGACACGATATTCCGTTTTCCGGATTTCAATTAAAACCGACAACAGGACTGTTTTTTATAACATACATACATACAGACATACGTGCATATGTGTAACTTTTTAGTCCGGTTTTATTTATTTATTCCCGAAAAAAAAGGAACGAAATAGAAAAGCGCGAAAGTTCGGGAGCATGCATCGGTATTTGCGATGTTCCCGTAAAGCTTATTCTCGTTTGTTTGAAATTACCATTATTTTTGCGACATTTTAGATTGATTAATGGATATTTTAATAATTTTGAATGTTTAAATGAAAAAATCACACATCGCTAGGATTGTGTAATTCTATAAAATTAATTGAGAACTCGTGATTCGTAACACTAATATTGTGAAGCTGTCTATTGAAAGATCGGAACTACAATTAATCGAAATATGAAAAAAACTCACTCGATATTGTGAAGTCTGCAAAATCGCATGTTGCATTCATTGTACACGATTTCAAATTAACAACACTATGCTGCCATGTTTCATTTAATGTCACCTTGGTCGTTTGAAATGATATGTACCAAAAAATTCAAATTATCGAGATTCCACTGTATGTACGTTAGTACTATGCGGCTTCGAATAAATAACGGGATCAAAACAAAGAGTTTTTGACTCGTCCCCGTAATTACTCGTACGGATTACGAATTCGAATGGAATCAAATAATTGATTTATAGACGGGTACGAGACACTTTTGAAAAGTCAGGCGTTTTCAATCTCGCCATAAAATAAAATTTAAAAATTCGACGATAATATGAGATAAATCGATTTGCATACGATTTCAATAAACTGTCTGGACGTTCGTATTATCCATAAAATTCAATATTATGAAAAAGTTCAATATCGTAAACTACGTGACGGACTTCAGTCTCTCGAGACGTTAAGGAAGTCGTAAACGATCGATATGAATTCGAGCCGTAAAATAATGTCGTATTTAATAGAAATCGCATTAAAATTATTCAAATGAAATTTTCCAGATAGGGAAAAATTGGCGGTTGATTTATTGTGTTCGCGGTTTCGACCGTATATAAAATTTTCGGATCATAATCTCGTTTTATTGTTTTATTAGATTCGGATGGATTTTCTGAGTTCAGACTCAGTATTGCTCATAAATTTTGCGTAATAAAAAAGCAGTTGAAAAGTTGGTCGCCTTTTTATATGAAAACGATTTAATTCGATAAGCATGCGTTTGGAATAAAGCCAGAGTCGTCCCCCGTTTAACGCGGTAGATATGATCCGCGTTATGCGAGTTTCGCGTTATTAGGGGTCACGTTAAGCGAAACGGTACTATGCTAGTAGACATCTGCATCTATGCTATGCGTTCTTTTGCGTATCGAAGACGTTGCTGATAATATTACATAACTAGTAGTGCCACAGTTCAGAATTAATCAAATATGTAAATAATATTATTCGTAATTTTATAAAACTTCGTATTGCCATCTATGTGTGAAATAAAAAAAATGAAAAAAATATCCCATATATACGTTAAAAGTTGCAGTTACGTAATTACGATGGTAGTTCGGAGGTAAGACGGCGGGCTAATAAACTGCACGCCCGGGTTCGAGGCACGGCTGTGGCTGAAAATTTCGAGCATCGTTAGCGTATTTATAATATAGATATCGAATGTCATATTTACGTTTCTGCTGTCAAGTATCGTTACCGGCACATGTGAATATATTTTTCAATATGTAAATAGTCACATACATATTATATTGGCATTATGTGTTCGTGATAAATAATAACGAAGATTGAAAAGGCCAAGGGGTACAAGTGTCATTTTTGCCGAAAATTAGTTATGTACATGAATCGCTGCTACGTACGCTCATATATTTGGTGGCGAAAGGATATAAATGAATTCGGAATGTGTGCCTCAATACATCATCAAATCACTCTGACCTCCTCCTAATACATGGTAAACATTGAACGCGCTTTTCTCGAAATCACCGCAAAGTCACTTGTACCCCTATTCAGTCATCATACAATTCTATTAATTTATATTTAAACGAAATCGCAATCCATAACAATTACCCACATATTGATTAGCGGCTAACCCTCTCTCGAGGGGGTGCAACTGTCATCTATCCGCCGAATAATTAGCAAAACTCCCGGTCAGCATTCGAAAAACAAAACAATGCATTATATTATTGCACCGGGGACATCAACCCCTTAACGCCCGGTTCGGATTCAACCCTTTGTGTTGCCGGGGTATGGCGCCGTTCAAATATCGTAATTCATAATCTGTTTAACCCTCTGACGTGAGGGGGCCGTTTTTATACGCCACCCTGTATCCATCCCGGGCTCCGTTTATTGTGCCCCCCTGTATGTATGTATAATATATAGGAATTGCGAAATATTTTTGTCGCACTTGCGGACCGGCCGCTTTTAATTAACGTTGAAATTGTTGAATTTATTGCGACGCGTCGAGTCTCGTTGGAGTGCGGTGTTGATAGTTTTTTTCAGTACATTTTTTGAAAAAAAAAATTGTTCAAATGTATTATCAAGCATTGTTAGTAACTCTGAGGCCGATATTTTTACCATTGGCTTGAGAATAGAACGAATTTAAACTAGATTCATTTATGAGCTTTCAAAACAGCCGCTAAAAGAAATAGACAAATTTCATTTCGTACAACAATATATACATTCATCTCTTTCTCCGAGATTTTGACAGCACATAGTTAGAGAGACTGCGTGTAGTTGAAAATCATTTTATTTTCAAACCAGAGGTGAAAATATCGGCCCTTAATAGGTTTTTTAATCGGCATGGAAATGTACCTATCTATGAAATTGCGCACATTAAAACGTTTACAACTCTATACTACTAGCTATCAGTCCGTTGAACAAATCAACTTACGCTTGGTTAGAAAAACTTTATTTTAAGTGGAAGTATATTTTGTACTGTAGAGTTAGCGTAAGATTTGCACTTAAAATTACTTGTCAGTGGGAAATAAACAGCTAGTAAGGCAACTCTGTCAAAGTATTCATACAAAAATTATTCGTATTCTGTCAAAAGTAAAAAGCTGCATATGTATGGAAATCGTCGAAAATTTTCGTTTTTAATTTCGGACCGTTAAATCGAACATACACACAGACATAATAGCGCTATTATACAGTTAGATTAGATAGATTTCGAATATCTATGACATTTTTCTGAGTATTACACCTCGAAGCGTGCGGGTATCGAATAAAAATAAAGCCGTATCGCGAGCGACGTTTATGGCATCAGATCCGATAAGATTTACGATAGAAATAAATCGCCGAAATTCGTACGGACTTTATTGTCGTTCGTATGACGTACTAGTTCCTGTCAACGCCATACTACCGACGCCATTAATCAACTCGTCATTTATATTCACGGGTGACAGGAATCGACCAACTATTACAACACCCACGATGATACCCGACACCATAATTTTACTGCAGACGAATTGTGAATTTTCTGAATTTTCCTAAAATATATTTTTTATATATTGAATCAAAGAGAAATTAAATATAAATAGAAATGGCTAATGGAAATCGTTTCTGTATACTTTGGGATGCGAGGGTTCTAGTCCTATCTTCCTTAGAGTTATTTAAGAAAAGAAGATTTAAGATTCTTTACTTAACTGAAATAAATTATTGATTAAGTGTACGATTTGAATTTCTATAGAAATAATTTAACAATGGTGTCACCTATCGGTCGGCAAGATGAACCGAATGGGGTGCAATTGTAGTGTACACAATTCATACAAATGAATTAATGTACGTGTATCGTGTACGCGACATTTAACCCTTTCATGTCGACCCTTTCAAATTCATAGATAGAGCGGTGCCGCAACGCAAATGCACTAAAAGCCCTTATCAGATTTTTTAATTAAAGTCATCTAACGAACACCCCTTTCTGCATACTACGATTTTTTCACAGTAATTTTTTTCATGAATTTTATTGAAAAGTAGAAAAAGTACTGAGATAAAAAAAGGAAATGGTATCATAATGCGAACGATGAAGCTATTTCTTAGGATTTCCTGTGTTTGAAATTGTTACTTTTTCGCTGTTGCTCTCCATCGCTGATGATGAAACCTACCTTATAAATTTTTGTTTTTAGAGATTACTCTTTGAGTACATATTAACTAAACAAAACTTTGATCCAATTTTCAAAAAAAAAAAAACTATCGAGAGGCTCGTCCTCGATGTTCACCATTATTTCATATAACGATCGAAACGACCAAGGGGTGAAAGTGCCATTTTTGCCGAAATTGAGTCATGCACAAGAATCGCTTCTATGCACGTTCATTTATTTGGTGGCAAAAGGATATAAACGAATTCGGAACGTGTGTCGAGATATATCATCAAATCAGTCGACCTCTTCCTACTACATGCGCTTTTCTCGAAATCACCGCTAAGTCACTTGTACCCCTTGGCCATTTCAGTCGTCATATCTATACTGACAATACATTTTTACCAAGTTTCATCAAAATCAACAACACTAAATGCATGCACGTATAAGTATAACGTGAATCATGGGAAACTTCCCATGGCCATCCCGACGTCATAACCATAAAGAAGCGTCCGTTCGGCGATCGGTCGTCTCGATTGTGCATTCGGTCCCTTGTTATTCCCCACAACGTGGAATATTTGGATATGGCGTTGTACTGTCGGGACGTGCTCGTTATTTATGGGGACGATACTGTAAATCCCGAAATTCAATGGGAGCACAATGCACCGTGGCAATTTTGCTCCGTTCAGATTGTGCTGCATGATAACGCCGATGGTCAGTGAATTATTATCGGTGATGGGTTTGCGACTTTTTCATCGCCGAGAAAGTTTTTTGAATTTTTTTAATGCGATCCTTAATCGTGCTTAGTAAAGTGTCCTACGTCCGTTCCGTTCCGCTCGCAAATGGATGGCGGGAATCAAGGACGCGTGAGTGTCGATTGGGTGAATTTATATAATATATAAGACCTGGGATATATCAAAGGTGTTATGCACGTTTTGATAGGGAACTTTTATTATGCTATGGGCGATCGAAGGCTTTTGCCTTTGAAAATTCGATAGCCATCGGTCGTTCAAAGTGCATTAAAAGTTTCCAATAGAAACGCGCTTTTAAAGTCTGTCATGTGGCTTATTGCTTAATAGCTTTATCTGAAAAAATAGTATGAAAAAAATATCAAGATTACCTTACCAAAATTTTTAATTTTATTTCAATATTTATTATTTAATCAAGAAAAATGGTGGAAAATTCCTTGTAGGATCCAACAAAATATGAAACCAAAATAAACATTTTATTTTTTTCTTTGTAAACATATAGATTTTTCACAAATACGATTAAAATAATATAAATCTAAAATATACCTACTATTTGAATGAAATATCCAACTAGATGGGATTTCAGCACAAAAGTGAAGTTTCGAAGCAGGCCGAAAGTTGTGCCCGTCGAAATCGCAACACACAAACGCAACACAAATACGCAGACGACACATAATATAAAACATAATACAATATACATTTGAATGCATCCCGCAAAGGGATAAACCTTTCGAATGCGAATTTACATAACTTATGCAAATCCCGCGACCGAGTAATCTCTACCTTCGAATCGTTAGCGAAAATAATCGTGCGAAATGGAAATTCCACATTTTTAACGTGCAACGGGTCTAATTGCATTTCCATTTCAATTTTAATCATATTCGAATTCAATTAAGATTTCGACCGAATTACTTATACAGAAGTATTTTGGCATTCCGCATGCCCCCGGAAAACTGTCCTTAGCGATAGCTTTTAAAATGATTTAATGTAAACGTAAATGTGCACCGCTAGTCTTGACTAGTTTTGCTAGTACTCAACTAGGCCGGCCTAAAAAGCTGATACAGAGTTGGGGTGCAGTTAAAAGGCGGGATGGTTGGATTCCTTCGTAATGTATATATATATATATGTATTATTACAGAATTTATACGTTTGAGTACTTCAAAAATATTTTTATTAAACTTCAAATATTCGAATAAAATATTTCAGATCCAGTGACGTTTTCGAATAATATTTTGTATATCTCAGCGAAGTTTTCACGTATCGTTGAAGCGTAAATAAAATCATAACTTCGGTTGAAGAAATCTAAAAGGGGCGACTCAACTAGTACGCCAGATGTTGACGTATTATATTTTATTTATATATGCACAGAAGAAAAACTCTAGTTCAATAAAACCCAACTTTGTACTTCCGCATTAAAAACGATTCAAAATAATCAAATAAAACTTCGAAAAATCAACATTCCAACAAAAATCTAATTAGTGCACTTCCGGCTTGCAAATGTGGACTTTCACAATCATAATCGGCTTAATGCAACAAAATTCGAACGAATCCCTTGTTTTTAGTCGAACCGAGGCTTATTACATTCAATAGACATTGAAACCCTTTTAGCGTCGGACCGAACCCCCATCGACACACCTGTTTATTCGAACCAGGACCGGTAGCTGTAAAAAGAGGCTGAAAAATCGCATCGAACCCATCGTTCGAATCGTGTTATTGCCTGATTTTTCGCGATTTCCATCGGCAATAACGAACCGGGTGAAAACGACCCCCCCCTTGCCAGTTCCAGCCCGAGTTCCCCTTTTTTTTATATATCGCGGGGCGAGTTTCGAAAACGTATAAATTTATATTTTATCGCCGACGATTCCTTTCGCAGGTAATCCTCTTAGATGATCGCTTGTTCGGGAAAAATCAAGCTTTTTTTTTTAAGTTGAATGTGTGAGTTTTTCTCTTATGATGCTTTTGTAGGTTTGTGTCGTTTGTGTTTGAAAATCTGCGATTTATATTTCAGGATTTGTCGGCAACATATGGTGCGAATATCGAATGATTTTCCCATAAGGTTGTGTCATTCATAAGATGTTTTTCATAGATTTTCCCCCAAGGGATTATTTTTTTGTATAGATTCATCGATAGTGCATCAGATTTAAATATTTATTTTATTGCTACAGTCATTGTTTACAATTTTTTTATAGCTGTGTTACTTAATAATTTAATTTAAAGTTAAGAATTAGAACGTCTAGGTTCATTACTTCAAATAGCATTAAAAATGCATTAATGCAGATCTAAATCAATTGAATTTAATTGATATCTTCACATTTTCATAAACATTATTTTTCTTATCAAATGAATCAAACATAATGTTTGAAAGTATTAAAAAAAACATCTTGATATAAGGTGAATAGATAAAAACTTTCACTATTAGCTAGAAACGTGAGCATTTTTGTTGGGAAAACTTTTGATATAGTGCGCCCCAGATTATCCGGTTCATTTCTGACCGCAGGTCGAAATTGGTCTCCTTACGAAAAACTATTTATTATATCATTCGCTACGCACACAAATTACTTATGTTTATGTAAGGCTTTTCCCTGCCGAACTTTAACAGTATATATGAGAAAATATGTATAATTTTATCTCCGTTTTATCTGAAAAAAAATCCAGTTTTTCCGGGATTAGTTTTCTTAGCTTCTCGGTACGGTTGTACGTAGATTCGTACTCGAGGGAATTGTGAGAAATGTTATATTCAGATATGTAGAAAATGTGTTTCACTTAATGTGAGGAGTTGAATGAAATAATAATTGAATAAACCACTATATAATATTGTGAGCGAGTTCACTCTAGGGATTAGTCAGTCGAGTAAACTAAAATATTAAAATTTGGTGTGAAATTCTGTGTGCAGTATGAATTTGTTGCAAACGAATACATTAATTATAAACGCATGTAATATAATATTAGCCAAATTTTGTTTGTTATTTTATCTGTTGAAATGCTATATTACGGTGACAGCTCATTTTCGAATATTTTTTTCTGTCTATGAACGAAAAACGAAGCTTTATGCCGAACAGTAAAAAATTGAAAGACGTTTTTCGAGATGGTTTTATATTCGTGGTCACAAAATGTATTTACTTGATACAAAATGGGTGCGCGTTTGTTAACGGGTTGATTTTTCTTTAACATTTCGATTTTTATATATTCGTTAGATCGAATATTATACGAAAATTTAGAAAATTTAACATTGCAAAATATACTCACTTATCCGAAATGCAAATGCAACCCACTCGAAATGGTGATGTCGTAAAAATGCTCAGACTAAATTGCTTCCACGGGGAAAAGCAGTCCGGTTGTATTGGCCGTAATGCGACAGAAGACGTCCAGAAGACAAGGACACTTCCGGAAAAGCTATGGGATTTTCCGAGGTTTTTCCGGACGCTCTCGAATTGGAAACGGCTTCCTGTTTAACGCTCCATTGATCGGGTAATTTACGGCCGTCTACATACCGACGACATGGGGTTGAAATACAGGTGGGGATGAGGGTTGAATTACGCACACGATGCAAATAATGGGGGTTGAAAGTAGATTTTGGGCACTTTTCATCGAGTCACACCTAAAAATTTGTCTGCAGCTTAAATATATTTAATAAACTGTGTGAAATTTATATAAATGTATGTGGGTGTGTGTTATTGAATTGAGACAGTAGAGTAGCGTTACAATGGAAATATATGCAGAGATTAGGGTTATTATTAAATATTAAATGTTTACTTTTTTGTATGTATACCGAAATCCCATTCATTTCGAGCAATAGATACATGCTTGCAAAATTATAATAGGGTTTTAATCAGAGATGTTGTGATAACCTTTTTCGCTCTAAATGATAGCACTAGAGTAAGTAATTTCTAATTAGATAAATGATGAACGTTCCATCTAGTGCTTTACCTTTGAGATAAATTTCAAATAGGAACGCTTTTAATTTCGAACTAGAATATATTTAAATTTTTCGCACTATGTAAATGCGATAATTTATAATTAGTCAAATGATAATCATTCCCTTTTACATAATTAAAAAATACATACAATATAACACAATCAGCTTAAAGTCAATAGAATATTAAGCGACGCTGAGTCACAAAAGCTGGTAAGTAATACCATACGTGTATATTTCCAAGGTAGGGAGTGTGTTCTTGTGGCTCTACGTTTCGATAACGTTCGAGGGCTTTTCGATGTCGTACGGAATTCTAAAGTGAAAACAATTTTAGTTCACATTTCGATATAAGTTTTGTACACGTTTGGCACCGCGAGTCTATCAAGCGATCCTTCAGAGTTTGCAAAGTCACGCTCGCGGTCGTGTTTAGGGCCAACTTTCTGCATCTGCGGCTATCGGCACGACACCTGAAACTTTCCCATATCTGTATTATTATATTATAATAATATACATTTGAACGTCCTATCCAATGTGTGAGATATCTAGAAGCAAAAGTTTTAATTTTCATTTAAAGCATTCTATGACACTTCCTGAATTTCAAGGAAGTTTAGTTTTCAGAAGCGGCCTAAGAAAATGTTGAACTCTTTATTTTATCTATGGCGTAAGTACACAAATTGAGTTGGACTCTTTTATAATCACATATATTAGTGTTAGTTTCTGAATTTAAAGTTAGTATTTGATTTCACGAATGATAAAAATAAAGGACAATGTGGAAACAGAGTGAATCATCTCTTTAACAGATTTGGATTTGATAATTATTAACTCGTTATGATCCTTAAATATTAATTTGATCATATTCAAGCCCAAAGTTAACGTATTTTGTGAAAAAAATAGTTCACATCCATAGGTTTCGTTCTCCGATGAACGAAAATAAGTATGAAAATGGAATGATTCAAAATCGATTTTCTACCCTAAATCTACAGTGAATATCGTCACAGTGAAAAAAATATGAGACTTCTAATATCTATCGATTGAGATATATTTTAAATGTATTGAGTGATATAGTCCGTTTGAGAAATTTCAAATTAACATTAGCTATAAAGTTGGTTTGGATTCTGAAGATATCGTATAAAATATAGATATTGCACGTATCCTACGAAATGCAGAGGTAACCGTGGATGAACTTTTATGGTGCTCCTCAACGTTGGATACGTGCTTCAGTATTCGAGATGACAATGTCTGAATCGGAAGTCGCATCATTTTATAATATCCAAAGTTAAATTCGCAAGGCGAACACTTTTGTGAGCTTTCCGTTCTGTGTGTGATTCGTCTTGAAGAATTTTCCGATAAAAGCGAAAATAATAATTCAAATCGAGTTTTTACAACGAACAATCATTATTTGAATGATCAATATTTAAAAAAATATCGCTTTAAAGAGTTAAAATATCAAAGAAAGCATGTTTATAGTACACGTGCTTTTTTCAGCCACACAAAGCTGAAACCAAAGTCTGGCCTTTTGTCGAGACTATTGTGCATCCGATTCGAGAGTCTCGTGTTAATCTTCCGGGACAATGCGATCGTCGAGACTCGAGACCGAGACCGAGATTAACATTTTTGCATTTCGCGATGCGTCGTCTTTCCACAAAAACGACACTGACTACTTTGGTGAATGCGCATATTGTGCTTTGTGGAAAATACGAGACACTATTGCCATTCTCTTTGCTGCGAAAGTACGATTTCGTTGAGACATTCGAGCTATTAAGCGATTTTCTTATATTAAAACGGTTTAGAATGTCTTTAGAATTTTCCCAACCAAATAGATGGTTTCCCAGATGATGAATCGGTCGAAATAAATCAATAGGAATGTGTTTTTCTGGATAATTTTAATGATGTATTTTGAAAATATAAAGAATATTTGACAGTGGAGTCGAATCAGGGATGGAATTCTTGAACGTCAATCGAGTTTTAGTTCAAGAAGTAGCTTTTATTGAGCTTTTAATGTGATTATTTCAATTCAGAAAGGGAGGATCGTTTGCATTTCGCTTTATCTGCACCTACCCACGAAACCGGCGTAAATCATTTATGCGAGTGTTTAATGGATAAACGAGGGTTAATACTTACTGGGTAATGTACGATTTCCTACGTACAATATGAATATGCAGTTTAAAATAGGCACATTTAGACTACCAAATCTTTCGATTTTAATTCTAAAGAATTAGTTTAAATAAATTCATAAAAATGATTCGAATTTAAAATTAATAAAAATCAATTTTATTCTATATTTATTATTCGTATAGGCTCTAGGAATGTATAATAAGGAGACGCCTGGGGATGGTTTTACATTGAAACGCTCTCAAAGGCTTCATTCACCCTCCATCCATAAAACAACCCTCGAAGTCTTCGAAGGCGCCAAATGGTCCAGCAGATGGTGTCGTCGTATTTAAATTCACCATCGACAATTGTATGGGTTCTGACAAGATTTTGTCGCGGTCTGCTCATGTCCGAATCGAGGATATGGTGTGGATAAAGGAAAAGTGTAGAATTCGAATAATATCGATTTTTGTAATATGACATACATATATAAAGGCATATGATTTTAATTGAATAATGCTATAATTTAGCTATGTTTTGATTTTTTTTCTTTATAGAATTCGACAGTTCATATCGCTGACATATTGTTAAATTGTCATAACGTATGATTGGAAAATCGGTATTTAGAATATTTGTGGTTTGAAAATAATTTGATCTTAGTATGTTTTTTGCTTGATTTATTTTTATATTTGAAAATTTATAGTCATAAATTAGGTAATTAATCGGTTTACCATTGATCGAGCCATTTATACTGATGTATTTTTAACAATTTGTTTCAAATGTATTAGTTACATTATTTTATACAAAATTTTAAAATCAATTAGTCTGCTTTGTATAGTTGGAATTTACAATCATTCGTTTTAAATGTTAATGGGAACACATGAACGATGTCTCTTTTCACATTCAAATGTGCTAATTTTTTCCACTCATTTTTATTGGAGTCATAAACTTCAACTGTATCTGAACCCCATCCACCTGTGATTTGATAAAATAAAACTATTATATCAAATTGAATAAAATACTTATAGTTTAATACTGATTGAACATTTAAAACTAGCCTACTGCTACAGGTGAGTTTCCTAAAAGTGTTGCTCCAATATATCCAGATGTTGACAGATTTGCTATTGTAGTCCATGTATCAGTGACTGTATTGTAACATTCGACACTAGTCAATAGACTTTCTTCTGAATATGACCAACTGTTACCGGCCATTACGTATAGTAAATCTCCAACACAAACAGCCTAAAACAATATAATGAAATCAAATCTTAAATAAGTATAATGAAAAAATAAAAATCAATCGATGAGTGTTGATGATTTTAAAAATTTCATTCTTCCACTTAAATACTTTTAATTTAAGTTGATTGATGAGAATTGATATTGACACTGCACTTACGTTATTGTAAATTCTCTGTTGTTTCATACAAGATTTCTCTTCCCATTTGTCTTTGTAAACGTCGTAAACTTCTACATTCGTTTGGAATTTGCCGTCTCCATAACCTCCGATCACATATATTTTATGATTGTGAATATCTGCTCCAAATCCATAACGTTTTGAAATCATCGGTGAAACGTAAACCCATTTATTCATAGAAGGAATATACCTAAAATTAAACAAATTTAATTTGCAGTAACAAGCTTATAGATTTTTAATAAAGTTTCGATACTTTGCCATTTTTCTTACTTTTCTACTGTATTTTTTCCACCGAAGTCATTACTCGTCGTTCCACCAATAGCAAAAACAGTTGCATATTTTCCATGACCAAATGCAATCAATCGATGACTTTGCCTTTGTTCGTTCATGCATGCCAAAGATGTTACTTTTCCATTCAATAAATTTACTTCTTCAACCTTAAATTTTTTTTTTAACTGTGTATAATTCAAATATTAAAAAAACAATACTTCAATTAAAATTACAGTATCCAATGAAGATTTGTTGAGTTCTCCTCCGCATATTATCAAACGGTCGTTCATCATTGCAGCCGAATAACTGTCTTTGTTCAAATCCATATTATTCAATCTGTTCCATTTATTTTCATCAACATCGTATACTTCCACAATATTAGTGGACTGTGAATAAAATTTTAATTATTTACAGTTTCGGGGAATATCGATAAGATTTTTTCCTATATTAATATACAAACTCACAATAGCAACGAGATTTCTAAGAGGCCATCTAAATTCGGTTCTTTTACTTTTGGTTTCACATACTTCATCAATGTTCCAATGCAATGCTTCTCTTATATATCGTTCACATCCAGGACTATTCCAAGCATATGGAATGACATTATCAATCAAATACTGTAAAAAATAAAAATAAATTAAAACGATCCATTTTCAAATCAAACAATATTATTTTTCATCGGTTACATTGATAGGCAACATAGGCAATCTTATGACAGTGAATAGTTTGGACAAAACTTCTGATTGTGATTTGCAATTGTAATCGATCCATCTTTTGACAGATTCGAATACTGTCACTTCGCTATCCACATTTAAATCGTCTGGTCTAAGTAATTCAATGAGATTTTCTATATCTAACTGCAAAAAGTCATCGTCTCTAATGATCTGAAATCGATTAGATAATGTGAAAATAAATATAACATATTTTTTATATCTATATAGAAAGTGTAAATTGTTTCATACTTCCATGAAGTTGTGACGAGGATAAGTCAACGCTTTGCTTTTTTGTTCTTTGGAGTATTTTTGAGCATAATAAACTTCCTGAAGCCACTGATTGTGGAGATGAGATTTTTTTTCGCACATTTTGTTTAAATTCACTTCAACTAAAAACTTGAACGTTATTGCTAATATACTTAGTTCTGCTTTCTTCGATGATTCGATAAAAACTGATATGAGACTGCTTTTCCATATTTATAAAGACACGTATCTCGTTTAACCCTATTCCTAACATAACAACTTGATTAATGCTCATTTCATATTTTATTTGCTGACTAACTATAAGTTATCAACTTTCATTTCATCAAATTAAACAAACATAAAATACATATACGCACATTGAATGCAGTGATTGTGGTTACTAAAGAAAAATATGAAAAATCTTATTTTGGTTTGATATCTGCTTTTCGTTTGCTTTAAAAATTATACGTACCAAAGGGTTAAAGATATGATAGAAACCACTGGAAAATCAGAAACCGCAGTCATATTACTTTTATCTTTTCGAGTTGTGGTAGTTCTAAATTTAATTTTATGAATATTGTATGAAGATTTAGTATTACAAAGTGCAGTTTAAGTCAATAGAATATTTTATAATATGTGCAAGTATAATTTATTCAGAAATATTCAAATAATTTTTTGTGAAATAAGTGAAATTTGTCATAAATGAAAAAATAATAACATTTTCGATTGTTTATTAAATAAAATAATACTCAGAAAAGAGAAGAGCTTTTATATACATATAACCATAACGTATTCCAATCGTATTGTGGAGCCTGACTATTATATTTCGTGTTCACAACCAAACATCTCGAATATGATTCAATTCCAACGGTATTTGGAATGCATAACTTATATTAGTTTTTTTATCCAACGATGCCAATTTTTTCCATATGTCTTTTTGAGAATCATAAGATTCCATAACATCAGATTCACGTCCACCTGAAAATCATTGGTAATTTTCAATATTTTGGCAAACGAATTAAAATTACATTTGAATAATCATACAACCTATAGCAACTGGAGAATTCCCTATAACACATACTCCTACCCAACCAGAAGTTGAAATGTTGGCTATCGTAGTCCATGTATCGTGAAGGATATTGTACCGTTCAACAGTCGATATAAAGCCTGAGCTATATGACTTAGATGATCCACCCATTACATATAATAAATCGCCAGTTATGACAGCCTGAAAAAATATGAATAGTTTTTAAATCATTAGAAACTATTGAGGTTTGCGGAAAAAAAACAAATTCATGACTTACATTTGTATAAAACCTTTCATGATTCATTTCTGCTTTTTTCTCCCATTTATCTTCATTAATATGATATACTTCAATATTTTTATGAAATGTTCCAGCATCATAACCTCCTATCACGTAAATATCATCACCATGTACAGCAGCTCCAAACGCACATCGTCCTTTTATCATTGGAGAGACGTATGTCCATTTGTTAGTTATCGGATCATATCTGAAGCCCGAAAATCAGATTTGTTCGAACATTGAAAAGTAAGAAATTATAATGGAACAGTGATTTGAAATGAGGATTACCTTTCGACTGTTTTTTTCCCTTCAGTTCTACCTCGTAGTGTTCCTCCTAAAGCATAAACTTTCGCTGCTGTTCCTTTTCCATGTGTCACTAATTGATGATCCATACGTACTTCGTTCATATGAGCTAATGATTTTACATCTCTAGTTAACAAATTCACTTCATCTACCTTTGATTTCAAGTAAATTCGTGATGAAAATATGCACTTTTTAAAAAATCATTCGTTGATAAGTAAATATAAGATAAATACCCGATCAACTGCAGAATCACCATGAAATCCTCCGGTGATTATCAATCGATCATTCATCAATGTGTAGGCACCGAAATCATCTTTATTCAGATTTATATTTTTCACAATTTGCCATTTATTTTCTTCAATATCATAAATTCTCCCGAGGCCGTCAGTCTTAAAGAAAAATAAATATTTTAATTTCTCACTTTTCTTAGGTTATTTATTGAAGTATTATTCTTACAAATGCCATGATGTATCTCGGAGAATTAATATGTTCATAATTCTTTCTAGGACGAGTCCTTTCAGTGATTATCTTACGATCAGTAGAAAGTTTCCAGTGCAAAGCTTCTGAAAAGTATGTTCGACATTCATTGACGATCCATATGTAAGGAAGAATTTCATCAATTAGATACTGAAAAATTTAGATTTTTTGGTAAAATATAATCAATTTGAAATTAACTTAAACTAAATTATTACCTCATTTGGTATCAGAGATAAGCGTACGACTTGAATTAATTTTCCTAATACATCAATTGGGTTACTTTTGGTAAAGTTAACCCATCGCTTGATACACTCAAATACTTTTATTTCATTACCAACATTTAAATCATCCGATCTAAGGATGTCGACAAATATATCCAAATCCAATTCAAATAGATCATTAGTTTTTAGAATCTGTAATCAAGCTGTATGATAACACCTAATAATAGATATAGATATATTCAGATGAAGAATACTCACATCCATAATATTTTGGCGAACATAAGTGAAAGCATTTTCTTTTTCCAATATTGAGTGTTGTAACGGATCCCGAAGGACAACTAGCCACTTTTTATCTTTTCCATAGTCTATTTCTCCGGTTACTGGCATTGTGTAAACTGAAATTTTGTTAATTGTTAAAAAAACGTGAATGTTTTACAAAGAAATAATGTGAAAATTTTATACATTAAAACAAAAAGATAGAAATAAAAAAATCTTAACTGAGTTAGAATTTTTTTATGATAATGTTTAAAATTATATACATATAAAAATTATTGAAATATTTTTTGAAAATCGATTTTATTTGTAGGTATGTACGTACATATATTTAATTCAATATGAAAATCGAAAGTGATGAGTAACATTTGCTTAAATTATTGTTACAATAGGTACTTATTTATAAAATGTTGAAGATTTGAAACCTATCGAAAGAAAGAAAAATTCTCTGCCAATGTTCGTGAAATATAAATACATTTCAATGATTGATTTTTTTTCAAATCTTTAATATGATAATCAAATTCGATACCTTAGTATTATTGTTACCACACAATGATTGCAATTTATTAAAATAAAGAAAAATTTTATTATGGTATACCAATTTTCGTAAATAAGTTCCAAATGAATCTTCAAAATCAATAATAATTTATTTTAATGATTTTTATGTAATTCTTATTCGGGAAATAAATTGAAATCGATATACTATAACTAGTTCTTGTGTGATTAAAACTGTTAAACTGTTAGATTGTTAAAAAAAGGTTGTAATATTACCCAAGTGGTGACAATAAAACGGTGTAATGCGGAATTAAGTTGCGAACAATCGAAACCGTTCTCGGCAAATGTACTGAGTTCTGAAAAATTGCGCCATTTATAAGAATCAAATAGCCGAAAGACCAAACATTCAAACCATGAATAGAAGTGAAAAAATAAATAATTATGAGTGAAAATAAAGAATTTTAAATACTGTGTTAAAAAATAAAATTAACGTTAAAATCGAGCGTCAAAAAGTTATCAAAAAATACTTATGCAGATAAATTTGGTAAATGTTAGAAGTTTTGAGTCAACATGTACTATAAATAAATGTGATTGCAAGAATATTGAAATTATTTTATTATAAGATGAGATTAAAATATTGGTTCTCAGTGAACTATGTATATTATAACGTGGTTTTGCTATCCTTCATCATTAAAATGAAATTTGAACAATGGTGAAGTACCAACTAATCTTACTTATTTTATGGATTGCATAATGAATATAATCAATTCAAACTTACGCTGATACTAAAATGAATCATTTGTATTATCATATTTATTTATTTTTCTAAAATTTAAATTTGTTTAAAAAAAATGGTTTAAATAATAATCAATATTCGAAAATTACATTATTAAGATGAAAAAAAAACGTATTTTTATATTTAAATAATATTTATTAAAAGAATCAATGAAATATTTTATAATATTTTTTTCACATTTAACCATAAATTGCATTTCATAAGTATTGAAAGGCTGACTTTATATGTAGATGTAACAATCCGTATTTACATCCAAACATCTCGAATGTGATTCAATTCTATCGGTATTTGGAATGCATAATGAACTTCAGTCTTTTTATCCAACGATGCCATTTTATTCCATACGTCTTTGTGAGAATCATAAGATTCTACGACGTCAGAATCGCGTCCACCTAAAAAATTAATGTTCATTTTGAACAAAAAGGCTAATTGTAGAATTATAAACACATGTATATAAATAATATCACCACCTATAGCAACTGGAGAGTTCTCCATAATACATACTCCTACCCAACCAGAAGTTGAAATATTGGCTATCGTAGTCCACGTATCGTTTAGAATATTGTACCGTTCAACAGTCGATATAAAGCCTGAACTATATGACTTAGATGATCCGCCCAACACATATAATAAATCGCTAATTATGACAGCCTGAAAAAATATGAATAGTTTTTAAATCATGAGAAACCTCAATGCGAAAAATAAAACAAATTCGTGACTTACATTTGAATAATACCTCTCTTGATTCATAGCAGCTTTTTTCTCCCATTTATTTTGATTAATATGATACACTTCAATATTTTTATGAAATTTTCCATCACTAGAACCTCCTATCACGTATATATCATCACCATGTACAGCAGCTCCGAACCCATATCGTGCATTTATCATCGAAGAGACGTATATCCATTCGTTAGTTATCGGATCATATCTGAAGCCAGAAAATCAGTTTTGTTCGAATATTAAGGCATAGAATTGTTACAGAACAGTGATATAAAATGAGAAATGCCTTTCAACTGATTTTTTCCCAATACATTCGTTTCGTAGTGAACCTCCTAAAGCGTAAATTTTCGCTGCATTTCCCTTTCCGTGTGTTACTAATTGATGATCCATACGTACTTCGTACATATGAGCTAATGATTTTACTTCTGCAGTAGAAAGATTGATTTCATCCGCCTTAAATTATAAATAAATTATCGTTTAAAAATATATTCCTTTTATAAATATTTTTTTAATTGTAACACGAATTTTACTCGGTTTAGAGTGGAGTTTCCAGTGAATCCCCCTGTAATAATTAACCGATCGTCCATCAACGTGTAGGAACCGTAACCTTCTTTGGTTATATTGATATTTTTCACATTTTTCCATTTGTTAATTTTGATATCGTACATTCGCACAGCGTTGTAGGACTGGAAATACATAGATTTTTGATTAAAATTTCACTCTCACGACACTTTCTATTGAATTTTCAAATTTACAAAAGCCATGATATATTTTGGAGGATCTTCAGATGAAAAAATCTTTCGAGGACGAGTCCGTTCAGTGTCCATTTTGCGGTTTGTAGAAAGTTCCCAGTGCAATGCTTCTGCTAAGTATGGTCGACAATCATCAACAAGCCAAATGTATGGAAGAATTTCATCAAGTAGATACTGAAAAAAAGGTATTTTCTTATGAAATTCCTAATAATAAATTTAAAAGTAAAATAATTTGAATACTTTTACCTTAACTGGTATTAGAGTTAATCGCACAACTTGAAATAGTTTCCCCAATACTTGCATTGGATCGCGAATTTTGTAGCTAACCCATCTTTTGATACACTCAAACACTTTTATTTCGCTATCTACATTTAAATCATCAGATTTTAATAGTTCGATGAATGTATCCAATTCCAATTTGAATACATCGTTTGTGCTGATAATCTACAATTAAACTGTATAGTGAAATCTATTAAATATGATATAACACATATGACGACTGAGAAGGCTAAAGGGTACAAGTGATTTTGCAGTGATTTCGAAGAAAGTTGAGCATGCATTAGGAGGAGTTCGAGTGATTTGATGATATGTCTCAGTACTCGTTCCAAATTCGTTTATATATTTTTGCCATATAATATATGAGCGATTCCTTTACATGAATTGATTTCGCCAAAATGTCACTTGTACCTTTGACTTTTTCAGTCATCACATGCAACGAAAAAAACTACGAACATCCATAAAATTATGACGAACGAAAGTGTAAGCATTTTCTTTTTCGGTTATTGAGTGGCGTGCGGGTTCTAGAAGAATATCTAGCCATTTATTATCTCTTCCATAGTCGACTATTTCAGTGTGTGGCATTTTGTATTCTGTATATTCGCCAATTGCTAAAAAATGATAAAAAAACAAAATGGGATAGATATAACTAAAATTATTTTGTTTCCAATAAAAAAAATATTATTAAAACTTATAATATAATAAAATTATATTTTATAATGTAGGTATGTATAAAATTTACTGTAATGTTAGTGGTAAGATTATTGTTAACTAAATGTTTCGGAACTAAAATGTGCGAATAACAAAATACTTATTGGTAGTTCAACGTTCAACGTAATTTTTAACGGCTTTATGATTAGACATTTCAGAATATTTAAAAGTTTTCGAATTAATACTTAAAATCACTCAATTCTCTTATAATTAAAAAGTGAAATAAAATATTTTCACTCAATTTAAATTTGAATTTGTCAGTTCTACAAAACATACGGTACTAATTTCACGCTTTAGATTATTTGCAAATGCAATATATTTTTATATTATGAAATTCATAGAAGTATATTTGAATAATGCGATAAGGAATGAGATAACATATTATATTATAGTGCAACTCGTTTTAATTTAATAATTGCATTAGAATCGCAAATTACTGCAAAATATTTAAACAAATTTTATTAATCTACCTGTTATTTATATTCACGTGAAAGCAATGTTGAGCTTTCGCATAATTGATACAATACAAAATGCTCCGACACTTTTAATAAATAAAACGTTGAAATTACAAAATTTGCAAAAGATTTTTAAAAACAGTTGTCAAAACTTAATATACAAATCAATTATACAAAAATATGAAGTTTCAAGGACAGATAAACTTATTTAGTTTTAGTATAATAGTAGAAAAGATGTGAAATCTTTAAAGAAATGACGAAAAAAAGTGTTAAATACATTTACTTCATACGCGATTTTCTTATAATGATATCTCGGAATATCCGTTTAAATAATGTGAACTGTTAAATAAATAATGTAAATCAAATAAATGGTCTGAAAAAAGTGAATGAATAAAATATTACCAAATGGTGACAATTGAACAGTGCGATATAGAATTGTGAAGAACGAACCGTTAATTGAAACTTTTATTGGCAACTGCACTTTGTGTTATGAAATGGCGCCATTTATAAGAATTGAATAAACTTAAGATCGAACATTCAGACCATGAACAAGAATGCAAAACTGAAATTATAAATTATATTTGAATCATATTAGTAAATCTTTTGATAAGAAATTATTGATAATTGCGATGATATTTATCATAATCCAAATAAATTATTTTACGTTTATCCATAATATGAAGTTATAATCTATCAGTATGAATGTTTGATATATAATAACCAATTTTTTGCATAAAAAATGAAAATACACCTTGTTATATTCAAATATTATATTTCAAGTGATTTGTTTGATTATTATTTCAAATGATTTAATTCTAATAGTAAACCGAATGCATAATCTACAATAGTTTTTTGATCCAAAAGTGTGATTTTTTTCCATACATAAGATATATTATTGATTTTAAATTAAAAAAAGTACATTGACCTCTTTTTTGCTGTAGTCAACATTTGTAACTGGGTAATGAAAACGAATTTAATATATGATTTTTTATTTATTGAATTATTTGAATTATTTCAATGAAACAAATTGTGTATTTATTTCATAATTGATACCAATTTTTACCAAGAAATAACAATATCATTGAACTCTGGTGGCAAACTAACAACGTAAACAATTTCACGAGGAGTACTTAATGGTTCCAATTTTATCCACAAGTTTCTATCCACGTCATATTTTTCAACAGTATTAGAATTTCTTCCTCCTGAAATTGAAATAACATTAATTAAAAAATAATATTTATACAAAAATCAACACTTTTATAAACATACCGACTGAAACAGGAGAGTTTTCCAAAATTCCAGCTCCAATGATTCCCGAATTCGACATATTCGCAACTTTTATCCATGCATCATTAACTATATCGTATCTTTCAACAGAATTGATCAAATTAGAGATATTTCCATATCCACCCATCACATACAAGAAATTACCTGATGATACAGCCTGAAATATTAATTGAGTGAAATGATTAAAATATGATAAACAAAAACGAATTGTACGTGAACGTACACTACAATAAACCCTAGATTCAATCATTTGAGATTTCATCTGCCATTTGTCCATTCCGATATCATAAACTTCTAAACTATTATGAGTTCTTTGTGGTAAATTACTGTATCCACCAGCTACATAAATTTGATTATTGTGTAAAGCAGCACCGCATCCTTCACGAACCAAAATCATAGGACTCACAAATTTCCACGAATTGGATTTAGAATTGTATCTAATGAAAATATATATTTTCAGTCACGTATTGAATTATTATTTTTTTAAATTATACTTACACTTCAACGGAATTTAAGCAATTGAATCCGATTCCTTTTCCTCCGATTGCGAATAATTTCGACGATTGTCCTTCGTTGGTAGCGACCATAGGAAAATTGTGACGTGCAGTATTCATAGGACTTAATGAATTCATGGTTCCCGTTTTCAAGTTAATTTCATTTACCTGGGAATTTAAAATTTATTTGATATTATTTAAATATATTGATGCTCAATTTCATATGGGAAAAACACATTAGATATGAAAAATATTCCAAATTTTACCGTGTTGACAGAATCTCCATTGTAACCTCCAGCTATTATCAAATTGTTGTTCAATATTGCAGCCGAATAGTTTCTATTGGGAATATTCAAATTAGGTAATCTTCTCCATACTTTTGTAGAATCATATATTTCTACCATTTTTGAAGTCTGAAAGAATTTTTTAATAAGTTTGAGTATCAAATCGTATCTAATTCAATAAACTGTAATTCACATTGAAGTCTCCACTTCCAACAGCCAATAAGCACTTTGTAATAGGTGATATGATACTTGAAGATTTTCTAGGATTGGTCCTTTCAGTGTTTAATTTGCGTTTTGTCGATAATTTCCAATGTAATGCTTCTGCGAAATACTTTTGGCAATCATTGGCATTCCATATGTATGGAAGAACCGTGTCAATAAGATACTGAAAATTTGAGAAGTCAAAAAATATTTTGAATTTTGCTGAATTATAATACTAAAAATAGTATTACCTCGGTTGGCAAATAAGTCAATCTAACGACTTGTATCAGTTCACCTAATACATCTAAAGGATTACTCAAATTAAAGTTAATCCACATTTTGATTGCTTCGAAAACCCGAGTTTCATCGTCGACAATCAGATCATCTGATTTTAACATTTCGACAAATGTTTCTAAAGATAATTCAAATATGTCGTTATCTTTTATGATCTGAAATATAGTTAAAATTGAGTTTTAAAAATGTTAAATGTTTCATGAAAAATATGATGAAGCGATTCTTACAGTCATAAAATTATATCGCGCATACTTGAATGCATTTTCTTTTTCAAACATTGAATATCTCGTTGAATTGTTCAGAACATTCAGCCACTTTTTATCTATTCCGTAGTCATCAACATTTGACTTGGCCATTTCCTTCTACAATTTTACTGACATTATTAAATGAATAAAAAAAATATGACAAATTATAATTAGAAGCAAACTTACCGATCAGTATTTGATATTGTACCTCTAAGAAAATTGAAGGACAACTGTAACATTGTGAATTTTTCGGCACATTTATGTATTTTTACTAATCATTGTAACCACATTAATTATCACTTATTTAAGTAATACGTTATCTATCTATACACAAACATTTTTTTTGGATAAAATTCATTTCTCAATAATCTTAATATGAAATTTGTTATGATTTTATAAATTTAAATCAATATTACATACTGATTCTAAAGATATGAATTTTGAATGTATCTATATAAGAATATATAATTTTAATATTTAGCTACCTTGAAATATGGTAAACGATAAATAATCTTTGCTGAAATGAATTTTAATCGAAACGAACAAAAGCAATCGACAGCTTTTTAGCTTCCATCGTCTCATTTGATCATGAAGCTTTCATTCTCTTCTGGTTATCAACTTCTTTCTACTGATCCGATTTCGTTCTGTAATTACCAGATAATAAACATCTTGCTATGAAACCGAAATTGTAGTATTTAACAATTTAAATTTAATTAGACCGAGACTTAAAGTGCCAATACAATTTTCATTTATTCTATACAAAATGCATTCACTTAGATGATTTTTATTCATTATTGATGATAAATTTAGATATTTTTTTATTCGTAGAAGTTTCTAGAATATACTTTATCATTTAATTAACTTGATTTGTGGTTTCATAAAGATAAAGGCGAAGAACGGAAGAAATGAGAACACAGGATGTCGTTAACCACGATTGAATAAAATCTATTCTGTGAAAAATAACCGATAGTAAATAATAATCTGCAATGTGGTATTGGTTTGTTATTCAACTAGATATATGTAATTAGCATAAAGACATTGTAGCGAATTCAGTGTTATCATGGGTTATTATTCCATATATGAAAACATACTTCCACTATCTATATATTTATTAAAAAGATATTGCAGATCTTTGCACGTATTATTATAGATCGAAATATTGTAAATTGTATTACAAATGAAAAAAAACGTGTTTAAATACCAACTATTCCATTCTCACATGAAAGTAAAAATACGACAGATGAACGACAAATTATTTTTTCTGATTTTAACTACTAAGCAAACCGATATTGATACAATCAACAGTAGCCGATTCTTTTCATACTAAATGCAATTTTTTTAAGCATGAAAATAATCGACTTACGAACCTAGTATAGCTGAACGATATTTATACCCAGATTGAATTCTCAAATCTGCAAAATCTCGACTAAAACGCGATAAATTACTCTCGAGTTCATCTATCCCCAATTGTAAGATGGGCGGATTTC
The DNA here is from genome assembly GCA_024721215.1 of Cheumatopsyche charites. Lineage (NCBI taxonomy): Eukaryota > Metazoa > Arthropoda > Insecta > Trichoptera > Hydropsychidae > Cheumatopsyche > Cheumatopsyche charites. The sequence goes on from CM045580.1 coordinate 9,307,784, forward strand.
GAGCTCTCAACGCGGACAGGAATTAAGCGTTATTTATTATTTAACGAAGGCCGTGCAAATAAATCAACGTCGATAATCACGTTGGGACACAATGGGACCTCTGAGCGTATTGTGCAGTAGTACATTATGCCGAGTGAAGATGCAGCTCGCCTTAAACTAAAGATGTATTATATATTTCATATTGTATATGCTTCGGGACAAAGGAGAGGGGTTGATGAAATTAATTCGGACGGAAGAGATTGTGGATCTGACTAGAAAGGGTGGTAGCCCTTGGGGGAGGTTCGATTTTGAAGATGTTTTAGGTGAGGGTTTGAAATTTGGAAGGTTTGGGATTTTATGAATTTAATGTTTAGAAAGTGCTTGTTTGTTATTTGGTTGGTGTGGTGTTCGATGAGTTCGGTTAGGTTATGTTTTATGGTGGATTAGAGTGGGTTTTTGTTTTTATTCTTACATGCTAGGTTATATTTGATTTGTTCGTATAACAGACTTGTACTATTTTGAGTTTCTAGTTGAAGATCTAGAAGCAAAGCCTACGTACGATAAGAATCTAGTCGAAAAGTTCGAATGCTCGAGATTGAATTTTGAGAAATTTGACTGTCTATGAAAATTATAGAAATGTCTAAAGAATGTTAAGTGATCTAATGATATAAATATACATTTATACGAAGATTTAAATTCATTACTTGTACTTCTTGGTTTATGTATTGCTTAAAAATAATCAAATATTTTGCATTAAATTTCATTATTAATGTTTTTTTTTTCATTTTGAATTAATAATGCTTTCTTTTGTTTCAGGTAAGATTCACACCATTACATTCGGTGCGGCTATAAAGCATAACACTCTCGAGTCGAATCGAATAACGAGGTATTTCAATCATCAACACACATCACCGATTTCATATAATTAAACACCATATTTATATTTCAAAAAATATTCAAAAGAAAAACAAACTAACAAAATATCCAATAATCGAGCTTCAGATACATTAAACCCCGAAAAAAATATGATAATCGACCGTGAATTATTCAGAGCGCGTCCCGCGTCATTTCCGACGCTCCCTTCTATTTTGGGCCGAGTTTTCCTTCGTTTTCCCTCATTTTCCTTCATTTTTTCCCTTATTTCAAAACGCGTGTCCCAAGATCGTGAGCCAGTGGCGAAATGGAGCTCTCGGGACGTCCTTGCGAGGGAAAGAAATCAAATTTACAGTCCATTTTTCACAAAATATCGCGCGATGAGTCGCGGACAATGGGCTGGACGTTATCGGGTCACTTGCTTCTCCTTCTTGAGCTTTTTTTACAGACATTCGTTTCTTGGTTAATGCTCGTGGAAGGGTTAATGGTCCTGCTATATTTTTCAGCGTAGCAAATTTTTATGTGGTTGGCTTTTATGGCTGTTTGTTCGGTGCGAATTGGATGCGGCGTCGATATGGGAGAGGTTGATTAAAATCGTGTTGTTTGTTTGTTTTTGATATTTTGTGATGAGAAATGAATGTGTGGATCTGTTGAGTGATTGAATTATATTTTTTGAAATGGGTGTGTATTGTGTATGTAATGTAAGAATAATGAAAAAGAAGGAAGGAATGCAGGAAAGAGATGTTTGAAAAGTCATAATTTAATTGAGTTCGATTAAATTGTGAGTTTTAAATTTGATTTATTGATTTCGATACACGCCTCCAATGTGTACTTTACGTGTCGGTAAGGTAAATGGGTATGAATATAAAAGATTTCTTCAAAATTGAATAAACCAAGTCATATTTTATAGTTTTTCTATTTTCAATAAGTATTTAAATTGTTTCATATCAGAAATAAAGCAAAAAATATGCGAGATTGCTTAAATTATGTAACTTTAAGAAAACTACACAAATGTGGTTATAACGTAACCTCACGACACCTGTAAGTGTTCATGATTCATCGAGTTCAGTATATACCTTCAAGATTATACAAAAACATAGTATTTTATGTATTTATTTTGCTGAAATTAGTTAAATTCAAGTTTATTCTATCATTTTGCACATATGAAATGAAAAATATAACAAAAATGAAATATTTTCCCAACGGAGCTTACAAACGTTGTCAATGACCACCAGATGAGAGAATTTCCCTTTCGTTTTAATGTAAAAACCATGTTTATCGACGCGAAAAAAATATTTCCGACGCATATGCATACACCACTCGAATATGTGCGAAAAACTGAAAAAGAAAGAAAAAATCAACAACAACAACAACGACGAAAGGAAGAGAAAATTGCCGACTCACTTTTCCCCGAAAACTTCTCGACGTTCGAATATATTTACGCACGGTGCGAGGACTTTTCAGACGAGGGAACTTCCTCCTTGGAAAAAAACACAAAATAAATAAAAAACGCGAAAATAGAACGGAGCAAAGCGGGGATTTTCGCAGCGAAAGTCTGCAGATCTTCGGCCGAAAGAGACTGAAATGAAAAAAAATTACGAAAATAAAAGCTGTGGGAATTGTCGTGACCGCCGGCAATATGTTAAGCTTATGTAAAAGTCTCGGCGTGCATTAATTTCTTGAAACTGTGTTTTGTTAAACATGTAAATGGCGTTTTAAATTTCAGCCGTGCGCTGAAAGTTGTCTTCGAAGTTATTATGCGAACCGAAAGGGGAAAAAAGAGCCCCAGTACTCGTACCGACGAAATGTTAATTTTATTACACTTAACTCTTATAAAGCATTTTTGATGGTTGTTGAATGTGATTTATACAAGTATATTTCATCATAATGTATTAAACGATAGATTTTTTCTGGAATTTATTAAAAAATAAATTTTCATTATATTAAAACGAAAAATATTGATAATATCTTTTACGAAAAGTTCATGCGATTATTATAAATGTTTCTACGCATAAATTTCCACTATATATTTTCGTCTAATTCTTTAAAATATTAAATATTAATAGACGTTTAGTTTAATCATGATAATACTAATTCAAACGATTAAGATTTTCGTGATATTAGCATCTAGCGATTAAAACGTGCATAAACCATTTCTATACGTGTTTATCGATTATTGTGAAATTAATAATGCCCAATGTGCAGGTGAAACCGTATCTGAAAATTTTGAAACGTGAAGCGGATAAGGAAACGTATGTTTCGTATGTTATGATAAAATCTAATACAATATACGTACTTACGAACCAATTATTTTGATGGAAAATATGGAAATTGAAGTAGCTTTTGTCCCTATGTACATTTGAATATAAAGTTATTTTGATACACATCTCTATTGTACAGTAAAAAGTCATATCGATTCAGAATTAAACGACAACAGACGTCAATAGACTTAAAATATATATGTTATTAGTGTGACAAATAATTGAAATGAATTACTAGCACAGCTGTGGAATACGTGTATTCTTTCATTTCCTCTTAAACTCGGAAAGAGAAAGTTGAAATTATACCCTTTTTTAGCTGGTTGTAAATAATATACTTTTTTTTGCTAAAAGGGGATACCGACAATAAACATGCGAGCCTTTTCGACCCCCATACAAAAATATGTGTCGAATAGTTAGTTCGAGGGGATTTTCACGGATCGCTCCGTTTTTTCACACCGAATGAAAAAAAGGCAGGTTTTCGACTACCCCATCCATTTTTAGCTTTTTATACGCACTATACATAAAAAAAAAGTGTTTCACTATGAAAATTCTGAGTTGACCTTTTCGCGTGTCGAGTTCGATTCGTTGCTCTTTCGCTGTTTGTTATTACCGTAAAGTTGTAATTCGAAAATTTCTTTTTGTACAAGGCTCTTACGTCTCGCTTATATAGAATCTACTGTTTGAATTGTCGAGCAGTAAAAGTTGGATTTGAAGTTTTGTAGCTTTAATCGGCTGCAGGTGCTTTTACTTTGTACAGTTTCAATATGTCTCTTTGTTCGGAACGAGGGTTGTAAGAAAAGGCGCAAGTGTTTCTAGATCGTTAAAAAATATTTAATCACTGAAAATATTTTATGATTAAATTGGTTTCGCAATATGTTCAATTTATTTGAATATATTGTATTATTAACTGATAAATATGTTGATAGTTAAATTATTTAGATGCAAAGTTTTATACTTTGACTAATTCGAATCTATTCATAAATGAAATTCACAGATTTAAAATCACCTAATTAGAAAATTAATAGAATATCCCATAGCAAAAGCCCTGTTAAGTCCAAGTAATATCGTTCGACGTTTGAATTATAGACCGCAATTGATATTGTCGAACTAATTCGAAGACCAACCCTCTGTAGCTTTTTGTGCGACAACAAGAGCCCTACGAACGAGTTAACAGATTGGTAGCAATTCGTACGAAATGTTGCAGCGATTAAAACGCCCCTTAACCGCCGATCAATTTCACAATGAAGAATCGCAACGGTTCAAAGACACGTTCTTGGAAAATTCACCAGAATCATACTCGAGAATATTCCTAGAATGACATGATTCACTCTATCGATTTTGCGAATGTTGTATGGGAGTCTCTTAGTGTGTATTACGTATCAATTTTCAGTTACACGGATGCATACGTTTGTAAAAACTTTCGCGAAAAATAGCGCCGGTGCATACATAAAAAACGCATAAAGTGCACGTGTTAAAGAAGATAGTTTTCTCGTTGGGAAAGCTGCAGAGGTGCATCGTGCTTAGATGCAACATTTGCAGGAAATTGAATTTTCAACGTCGCGTTCGGAAAATTCAACCCCGTCAATATTGCTACAATATTCATATAAAATTTGTACACCATATGGTGTTTATTTATTTACGAATTATATTTTCAATTATTACATATCATTCAATATTTATCATACATATAGAAGCGATTCCTGTTCATAACTCAATTTCAGTAAAATGCCACTTGTACTTCTCGGCATTTTCAGTCATCATATATCACTTTAAAGTGAATAATCGATTAAGAAAGTTGAATATTTGGACACCAGCATATGTAACAAATAAATAAAAAGTAATGTTCAAAATACAAAATCGATTAAATCGTTAGTATGTTTTTCAATAGATGGTTAATCCTTGATAAAATTGAACATTGTTCTCTTTTATATCGTGTATCTTAAGTGATCCGATCGTGAATCTTGTTGTACTTGTACCCTTTCAATGGGAAGACCACACACGCTCGATTTAACCACCACAATTAACCGTTGAATCAATCGAACCTTACAGTTAACGACCGTAGTTAATTATGTAAACGCGTCGAAGCCTTCTTAACTTGATGACACGAAGAAGGGTCAGATAAATATCGGAAATTCGTTAGACTTTACGCTTAGATAAGTATCGAATCGATTACTTCAAAAGAAAACTTTCTTATTAAAAAAAATCCAGTTTTTTTATTCGAATATGATTTGTTGGGTTGTATTCGACTTTTTTTTGCATTTGTATTCACAAGTCATTATAAAGATATGCCATTAGCTTTTAGCTTTCATCCTAATTGTTTTCTGATTATGGTGTAGTACTACGCTTACAGGGCTCACGTGAGTATTATAAAAACATTACGTCAAACGAATTCATTCGAGTAATTACTTTAAAATATCAGTTGTATAGACGTAAAATACTATTTAGTAGGATTTTATTTTATAATTCTGTTTTCTGAAATAATACTTATAAACAAACGATCTTTTCGATTTATGTGCAAATTATAATGTATCTAAATAGTTACCAAAAACTGTTTTGAATAAAAATTTAACCAATAATTTTATTTTTTTTATTTCAAAATATATTAATATTTTGTGAATTCAGCTGTGGTACCAATATTGATTTAGTGAAAATATACACATTCCTGTAGTTTTATTATCAAAAATTATTAAATTCGAAAATCGATTCAGTAGAATATATTAAAATTAGGACTGTAAATGATAATTTAAAGTAACATATTGCATTTGCGTATAATTTGATTGATCCAATATTCAATGAGTCAAAGTAATATCTTAGTTTTTTTATGTTAGGTAAGAATCAGTTAAGTTGGGGCACGTTTTAGATTCAATTGTCTGGAATCAATCGAACCGATCGAATAGCACCGTTTATACTTCAACTAGACAATTTTCATACACCTCACTTGAAATTTAAAAATTAAAAAACCCACACAACTTCTTCCGATTCGACCTCTTCAAAGACACCACAAGTCGGCACTTCCAACTCCCTTTTGACCCGGACGATAAATTTTCCTTCCCTAGCGAAACGCGTCCCACGACCAAGTTGGGTCCCGAGAAACTCCTCGAAAGCCTCCGGGTGGTGCCTGCAGAGGCCAATTAAAGAATCCGGTCCTCGGCAGCTAGTCACCTTTTGTGCTTGCCAGCAGGAAGCCTCTAGTTAGCGACAGGGCAAGTTGTCGGCCGTTTAATGACAGGAAGGTCTTTGTGCATCGAAAGTCTGAGGAGATCGAAAGAAAGCTTCGGGGATCAGCTCGTTGCGGTGCTCTTTTGGAGCTCGGGGAATTCTTAGAATTGGTTTAAGTCTGTGGATTTTAGTCTGATGTTGTGTTTGTGTAGCGGATGGTGATCATCTCGTTGAAAATGTCAACGCATTTTTTGTTAGAAAAACGTTATTATATGTGATAAGATCAAGACGTACAAGTAATATTCTTGTCGAAATTGAGTTATGCACAGGAATCGCTTCAATGAACTCTCATTTATTTGGTGGAAAAAGGATATAAACGAATTCAGAACGTGTACCGAGATATATAATCAAATCACTCGACCTCCTCTTAATACATGGTCAACTTTGAACGCTCTTTTCTAGAAATCACCGCAAAGTCACTTGTACCCCTTGGCCTTTTCAGTCGTCATGTGGAAGTATTTTTGAGACTTGAACGAAAAAATTCCCCTGTAAAAGTCGAATTTATGTATATATCGATTCAATAAGTGTATTGATTTAGTTTCTATGTTTGCGTTCGAAAGATTGTAATATCTTATATTTCCACTCTATTACAGAAATGACTGTTGCCATTTCTGATGCCACATTGCCTTATTTGCTCTAATTTTCTTGCATATTTAAGAGATAGAAAGATGGATGTGTACACGAAGTGAAAAAGGTAATGGTAGTAAGAATGAAAATAGTCATGTAAAAGCCGCATTAGAAGCTGTCTTTCAATTGTTGAATAGTGTTTGTCAAAAAATATTAAGAATACTATTCAATGATTGATAGGTGATATCCTTAGTGAGATTGATCATATGTTAATATATGAACATAAAGGCATAGGTATTTTGAAAATTCATATTATTCAACCTCATATTCATTTTCGAAATATCTAGCAAACTTCATTTATATATCTACACATATTATGCATAGCGATTCAATTTTGTACAGTATCTAATAAAGCGCAAACTATTAAGTGAAACATAAATAACTTTTGATATACAGCCTAAACTGAATGCGACAAATTTCCCAAAAGAAAAATATACCTACAGGAAATAAAAAGACACTTAAGAGACTAGACGAATTTGAATGGTGCCGCTATCGAATTTATTACGAAAGTAGATTCTGTCGTCGTAGAGAATGCAATTTCGCACATATGCACTCGTTTTTGAATATTTGATTGTCGCTCGTATAAATGCATCACATTCGCCGTATTTGCTGAGTCTTCGATCGAAACCGCGCCACCGTTCAAGGGATGAATTTTACTGGCTGGAAAAAAAATGGAATAAAAGAAAAGTCCGGAAAATGCGGAAAAAGGAGGCAAATTCGAACGAGGGGCTCTTCGAAGTCGCATTAGTGGCGTTGGGGGAGGTTTTTATATTGCCAGGCATTTCGTATGCACCCTTAATCAAGTGGTGAAACGACGTCTTTTCGCCATTATTTTGTTGTGTATATTCGATATGACAAATGAAAATGAGGCCCAGAGTGCATTCTGTGGGCTCGAGGGTTGTTTTCTTTATAATGTCGAACTTGAGTTTTGTTTGTTTTGTGTTTGATATTGTTGTGAAGGGTTTCAAAGGAAAGTAGACCTATGTATGTATATTATTATTGTATATCGAACAAACGAAAATAACCAGCCGATTGGATAGATGTATGAAGCTTTTGTGCATACTGCATCGGTTTTTAGTTCCCTCGTGATGCTGGTTTTGAGTCCTGTCGGATCCAGACGAGAGTCGCATTCATTTTTATTAAATAATGTGATAATTTAATAGTTTCTTTTGAATATTTGATTAATCTTAATCGAAAAGACTCTTGATTTGATGGCTAAAAAACGTTTCTGAAAATCAATTATTCGCCTTAAAAATCGATCGATCGTAGCTCCACATTTCGTGTAATATAAATAACTTATCACAATTTCTTGATTTTAAATCCATGTTTCTTCATTGTAAAGAATTTAAAATGATATATTAATAATTCCTAAACAATAAATTTTATTTTGATCTGATTGTAATCGAGAGAATTTTTCTTTCCAGACATTTCAAGATGGAAAAACGGCATCGAAAGCGACCGGTTTGCTTTTATTGCTAAAGTTCTATACAAAAACGCGCTTTGTTTCCTTTGAATCGATTCGGGAAAACCACCATCAATAAACAGACGTATAGTCTATGGGTTTCGGAAAAATCAAAAGTTTTCATTCCTTGTCGATTTTGTCTGTCAGTAAAAGTGTGTGCTAGATTGCACATCTGGATGTGTCTGCGCTTAGAAAGTTTCGATATTAGTGTCGAAGATGTTGTATAAGGGTGGTGCTATACGAGGGAGGTGTGTAGGTTTTGTCGACGCGTCACTTTCGTACTGGAAATTTTCGATAGGTGAGGAAAATCTATGGGAAAAGCGATTTTCGCGACGTCAACGGAGTCCTATGTCTGTCAGTCTTACTGCCATTTGTATTAAAGGGGGGTGTACAAAGCTGACGGTTTCGGAAATAAAATGTGATAATCAATACTGGATGCGATTTGAAAATATAAAAAAAAAATATTTGGAAACTTGTACAATAAAGTAAGCACTCAGATGGATATTTGAACGAAAAATTCTAAAGTTTTTAACGCAAATCATTTATACGTAAGTAAAGAAGCGTGAAAATATCTTGTCTGAAAAATTTTCAGCGTAAAGTTACCTTTGTTCGAAAATCGCCGAAAAGCGTTTTCATGAAGAATCGCATAACAATTTTACAACACGAGAAATTTCCATACATTGCACATAAATTTAAATTTTTCGTATGCCGAAAGTTTTCTATATTTTATTTTACAGAAGCACGTATACTTAAATTATTTCGATTGAACCAACAAAATTAATAATAAACATAAATATTGAAAAAAAAGAGCTACAGGTACTATAAAACTATACCTTTATCAATTAAACTAGAAAGATTATTTAGTTTAAAATTAACATCTTGAAGTAGCCATATTCATGAACATTTCGAAAGCTCTTGATTCACAACTCGTTATTTTTCTCCGGTTCGTGTTTACACCGTCTACGAACACGCGTTTCACATTTTCATTTTCGTTACATTTTATTATTTGCATTCGTGTACTGCTAGTGCACATTACTTCGACCACCGAGCAGACTTGGGGTGGAAAACGCTCCGATAGCGATACGGAGGCAGTAGGAAAAACAAGGAAAAATCCGCGCGAATTTTCCTCTCGGAAAATCTCGACTCAGCAAGTGGGCCGTTCGTAATTACATCGGGAAGCTTTTCACCTTGTACCACTCTAGGCCTTAATAATGCGCCCGGTCTGCATGAAAAAGTCTTTAAATGCGAGAGGAAAAATTAAAAAGATTCCCTCGAACAGATCGAGGTTTCTATTTACGCTGGAGAAACGTTTGCGCTGCGAAAATCTAGCTTTTGATTGTGTGTTTTTTTCCCGTCAGCGATTTTCACTATTTTTTTATATTCTACATGATAATATATCTGTTTTGTTATAATTAATTAAAAATATAATAAATTAATAAAATGAATTACATATCAGTATAATTAAATGTGCTTTGTTTTTCATCTGCCGATTCGACCTTAAGAAGTAGCATATAAAGAACAAAATCCGCTATCGGCGCATTCGAATTTAAAATGGCAGAAAACTTATTAAATTCAAAAATTTCGATCTTGAATAAACAAAATACGTCATCGTATTTGATTTTAAAATGGAATAAATCGAATTACCTTTAATTTTTTTTTATTTAATTCAAATTTTCTAGTGTAAACAAAACAAACTTAGCTCAGAAAATGAGTCAAGCGATTTTTTCCGATATCACTGTCATCAGGAATAATCATCGGAAATTTAATTAGAAAGTTGTTTTGTCACAGTTTCGGAGCGTTATATCGTACACACACACACAGACGTGATAGCGCTATTATATAGTTAATTGTATAACTAAAATTATAGAATAAATATTAATTTTTCAATGTTTTATATAAATATATTTTGTTTGTTATTTTTTTAATATTTTGACCTTAAAGCGTCGAAGGCTCTCGTTCGAATTTCCCCGACCGAGCAAAACAAACGTTCGGAGGAAAACTCGAAGATCAAAAGAACTCCAACACACACAAGCGCACTTTTAACGGAGGCTGTATGTGTTTTTGCGTCGGTCGATGTCCGCCGAAGTAATTTCGCCGCTTTTCCAAGCGGTCTGCCGCTTTTCCGGGGAATTTTCCTTAGTTCCGTTACGCTCCAGGTGAAAGTCATCCGAGTGTGACGCATTGAATAACGCGGACTACCTGGAAGGAAACGTTAACGTTGCGTGCCACATAACGAAATAATTTTCCGCGGGAAATTGTTTTCTAATTTTCCAATTCGGTGGGGAAACCGGGGAGACGTTGTCTTTTCGGAAGCTTGCGGATTTTCCGCGCGAAAATTACAAGGAAGCTGTTCGAACGTTAATTATTGTTTGTTCTGGGAATATTCTCGATACAATTTTCAATTCGTATTTATTAAATATAAAGATTCTTTAATCTGGAGCTGCTCGAAATTTTCGGACTTTAAGTGGATTGTCAAATGTTTGCATTTTTTTTTTCATTTCAGTAGTGCGTGTGTAGGCCGCGTAAAATATTTGCAATGGGTAGTTTACAAAATAATTTCTTTTAAGACAATCAAAGAAATAAATTCAATTGTTTTTTTAGGATGTTAAATTTAATATTGAAAAAAACCTTCCCAGAATTGTACAAAATATCTGCCAAAGAATATACGTACTTATAAGAAGTTCATAAATACTATATTGTTCATGCGATTATTTATTTATATGATATCGAATTTAATTTAATTTTAATTTTTTTGACGTTTTTAATTATGTATTTTTATCTCAATCGTCTGATTGAAGCACATCCAGCGTGATAATGAGAAAAAGCTTTCCAATTATGCGGATTAACAAAGTGGAAGCCGAAGCTTTAGCACTTGAGCAAAAACTATATGCAAATGCGCTATAATCAAACTCACACCACGATCTGCACTTTACAAAAGTGTTGTAAATGTAAAATAAACTTTTCAGTTTATATAGACTTAACGAGTACGGATTTATCTCTTTTACCACGTAATGAATATAGCAAGTCTTGGTTGCAAGACGCAAACCGACATATAAAACTATCGCGGTGTAAAGTTAACTCTTGATTATTTCAAATTTATTAAATTTAAAATCGTTTCATACTATAAAATTTGTATAGGTATAACACTTTAATTGCTTATATAGATATATAAGATAGGCAAAATCATAATTGATATTTATTTTTTTCAACTAATTAATTGGATATTAACTTCAATGTTTAGTACGTATTTGATGGATATTGCATTAACTAAATGCATGTATTTAGATGGTTGTTTATCAACATGATGGAAGATTTTTATTATAAGGTTTCACTGTATTTTATGTCAGTCTACTTTCTCATAGTATGCTCTGGAAAACCCTCTCTAGTTCTACATTCATAAATATCCTCCGTACGGTTAGCAGTGCGGTACTCCTTCAGAAATCCTCGAGTAAACATATTCGTGGTGAAGGAAATTTTACGGTTGCAGATGGAAAATATTCGCATAAATCTTTATTTTTATACGAAGCAGTTTGTTTGGTTGGGACATTTTTTTTACACTGTCTCTGTGATAAAATGTACTTCATTTTTTTACATATTTTATCGACTATGATTTGAAACTATTATCATCCTCAATTAATTGGTGTCGCTCGGAATGTTTGTTCGTATATCTACATACATATGTATGTCAATAAATTTGGGTGATATCTATCTAGTTGGGGCGATTCTAATACTTGTATTATATCTAGCTTTAGAGGTTTTACTTGTTACTTGTGTAAATAATTTGACAAATTAGGTATTTCTATCATATTTTTCGGCATATAGGTTGTAATATACCATTTATAGCCTGAATATACGTTTGTGTATTTTGGCCTCTGGTTCATTTATAAGAAAATTGTGATAGGATATTCGTACCTGTCCAAAGATAATAAAATTTTATAATCTCAATCTACTTATGTATCGGTATGAAAATTCAAGAAAAACTCTTCGAGTACCCTCGCCACTATAAATTCGTCACGTGACGCAAAATCCAAATATTGTTTCAACTCCAGACAAGAAGAGGGGATTCTGAATTCGGGGTATTAATATAAGCCTTGAGTAAACGCAGCTCTATCATTTCGCTAAGCCTCACCAGTTGCAGATAATGCTAATCGGATTTGCGAGTAGCCGAGTGTGAAATGCGCCCAGTCTCCCCTTTTCCAGAGTCAAAAAAGGCCGTGGAAAAAATTCGAAAGCGAAATAAATAAGCGGCGGATCTCAGCCCTTTTCGGGAAGCCCTTTGGTGTGCAGGATGTGCACTTTCTCAGGACGTCGAAGTGACTCACTTTTAATGCCATCTCCTTAAAAATGTCTCTCTGGGACTTTAGAAATTGATATTTAAAGCTTTGAGGCTTTTCCAGATTATTTTTTGCCTGTTTATTCAAATCGGAAGGTGATGTTTTTCATGGAAATTCATAATTGATATTGCTGGAAATTTGAGAGGTTGTATGAAAACAGATAATTATGGAAATTATTCTAGTTATAGAACACATTATGTATCATCATACAAGGACACGTTGTGTGCTCACGCGTTCAAGAACAAACAAGACTTAAGTATACAAGGCTTAACAACGTCGGAAAATCTCCTTTCTTGTTCAGCGAGTCAATTATGTGTCAACTGATAACCATAATTTGAGGGGCGACAGGATTAAAAGGACACACATACAATATTATATTCGAAAATCATCCAATTTGACGCGTTAAATAATACAAAGCCGGAAAATCGTCCGGAATTTTTTTAATTTCAATCACGTCCCGGTCCAAATTGGGCGTCGGTTTTTCCGGCAGAGACGTGGGAAATGTGCAAGCAACCTGTTATTTTATTCATTAAAAAGGGGGTTTTTCTTCAGAATAGGGTAGATTCGTCGGGTGTGTGAGTGCCCTTTTTTTATATATATCCGGCATACTTTATTCCACTTATCCGGAACGGTCGGGATGACCCGGCTTTTCCGACCTCGTTACGCATTCAATCAGGGTCGATTCGACTAAATGTATTTATTTATTTTGGTAGATACGTATGTATGTACTGTGGCTTGCTGAAAATAAACGAAAGTTCAGTTTTTCCGGGTTTATTTATTTGTTTTGTGCGCGCTTATATTGCGGGATGCGATGCCGATTCCGTCTGCATTATTTATTGTATGAAAATATATCATGAGTCCCGATGTTGATACTTTTTTATGATACTTGCGGCTGAGCTTAGTCGAATGTTATACCTATATAATATTTTAGATTCAAAAAAATGTTTTAAGATTTTTTAGTCTTGGGTCTATCTGGATAAGAAAATTCAATGTTTCTGTAATGTAAAATATATTCAGACCCAGAAAATTATTCTTAAATGCGATTCAATTAGCATTCTTGTACGGATATTTTCTTTGAAAAATAAATATTATGTTACTTACTCTGTAAGTCGTGAATATACAAGCTCATCGTTGTACGTTTATTATTTTTAGTAGAAGAAAAAGTAATTTCAATATTTTTTTTAAATAGTTTACTTTTGATTTGATTAATTTTTTAATTATTTACGAAATTCGAATTTAATCTAAAGATTTATACACTCTTGTAAGAAACTTTGTACACTTTTGTACATTTTAAGGAAATTCTGTACATTAAGTCTCTTTATTATTTAAAGAGTGATTAATCATTGTAGATAATATAACATTTTACTCGAAAATTTGAAATGATTTGTCTAAAAAGTCCAAAATTATTCACAAACCAATTAACTCACTCAAACAAAATCAACGAAAATTCACACTCCCATATAAAAAAAATCAATACCAATCCAAAAAGCAGATTAAGATCGAAAATTCAAAAATCAAAAACACGTGACGTGCTACAGTGAAGATTTAACACACTCCTGTCTGAAAGGGTTGAGGGTGTGTATCTGCACCCCTCGCTGTTATGGGTACACTTGGCTATAGTATACTAGAACCCGCACGATTGGGGTTGAGATTTGCATATGTTTTGTCTAAGTGCACGCCTACACCACGTACGGGTGAATTTCGCATTAGACAAACATTAAAACGCGTACGAAAGCCGGTTGCATTCGGCGACCGAATGTTTCCAACTAGGCAGACATCTTCAACTGTTTCGATTGTGTTGTTTATTATAATTAAGGACAATACACTTCCTTCTATGGAGAATGGACCATTCTTTCAACAGATTTCAATGTGATAATAATTAATTCATTATGATCCTGAAATATTGCTATGATACATTCAACCTCGAAATTAATGTAGTTCATGAAAAAAAAATCGCATTTATAGGTTTCGTTCATTTGTGAACGAAAATTAGAATGATTTCAAATCGATATTAAATACCGTATTGGAATTGTCAGTTGTTACACATTCACTTTTGAATTTCATTAATTAATTGAAGATATTAGATATTGAAAATTCAATTATGCGGAATCTAAATGGAAAAATATTAACGTCTGTGTTCTTTGTATGCTTCTTAAGCGCCAAGTTACATATTGCCTTATACAATCCCTACAATTTCATTTCACAATTGAAAAAAAAAGAGGTTTGATGAAATGAATTTAGTGCATCTAGCAGTAATAAACGTATTAAGCATGATCTACCCTCACGATTCAATTATACATTCATGAATTTTGACGGATATATTGCAATTTATCTGCTTTGTACTGCATACCTATCAAATACCATACAGTTTACAATCAGCTTAAAATCCATAGTAGCAAAGCGAATCTCATTATTGCGTCTGTTATACACACGATCTTTTATTTAAACTCTCTGTGTTAATCTCATATTAAAATTATTTTTTTATAAGATTAATCTGATTGAAATGAAATGAAATTAACTCAAAACCATTGACGACACCTGGCATGAAAAATCTCCCACTTTGCACAACAATAGTTAAGAGAAATATCATATGCTCATTTCGTTAACCCAACACATACTAGATCCAACACAAAAGCGCTTCACACAATTGATACCCGAAATCACAAGCTAAAACACACACACACACACACACATTCTAAAATGCACCGTTCGGTGTATAATACAATATTTATACGCACCTATGTGCGTTTACCTAATAAATGTAATTGTGCAGGGGTGTCGCTAATGGCGCGCTGCACTCGGCCAATATTAATTACGGGCCCCTTCTGTCGGCCCACCCCCTGGGTCCGCCCCTGTCGCATAATGAAGACCGTGACCCACGCGGTGGAAATTTGCGGTCGCACTGCCCACGATTGCCCTAATCGCAACTGTGACAGTACATCGTTGTCGGTCGTGGCTCTCGAATGACGAAAAGACCAATGGGTACAAGTGACATTTTTGCCGAAATTGAATTATGCAAGGGAATTGCTTCATTTATTTGGTGGCAAAAGGATATAATCGAATTCGGAACGTGTGCCAAGATATATTATCAAATCACTCAACCTCTTCCTAATACATGTAGGTGCATGGTCAATTTTGAACGCGATTTTATCGAAACTAGTATTGCCATCTATGTGTGAAATAAAAAAATATCGAAAAAAATATCCCAAATATACGTTCAAAGTTGCAATTTCGTAATTGCGACGCGTAGTTCGGAGCGTAAGGCGATAGGCTAATAAACTGAACGCGCGTGTTTGAGGCACGGACGTCTGAAAATTTCGAGCATCGTTAGCGTATTTATAATATAGATCACCGCGAAGTTACTTGTACCCCTTGGCCTTTTCAGTCGTCGAATGTCTGCAGGTGAATTGCACTCGAATGTTGAGTGTCGATGGTTGCATCGGTGATAGAGCTTTGATAATTGAGTCAATTTTAGATAATTGATTCGGTTGACGTTTCTGATGAGTCAAACGAGTTAATTTTTTTTGTGAGTAATTGGATCGTGACTTTTGATTTATCGTTAGATAATTTTGTTCAGTTAAAAATTTAGTTATTAATTCATCGATTTATTGAATGATTTGTTTAAGCATAATCTATTAATTTTATGATAGTAACGTGCTAAAAATAACCATTGTCGAACTATGCGAAGTGAATATTGTTAACGTTATAAGTAGCTTATTATACGCTTGAAATTTTAGATCTTATTTTTTTTTTCGGATTTTCGACAGTTTGTAGTTCGAGGACTGA
Source organism: Cheumatopsyche charites (assembly GCA_024721215.1). NCBI lineage: Eukaryota > Metazoa > Arthropoda > Insecta > Trichoptera > Hydropsychidae > Cheumatopsyche > Cheumatopsyche charites. Next base: position 9,324,325 of record CM045580.1, read on the forward strand.
CTGTAACTCTTCAGTTAATGAATTAAAGCATTGAAAGGACCGAATCCAAATATTTCTGAATAAAAATATAATTTAGTATTTTATTTTAACCATCATAGAATCAATTTTGTATTACAAATAGTTTCATTATTACTTAAAAATAATATGCACGTATGTGCATAAAAGTAATTAAAAATCACCATTTAATATGAAACTAACTACATGATCACCAAGCAAGAGTATTTAATAAACTGCATAATAGTAAAAAACACGCAACTCACTAATCAATCGAATTATGTAATATGCTTCAAAACATACAATACGCAAAAAATGCACTACAATATAATCACAATTTCATAAAAACGCACAAATTTCCTTATTAAACCTACCAAAACAAATAATTTCATCGAACCCATAAAAAATGCACACAACGAACTCATATTAATCAGCACATGTAACGAGCCGTTGCACGAACACCGTCATACGTTCGGTGGCAGATTTAACGCCGTTTTGCATGCAACAAATTTGCAAAACTAAACAGATACGATGGCCCCTTAAAAGGGGCGCAACGATGCAACAGCCTGCGCAAATTATTCCGCCGCAGGACGAGCCGGCCCTGTGCGTTTTGCACGTATTTTGCACCGCTTCTATGGCCACTTCGATCGTGCCCTCCCGTTAATGAGGATAATTCTGAAATGTCGACGGGCGAAAGTGCAAAAAAATTGATTGGTTTTATTGGGGGTTGAAATGGGGGTTGCAGTTCGGCAGGCTGTCGCTAGTGCGATTTTGACGGTTCGGTATTGATTTGTATTCAAATTTTAATATTTTAAAAGTGCATTTTATAAATGAAGATAATTTAATGGAGAATACTTTTATCTTTGAAATTCTGTTATAGTTTCACTAATGATTTGAAAAACTTCGATCGGACTCATTTAGAAGTGAGAATGTAGTTAAAAACTCACCTTTAGACGTGTCCCCCTTTCTAGATCAAATCACTCAATCAAAAATTGCATATACCAAATCTTATGCGTTTTTCCAGCTGAAACTATAAAATCAGTATATTTCAATATCTAATTCATTTTATTTGATATATGTTCATATAATACTTATTAATAATTATAAATGAATTAAAAAGTATGTAATTATTTCGATTCATCAGAAATGAATTTGCATCGAAAAAAATTGCTTTATAGATAGAGCTTTCACAATTTCACGCAATTCTAAAAACGTGTATATATTTAAATAAACGCGAACGCGAAACGAACATTTATCAACGACACCCCGTCTAAGGGTTAAAATCGTGACGTCATAATCCCTAGGTTAAAAGCGCTTAATCGGAGAACCGGTACGAAAAATTAAAACGCAAAATGCTAAAAGTCACACAAAATATAATACAATATATAAAATTATACACAACAAGACAATCTTGATATATTTATGTATATTCATCCCAAACCTAAAACGTTTCTTAAGCCAATTTTTTTTATTTTAAGCCTGTAAAATAATCAGATTTTCGATTGTTAAAGTTTAATTTAATACTAGGAAACAGTGACTAGGAGATTGGGACAAAGATGAGAATATTTTCTAAAATAGAGATTCTAGTGTGAATACAAAATAATTTGCGTCTAAAATAGGACACGTACGTGAAATTTATACAAAACTAACTTCTGTGACTCGTAACTCTATTGAATTTAAGCTGATTGTAAACTATTGTGTAATATTTATAACGAGTCTGAAAAATCTTTCGAAACATCTTAAATTAAGTAGCATATGTAGGTTATGCATTATGCTCGCTATTTATGTGAAATTTCAACGATAAATATCAAATTGTAAAATATAACGATGCAGAATCCTTTATAGATGCGCGTATCATAACTGAGGAAAGTTGATTGAAAAAAGATATGCGTTTAAGAAATTTATAAAGCACAAACACACACGAGTTCAAAGTGATATAAATCAATTTTTATTCATAAAAAGATAAAAATATATATTTTGTTATATATCATATAACGAAAATCGAGGCGCGTCTCTCGGGTAATTAGCCGCGCTTCATAAATTAAAGTCGTGCGTTCGTAATATTCCCGCGAGTGAAAATTACCATTTGTCATGTTTGCCAGCTGGTGCATTTTTTTTTAACCACAGTGTCGTTCTTGTTCCTGTTCCTGTTGTTGTTTTTTTTTTTTGAACTTTATCGGCTTACGATCGCCGTTTGTTTCCCTGTTTCTCTATAGGAAATTTCCTAGTCGACACGTGTTCATGTCGGAAGTCGAAACTCGGCTCTAACTACGGCTTTATCGTTTCGATTTAAAAATGAGAATGTGATTTTCGTTAATGTGGTGTAATGGTCGGTTTGATTGTCGAGAAGAATGTTTTCAATGTGATTAATTGGTATTTCTATTTGAAATAATATTATATTAAATCCCATCTATTTAATTTTTTATTAATATCGATAGACTTCATGTATTGTAATTTATTGAAATTTTTCCATGTTTTTATAAATCCTATATTTACAAGCGAAAAATGAATATTTAATATTTCCTTAGCAAAACATTGGCATCATAAAAAATACACGATGTTATCGGAAACGCGACCTATAAAAATGTGAGCATAATTCACTGCAGCACCTCGTATACATTTCGGCATTAAAAATCAATTTTCCTTTAAGCCCCCCTCATGCACAGAATTATTATAGAAAGCGCAGATTTTCCAAACAATCGACGCTTCTCAAACATATCTCTCTACCGAAGATAGTTTCGATCGAAAGGTATTAAATCGGAAGAGTTTTCCGGGAGTCTTTTCACCGTTTGTACGTAAGAAAAGGCGAAAGTAGTGCGGTTTTTCTTCTCTTATTATATTATATATATTTATACGTATATATTATGCGGTGGAGCCTTTGAACGCGATCAAACTCGAGCTTAATTCCGGCCATAGTCTGATGACCTTTTATCACGCCATTCTCACCTGCCGCTCCCGGAATTCCCGGGGTTTTTCTGTGAATTTTGTGGAAAAGCGCCAAGGGACAGTGGAAAACATTCAGTTTTTTCTATATAAAATTTTTTTTTTCAAAAAAAAAATCTTTTTTTAATCAATTTTCATCCATCAATGTATCTTCTTATGACCAGTATAATTTAGAAAATGTAACTTATTTTTCGAAATTATGTGATCAAGTTTTGCTCAAGACTTAAAACTGATCAGTTATTTTACAGTATATATAGAAATAAAGGCAAAACAAATTAATTGTACAAATCTGTCAATTCACGTTAGATATCGTCGCGTGTATAAGTCGAGCTTAATATGTTTGCATCGCCTAGTTGTAAGAAAGCTACCACGTCAAATATTAAACATTCGGGAGTCTATCGAATATAACGACTGAAAAGGCCAAGGGGTGCATGTTACATTTTTGCCGAAATTGATCGTGAGTTATGTACAGGAATCGCTTCTATAAAGGCTCATTTATTTGGTGGCAAAAGGATATAAACGAATTCAGAACGTGTGCCAAGATGTATCATCAAATCATTCGACCTCCTCCTAATACATGTAGGTACATGGTCAACTTTGAACGCGCTTTTCTCGAAATTACCGCGAAGTCATTTGTACTTCTTGGCCTTTTCAGTAGTCATATAAAGTGTTAAATGTAATGATGCAGAAACTTTTTTAAATGTGCACTCAATGACTCTGGAAAATTATATTGTGATCAACATTTTTATTTAAATAGATCGTATCAAATAAAGATCAAATACGAAATTCCAGCACATTTCTCGAATTCGTACAATAGAACACTCATGAGAATATGAAAACGAAATGAAACCACTTTTTAAACCTCAGACACGTCTAGTAAATCACACCGCAGGATGTACCCGCTTTTCAGGCGAGCTTTCAAGCCTTTTCCTGAGGCTCTCATGCATGAGATTTTCCAGTGCAAACAAAGCACCAGCATACGAAAAAACTACGGAAAAGAAACACACAACACCATACTTCGAAGATTGCTCGAAAGTCGTTCCGGATATTCGAAGTTCAGCCGGATAATTGCGCGCGTTAGTTAACTCTTCGCAAGCACGCCGTGGACTTATTGACAAAATGGCGTGACGAAAATAATTCCCGGTCTTAAATACGCGATCGTTATGGTCTCTCGGTTTTGTGTAATGGTTGCACTAATAATAAAAGTAATGGCGAACCATTTACGTGTGTACAGGTGCCCGATATTGCTGTTTCGAATGACGAAAGTCTCGTGAGTTTTCAGATTTCGGTTTTGGGAAAGTCGTCTCAATTCTTAAATGTGGTGATTGATTTTTTTCGACTGATTTGGTGATGAAAATAATTTTGGTTCAGGGAGTGTATAATGTTTACTGAAAGGACCTGTGGTTACGAAACCATTGAAAAAGCGGAGGCTCAAGTTCGATATGTTACTGTATTAGCTTCGAAACAAAAAGCGTTCAATACTTGAATGTGTTATTAGTTAACTATAATGACGAGTTTTTCAATCTGGTTGGCTAAAATTTTAGTATTTTTCTTCTTCTTTAGAGCTGGCATTTTTGCACTTGTGTTAAAAACACAAAAAAGGCATATTTTGAGATTTTTTTGCTGTAGAATTCTTATCGCTAATGTCAGTTTTATTCGTTGTAACGTTCAAATTCTACAGGGAAAAGAATATCGACCAACTCTCCAGTTGAATAACTAAAGATTGAAAGTTTGGGTTATAATCTAACATATATTTTTAAATTGATATATAAATTTGATAACAACAATCCTACACTCAATATGCGATAAATGTATTTTTGTGTTATTATTTACTTAAGTCTATTTTAGTTGATAGTTTATATCAACCAAAAAAAAAAAAAACTAAAAAAGCAATGAAAAATTCAACTCAGAGAGAACATTTGACAAAAAAAAGAAACATATTACCTTACAACCCCTAAAATTTGTACAGCAATGTAAACGTACCCCATGTTGCGTTATCACGACACATTAACTCAATTAGGCAACCCTGCAATCGGTCATTTGCTCGGCGAGAATTGCCTAGAATCATACCCAGAGGAGAGCCGTTTTCCGAATGCGACGGGAATTTTTCCGTCATTTTCCGAATTTCCATACAATTTCCCTTCGGCCAGGGGTCGTCAAGCTCGACGCAACGATCGTCAGATACGCGATTCGGGACATAAAAGTTGCACGCTTAATTGAATGCCCGATACGTGTTGAAAAACTCGCCGCATAATTAAGGGTTGAAATTTTAACGGGGTGTCGTTTTGTCCGACATTTCAGAATACGTGTGAAACGTATTTAATTCGCTTTTGATGTTTACGTTTGTTAAACAGATGTTTTTAATTTGAACGAGGGTCGTTTTGCGGTTTATTCGTTCGATTAAAGGTAGTCTTAGTCAAAAGGTTTTAAGTCAAAGAATACCTGTATTTACAGAGTTTTCGTGAAGATGTGTTCTTATGAAACAGGTTAAATCAGTCGATTCGTATATTGGCCTAGTGTGTCCCATAGAGTACAATAGAGTCGATAGTGAATTTATTATGCGCACATTATTACTGCGATATATGTATGCACCGAGGAGGGTGAAGTGATGAAAAATAAAATAGGCCGAAAAAAATACATAGGGTGGAAATAAAATAGAATAGAATAGAAAAACAACCCTGGGGGTTCGAATTTGTACGGGAACGTCGATTTTCGTTTATCGGATTCGAACGTTTTGTCATGGGCCCAGACGCGGATTTATGACACGGGCCCAGATACTGGGACGGACTAGGGATATTTCACGGTTTGGGCAGATCTTCACATATGGTACGTACAGTGAAGCTGCGATAGATAGAAATTGAGAAAAGATTCGATTGATTCGTAAAAATCGTTAAAAAGTTATTTTTGTATCGATGGTTTCATCGGGCATCGTGCTAACTGTAAAAATTCATTCATGCTATTTTTTTTTGATATGTGTATTTTGTCGTATGAGTAAAACAAACGCTTTTGTACAAAATGCGGCAATAAATAAATTATATGCGTGGAAACGGGTATATTTTATAAATCGAGACGTCTTATCGTAATGCGAATCCTTAGATTCCTTGGCATTCCGCATGCCCCCTGGAAAGCTGTCCTTCGCGATAGTTTTAATAATGATTAAATGTAGAGTTCCCTATTAACGTAAATGTGGCGCCCGTAGTTTCGCCTAGTTTTGCTGGTACCCAACTAGGCCGGCCTAACAAGACGTAGACATAGAGTTGGGGTGCAGTTAAAGGGCGGGATGGTGGGCTTCCCTCGTTATGTATTTTTTCTGTAATTTTTGAAAAATTAAATAAATAGCTGCTTGTATACAATTTCATTGATATAACTTTATCCATTTTGATCTAACAAAATCCGTCGAGTATCGTATTGACAGAATAGAATAAAAGTAAGAAAAATATTATAATAATAATTAAATTTTAGGTATAGATATGAATGTGTTCGCTTACTAATTGTTTCAAAAAAGAACTTTTCCTAGTCTAATTACATTTGACTTCCATTTAAAATACCCCTTTTGTCATATTTCGTCAATATATCTATAGGATTGCACTCAAGTAAAGCATGAAAAATATATCACTCTGTTGACCTAATACAGCAAATAAAGCTTATTACTTAACATAGAATTATATGAAATCAAACAAAACAGTCCCGATTGAATCTGTGTACGATTCGAGTATGAATAATAAATGTAACACTGAATTATCTAGGGTCTACTGTACCTGAGACGATGGGAAGTGATCGCACAACGACGCCACGAAGGAACAGTTTACGATTTTGCGTGCGCGATTTGCTCAAACCCTTAGGGCCTACGATCGACTGGAACAAACGTGATGTTTATTTATTTTTTCTGGGTCGTTTTACATTCCGAGATGTATTCTAGCAACGGGGAGATAAAGTGAAGTATTGTTTCCAAGCTCTGTTTGTTTCTTTTCTATCTTTTTGATCTTGTAGATGGAATATATGTACGTATGTGTGAGCGACTTGTGATGAAAAAAGTTTCTACGTGGAAGCGTTGATTGTTGAATTTGAATCGATGTGTTGTTTTAACAAATATGTAGTTTTGTCGATTGTGTTTTAGGCTTTTATGTGATTGATATTTATTAATCGGTAAAATTCGCAAAATTGACGTTCACTCTGTTAAATATAATTTATTATCTGTCGCTCTATTGAATGAATTGAATTACGTGTTTAATTTTGAATCTGTCAATTTTCATTGAATATGAATCGATGCTCGAATAACTTTTTCAATTATTTAAAAGCGAGTTTAACGTTTCGTCTAAAAACGTTTTTCGAAAGAATCGCAAAAAGATATCTTTCAATCGCAGATCGAAACGTTCGAAATCAATTCACACAAAAGAAACTATCAACACAAACTAAAACCGAAAGTCGAACAACAACACTAACATAGATCGAGCTCAACTTTTTTAATCGCCATCTGTGAAAAGTACAAACTCACTTTCATCTGTATTCGGGTCGTCGTTATTGTTTTCCCTCCATTTTTTTTTTGTTCATCCAAGCTGCTATTTTGAAAAACGCTCGACGACTTTTCAACTCGGAACGAGTTACGAACCGGCCAAGTTTGGGTCGGTTCGGGTTTTCGGTTTACTTTTCCGGATTAAAGTTTACCACGTACGTATCAGTTTTATGTGTGGGCAAAGGGGGTTTGCAATTTTCTAACCCTTTAAGCGACCTTTCGAGTTGCTTCTAACAACCGAATTACACACTTGCGTGCAGACGAAGTTGGAACTTGAGTGCATGGAAAAGATCGTATGTTTATTTTGATATAAATTTAATTTTTCGTGAGAAATTTTATGTAATAGTTGTTGTAAAAGTACGTAAAGTGGAATTATTTTGAACTTTGTACGTAAATACTAATAAGTTCGTTAGATATGTGGAATCAAAACCATTTTTTTATGGCTCTTGATATGCTCAAAAAATCTACATTGTTGATTTTTCTTTTTAAATCGAAATTAAAGAAAACGAAAATAGTAAAATATAATGTTATTTATCATTTACAAAAACAAATATTGTATTTCTTAACTATTTCTATTATAAAAAATAGGGCTGAAACTCTTCGATATTTATTTCCGCTTCATGATATCGCTCTACTTCATGTAATTTTACAGTATCGATATGTCAAATATTTTCAAATTAAATCAATCAGATGACATTTTAAGATCTACAAACCAATTTTAAATTAAAATTGAATATCATGATAGGAATTCCTTGTATGAAACGTTTGTATATAATTCTAACTATTGTGCAGAAATTCGAAATGGCAATAAATACAGATTAATTCTGAAGCTTTCCAATTGCCGATACAATTTACAATTAGAAACGGGACAGAGAGCTGCATAAATTTTTGAACAGCATGTACCACAGGTTTCTACCGACCCACGTTCTCTTGTATGGAAATTAGTAGGTGTGCTTCTAGTGGAGCGAATCACGCGAATTTGCCGAATTTCACTCCATTGTTGCGAAAATGTACACTAGAATATGCTTATTAAGCCACATTATATTCCTGCGGTTCCCATTCAGGTGTAAAATAAAAACAAATCGTTAAATTGTCGTAATAATGTTAGCCGTATTATGCCAACTATTTTTCTTACGTCAGGATTATTTTAAGATATGGAAATTTGATATTGATTAATATATTACATGTAACATAAATAAAATGAAACTATGTTTCATATTGTAGTTTCTGTAACATATATTTGTCTATATGTCTGTATTTTATCGTACACATTTAATTAAACATCACTTGAGTTCAATTTTCTTTTGTAGTATTTGTCTCATTTTTTTCGTATTACACGTTTTGATAAAATAGGGGAATAGTTTTATTACCTCAGTAGTTACTGAAGTGAAAATTACTACCACTTAAAGTACAAAAATAACTAAATAAGTAAAGTTGATCATAAAATAAATTATTATCATTACCCATGTATTCCTTATTGAAGAAATAATTATTATCTCACGTTAGAAAACAATATGCAGGTGTGATATCGAATTATTAAGGAATCAATTCATTTTTTTAAGATCACCAACATTGAAACATTTTTAATACTAAATGTTAGAGAGTTTCATTTTTTGTTTTGTATAATTTTGATTAGAATTTTAAAAATATGTCAATTCTAGTGTAAAAATATTCCGAGATTCAAGTACCACTTACAGCTATGAATATTATTTCTGCTTCGCTTAATCGACTATGGAAAAAATTAACGACGTCACCACAGTCTGCGAAAGTTCTCCATACGTTTACGACGGTCGTATTTTACGGCCAGGGGTGTCCAAGTCGCGGTTTTATCACGTTATTAGGCCACCGGTTTTACGGCTTCTGTCGCGACGGACTCTCACATTTACTACCCCTGAATTGCACTGTGTGACCACTGTGTAAAAACGGTACGTTCACTGCGACCATACGTGCCGGATTAAGCGGGACTGTCACGGATTTTAGTATGAAAATGTGCTAAATGTTCCAGTTTAAATAATTATGTGGATTACTCATATTAGGTCAGTTTGCAAAATTTGTCGTTTTTTTTTTGGATATTTTATTTTATATTAAAAATTTTTAGTCACCTCAACAATAGTCCACTCGAAAGACCGTTTCGGTGCACGGATTTGATTCGCCAATTAAAAGCGGCGATTCGTTAACGACATTAATACGGATGCGAATTTTATAGGGCTTTATAAAAAGTGTCGCATTCGTGCGACATTTTTTCCTCGCGCACTAGTAACGGTTAATAAATCTTGTTATTTCGGTTAGAATGTAGTTTTTTTTTTGTGTGAAGGTTTCCTTAATAAATAATTTTTAACCCCTTTTTTATTCGCCCGATCCTTTGTGCGATAGCCGTATGAAAAAGTTCACTAATTATACGCTGTTTGTGTTTTGTTCGGTACAAATTTATATTTGATTTTAGTTTTGATTAGATTTTTTTTTTTGAGAAAAGCGAAGATTTTAAATGTGCGTTGATTGCATTGGAATTAAACACAGGGTTGACGAAATTAATTATATTAATTCTCGTATATGTTTTTTCGTTTATTATCGACCTTAACGACTGTGTTCTAATATTCGAATTTTCTCGGAAATCGTTTTGATCAAAATTCACCATTATTCGAAAGCTCACGGTTATTGGCAAAGCAACGACACAATAAATATTGGCTACGGCCAATTACGAAAGTAACGTACATCTACCGATACATTTTTCGTATACATACGTTTATTTGTACATAAATAATGCGAGGAATGTCGATTCAAAACCCTCAATTGTACTTAAGATCTATTGTCACAAAATAAGACATTAAAAAACTTTATTATAATTTCGCTAGTCTATTCTGATAAAAAAAAAATCAACTATGTATGAATATATTTGTGTGCAATGCGTTTCATTATGTAGCTAAAGCTCATAAATTTTGGAAATTATTCGCTATATTTGGAAAACTTATTGGATGGATCAATTTCTAAATCATTTATTATTATTCAATCCACAAAATGTACCATTAAGTATAACATATTTATGTTTAATACATAACGGTACTGTTCGTCTATATATTTATATAAATATTAAGCATCATGTTCTGATATTATTAATATAGGTATACATATTTATTGAGAGAAAGGAATCTAATGGAATATGTAAGAATGTGTTTCTCTTCATTGCTATCAAGATTAACCTTATTAAGATGCATTATAAAAATAAAACTCAACAAGATACTTATGCACGTACATTGATTTTCCTTTCGTCAAACTAAACTGACTAGATATTAATTAATTATTATCGCATTTAGATATTTTAAGTATTGAAAAATTGCACAAATCTATTAAATAACATATCGAAAACACATAAAAAACCAAATTAAACATCGAATTTGAATCTAAAACCCCTAAAAACCCACACAAAAGTGCAAAATACACGCAATAACACACAATAACACAGGGCCGGCACGAAGTGCGGAACGCGGCGATAAAATTTAATAGCTCGGCCCGTTTAATGAGCGCAAACCGAAAACGGCTAATGTTTCAATACGGGGATTTCGCGGGTTTTAATAATAAAATGAGCGACGAACCCTTATCAACCCTTTAGGGCTGAGGGACTCCTCTATTTATAAGGCTATTAAAATTTTAAACCGTTTTTCATTCGGGAATCGTTATTTCGCGGGGGCCGCTAAATCATTTTCATTGTGTCGTTTTGTTTTGCCGCCTGTTTTGTTGGTTTTGTTTTTTTTTTTCGTCGTTTTGAATTTTTTCAGATGGGGAGAAATAAAATTTCATTGAAAGCTTTCAAAATTGGACGAATGTGCGATTGTTTTTTGCGCGTAAAAGTGCGACGCGCTCAATTTTTGTCATATTGCACTGTACGCGAATGCAATTAAATGTTGGTGAAAAAAATTGCGTTTTATATTCACTTTGTCATTTTTTTATGACGAATTCGTCGTAAATGGTATCATTTTTACGAAATAAATTTAATGAATGTGAAACAATAAATTTCATTACTATCAAAATGAATATAATTTCATTTCAATTTTCAATTGTTTATAAATCAGAGTAAAATAATAAGTATGCAGGGTTCTTGAACACTATATTTTACACAAATCTTCTGAATGAATTCTCAAAAAAAAAAGAAAATTGATGAAAAGTGTTTACAATTAATTCCACTAATGCATAAAACAAAGATGACGAAGTAATTTCGTAATGAAAAAAAATTCGGCAGAAATGCAATTATTCGAGAGCGATCAATCAAGCGGCCAATTAAGCAACTTCGTTAATTTTTCATCATCTATATTGGAATTCTCGTTCGGTGTGCAAGACGCATCCCCTTCATACATGCGCCCTTAAATAATTAAGGGTTTTTGTTAAGACCTGTCAAATTACCACCGCGTCATGCGGTTTTGCTCACTGTCGTACTTTTCTCATTACTTTGACTCGTGTGTCAAACATATCGTATGAGGGTCGAATTAGTACACACACCGCGATGCAATTTCCAAATTTGAATCGAAACTTTGTTAATCAATATTGATTAGACTTTTTCACGCATTCAATCACAAGCCACATACACGACGTAGGAACAATCGTACATTTTCATGGATTGACGCAATCCATCATCAAAAGAATTCCGAGACGGATTAAAGAGCAATAGAATAAGGGAGGTACAGAAGGAGGCTGAGGGTTTGCGGATTTCCAAGCCTGGATCAAAGCTGGGCAACAATTCGGCCAAGTATTCCTGTACTAACATACACATAGCCCTCTCCTTGGCTGTCTTAAGGCTATTTTGGTTCATTTGTTCGCCGGGGTAAACAAAATTCCTGTGGGCATGAGGGGGTTAAACGGATGGGAGGAATTTTTACCCCTGGATCCGCCCCTGGCTTTCCGTTTCGGTTTCCATGCTGACTCTACAATTTGCAAACGGCGTATAGTTCAATTGGTAATTTCTATCTATACATAGCTAAAAAAATATTCATGAAATAAAATATTTTATATGAGAGGGGATGAAAATAATATCAGACTATTGATATATAGGAAATATTATCGTATTTCTAGTCAATGTGTAGCATAAACCAGCTTCTTATTTGGAAAATTTCATCCGCGTGTCCCCAGTTTGAGGAACTTTGGAGTTTCGGACCACGCGGTGCGCGAACATCGCCGAATACGAACTACGATATTTAGAGTTTTTTTTTTGCGAGCATGGGGAAAAAGTTAAAATTGGTTTTTATAATGCGCGGTCGGGGTCGTTTTTATTTTTTGTTTTCGGTTTAATTTTTTTTTTCGGATGGAAAAGCTGGAAATTCGCTGGAAATTGACGCGAGTGCGCTTTTGCTTAAAGTGTGTCGCTTGCGAACTGTGTCATAAAATGAAAATGGAAATCGAGTGATTGAAAAATATGGACGAATGTTCATTTTTTTGAATTTACAGGTTTTTTTTTGTTATTATTACTAAACAATCGATTCAACAAGCGCCGTTCTATGTATGTCCAAGTTAAATATATATAATGTCATACATGTTTGAGATCGAATTCATTGCAAAAATAATATTACTAACCAATCAAAAACTTTAAATAATGTATGCTTACATTATTTTATACATTACGAAGGAAGCTCACCATCTTGCTTTTTAACTGTATCCCAACTCTATGTCAGCTTGTTAGGTCGACCTAGTTGGGTACCAAAAAAACTAGGCGAAACTACAAGCGCCACATTTACATTTACAGGCAAATCTACATTAAATCATTACAAAAGCTATCGCGAAGGACAGCTTTCCAAGTGGCGTACGGAATTACTATAGACATAACTACAGCTTGTAGAGTAATTCAAGTCAAAATTGAAACGAAAAAATCAAACCACAGATTCTTCAGTTTAGGATAAATAGACACAAACCTATCAGACAGTTGTCTAGAATAGAATTAATATCAATTCTACCCCCGTTCGAGTGATTGAATTTAAAATATGAAAATGAATGCGGCGCAGCTCAACAGATGGGGTGGCCTTTTCAAGGGGTGGCGTTTTCTCCTTAATTAAGCCTCGACGTTAATACGGCTACGCCATTTTCCACGATTTTCCTCGAATTTTCCGCGGAGCGTCTGGGTAATTAAAACGCATCGCATTCATCATATTTACATTGTTTCGGAAAACGCACGAGTGAGTGCTCGGGATCCGTTCGAATGTTTTGCCCTAGCTCAATTAATCACTGGAAAATACTCGATGATTAACATGATTACGGTTGTCAGCGGTGCAGTGTCGTTATCGTAAATCATATGATGTTTTGAGAGAAAGAAAAATATTTTTTGTATGTTTGATTTATTGATTAAGTTTGTTTTCGAATTGGAATAACTTTTTATTCATGATGCTTGTTTTCAGTCTCGAACGTTTTTTTCGATGCACATTTTGTAGTCGTTTTTTCATCAGACAGCCGGTCGTACAATTTTCGCTTTCATCTGATAGAAAGCTCGCGCTGTTTTTATTTAACATTGCGAATTTCGAATGAATTTTTGTCGAAGTTTCATTCCACATATGAAAGCCTGAGTTCTGAATTGATTGAAATTCAACAAGTTTAAAAAAGCTCAATAGATTTAAAATAAACGTTTATTTCATCCCACAGTAGTACTTACGATAGAATCAAAACACACAAGAAGAAGAATTCAAACCATTCAGAATAAACCGAACCCGCCGCAGCACAAAGCGAAATCTTGTTTCGTCGCGATTTTAAAAGACTCCTCAGAATCCGAACCTCGAGATAATTTTGAATGTTGAAAGAGCGTCAAATGGATCGCAAACACTCAGTTAACCGACTCGTTCACGTTTGCTTCTCTTTATAATAAATAAACAGCGGCTTTTAGCGAGCTACGAGTGCGCAAACAAACGCTGCTCCAAGAAAGCTTTCGAAAATATTTGACGACAAACATTTGCCCTCGGCTTAACACGGAGCAGAGGTCCTCAGAAGCGATAAGAATTAAACGGTTCAAATTTCTGAAGGGGGTTGATTGATAATATTTCAGGGGGGTTGTTATTACATTAAGTCATTTGGTGTGAATTTATATAATTTTTGTTAAGGTCAAGTAATTTTTTAATTTGGAACATATAGATGATGGTTTCATTGCGCTAAATATTTTTTTGAATTGATAATTAAATTCAATTCTCAAAAAAAGAGTTGTTGAGATTGTTATGATTGTACGATTTTTTTAGTAGAAATTTGATTCTTTAGATTGTAATGATAGTAAAATGGTTTATTAACCGTTACCTAACTTGTGATATAATATGTTCAATATTACTGAAATTCGCACTAAATATACCATCTGTACTATGTTATCTTTTGACAAAACAAACAGAGCAGATAGAATTCCGGTCCTTACGAAAATACAACATTACATATGAATATATAATACATACATTCCATAATATAAGATGAATTTGAAAATTTTCGTATTAGAATCATAACATCACATTCACGATAATTTTCATACTAAACATCTTTAAAATACTGATCATCTTTCACAAGATATCCAACCGACAATAAATACAAAATTACAGCCAACAATTGAAATCCAATCCAAACAAACGTCTAATTCGCAGAATCCACCCAAAACGCTAATTGTACGAATTCGAGCCTTCGCTAAATTAATTATACACACAAACGTACTAGAGCAATAAGCAACATGCTTCAGTTGTGCGCAGTGTCTTTCGAGAAGTGTGCTCATAAAGGTTCCTACCGATTTCGATGAAACTTCGTAAAAATGTAATATAAGTATAGAAATGAAATAGTTGTGAAGAATCAAAATGTAACTCTCTATAGTATTTTAGTTGCAAGTCAATGATTCAATATATATTTATTTTAATACAGGTATTCCTTCTCATTTTATACACGAATCATCGATTTTGCTTTTCAGTAAAGAAATAAGCTATAAGGAAAAGACTCCGAGAGTAGTTAAGAGTACACATAATAGATTTCGCAGAATAGATCAAAAATCGAAAAATTTCTTATATGTACTTAAAATAAGATATTTTATAGACGTTTTTTCACATGTTTTGCTACAAGTGAAGCGATATTATTATAGATAACTGAATTTATTCAATTCACAACATTTAAAAACGCTTTATATAAAACATTATTTTTTAGTGCACTTTACAAATACACCAATAACTAAAAAAAACTATCATATCTAGAGTTGAATTTTAGTTTTTCACAACTTTTTAACAACCGAAAAGTTCAATTGGCACAAGTGATGTTTTTACCTAAATCGAGTCATGTAAAAGAATCGCTTCTAACGCTCATATATGTATTTGGTGGCAAAACGATATAAACAAACTTGAAACGCATACCGAGATACATCATCAAATCACTCGACCTCCTCCTAATACACGCTCAACTTTGAACACACTTTTCTCGAAATCACCGAAAAGTTCCTTGGCCTTTTAAATCGCCATTTCATCTCCATAGCCAGCCGATAGCGCAGCGGTATAAAGCGTTTGTGCATGCCGTGTCGATTCAGCATACTTGGGATGCGTGAGTTCGAGTCCTATCTTGGCGAGTGTCAAAATGTCGTTTTTCTTAATTGATATGGAGACACGGTCGTTTCTTTCGAATGTTTGGATTCATTTGATTCGAAAAAAGTGTTAATTTAACGCTTTACGAAACGGCTCCGCAAATGATCACATCACCTACACCTTTCATATGTTCGATTAATTCGAACTATTTAGTGACACCTATGTGTGCACTTCTCTACTCTTAGAAGTCTCGTCTTCACTATATATAAAGTGAATGATACTAACTATTCAGGGTTATCTGTGTCACTTGTGACCGATTAAAATACACGGTGTGTATATAAAAAATTGGGTAGAAATTACCTGTTAAAATAAATAAATCTTAAAATTTCTACAAAACTCCTTCAAAGTAAGCAAGTATCACACATTTACTAAACATCTCCCTTTGAGGTGTGCGAGAACAACGCTTTGAATCAATATTATTCCTCGGAGGAATCCCACTCCGAGACGTGTCTGGCAAAAGCGGAAGTGCACCGGAAGTGTACCGGAAGTGGATTCTATATCGATCGATAGCCCTTTGCGCTGGTAATGGACGGAGCGTTGCATTTAATTCGCGTTCCGTTTTCGCCGCCGTTGCACTTTGGGAAACTGTCGATTGAGATATCGGCGTAAGTGGGATTGTCGAATTGAATCGATTTGTGTCTGGTTTGTTTTAGAGTGTTTCGTAGATTGGGAGATATCATAATTTGATATCATATTTCAAATTTGATTAGAGTGGAATAAGGATGCTGTTTCTATTGATGTTATGTTCGGTATCATGGTGGGTTTTCGATTGGATTCGTTACTAATGTATGATTGATTAAATTTTTAGTTATAAAAAAAAATTGATTGATTAAATATGATGACTAAAAAGGTCATGTGACTGCATTGATTTCGAGAAAAGCGGGCTTGAAGTTGTACCAATATGTATTAGGTGATTTGATTTTGTATCTCGGCACACGTTCCAAGTTCGTTTATATCCTTTTGCCACCAAATAAATGAGCTTTCATAAAAGCGATTCCTATACATAACTCAATTTCAAAAAAAAATCACTTGTACCCCTTGGCCTGTTCGATCGTCATTTACTTTTTATTTTGATTTTTCATTTACTGTTGAAGATTAATTTCTTTCTAATTTAAGTTCTAATCATTTTTTATGCAATATCTTATTTAACTTAACATTTTTAAAATAGCTTAAAAACAAACGAAAGACTTGAATGTAAAAATTTGTAAATTCGATTAATTATGGTTATTAATTAGTTAGTAAGTATAACATTTCTACTTGTATTTTTTATATGCGGTGAGTTCTTTTCTACTGTCGCTTGTACTAAAAATAGTTTTCATTATTTTTTTTACTAATGCAAGTAATCAATCAATGTAGTTTTTATAGTGCTATTTTCAGACATTCAATATTATGACATTGTGCTTATGACTGAAAATATGAATTCACGAGAATATTTGTATTCGAGATGAGTCGAATCTTACGAATTAAAAGATTAGTTTAATTATTCACCAAATTATTTCAAAGTTGTAATAGCAATTTAGTTCGTATTTCAACTTAAATAAACACAAATATAATAACAAGATTCAATTGATTAAATGAATAGAAAAATAACCTTCTACTTTACCCCATCTGACTTTGTAAACTTGTGGGGACACAGATAGATTTTGTATAATATGTTTAATAAAATGTTTGAGGATCTGTAATTTAATTTAATTTTTAATTATAATGTAATCTAAGTGTAATGAATATTATCAGTTGTGAATAAATTCAGACTTCAATGAATCATATTTCATTACACAAGTCTCGAGATGTCGCTGCCCACAAACTAAATAAAAGATACCTATATTAAATATGTGATTAATTTAAAAAATAAATAAAAAACAACCTCAAATCAGCATAGTATAACGATTAAAAAAACCCACCCTAATCAACAATCATCCCCTATTGAAACGTGCGCGAAGCCGGAAAAACCCCATTCTCACGCCGCACGTCCGCGTCCGGATCTCGGCGGATTTTCGCCGGATTTTCCGCGCTTTTCCTCGGTTTTTCCGCAGTTTTTCCGACCGCGGACCCGCATCCCCACACTCCCCTTGCTTCCATCTTCGATCCTCGTTCGCATTTAGCGCATAAGTCGCATAATGTTGCGACCCCTCGTGTGCATCGCGCTCTTGTCTGCACAAGTGCACCGAGACGCGGCGCTGCATTTCAAGTGGGTTTGTTTACATTGTGCCTTGCCGACGTTGTGTGCTTCCAGCTGCATCGAGACACTTTTCATACAAGTGTGTGGTTTTTTTTTTGCTACATGGGTTTTTTTCTTCGGGTGTTGGTTTATGTGTGTTTGTCGAGCGAGGCGACGGTGCTTTAATAAAATTTTCACGGGTTCGAAAGTGTCTTGTTGGAAAATCGTACGTGGTTCTCTTTGGGGGTTTTCGATTTATTTTTGTGAAATGTGGAAGATATTTATATGATACTTTCGATATATTGTACTTTATTGATACAATGTACGATATTTTCGAAATATATTGAATTTTAGACTTTTTGAGGTTTATTTTTTATTTGAAATAATAAAATTTTCATAAAATATTTATTTATAGATATCATAGATATGTATCTAGATAATTTTAATATTTTTTTGCAATAAAAAAATTTCAATGGTGAATTTGTTTTCGGATGCTGTGAAAATTTTCAAATAATTTTATTAGAGTATCTAATGTATTATATGAATTTAGTTTATAAAAATAATCAAGATTATTTGTATACAATTCTTCACTGTAAAAAGTAAATCTTAAATCCCGACACGATCTTAAATTTGAACGGTCTTAAAAATCGAATTATGTCAAAATTAAATTTCTTAAATATTACATTAACATTTTTAAACTGTATTTAATATATTAAATATACGGAATAAAATATAATTTTAATTTTAAATAAAGCTAAGATAATTTTTAAGCAATTTAATTCCGACGCAAATCGATTTTTAAGACCGTTCAAATTTAAGATCGTGTCGGGATTTAAGAATTACTTTTTACCGTGTTAATAACAATTTAAATTTGTTAAAAAATACATCTCATTACGAAACGATTTTTACAAACTAGAGCTCTTATACATATAAAAATACTAAAATAGCGAAAAGAAACTGAATAAATAACAAATTTTATATTTTGTAGCGATCAACTCGTTGAATACATCAATGCAGTTTTTGAGCTTTACATGGACACAAAGACACACAGAATAGCGCCATTATAAAGTAAGAAGTATGCAAATCAATACAATACCATAATTAAACAATAGATTCTTCAGTCAATTCGTATCAAAAAAGAAAATTCGTAAACCTACCGCTACTTAAAAGTATTAATAGCTTTATTTTCAATACTCATCAATAGCTCGATAGCAATTTAAAGATGATTGTATACAAATATTATTAAAACAACAATTATGAAAATAATACAAAATAATCGTATTATATATCAGAGTTAAATACATCCAGAAAAAGCCTCACAATACAATCGGAGCGTATGCAATGACGGACACGAGTGTGCGTCGGCTTAAGCAATTGTCGTGTGTGCTTAAGTCCTCCGAGTGTCTGTTTCGGGTTTGAAAGACGTTGCGAGTCTTCCTCTCCCTTCAACCATACATTGTATAAGGTCCCTCAGGTCTTCCTCGTGTCTGCCTCGTGTGCGATTCCTGGATTTTCTTTGTCCACAGTGTGTTTCGTGTGTGTGTCACTCGGCTCCAAGAGACACAATATTCTCTCGTGTATCTATCTCTCGGTTGTGTGTCCTTTTGCTTCTTCCATTTGTCTCCGGCAGCGAAACGAGCGTCTTCAGAGATTTGCCCAATTACACTCGAATCGCGTTTGATTCCGAGCGAATAAACTATTTCATGTTTCGCTAGAGCATACTTTTCCAAGCCATGGGTCGCAAACAGAAAATTTGTAGCCTCAAAAAGAATGAAAAGAATCCATAACCACATTTTCATCGATATCGATTAATCCACCGATTTTATGAAATTATGAAAAAAAATTTCGCCTGCGGCACTATTCTCTTTTAAATTCGCTATGAAATATTTCGATGCAAAAAAATATCGATTAATCTCGCATTATTAGTTATATTAAAAAAAAAATGAAAATGTTGTTTGAGGGAGGAAATGGGAAAGAGTACAGGCGATAATAAATTTAATAGGGTCGCAAATAAGTTCGGAAAAAACTGCACTGCAGCAGAACTCTGTACTTATCTCGCGATAAAGCGACCCAATTAAAAATTAACAAAAAGACCCGCATGATTATTTCAATCGATTCTTTCGGTTCAAAGTGAATCGGACGATATAAAAAACAAACGTCACGACATACAAGCGAAGGGTCGAAATAAAAGCGAGAACATGCATCTGTCAGATGCACAATGCAGCCATACGGGAAACGGAACTGCATACGTGCAGCAGACGACATTTTTTTTCTTCTGAAAACGTCTATTTATTCGGATTATTTCAAATTTATTTTTCACCTCGGTGCCCTTTCGAATTTGCAGTACGTCTCGAACACGTCGAGCCAATATATCACAGAGCGACGTCGACGTAACGTACGAATATGCATTTCGAATTCGTTCGTATGAAATGCAAAACGATGGTATGGACTGTGTATGACGACTGAAAAGGTCGAGGGGTACAAGTGACTTCGTGGTGATTTCGAGAAAAGTGCGTTCAAAGTTGATTGTGTCGAGGAGGTCGAGTGATTTGATGATATATCTCGGTGCACGTTCCAAATTCGTCTATATCCTTTTGCCACCGAACAAATGAGCGTGCACAGAAGCGATTGCTGTGCATAACTCGATTTCGGCAAAAATTTCACTTGTACTCTTTGGCCTTTTCGATCGTTGTATATGATGAGCTGAATTCTGATGTAATAATAGCCCGGTCTGTGTATTTACGTGTTTAGTGAAATGGAATATTGCGGTAATAACTAATTTTAGAATATCAAAATTTAATTTGCCTACGTTTGAATACTAATAATTCACTTCGTAGCGATCGTTAATTTAATTTATTCATTGTTAAAGGAATTGCTAATTAATAAAAATAATACATTTTTTTAATTTTCAATTCATCGTTCACTTTAAATTGAAGAAGCAGAAATACGTGGTTAGAAAATGCAAATAGTAATAGATATCAACGCATCAATAGTGATACCAAAATATATTGAATTTAAACAATACAGATAAGGTAGTTGATCCATTTTCGTGCACCGTTAATGTTACACTTTTTTCGAATCGAATATTCGTAAGAAACGATGGAGTTTTCATATTAATCAGATAAATATAACGACGTGTGAATCATGCTAGTATGTTACACGAATCGTTCTTACAATTAGCATTTCGAGAACACTGAAGCTGACGTGGCATGCACAAACTGATAGACTATCAGCTGGTTATAAAACAATTCATTTACGAAGACACTTTCAATAAGTAAAACGAACAAAAATGACACATTAACTCCTCCATTTCGATTCTGCAAGAAAGCCAAAGACGGATACGTTTGTCCATTTCTATAGTCACCCACTGGAAAACTCGACAGTTCTCAAATGAATCCATGGTTGAATTCTTTAATCATGTTAATATCCCTCGTCTTCCATAAATTTCCAGCTGCACCAAAGCGGATCCCACTCCGTCTTCTCTTCGGGCTCTTTCTTCCTCCACTTTCAGCGAGGACGAGGGAAATAGTAATTAACGAAAGAAAAACAAAAAGTCTCTTCTTTGGCGGCTACGACCGAGCGAGTAAGTCCGAGAGGCGTATTTGTTCGCAGCTAATTAGGGGGTGGGTTTTGGGGGTGGTTCTCGTTAAGGCTGACGTGCGATGCGATTTCAACCCCCCCATTTTGCTCGGCTTAGCTTCGGATGTGTACAGAACGCATGGGTTGGTTCAGAAATTTGCGATTCGAGAGTGATTTGGGGGTGCAATTTGGTTAATATTTGATGAAAATTCATTGTGTTTGGAATGTGCATTCAATTAAGTAATGTGTCTAAAAAAAATTCTTAACGAATCTATCTATATTATAAATACGCTAACGATGCTCGAAATTTTCAAGCACAGCCGTGCCTCGAACCAGCACGTTCAGTTTGGTGGCCCACTGCCTTACAAGTCTAATTACGAAATCGCAACTTTTAACGTATATATGGGATTTTTTTTTCGATATTTTTTTATTTCACACATAGATGGCAATAAACGCATCCGTGGCAATATAAAATTTGATTAATTTCGAACAATTTTGATACACATGCGCCTACTGCTAGTTATATTTAATTTCGTAAATTATTGATGTGGAAATTCTCACGATAGCTTGTTTATAATGATTAAGAGACGGTCTTTTCACCTCTGGTTTGAAAATAAAATGATTTTAAACTACTCGTACTGCTTCCAACTATGAGCTATGAAAGAAACAGGCATATTACATTTCTTACAACAATTCATAAATCCATTTTTTTCCCCTAGATTTTGTCAGCTCATAGTTGGAGGGATCGTGTGTAGTTTAAATTCGTTTTATTTTTTAACCAGAGGTAAAAATGCAATTGTGGCGCCCGTAGTTTCATCTAGTATTGCTGGTACCCAACTAGGCTAGTCTAACAATCTAATATATGTATGTAGAGTAAGATGTAGTTAACAGGTGGAATTGTAGGCTTCTTTCATAATGTTTTTTAAATTTTATGTTGCATAATAATAAACATACAATTATATAATAGGTAGACAATAGATTAGCGTGACATGAAGACCTATGACACGTAACAAATATCAAATTTAAACTGAAAGTGAATTTAAGTTTATTTAACTTTCAGGTCGTTCGTCAAAAGTCTAGTAGGTCACAATTCACATCGTGTTTTAAAAGTGGCATAATAATCTTTACATAATAAGTTATTCAAATATGTATGGCAAACGCGGTAAAGGAGCTTTTACGTTCGCTCGCAAAATTCAAAAACGTATTTTAGCTTTTGAAACCAGTACTGCGATATCGCTACGAATCTATGGAACGCCATTTACGGGTCGCCCTGTATATAAATTTCAATGCTCTCGCGCTTTTCCGGACGCTATCAAAAGAAATGCAGACTCGAACGTAATAAAAAAATATATGAAATTTTAAATACAGTAAAATGAATCAGAAAATATCTTCAATTCACCCCCTACCCTATATTTCGTGATTTATTTAACATTGAAAAAAATAATAATAAGAATGGGGGTTGATGGTTTTCAGTGTCATACGTTTCGGCTGCGACTTGTCAACCGAGTTTGAGTGTAATGAAAAATCATGAAGTTCGTGAAAAGCGAGATTACAGAGGATTATTGCGACTTTTGCGAATGCTGGAAAACGAAACTGAAAGCGGAAGGAATTAGGTGCTAGAAATTTAGTTCGTTTTTTGATTTATCCTACTCAATGTGTAGTAAAATATGATTTTATTTACATAGTTTCCGATTATTACTAATATATTGATCAGTTTCATATTATTGTAAAATATTGCTTTCATCAGAATAAATATATATTTCTTTGATATTCGAGATATTCGTCATGAATAATAAACAATTTCCCGACGTTAGTCGGTCACTTGAACATATAACGTTCGTCTAATGTCTACCTTCCACTGCAAAGATGTGCGGAGTAGATAAAAGACACACATATTCATAAAAGGAATAAGGTCATACAGAAATCTCCTTCTTACTTATGTGTCCTTTGTCTCTCTAGATTTTCTAAACTCTAAACCAACATACGCATTATATTATACATGATTGGGTACGCATAACCCAGTATTTGTACACGATCCGTGTAAGTTTAACCCAGTATTTACACATGGATCATGTTCATTCGATATAAATAACTTAAATTAGGGAATATTGACGTACATAACGAGGGAAGCCCACCATCCCGCCTTTTAACTGCACCCCAACTCTATGTCAGCTTGTTAGGCCGGCCTAGTTGGGTACCAGCAAAACTAGGCGAAACTACGGGCGCCACATTTACGTTAATAGGGAACTCTACATTTAATCATTATTAAAACTATCGCGAAGGACAGCTTTCCAGGGGGCATGCGGAATGCCAAGGAATCTAAGGATTCGCATTACGATAGGACGTCTCTTCGTTTGCTTACTTTTTCAGCAAACTTACGAAAAGCTCTAAAGGCGGAAAGTGAGGACACTAGGTCAATATTGTTGTTAGGAAGGTTGGGAGGGAACCTGGAACGCAAGTCCTTTCTTTCAATATTGACGTACAGCAGCGACATATATTATAGAACAGATCATAGTTTGCAGGAGATAATAAATTTAGTGAGGTCACGAAGGATAGATAGGAGGGCTGCGAAAAAAAAAAGTTTGGGAATCCCTGGAATAGATAGACGAACCGTTCGTTCAGTGCAAATGCATCGGAGCGTATTCGTGACCCTTTCCAGCTGAAAACTGAAAACCTGAAGCGTCCTTTGCTCGGCGCCATTTTTGACCGACCGCATCCCTCCATTAGCGAATTTCCCATTAATCAAAAACGAAAACCGGCACCGGTTAAGCCTTCGGAGCGAGGGTTCGGTTATGGGTATGGCCTTTTGATGTTCGGACGATGAGATGCTCGACCTGGTCTGGGATTAGAGCACGTGAAAGGAAGGCTTCTTCGCTTTTCAGAAAATCGCCGGTTGCAGTCGATGCGTTTTGTCTGTGTAAGTTTCGTTTGAGCGGGAAGGTTTCGAATCTTCGGTTTTTCGGTCGTTTTTGTCTTTTGACGGTTCGCAGACAATGGACGTTTTGATTAATTGACGTTTGCTTCTCTTCGAAAGTGGTCGTATTGTTTGGTGTTTTTGGGTGCTGATTGTGTTGCGTTTCGCGGAGGTTGAATGGGTGGGTTTTTTTTATGGCGTAGATTGAAATTTTACTCCGTTTAAATGAATTATGGTTGAATTACTCGTTTGAATTTATATCGAAAGTTGAGTTCTCGAATATTCTGTTATCTGATATTTAAAAAAATATACCAAAGACGTTCGTTTGATGTTTTGATATTTTTTATGATGTAAAAGAAATTTTTAGTTCGAGATTGAAAATTTTGTATTACAGAAATGTTTCCGGGAAAAGATACATGATATTTCTCAGCGTAAAAGGACTCATTATGAAAAAGACCCGACATAAATATAAACCGTTGATATATTTCTATATGTTTGTAGAAAATCTATCAATACGATAATTACACATATGTAAATAATGAGACTATGAATGAAATAAACAGATTGAAATCCAATTCTAACCCCATATTCAATCGACATACACTTTAATTGAATTTCTCTTCTTTACACACACTCATACATAATCCCATTTAACCTATACCCTTAACTTAAACGCACACAAAAACATCTTTGAACCTACACTTACACACCCTGAACAATTCTAAAAAAGAATCGCTCCATAAAAGTCATCACCGATTTTCAAGAAACTTTGTAGTAATGTAGTAATTTTAATGGTTGTGATGAATAAAGACGTAACTATCACAAATAGTTTCTCAGCTTTTATTGGTGAAAGTTCAATATATTTGCTAATAAAAGAAAATTATTTTATATGAAATATGATAAGGCGTCAAAAAAATAAATGTTAATAATGATTTTCATATACGTTGAGTAAAAAATGTAAAACGTTATTTAAATATAATATTATTGACTTTAATGTGTATTAATTGAAAAAAAAATGAGCATTTTTTTCGTCCTCACAACTCTTTCAAATCTACAATTAAGCTAGATTTTCTTTTCAGCAGTAATAGAATGCGACACCTGATCACAACGTGAACATTAAAAACTCCAATAAACAAGCCCAATTGTTCACATTGTGTCGCACACTATCACCGCCGCTATCTATCGCTGATACGAAAACCCAACTTAACACAAAATTTTTACAAAGTTTATTCAAAATCGATGGAAACTTTCATGTAAGGTATCCTTATAAGAATTTTCACACATGTGTGCGTAGAGGCGCACGTCCTTCGCGAATCGTTTCCTGAGCGAACTTTTAAATTTGCATCACGTAAGGGCCCGCCCCGATTTATGGGGCCCATGGGGGCGATACGTCTGACGGGGGCGCAGCACCCCCTCGGCCCCCGAAGCGGGGCCCCCGTCCGGGCCCTTTCTAGGCTTGTTCTTTCGTCGTGTCGGCACTGATTCACGACTATGATTCTCGGGTGTGTATCGTGGGCAGTTTTCGATTTGGAAGGGGCTGCGTTTTGATTTTATTCGATTGCATTCTGTTTTTATATACAGGTGCGATTTAAGCAGTCAGTGGATTTTTTTTTAATAGAAATGTTTAATTTTTTGTTTGATGAGTGTATGAGGATTCTAGGAAATGAGGGGTGTGATTGATGAATTCAATTTGCTCAAGTTGAGAATGGAAGTTTTCTTTGAATATGGGCATTTTTTTTGCTTTGGAAAATGATGTAAATAGTTTTTGGAAATATATATTATTAAGATGTGAACCAGGAAATTTTTCATGGATTCGATGAATTTTCACTTTTCATTTAAATATTTATTAAAAGAGATTAGTTTGACTATATTAAGAATGATTTTTGATCAATTCCATCAGTGCATTCATTATTTGACAACTTTTCATATATTTTTCTAATTTTCGTATTACAGAAATTCAATTTCTAATATGGCTGTCTTCAAAATTGATCATATGAATTTATACCCTTGGCATTTACCCAGGATCCAATATTCATCATAAACTAGAATAAATTCATTAAATATCCAGAATATTTAAATAAAATCAATTTTTACTTTATTTTCCCAATATTATTTTCAAGATCCATACACAAATTATATATTTTCTTCAACGTTCAGTTGGAATGTTATATCTTCATATACTCTAGTAATTCATTTAGCCCCCCATTTCAAGTTTATATAACATTTGATTACTACAATCATGACTCATATCGTATAATCAAAGGTATACTGTAATACAATTCAGTTGACGACGTCGTAAACAAGCCAACCATGAAAAGCCTTCAAATATTTGTTTATGCAAGCCAAATTGCATACGATAAAGCTGCAATAAAAGTAAATCTTTCACTGCATACAAACCAAACGAAACAAATAACAAAAACTTGCGCATTCGCAAAATAGTCGCATCTACACGTTTTCTCGAACAAACTATCGAACTTTTACTGCATCTGGAAAAACGCATTATATGCATGCAGTATACGAAGGGCAGTTAAATTTAACTGCTTCGATATAAACGCTTTATAGTCCCGAACGACGACATAAAAAATGTACGTGGCACATTTTTTTATAACGCTTTTAACTTGACCATCATTTCATTGAGTATACAGTGTGGAGTTCATCAACTCTATTCAAGTTTTGTATATTATAACTTTCAGTCTGTCTTTCTAGAATTATGGCTTTTTTTCATAATAATATATTATATAATATTATTAAATATTAAAAAAAAAATAGATTTTAACTTAATGACTGATATATTGTCACAATAGATTCATATGTATCTTTCTTAAATTCATTGAATATTTCAATGTTAAATTTTATATCAATGAATGTAAGTTATTTAAAATAGCAAATTAAAAAAAAATAAATTGAGATCTGCTACTAATAACTTAACCCTTTAAGAAAATAATAGAAAAAGCATCGATTATTCTTAAATGCCCCAGAAGTAATTTGGCATTGATACTAAACTAGCCGTATACGAGTTTGCATGCAAATCCGTATAACCCTGAAATAACCACACTTAAAAATATTTAATATAATAATAGGTTAATTTCACGTGTCTGGCCGTTTCCTATAATACAATAAAATTTTATTTTTAAATACATTTTTTCAACTTTAACTCATAAATTTACGAATAAAATGTTGCTTCACGTTGGGTAATATTATTAAGAAACATCACTACAGAGTTTGGCGTTAGTGGATCAGTGATACAAAAACCAATCAAATTTTATTCATACGATTTAATCAGATATGGAATATTTTAACAGGATGATTTCTCGTATCAAATGACGATTTAAAAGGCCAAGGGGCACAAGTGATTTCGAGAAAAGTGCGCTCAAAGTCGGTCAATAAATCTCGGCACACGTTTTAAACTCGTTTAGATCCTTTTGCCACATATTAGCTTACATAGAAGTGATACCTGTACATAACTCAATTTTGGCAAAAATGTCACTTGTACCCCTTGGCCTTTAAATATAAATAAAAAAAATAATTTTATAATAATTAAAAAGCTATTTTTAGCTGATAAAATCCTGTGGATGACAGCATCCAGGTTGGAAGCCCATAGGTTGGCATAGTGTATGGAGACTTCACCGAAGTCGCGATGGGGCAACTTCGGC
The DNA here is from genome assembly GCA_024721215.1 of Cheumatopsyche charites. NCBI lineage: Eukaryota > Metazoa > Arthropoda > Insecta > Trichoptera > Hydropsychidae > Cheumatopsyche > Cheumatopsyche charites. Next base: position 9,352,637 of record CM045580.1, read on the forward strand.
ATCGCCACCCCGTCCGCTTTTCGGGGGTGGCTTCAACCCTTTTAATTAAGTCCAAACTCCTTATGACTCGGGTGGCGTTTAATATTCAAAATTAAACATGCCTCCGCGAAAGTAATAAAACAGTGGCATAGTTAGGAGTCTTTCGCAAATTTGCATACGCGCTAAGATAAGCGAAAAAATTAAGGGCGCACACCACCGCGCTGATTCACTGCGGGGTGGGGCTTTAGGGCTATTTAAATTAATTTTAGAGAAAATTATATTTTTTATTTTTGAGAATATGTCTCATGAGTATTTTTTTTATTGCTGTTAAGATTTTATGTTGTTTGAAATTCTATAGAATTTATTTTGATTGTAAACTGTTGTAAAAAATACAGAATTTTAATTTAAATTATATCGTGTATGTAAGTTGTACTTAATATGTTACTATTTAAGTGTGAAAACTATTTCGATAAGCATCAAATTCTCAAATTTCAAATGTAAACTTATCAATAATCTTTCTAGAAATGCATTTAATATAATTTCATCGCAATAAAATAAATGACATAGGAATACATTAGAAACACAAACACTATGCATATGCATATATTTTTACTCAAAAAAGTTTATATATATATTTTTTATATATTTTCATTAAAACCTTTTCATAAATATTAAATCGAAAAAAAAAACAATTTCGAATAAAATATGATCGATATTGATACAAATTAAAAGCAACACCAGCGAACCCAAGATTGAGTATCCGCTCGGAAATCTTCCATCCATCCATCCATCCAGCATAATTAATTAATTTAATCTGAGCTGCATCTAGATTTATCCCTCGAGTCCAGTTTTTTGACGAGCTGCTGACTGAAAAATTATTTTCGCTTCTAATAACACCCCGCCGGTCGTTGGGGGGTTGAGTCTGTTCGAGGGTCGAACGTGTTTCGCGCGCTAAACTCGCTCGAATGAAATCTCTTATTTGTTCTACTTTCCGCGAAAGACTTAAATTTAATTTCAGGATTGAATTGAAACCGATCCAGGGGTGCTTAAATTGCTACAGTCGTTGTATAATTCGATTGCGAGAGATATACCGGTTGAAGGTTGATTAAAATATTGATAGGGGATGATGTGTGCTATTATAATCTACTGCAATACATTATGTTTATCCTCAAAATTAAAATTGAGTAAATTTATTTAAAATATTTGATACATAATCTAAAACAATTTTGTGTATAAAAATATATTTGAGTTGATTTTATATTTTCACTAGAAAATGCATAAAACTTATGGTCGGTATTTTCACTTCTGGTTTGAAAATAAAACGAATTTAAACTATACGCTTTTCCTCCAAATATAAACAGTCAAAATAGCTGCTGAAAGAGACAGACATACTACAGTTCATACAACAATATATATGTACATTCATATCTTTATCCAAGATTTCAACAGTTGGAAGTCGGAGAACTGCATATATGTACTTTAAAATCGTTTTATTTTCTAACCAGAGGTAAAAAGACTGGTTCTAAACGTAATTTTTCATCATTTTATATACTGTTGATTATATTATAGAAAACATTATTACAAAAAGGTATGAGATCCATCAAAAACCAAGTAATTCCATGATTTCATAAATAAAAATTAATAAAATTAAATACAAGGATGTATTTTATTAGGTCTTATTTTTTGAATAAAATTAAGAACAATCTTAAAAATACTATGGAGCATATTTTTGGAAGATATTTTATTTTTCTCACCCAGATTTCGACCTTGCAATCAATAACGATAGCAAAACTCGTCCCGACCGACAATGGATCCGAGGAAATTTTTACAGATCCTCAACGAATCCTAGCTTTATTCAGGGATAATAGGAGGGTACCTTCAAGAGGGTCTGTCTCCAACCCAGCAAAACGGTGGGCTACATTGTTTCTTATCCGCCTTTTGCGAGTTGAATTGGTTTCGGCTCGCAAATAACACGTTCGTGCCCTCGAAAGGGGTGGGCCTTAGGGGGTGGCAAAAGAACCTGCCATCGACTTTACACTCTCGAGATTGCCACTTGCAAATTTAACTGCCGAATACGACAACAACGGGGGTAGCATCACGGGGAGACGACAGGGTGGGAAGGTTGGAAGGTTGGAAGTTTCCTATCGGAGATTCGAGGGTGGACTAGGCTCGAAGGCTTATCGTCTATGCTCAGAATGAGGACTGTGTTTGGAAACGATAAATAAAGCTGCGTTTTGAGGTTTTAAATATGGTCTGTTGAATCAACAAGGGAAGTTTAGTGAAAGAAACGAGTACATTGTCTAGTTCGGTGTTTGTTGTTTGAACGTGCAGTGAAACGTTTCTCTAGAAATACATAACGTTTGTGCTGTAAAGTTTTGAATAATTCAAACTTCAGATCAGGTTTCTATATCTTTAATAGATATGTTCATTGTTCATAGTAAAGACTATTTAAGAATTGGCTGGCATTTTTTCAATATTTTCCGACTTATTCTATCATAACTCAATATAAAGTGAAATTAACTAGAAACGAATGCATCAAAATTTTCCCAACCCTCTTGAAAATGTTCCTCGCTTCGAGCAGTGACTGATCACTGATAAAAGTAAGATACATAGAATCATAGAAAATTTCAATAATAGAAGTACTCACATTTAAAACAATAACAACCCTTCATAATCAGATTAGCTCCCAGATGAATTAAAATCTACACGTATCCCCTTCTTCCCCACAAATATCCAAACTAGTGATCTCATTCGTTCAACCTCAATTTATATGCAGTAGATAAATATCGCACTCTTCAAACGCTGCATCATCCGTTGCTCATTCATCCCGCATAATGGACGGTGTTGGCTAATGTTTTATAACCGGCAATTTAGCCTCAGTCTCCCCAGACTAGACGGTTTATGTATTGTTGGGATGCAGGGTCCCTTCTCCTTGGTTGAAATTTTGAATTTCATTTCGGCATTGTCAATAAGTCAGGGTTCGTTTGGCGCCAAACAAAAGGACGAAGGGCCGTGGCTTTTTAGATCAAAGCCCCATTTTGTTAATTCGGTTACGGCACTGCGTGGTTAGTTAAGTTTGATGCTCTTCGGTGAAAGGGTTGTTAGTTCCTATTGATTTTTTACGTTTGTTTTACTTATAAAGTGAGATTTATTCAGTTAAAAAGATTAAGGTTAAAATATATGTATGTATATGAAGGGTGTAAAAATGTGAATTTAGACTTGAATATAGATACATATCGATATTTGAATGCAAAAATGAGTTATAAAAATTGCAAAAAGGTGTACGTAATCAGGCAATTACTAATAATTTATTAAATCAATATGCACTTATAATAATTGATGATCAAAAAGGCCAAGGAGTACTGGTGACATTTTTGATAAAATTGAGTTATGCATAGGAATCGCTTCTATGCATGCTCATTTATTTGGTGGCAAAAGGATATAAACGAATACGGAACGTGTGCCGAGATATATCATCAAATCACTCAACCTCCTCCTAATTCATGTAGGTACATAGCCAATTTTGAACGCGCTTTTCTCGAAATCACCGCAAAGTCACTTGTACCCCTTGGCCTTTACAGTCGTCAATTATAATAATTTTCAATCTCATTGAGATTGATGTGAAAATAATATTCAATGGAAATTGCATATGGAATGTATAAAAAAACCGGTTAAAAAAATAGTTTTTTCTTATCTTAAATATATTGTCGATACCATCATATTGAAAATAATGCTGTCAATTGAAATTTATTTATGAAAGAGTATAATTTAACCCATCCTCTTTCATTCGCACGATTCAAATTCAATCAATCGTCCCCAACTGTCAAATTCGTACTTGGAAACAATTCGAACGAATCTCAAATTTATGTACCACATTCGCAAAAGCCACCTCATTTACGATAAACAAAGAAAATTGATTCGTTCCACGAAAAGTTCGACACCGAGCAGGGGAGGTATCAGAAATGCAGGGGTTACCAAGATAAGGGCGTATCTCCATCTTTCGTCCGAGTGACAGCGCAATATTTCTGGGGCGTCTTTGCTTCTGAGGACCTTAAAAATTCACGAAGGTGTATATCCTGGAGGACGATGGGGGTGTGTTCAGGTGCCCTGGAATGCAGGAAGGTCCAAGGGTGGGTCGCGATCCCTCAGGAGTGACACTCGCTTAATTTCGTTATATATGGATCTGTGTCGAATGTTCGTTTGGAATATTTAAGGGAAGGTCTGAAATTTTTTTTTGAAGAATTTGAATTTTTGATTTATTTGATCTAATATGTATTTTTTTGGTCAGTAAAAATGTTTCATATCTACGAACATGAGAGAAAATAAAATTAGTCTAAATAGAAATCATTTATGATGTATATTATATTAATACGTAAGACTTCGTGAAACATTTTGCGAAAAAAATGTGAGATCAAATATAAAAATTTGCATTTACAAACAAAATATATACTATTAATAATCATTTAATCATACCTATTACAGAAAAGATGAATTTTACGTTAAAACTATACGAATGTAATTGAAGATGGAAAAAATTGATTTGTAAGAAATTAGTCGAAGGAAAAATAAAAAAATTCACTAAAAATTCAAAAATACTCGAAACATTTCCAATATTTATTAGAACACAACACAAGTCATTCGCACACAAAAAACACCATACCTTTCATCATATCCTTCCGCTCGGCGTATGAACTGCGCAAAATTGCGCACATAAACAAGCCGAAGCTGAATTTTTCATACGCGCTTGCATCCCGAAGAAAAGTGAACAAAAATACGTGGAAAAAAAAAGCGAAAAAATTGAAAAGAAAAACATTCATTTTATATCAAGATTTAATAGCGAGTCATTCGTCAAATAATATCCTATGTTATTTCAAGAACTCCCGCCATTAATCAAACATAATTGCAATACGGAACGTCGGCGGCACGCAACTTGCGGCCGTGCCCTGTGTATATACGTGCGCGTTATATCCGGATTTACTGTACCTTAGTATAGTGCGGTGCTGCTGCAGGGTGCTGGCTTGTGATATATGTATAATGGTGGGAACACGCGACCGCGTCCTCGGCATTGGCAACCCCTGGATAGCACAATTATTAAGGTGGTGGCTTAATGTTGTTTGATTTTTGAAATTGTGATTCGTTTAGGAAATTTTGTCTCATTTGCTGTGTTTGATTGCTTGTTTATTTTAGGGTTGATTATTGACCTAGTGTCCTCACTTTCCGCCTTTAGAGCTTTTCGTAAGTTTGCTGAAAAAGTAAGCAAACGAAGAGACGTCCTATCGTAATGCGAATCCTTAGATTCCTTGGCATTCCGCATGCCCCCTGGAAAACTGTCCTTCGCGATAGTTTTAATAATGATTAAATGTAGAGTTCCCTATTAACGTAAATGTGGCGTCCGTAGTTTCGCCTAGTTTTGCTGGTACCCAACTAGGCCGGCCTAACAAGCTGACATAGAGTTGGGGTGCAGTTAAAAGGCGGGATGGTGGGCTTCCCTCGTTATGTATGTATTTGTACACTCATTTGTGCCAGTGGTGCAAATTTCATTTTTAAAGTTTATATCTAAATACTTATTGTTTTTTTTTAGGTGACTAGTTGAAAATACAAAATAGCATATTGTACTTTCGTATCTCTATCATAAACGATGATGTATTTGAGTGTAGTTATCAATTTACTTGATTATCCTGTTGTTTCCTTAATATTAATCTATTAGCGATCTGCTAGTTGAATATATCAATGTAGTTTTATCTCGTTGAATATATGATATTTGGGCGCAGTTTTGGAGCATTTTATGGACACACAGAATAGCGCAATTATATCAATCTATTATTCAATTTCTGTAACGAAAATGCAATATTTTGTATTACAAGAAAACTAATTGTGACTTAATGATAGTTTTTATATGAATCAAAGATATGAAATTATTTCTAGTAATTTGTTTTTTTTAAGGAATCAAAGAAAACATCAAATTATCACATTTGTTCAGAACAATTACCGTGCAATTCTCACATTTTTTTCCCTAGAAAAACAAACAGTTCTCGCATCAGGCTTAATTTCAAAACGAAAATTTCCATAACAATCAAAGCGAACACAACATAATCCGTTCATTTGAGAAAACGACCAATCTCATCGCAGTGCCATCATCCCCTCCGCGACAATCTTCATAATCCTTCCAAGGAACAACACCCCCATAACAATCAACACGACGACCCCGCAAGACCCCAATCAAACCTCCCCGTGGCAAAAGAGAGAGGAAAAATTAAAATTCACATCAGACCCAAATGCATATCATAACACGGCCAAGAGAGGCAGTTCCCGGACCTTCTTTCCCTATTTTCGCCTCTCTCGTGTGCATGGAGACTTATGGCGCAGGTTCGTCCATAACTTTCGTCCCTAACGACCGTCGTAAAGCCGCCCTTCGCCCTTCCAATGGTATTTTCCAGGGTTGCAGAGTGGAAGAGTGGCCTCGAGGACGAGTGGCAATCTTGTCGGCTCAGCGCCATTTTCGATTTGATAAAGGACTAAGACAGTTTGATGTCGCTCTTTTTTCCCTCGGACCATTAGAGGACTGCGTGTTGTTGCCCGTGGAATATTTCCGTTTTATTCCACGTAGAGAGTTTCGGGAGCGAGTCCTTATTTCTTGGGAGGGAAGGATTATGTACTGCGTTCGGGAATTTTTTGGATTTTAATTAAAAAAATAATAATAGTGCTGTGAAAAAGAATCGTATGTCACAAGGTTTTCAGCTAAAATCAAAAATTTTACATTTTTGATAAAAAAAAAATATTTCAAGATTTTTCTTTTAAATTATCTTATTATTTATTATCTTACTAGCGATCAACCCGTTGAATATATCAACGCAGTTTCAGAGCGTTACACGGATACACACACACACACGCACACACATACAGAATTGTGCTATTATATAGTTAGATACCAAACGATTTGGTTCAATTTTTGAAATATTATTTTTGATATTTGTGGATATTATTTAAATTAAAATGAAAAGTGTTAAATTAAATATCTTTGAATGTCATCTATAAAAAAAAACTGTGATTAATTAAACGAAGTGCGCATATAATAAAACACAACAATGTTTCTCTTTTGCAACACAAAACAGGCTTCTTACAATGTTCATGGTTATAATCAAATTTTCATATTTATTAAAAATGTATTGAAATTTCATTTAAACTCATGTAAAGAAATGTCTTAACATACACTATTGTTAGTTTCATCATGCATTTTTAAGACTATAGAAACTATGCAATTTCATACGAAACTTCAATAAAAATATTTTTCAAAAAAAAAAAAGGACTGTGAACTTTCAACTGCGACTCTTCTTCGCTGCATATTAAATTTTAAACATAATTAAGTTTTCTTTTTTAAACAAACTTAGGCGACGAACTTTCGCATAGCTTCGCAGAATGTCGCTCGGCAATTTCCACTATGCGTCGCAACGAAACCGTGACATTCGCTCTTAAGACCCCCTTTCGTTAATTAAGCAAACTTATAAAACATCCGGGCAATTTCACCTGAGCGAATTAAGTGGGACATTGAGTGTGGAGGAAAGGACACGTGTCCTTGGACCAACACGTGTCCCATCGGACGATTATGGGGCCGGGTTATGGTGGAAGGCACGTGTCCTAAGGCCCGAGGCTAATGTGCAACGTAAATAGGCGAGTGATAAAGTTTCGGTGTAATCTGGGATTATGATGGGCTGTTCGGATGTTTGGACTTGACGAATTTCAAATTTGGCGCCGTTACGATCTTGTAAAATTAACCGTGTTATGTTTGGGGGTTGAGTTTTGGCCGGTTGTTCAAGGGCGATTTGGTGTAGGAGCGTAATTTGGGAAGGGTTGGGATATTTTGATGTTTAGTCTCTTTAATGATTGTTTTGGTTCAGATTTAACATTTGGATTGTAGATGAGATCATATGATGGATGGAAAGGCTGAGGGGTACAAGTTACTTTGCGGTGATTTTAAGAAAAGCGGGCTCAAAGTTGTACTTACGTGTATTAGGAAGAATTCGAGTGATTTGATTATGTATCTCTACACACTTTGCGAATTCGTTTATATCCTTTTGCCACCAAATATATGAGCGTACATAGAAGCGATTCCTGTAGATATATTATTCAATTTCATCAAAAATGTCATTTGTATTACATAGCCTTTTCAGTCGTCATATGGGATTATACAATACATATTTGTATCTTATTCTGCACTATTTATCAATTTATTTCATTCTGTAATCTATAAAATGTCATGTAATGTACAAAAAAATCGACTTTATTTTTCTTTAACTACATAAACTATGTAAAAAACTTACCTAGAGTAAGTAAGAAAACGAACATCTTACAACTAACTCGTAATAAGATTTTCCAAAGTTGTGTTTCATAACACTAGCATAAAAATTACAAAACAAAAAAATCTTGAAACACTTCAAATTTTGCAGTAAGTCCACAATGATCATACAGGTACATACGTATAACGCAATAAAACGAAAACTTTCCGAACAAAAAGCAAAACGGATTATTCGAGACCACAATAAGAGAGCCGAAGGAGATAGTTTTAAATGGAAAAACCTCAGTTTTAATTCGTCCCACACTCTCGAATCGGAGCACCGCAGAATATGTACGTTTGTTTCCGAAACCGACGTTTCATTCGTCTAAGCCTCGCTTGTTAGTGAAACGAGAAATAAGGGAATAAGGCACCGCATAGGGGAACTCGGGGCGAGTCGGAGTCGGCAACGTGGAACGGGTCGAAACAGCCGAAACTTTTTCTCGGTGAATTAGCGGCCAACTTCTCTGTGTCCGTGTATTTATTTATTGTTTTATTTCCGCAAAGAGAAGGGGTGTTTTGGGGGTGTTGGGGGGCGTTAGGGGGGAGTTAGGGGTGCAAATGGGGGTGGAAAGGGGATATGGGAGGGAAGCAGGCGTGACATTCGACCCAGGCGTCCCCTCGGGGTGCTTTCGAGTCTTCTCTGCACAATGGGAGGACTTCGATTAATTGTTGTTGTTTGTGACGATTCTTAGATCTCTTCTGTTGCGATTCGATAGAGATAAAACTGTTGTGAAGTGATGGGAGTTGAAAAATTCGCAGGGTCTTTTTATCTCTTAGCCGATTCTTGGTTGTGTCTTTGTTTGTTGTTTTTATAGAATTCGATTGAATATAATAGATCGACAGTAAATAGTTACAATCAAATCAAATAACTTTTGTAATAAGTACATACGTTTGCCCAATCTAAATATTCAGAGTTGTTATGACACCGATTGTTATTGTTATGTCTTTGCGTACCAATCGATTCAATCAATTGCGTTTACACAAATAGTAATTAGTAACTCAATCTTGCTTTCAATATCAATATATACCCAATCTTCCAATTATTTCATTCATTTCCTTCTCAAAACATATTAAAATAAAAAGAAAAAACACATTAATTCAAGATCATACCCTAATCCGAAGACACTTGCGGCAACCTTAACAACTTCACATGTGAAAAGCGGCATTAGCGCGACATATTTTACCTCGCACGCCCGCCGCACAAAGGCCGTACATCATGTCTTGATAAAGTGTTAAAGAATGTGCAAAATAATAATATTCGTCTTATTTATGGGCGAGCCCCGTGCGCCCCCTTCGTACGGCGCAAGCCGCCCCTGGGCCGAATTATCGCCTATTACTCTCGAGCGCGTTATCTATTTTATTCGGCTGAAACACGCCAAAGTCGTTTTTCATATTAGCTAATATCGTACGGTCGACTTTCGGATTGCTCCGTTTCAGGGTTGGAACTTGTTATCGTGTTGGATTTGTGTCGGAGCTAATCTTTAAGGGCAACTTGGGAACCTTAGTTAGGGCCGGTCTTTTCGACTCTGGTTTGAAAATAAAACGAATTTAAATTATATTTGCTCTCTTCAACTAAGAGCTGTCAACACAGTCGCTAAAAGAGACAGACATACTACAGTTCGTACAACAATACTTACATCCGTCTATTTCTCTCAGATTTTGACAGTTAGTAGTTGGGAGACTGTGTGTAGTTCAAATTCGTTTAATTTTCTAACCAGATGTGAAAAGACCAGCCCTAAATATTTATCTCAATCGAATAAATATTGACTTGAAAAAAAATCGAAGAAAACATTGAAATGTGTTTGACTCATTTTTGAAAATTGCTTGAATTTGTTCATAATAATCTGTTAATATTATAAGTACACGTAAGAGTAGAGAATTAATTAAAATTGCATCTGAAATAAACTATTTATTTTTTAAACTTTTGTCACTCAATGATATGTATATATTTTCTTTTAAAATTCAGGAAAGATATTTAACACGAGTTGACGTTGAAATATATGTATTTCAATTAGTGTTAATTAATTCACTCATTGGACGGCTTAATTACCACATATTTACAGATACATTATATTATATCGATCGTTTGTCTATTTTATAAATAAAATATACTACACAATATTGTTAATTTATTTTTTTGCAAAATTTATATTTTATGAAAATTTTTCATAGAAAATTCAGAGATAAGCCGTTTTTCTTTTCCTTTAATAACGAGGGTTGAAAAAGCGCATTCGAAAGTGTGTTTTGTGCCGATGTGATGTATACAGTATTACATCATATAATACGCTATGTTAACGCTGATCAATCACGATGTAACACCACATATCCATTAGACTAGTTTTACTCGACACTTGAGAGCAACTGCGGCCAGGGCAGTTCAAGCACAAGTGCACATCTAAAATTAATTTATTTTTAAATAAAATCTTATTAAAATATTTTATTATAATCAAATCTTGTCTAAAAATAAATTAAACGTTACATTTTTAAAATATGAATTATTTTTTTATGAATATTTTTGAATTTTTTTGAGTATTAAAAATTTTTTTTTGAAAATTATTTCGTTTTTTTTTCATTTTAAATTAAATTTTTATTGAAATTATTATGTAACCTCTGGATATACTTTAGAACTTTCACCGTGCATATAGCCTCAGACGGGAAACTCGAATGTCCCGGCGCACACGTGGCCGTCCCGCGATTCCCCAATGCGGAATTTCTCACGTTCATTACGGCTCTGCGAATTAGAGAATTTTCCGGCGAAAATAGTTTTTGAAAATCGATTTTCCCCCTCAGTCGCACAAAGCCTGCGACTATACGACCATCGTCTCAAAGTCCCTCGCGACAACACAAAGGGAAAACGAAGGGGTGGACCGAACTCGAGTGGGCAGAGCAAACAAGCGTCGGGTAAGATAAAGAGATTTCCCTGGTATACCCTGGCCTGGTCGAGTGGGTAATCTTGGGCTTTTTCTTCATTAAATAAAAAGCCTTCGGATGAATCTTCCGCATTAAAGATCTAGGTGAATGAAGGATAATTGTTCTGGCAGCGGCCGATTGATCTGAAACTCCTTCGGGCGTCCCTTTGTTGTATACGGACCGATCCACTTGATAAATTTATCTAAAACTAACAAATAAATAGAATTTCAGGAAAATGGGCCCCATTTATTTGATAATTCCAGCCGATTTTGCAACGGTATAAATTGTTTATGTCTGCTGTTTCAATTCTGCATACTCGTGATGCTGGGTTAGAGTCTCATGAAGTTTTTCTTAATTGACTAATTGATATGGAAACTCGATTGTTTTTTTCCAAATAATTGATTTGATAAAAATATTGATATAATGCTTTATTTAAAAGTTCTTAAAAATATATCAAATCCTGCTTTGTTGTATCGATTAAATTCGACCGATCTAGTGCTACATATTTTACGCTCTTAATACTCTTCGAATTTTCTAGCCTAGAAACTGAATTTTCTCTTAAAAAAATGATTGAACATTTAATTGAGTATCAACATCTGTAAAAATAAATGTGATAAAACATTTAAAAATTTAATGAAACTTTACTGAAAAGAACGCGTTTAAAAGTAAGCTCTTCGCTCTTTCAATCCTGATCGATGGCGTGCGGTATACAAGCGTGTGAGACTTTGCAGACTTTGAATAGTTCTTGAAACCGACGAAAAAAAAATTCTACAGCGTTGGATACAAGTGTGAGTATCCATTTCCTAGTAGCGTTTGAGAATGGCAATTTTCAGGAAACCTTTGGGATATTCGTCTTGTCCGTTCCGTCTGAGGTGAGGGAAAGAGTCTCGTTTCGTACAAATTACACGGTGTACTGCTCTAAAGTGTCTTTAGGATTTTCGATTTGAAATTGAAAATAGGTACGAAGAAACTCTAGAGCTTTTCGTCGTTTTTTTCCCTTCATGTGTTTCGTTGGCTCGGAAAATGAACGCGTTTATGGCGCCATAATTCATTCCAAATTAGAGAATGTAAGTTTTGTGCCATAATATACAGCGAGAGCTTTTCATACTTTTATGACCTCTAAACTTTGTTTCTTTTTTTTACGTACGACTGCTCTAGAGCTTTCTTTATATGCCTTCGGTTTATTTGTGCTTATTATAGTGCTACAATGGAATATTAGAGGCTGCCTGCTTATAACGGCTGAAAATGCGGGAGTTTAATTTTTTTTAAACTCTATTTATGCGTCCGTATAATATCGTATATCATGTTTAATTATGCATTAAAAACTTTCACGAAACAAAGATACATTTTAATTATTTAAATATTGACTTTTCAACACCGTTTCGCTCTATATTGATATTAATTTTGATTTTATATTAAAGTATCACTATCTGAAAATATATTTCGATAAGAGCCCTAAATTTGAAAATCCACACTATGGAATCAATTGGAAAATGTCGCGTAATCGATTCGCTTATGTGATTGTGCCTAGACAGGGGCGTATTCAGTATGCACACATAGAAACCGGGCTCCTCGTTATGCGTTCAAATAAAATAAAACGGTGTCTATGTGTGTTCATATATATGTGTGTTTTAAACATATATTGCAGTGGGTATGGATTGTGAATCGGACAGTGAGCGCGTGTAATGCAATTAGCGTACGTACGGCACATTATCCGATACTGCAATTGGTGCAATTTACATATTATTAAAGCGAACGTGGACAAATCCTAATCGCGTTTATGTGAGATGTATCTATTGTGATGTGTGAAAGATTTTCGATTGAATAAATATTGAAATTGCTGCTGTCACCTAATTAAATTAATTTAAAAATTTAAATGATGAACAAAATCAGAAGACGACATCCATAAGTCTACTCTCTGTATTGGATTTTTTGTCTTGAAATATCAAAATTATTTTTACGATACAAAAAATTTATACGGCGTTCACATATGACGACTGTAAAGGCCAAAGGGTACAAGTGACATTGTTACCAAAATTGAGTTATGTACATGAATCGCTTCTAGTATATATATAGGATATAAACGAATTTGAAACGTGTACCGAGATATATCATCAAATCACTCGATCTCCTCCTAATGCATATAGGTACATGCTCAACTTTAAGCGCACTTTTTTCGAAAATCACTTGTACCCCTTGGCCTTTTCAGTCATATAGCTTTTGCCATTTACATTGCCGTCGCTTTTTTTAATTTTGTTTGCATCTATCTATCTCTCTCTCATAATTGAAAGAGAGCTTAATTTGAACATTAGTTACATTAGTTGAACTTAATTGAACTGGTTAAATACATGACGTGTGTATAAAAATTTACTCTTCGGAGTAGTCTTGCCTATTTAGGCGAATTTTATTCACTGTATGGTGAATGATATTGAGTTGCAATTGGGCTTAGGCCTGTTAAAAAAAAAATAGAGCGAGAAAAGCGACAAAAACTCACCAATTCGCTAAAGTTTGATCGCAATCGAATGAGCCGTTTTGGATACATACAAACAAACATCATTTTTTTTCATACACAAATATAATTCTATCAAAGATATTTTGATAAAAAAAAATCCCAGACAGCAAGCGACTTGTTACATAGACAGGGCACGAAGTAGGCAAGGGCCGTCTCTAGGGACCGGAAGGGGGCCCTAACCGGCAATTTCGCGGCCCTCAGCCGATGGGAATTTAATTTTAGTCCGATAGACCGCCTTCTCGACGGGTGATTGGTTTTTGACCGCATTTGGATGTGTGCGCCGATACACGACGATTAAAACCCAATTTATATCGTCCGTATTGAACCCGATGATTGTACGAATCCGTGTGCTTTAACGTGTGTGTTTAATTACTCGATATTAAATTCTATGAGTTTTTTTTTTCGTTTTTCATTTCATTTTGGGTGAAAATGACGAGGGTTTATTTGCTTCTGGGTAGCGTTCATTTTTGAGCTTTTAATTTTTGGGAAAATATATTTGCACGTTTTTAATTGGATTCGGAGCGATTTTTATATTGACATCTTCTAAAGGGATGGCTTTTACAAATTTTAATATCAATTTAAAAACATTTAATAAAAGATATGCATATGACGACTGAGAAGGCCAAAGGGTTAAAGTGACTTCGCGGTAATTTCGAGGAAAGTGCGTTCAAAGTTGACCATGTACCTACATGAGGTCGAATGATTTGATGATATATCTTGGCACACGTTCCGAATACGTTTATATCCTTTTGCCACCAAATAAATGAGCGTGCATAGAAGCGATTCCTGTGCATAACGCAATTTCGGCAAAAATGTCACTTGTACCCCTTGGCCTTTTCGGTCGTCATATGTATTTGATCTTTTTTGAAATGCACAAGATTTTTTTTCAACGAAATATAAATCGTTTCTAATTATGTATATGCATATTTTATTTTTTTAGTTTAGTAGTTGTATTATATAATATTTTAACTGAATTTAACTTAATATGAAAAAATAAATAAAAACCAACCTTACCAAAATAATGAATCGTTAAGTTTTGCGTCGATTGCATAGCACATACGTTTCGAAAAAAATAATATCCAATGGAAAGATCTCAATTTGAAATGAAAAAAAATCACTTTATAATAAAAAATAATTGCACCGATCGAATATCATAAAAATTCAAAACATCGAACTTAAATCCACACATTATAAATTAAAACAAAAATCATCCCCCATTCCCTAGTGCTCATCCGTCCCTGAAAACAATCAATGTGCACCATTTGCATAATTCGCGAGGCTCATTAGCCATTCGTCGCACACAAGTGCCGGACAAACTTCGCAATGCAAACACCATACGAACATCCGTTATTTTATTTTTTAGGGGACACCGGGCTCCGGATTTAGCGCGATGCACTCTTGGGGTTATATCGCAGTATCGTTTTCCGCTATTTTTTTATATTTCATAATCTTTTGGCGCCCTTTTTCGAAGTCGAGACACGTGCGGGTCGTGAGCAAACACGCGCCTATATTTTTCAGCTGAAAACGCGTGTAAAGTGTACGTGTGTTTCACTCCGGGGATATTGTTTTAAATGTGGATATTTGTTCAAATTAAAATATTTTATATTTTTGGTAGTTTTTGTAATCCGGTGTTGCTCGAAAATCTATAGATTTTTAACCGATTGTGAGCTGTTTCATTGAAATATTTATTTATGTAGAAAATGTATTTGAATATTTTAGTATTTAAAATATTTATACTATATCATATTAATGAATACGAAATAACCGAAATGAAAAATATTTTATTAAATTACGTTGCACGTATAGGTAGTGCTTAATATTTGCTATGCGTCAACTATAGGAAACCCACTCTGTAAAATGTCAACTAATAGAAATTTTATTCAGTCTAAAATATATGTAATGATGCAGAAACTTTTTCAGATTAGCACACAATAATCTTGAAAAGTTTCACTGCGAACAAATAAACCGTCAAGGTGTTTATAAATAATATACATACATTTTTATTAATTGTGAAATGAAATATATGCATATATTTATTTTTCAATCATTCTGTTAATATTTATGTATCTTACATAATAGAATAAAACATTTTGTATTTAATTTACACTAATCGATAAATATTCTTATCTTTAAACTATTTTTCAGTTATTTGCTGCACCGATTTTGTGACAATTTAAAAACTATTTGGAACATAAATAGACTCACATTATCAAAAAAATTTATATGTGTTAAAAAAATAAATTTCTCCACATTTTTTCATTAATATCTCAACTAACCAAAAAAAAAATCAAAATATCAGAATTTCCAATTTCACTAAAATAACACCAAAAACGTCAAAAAAAACAAATAAAAAATTGCAGATTTTCGGATCTGCACACTCCGCAAAACTCATTCGCGTACCATATAAACGTATGTATGTATATATGTCTGTCTGTGACGGCCTTGTATGCAAATCGTATCGTGTGAATGCTGCCCGTTCGCGTGGGGCAGCTAATTCGCATACCGTCGGGAATCGAAGTTTCAACGATCAAATAATCTGAAACGCTATCGTTAGCTCTCTGACGGTTTGGATTTCTGTTTTATATTGATTTTGAGTGTAACTTTAGATTTCCGTCGTTAATTCCACGTTATTTCCATATGTGTGTGTATCGTATCATAGTTTATTGACGTTTGAAATTCGTTGCCGTTGCATATTCGAATCGATGAAATATAAAACGTTCTGTTTATTATTGGGTTTGTTATGTGAGAAAATTTGAATTAAATATCTATAGTTTATATTCCGATAAATTTGTAATGAGTATTTTGAAATGTTTCATTTTCATGTTTCAAAAGCCAATGCTATAAGCTGATAATATGTGTATTATAAACCATCGAAGTTCAGTTCAGAAATTGTCTCTGAATTTGTATATCCTTTTGGTATTGAAAATTGGTTTTGGAAAATGTATTAATGTATATAACGATATCACTTATTATTTTTAATATTCTTTGTATATAAATATCTCTTGGCTCATAGAAACTTTATATGATCTATTGAATATCTACGGAAAAAACCAATCATTGATTTAAGTTGGTATATTTTTCATTTTATGTGCTTTTATAAGAGTTTTATGCAATCAGGTTATTTTTATATTATTATTAGATCATTAATAACATATTGATGAATCTTAAATCATAATAGATATTCAACATTAAATAAGATTTTCTTAAAATTTGATTGTTCATATTTATACACCTCAAGTTCAGTTCATTCAGTTCTGTTAACACTCCTTCATTTCTCATGAGTAAGTAGTTATGTTTTTGTTATAACAAATATTAATTTATCTTTTTTACTTTGTTACAGGTAAGAACTGCACAAATATAGTAACATACAACAACGACACGCTACATTATTGCATTCAGTAAGTCTGATGATACATTTTCACATCGCGAAACCATCTCGCGTATTACATTTAAAATAGTCTCAAATCCATTTTCCTTACGATAAGCACATCCTTCCGGAAAATTCCATCGCACTCAAGCCTCGAACGGCAAATCTCGCATTTCACATTTGAAAATCCCTCGCACATAATATAATATAATATAATACACACATACGATTCCTATCTATGAAAAGTGCGCCACTATATCATCGGGGGTTCACAATACCGCGGATTAAAGCCGAGAGCCACTCGGCCATAATGGAATCATATTCAAAAAAAGTACACAGACAGACGTATATACGAAAATGAAAAATTTTCCACCCAGACTTTTTCACCATCCCCGTGGTTCATTGGGATTCATGGGGCGCGGTTGCGTTTGACGTTTCGGTGAGTGACACCCTAAGTAGATAAGATGTGCCCTTTTCGAGCCACGGTTTGAGAAGATTTCTCTATGGCCTAGATGGGCCCTCGTTTGGGCCTTTCGATTAGGCCTTCAGATAAGGGATGTGAGTGATCATTAGCGCCTCGATGGGATGGGGTTTTGTATGGGATTTGTTAATTTTGTAGGAAATTTGCTTTTGTTCAGTTTCAGAAATGATAAAAATAGATTTCAAGAGGTTTTTATATATTTTGAGTTGTAAATTTTATTGAAATTTTGTAAAAAAAATGTGTATGTTTAAAGGTAGAATAACGATTTGGAGTGAGAATACAACTCTCAACAATTTTCCAGTTGAAGTTTACTTTGTTTATTAGGTGCACTGACATTTTTTTATAATTATATTTCTGTCATGTTTCGACAGAATTAGTGGCTCATGTATATACACTGTCCTTATTTAGTTAATATTTTCATATACAGTTATCAAATTATCCTATGAGTACTACTAGATTGATTTGTGATTAAGATTTATATTGCTTCAGAAATTAATGAAAAGTAATACAAGTATGGGTTCGTTTCACATTAATACAAATTCAGACAAATGGTCTTATTTATAACAATCTTCCGCATTCTTTCAAAAGAAGCGACGGTTTAATAAATAAATGGAATAATTCCCTTGGACATCCATCACGATTAATTCATACGACCTCCCGAATGAAAAATGAAAAAACTCGAACGCTTTTCCGTACATACGCCAAATTCGCATCGAGAACCACGCGTTTATTTTTCTTGATAAAAAATTTAGCCCGAATCTCAATTTGTCTGATGGAAAAATATTTTGAGGAATCCCATCTTGATAAGTGATAAGGTGGGCCTCGCTTCTACAGACGATGCCTCCTCGTCTAAAAAAGAAAAATATTCAAAATTTATTCAGCACTCATAATATCCTTTATCCTTACGATGCACGCGATATTTAGTATCGATGCGTGATCGGACCGCTTTTACGGAAAAGTTTCGATTCGTTATACGACGTATGTTAATGTCCTGGAGGAGAGAGTCTAGATACGATCTACACTCGGATATCTCATGATTTCGTAAGGGAAGCACACAACGAAGGGAAAAAAAAGGGTCTTTTCGATGTGTACAGCACGCTGGGGACTTATAAAACTTATGTCCGAAGCCCTGTCCGCATCTGCAGTGCGTCCCACTTTTGACAACATAAATAATATTACGTATAAATAAGGATGTGTGCTTTTTCGTCTCTCGAGAGTGTTAAGATCTTACGGATACATGACTGTTCAGATGTTCTCTCAAATGTGAATGGCGCGTTTTTGTCGGGAGGGATGTGTTCTTGAATTATTGAATTGAGTATTTTCTTGTAGTCGTACTCGAAATATTTAGTGATTCAATGTATTCTGAGACTATAAATTTCAAGCTAATTATGAACTATTGTATAATACAGTAAAATTCCGCCATATGCACACAATCCGTTTCATGATACGATAGCAAATATTTTTTTTCAAAATATTACAATGTAATCCATTTCTCACATGTTAAATTATGTCGTGTGCAGGATGTCATTTGTATGTTTTCTCGGCTTGTTGCACGAAAGAAATTTCGTTCATTGTTAGACTCTTGAAGCCATGTCGATTATAAAATGCTAAATGTAAATTGAGAACTGCGATGATAGTAAAACTTTCCCAGATTTGCACTTATGGTCGATTCGTATTGCAAGCGAATTTATTTCTGTAAAGTACATCTTACTCGGACAAGCGACAAAGGAGTACATAATACAAAGCACTCACATATTATTTTTTTCCAGAAATTAAACGAAACATTTATTCTTTGTTTAATTAAAAAATAAGATCATCTTGTATATTCAGAAGCATCTCAAGTCTCACATTTTTTCATAAACCCAATTCGTCCGCGTGGGAATTCTCCTCCTTATTAAGACGCTAATGCGTCCGGCACGTATGCCGAGTGCCGAACCTCCTTTATAATACGACACTGCGATATTTTTCGAGACTACCGACCCCCCTCTTGCTTTTATTATTTGCAGCCTAGCCGGGGGCAGAGATTATTGCTTTACAACGGTCCGAGACCATATTTTCATGGCAATTTTCCGGATACGACGTGTCCAGAATGCTCACGATGTCCTTAAAGCGTTGCGGACACTAAAAACCAGACTTCTGGGTTATTGGCGAGAAGAGGATTCTTCTCTTGTGACTTTTGAGACGCTCCTTATAGAGGGGTTGTGTTGTCGGTTATGATTGCGGTCTTTGTGTCGATTGTTTGGTTATGATTGCGATAAACTGTCGTATTTATTGAATGTTTGGTTTGAATTGATATTATATAACTTTAAATAATGAATATGGCAGAAAATCTTATTTATATGAATTTTCAAATTGTATGCAAATGCTTGGTTTAGTTTATTTTAAAATACACTAGCTTCTGTTGCTTGAGACTCAAAAGGCTTTGAGCATATTTTGAAGTGTTAATGAAAACAAACGAAATGAAAAATATTTGTCAAAATCTGTTAAATTACATTGCGTGTGTAAAATTTGCATTATATTATCTATTGTTCAGTTTCAGTGACGCTCGTCATTGTAAGTCAAAAGATATAAATCGCTTTATTACAAAAAACTTAATGTAATGATAAAAAATCCTTCTTAGATGTGTGCACAAATCTTTGAAAAGATTCATCATGAAAGGATAAGCCGTTAAGAAGTCTATATATAACATAGAAACAAAATCTTATTCTTATAGAGATATTACGTGGATCGTATTAGGTGGATTAAGTGAAACATGTGAACTCTCGTGAATCTTTAGATACTTGAATATTTAATGAAATTAAATCTTCAGATGCTTAAACATCTTGAAAAATAATGATAAAAGTTATTTAATTGAAACTTTCAATCTAAAATAAATAGTGAAGAATATTCAAGATTTGCAGTAGGAAAATTTACACTTGAACGAAAAGTACATTTTATTCAACGGAAATACTAACATACGTATCGCCGATATGAAAAATCCCGCTCACTTACCATAATTGGATAACTCGAAGCGGAAAAATCGCGGTATTGAAATATGTGCATATAATTCCGTCGGATACGAAGTCGTATTATATGAAAAATCTTCATCTCTTGTGCGGATCAAAAACGTTGCATTCAAAACGCGATGCACTGCAGAGCCATGAAAAGGGGATTTGCTAAATCGTTTGACGTCGCCGAATCCACTCTTCTTCAAATCCACGTGTCCCTCTATAACACATTGAAGTCCTGGGACACGTGAAACTATCACGTAGTACGTGAAATCCCCGAGATACACCGAACTGCACAAAAGTGCCGTTCGTAACGTGCGAATAATTTATTATTCTGTGTAAAACTGTGTTGTTTCGCGTTTCGTTGCGGTTTCTGGTTCTGCGGGATTAAATTGTTGCTTTGAATTATTTACGGTCAAATACCAATAGAATGTGTATCTAATGTTCTCTATTGAAGTGGCGGATTTATTTATTAGTTTTGTTCATATTATCGTCTTATATTAATCTTAATCTAATAAAAATATATCTAACTTATACGACTTATGTACTTGTAGAATGTACTGACTGCAGAGGTGCAGCACTCTTTGTGTCGAATAAATCGTTATAATTGTTAGCATTTCTTCAGCAATTTCTCAGTCATAAAATATGTTTGTGCAGTAATGAATAACTTCATTTGATTTATTTTTAAATATTTTATTACATTTACAATGAATAAATTTATTCCATTTCAATTCCGTTCCTGCAGCTATTCTGTGAACATTCTCATATGATTTGTAAGTTTTATGCATATAAGATTCTGGTATAAGGCAAGCAGATGAATATAATATTGGATTTTTTGTATTTGGTTATATCATGCTCTTATCATAAAGTATGTTGGTACATATATGTATTTTGATTAATTTATTAATAATTTATCTATTCTTATGAAATATTAGTTTTATTTAACGATATAAATTGTAGATTTATATAATACATATATAATATTGAAAAAAAATTCTTTACCGTCTATGACAAAATTAAAAAGCTTTGACATACTAGAATCTTTCAATTCTTTCAGCACCTTATACGAAGCATTTTCATAGTTTCAAAACAAACGCCTTTGGAAAACAAACACCCGCGTATAAAACACACTTAAGAATTTTATTTAAACACACTATCTACATTCGCATAGGTGCAATATAAGCGTAAGACATATGCAAATAGCCAGCCCAGACATAGCTCGAATATCCCCAAGGAATTCGTCCTCATATCCTCTCATCCCTCTATCCCCGATAATTCCTTTCCTTTCGTTATAAGGGGTGGCGAATACCGGGGTGAACTACACCCCTGTATATAATATGCGAATATTCCGACCCCCTGTATAAGAGCGCTTCGTTAGACGATTGATTGAAATAAATATAAGAAAAAAGAAGAACGAGGAGGTTGTAATTAAAAGAGGGTATAAATAAAAAAAAGTCGATATCGAGAACTTAATGGCTCGTTCGTCCTTTTTATTTTAATTTCGTCTATTATCCGCGGAAGGAGAGCCTTATTTATCGCCAATATATATTCAAATCGCGGCGATTTTTTTTCTGCAAAGAGGGAGTAAAGGGCGAAAATTAAATTTCGAGCGAATCAATCCTTTTCTTAAGCGATTCGCGTTGACGTTTATTGGAGGTGAAGTGCGTTCGAGTTTTCTAATGAACGAGCGCAAATTAGGGCGTCGAGTTCTTTTATTAGATTTGAACGATGGTAATAATAAATGCTTTAATCAAAATGAATATTTATATTTATAGATGTTGCCAACTACTTATTTTACATTTCTCGATTGATATTGTTTACTCAATAGAACTCTTAGGAATCGTTTCGTTAAGCGTTAAATCGAAACTTTTTTTTCCAATCAAATGTATCACATACGGAAATATCACGTTTTCCATATTAATTAATCATTTAATAAAAATATTTCTAACATTGAAGTTTAACGTAGTGACTATCATGTACTATTATTAAGACATAGCAATGATATCAAGCACGGCATACATACTCGACATAATTTAACAAGTTTTGACAGATATTTCACACTTCGTTTGTTTCATATTATGAATATTATATAATAGTTGTGAGTAAATAGTTTCAAGCAATGCTCAGTCACAAAAATACATTCATATTTAGTCGAGCGTGAGAATGAATAATCGAATTTGAAGAAAATGCTTGAATATCTGGAATTTTCAATCGTAAGCACATTCTGCGCAATAAATCGAAACAGAAATTTTCACTAGTCAAATGCGACTGCATACGAAACTGCATAAGATAAATACGATATATCGAGTCGGGAATTCACAATATGCGCCTTAAAAATACATGCAATTTTCCACTTGTTCGACAGACACGGCTTTCACGCTTCGCCTACTATTATCACAAAGGACATCAAAAAGGACGAAATATTTACATTTTAATATAAAAATTCGCGAAGACGTCGTGTTGACATTGAAAATAGTGCACGTTTGCATCCAGCATCCGTACGGAGTTAGGGTGAATTCGTTCACACGTTCTTCAAACTTCATATTTTTATTCTGAATATATTTTTGATATCTTATCAACAGATTCAATGAAAAATAAATCGATTTTTAAATCATTTATTCAAGATTTTCGATGACAATCGAGCTCATCAGACTTATCTCGACAATCTCTTTTACCATCGCAAACGAAATCTGTATTTATACAAAAAGAATTATCGGCACACGTAAATCTATAACTCAAGCAATCTAACGGTTTATAATGACATCGAATTTCATCTGAACGATCAGAACAGTCAAACAAAACGTCGCACACATATTTCATATTGATGCAACCGGTTCTGTCCAAACACGTAAACTGATCAGAAGCACAAGGGCATTTATATTCATCTGATCTGTCAGAACAATCTACTCGTCCATTGCACACTTTGTCTTGACTTATACACGATCTGTTGTGGTAACATTTGAATTCGTCTTCATAACATTCAGCGAAAGGACAGTCCCATTCGTCGGATCCGTCTAAGCAATCTCTTATTCTGTTGCACACTTGGTTGAATAGAATGCATTGGGAGTTGTCGTTGCACACGAATTTTCCAGGACAAATAATAGGTTTGTGTATACAATCTAATTCGTCAGATATATCTGAACAATCTTGTTTCTTATCGCACACTTTATCCAATTTGATACATTTTGAATTATCCCTGCATGCAAACTCGTCGTCTTTGCAATGAAGTGGTTGACAATATATGGGCGATTCGTCTGATCCATCTGGACAGTCTTTTTCTCTGTCGCATATCCAATTCGATGAAATGCAAGTGAAATTATCGTGACATGCAAATTGGTTCCTTGTACAGTTTTTTGAAGAGCAGTTGATTTCATCTGATTCGTCTTTGCAATGGATTCGACCGTCGCATACTAAAGATGAATGAATGCATCTTGAATTGTCTAAACAGCCGAAATCGTTGGGTTCACATTCTATTGGATCTAGAAATGATTATATAATATTACTAATTATATATTCAATAAAAAATAACAAAAAAATGAATACCATTTAATAGATTTCCAAAAATGAAGAAGTTATTTATCAAAGTTAAAGAACAAATAATAGATATAAAAATTTTTAAAGACATTTTAAAAACGACCAATCAGTGAGAATTGATCTAATACAATGATGATAATATCTTAGTATTGATAAAGATAACAATTTTATCTTATCAAAATTTAATTATTTGAGATATGTGATTGAAAAATAATCTGAAAATCATGTAAGAAAAAAAATCACAGATTGAAAATCACTTTTATTGACACAGCTTTAACTGCTCCGTCTTAACGTTGAAATGCTTAGGGGTAGGTTTTCTGCGAGTTTTCGACTTCGCTAATCTAACTGCGTATGGGGAACAATCTCTGCATGTTGTACCTTCGAATTGTGGAGGGTCGTGCAACGATTCGGTGTCCCTAATACGTTTAATAAAAGTCACCCCATCGTAAGGGATGCACTTTCGGTTCTCTGGACTAAGACGAAGACACTTCCCCTATGGCCCGTTCGAGTTTCCATACAGAAATTGTTGCGCATAACTTAATTCTTATGGATTCGATATGGAATCAATGTGGCGTCATATTGCGAGATTTGGTTTCTTCAATATGTGGGAAAATTTATATGTACACGTTACAGTACTTGTCCTTTATCGGATTGAAGTATATACAGATGATGCTCCAAAGAGCAAAATTTAGTATATCTATATGTGTTCACTTTTTTAGCATTTTTCGTTGTATAAGAGTATTAGAAATCGTACTGGGAGTGTGTCAAGTTTCGATTTTTTAATGTCTCGTATAAATTACCTGTTATTAAAAGCGTAGAAATTTATTGCCATTTCTAAGTTGCCTTTACAAGGGAAAAATCTCGATTCGAACAAAAGTGTCATTTAGCATGCGATAGTGTAATAAAATTATACGACATTCAACGTGTTAAAATGCTTGTCGACATAGGAGTTTTGTATAATGTCACCGAGTAAATGTAATCTTGACGCATGAACATAAATTGAATGTTTTTAATGTTAATTGGGTCATATTGTATGTATATTACATTATACAATATATAAGTATTATAGTTAATTCAAAAAATACTTAATATGAAATATTTTCCATGAAAAATACGTGCTTGAAATAATGAAAATTTCCAGGAGACACACTTTGATTATTAGTTTCTGTACGCGAATTCATATTCATAGTACACTCTTGGAAAACTTTTATCCGAGATGAAAAAATATTGTGTAATTCACTTTATATGATTTATAAATATGAGGGGGACAGGTGATGAATATGAGCTGCTGAAAACCAAGAAAGAAGATTAAGCTCAAAAGGATCAAGTTAGATTGGAGTCGGATTCAGTTTACCATCTTCTCAACCCTCAGACGGTGTAAATTGAAAAAATACGCTCTCGGAAAAACTTCGCTAGGTTTTACCACATAAACACACCTGTTCACAATATTATATGATTAATATCAATATTTTGATATGAAAAACCACAATTTCGTATATGTAGATTTTTCAGCTGGGCTCAATAGTATGTACTGATTTTGATAGTCGCCTTCTTCATTAAGTGATATTCAAACATCATAATAATTATGTTATTATAAAAAAACTTTCTAGGAACCTTGAAATAGTACCGATTGACTATTTTACCTTTTATAACAATAAAATAACGATAGATTTTAAGTTCTCTTGTTTTAATCCTCTCTACGGATTTTCCACTAGGTGAAAATTTTCCGATTTTTCCGGTAGATAGACAGCAGGGGAAAAACGTCGTTAATAGCCGGGATAAGATTGCATCGAATAATTCTGTTTCATTTAATCTCGTATTCTAGAATCTACCCCGTGAAAGCTACCCTCGGTTTTTCCGATAGACGGTCAATGAAATGTTTCCACTCGACGTCACAAAGAAAATGAACAGCCGTCGCCTTACTAGATTTCTTAATTAAAAATTTCAATTTATTTTTCTCTTATTAATCTGTGCGTTTTTAATCTGGCTGCAGCTATAATTCGTACAAATCTGATTATGTATTTCAAAACTTAGACAATTGTCGCAAGTTTTTTTTCCTTAAACTTTTGAGTTCAAATGAATTATGAATCGATTGATCGTTTAATTTTAAAACAAATGAAGTAAGATTTATATTTCTTCAAATTCTATCAACTGAAAAGAAAAAATAATGTCGATTTAAGTTTATCGATAGTGTTCGATTTTTTTTTGTTCCAATACTAATTGAGACAAATTTCTGGATTATTTCCACCCCAATGCGATATTGATGCATATTGATAGGAGGGGTTAAAAAAAACTTATTTGAATATAGTCTGCTTGCGAACCATTAATTTCAATTAGACGTCGATAAAGTCAACGAGTCGACCGTCCTTTGGAAAAAAGGAAAACAACGGAATATTTTCGGCGAGTTTCCATGGAAAATTTTCATATTTATGTTCGGATAAATTAATACATTATGAAAATTTTTACCATTTTTCGTTTCGCGGAGGAGATCGCTTTGGACGCTATCCAAATCTATTGCCTGGAAAATCTAGGAAAATTCATGGTTAAGTACGAAAAATTGCACATATGAATTTAAAATTAAAAGGGAATATATCGTCTTTGATATAATAAGAATGTCGTAAAGAGCATACTAAATTACGTAGAACTAAGAATTGCAGAATGAAAGAATCTGTAAGTAGATATTAAATATTTCAAGAGTTTTCAATGAAGTTTTTTTTCGTATTTAAATGTGTAGATTTTTTTTCTATTTTTAGATTAAAATGGATGATATTCAGTAATCAGTTTGTTAAATATCAACGCACACCCGGTTAGAATAAATTCACAACAACATTATTAGCATGTATTTCATGCAATGTAGAGAAAATTGCTACTTGAGAGTCACATCAACTGAAAAATACAAATAAATGCTCTTATTGTATTAGAATAAATATTTTTGAATATAAAAATAGCTTACGATTACGTACCCCAAATTCAGAAATAAAAAAAATCCGCACAGAGCAAAAAATCACAAACCCCCATTTCTCGCGCATTACAGCCGAACAAAAGCGCAAATTGCGCACAATTCTCTGAACAAAATAATGTCGTGAATGCGAAAAGAGCACGAAAAAAGACACGAAAACACACACACCTACTACATATATTCATACATTTGAAAAAATATTATAAAATCGAACATATTTCGCACGATTGTGCGAGAGACACGTGTTGTGCTCGCGGACCGTGGCTCGAGTGCGACAATAAAGAAATTCCAACAGTTCGCCACCCCCTTTTATATGCAGACATTTCATTTATTTTAGCGATGGGGTCGTGTGGGATAGGGGCGTTTTAGCTTTTTATAATACAATTTATAACCGGGATGGGGTCGTTTCTAATCTCCGGCTCTAGTTCGGCGGGTTGGGGTTGAATCGACGCTCGGATTCGTGTTGCGTGTAGTTTTTCGTTGAATTTTGTCATTAAATTGTTTTGAAAAATTAAATTGTCTTAATTTTTGTATTAATTGATAGTTATTATGATTTTGATTTAGAAATTTAGACGAAATAATGGGTAGAAATGTCACATTTCATCAACATATGCTCATGGATAGATTTTAAATGTATTTCGATCGATATATTTATTAGTTATTTTATCAATGTTAACAGATCATATTGAATACCAAAATTATTTTTTTACATAATTTAAAAGATCTGATATCGATAAATGTTTTTAATTTGGTCATTTTTGAAAGTTTAAAATGGCGGACGTATAATATTGGATCTAATAGAAATATTGTTTATAATTCTGAAACTGTATACTTTTCAAAAATATATAATTTTATTCATCCGCAACAGCTTTTGAAAATGTTTCATTTGAATCCTGAAAAAGTATTTGTACGTTAAGCTAATGCTACTATAGAATGTATTATATGATTACATACTAATATACCTTACTCGTCGCAGAAGTTGAAAATTGGGTCAAATTAGAAATTTTATTTTTAATCTTAATCTTTTTTCATAATTTTAAGATTTATGTAAGTTGGAAAAGTTAGAATAAAAGTATGCATGTAATAGATAAGTATAAGTTTGAATATAAGTTACCAAAATTATTTGAACTTGCATTTTAACAATAAATGAGTCATGAAAAAATTAACCAAAATATTGCATAGAAAGCACTTTTTTGTGTTTATGTCTATTTTTCAGTAAATTTCATTGTTAATCAAATTGTATAATTTTTACGATTGTAAAATAAAATATACATATTTGAGACCTAAATAATTTTTCAAAATAAAATAAAATCGCATCCCTAATGCAATTTGAGCATTATTCCAAACACGCAACAATTGCACAACGTGTGATTTCGCAACGTAACTTAAAGCGTTACCGTTGCGATTATGCATCGTGCGATGCACCGAAACTGAATATACAACCCCCTTAACTTCCGCAAACACCCCCCTGTTTTTATTTATTTAAATATGAAATCTCCAATTTACATATTCATGACCGTCTTGGAATTTTCGGGGTACGCACCAGTGCCACATAGTGGTGGGGCCAGCGTCCGAAGCGGTTACTGTTTATCATATAAACGACAAATTTAACTACTCGGCGCCCCGTAATTAATTTCAGCCCTTGAACAGAAGGGTTGAATATTTATCTTTATGCGTGTGTGCTTTGGGCGTGTGGAAAAATTTTTGTCGTCCGGTTTTGCAGTCGATGGTTGTAGATGAAGATTAAGGGTGGTTTCGTACACTGTGCATAGTGCAGTTTTTTTTTTATTGTTTGCAGTTATGTCTCGTTAGATTAAATTAATTTTAGAGATTCACATAGTCAAAAAAAATATAAAATTAAAATAAGTCCTAGTAATTTAAAATTATGTCAATCGAAATTTAAATAATGTCAATTAAATTAAAAATAATGTCAATTGAATACAAATACAAAAATAATTAAAATCTAACAATTTTTCGTCTAACTGTATTTACAATTTTGTTTTCTATCCTAGGTTTTTTCTGAGTTCCAGTTGCTTGGAAACTCTTGGACATAGTAGAAATTTTTCTCTTCGGTTGATCATCATCGAATTTTCGTTTCTTGGCTACTCCTTCGGTTCTTTTGATGTTCAGCCAATCCTTTTTAGCGATCTTGGTATGCTCCTTCAATTTTTTCTTCAGAACTTGATCTCTTCTGATGATTTCAGACCAGTGTCTGCAAATCGTTGAAGCAGTGTATAAAGATCTGCCGTCCAATAATCTGTAACAAAAGAAAGAAATTATTAGTTATTGAAATTATAAAATCACTCAATAAAACATGTATAAAAATATTTACCTGAAGACGAAACAAATCATCTCGATAGGTAAACGCGAGAAATTATTCTTGCAATCGTTTCCAAAAAGCGGTCCAATGGCTTGTAATAGAGTGAAGAGGGCCTCCATCTCGAAAAGCTTAGGATGCTGATTCCGTAAATGAAAATCTACGAAACGGTGATATTTCTTCTAAAAAGTCACCAGTCCATTGACTTCAAGTGTAGCTCGCCGAAAGTTCTTTAAGTACTTGTTCGATGTAGCTCGCCGAAGGTAACTTAACTGTATCGTTGATATAGCTCGTCGAAAGGCTCAACATACTTTTATGTATTCAAATTATAATTTAATTTTCTACATGAACTCTATACCAGTTAAATATATTCAAATTATACCAGTGTCTACATATGTACATATGTATGTATTACTTTTATGTTGAGTAAAGAAAAAAAGAAGTTTCTCGTAGAATCAATAAAAGCTTATACCTCGTTAATCCTATTCAATCTGAAACTTTTGCGTATATTTCGTATGAAATAGAATATAATGATTAATATTACTATAAAAATGTGTAATCATAAATATTTTTTTCTTCGAAAATATTATAACTCATCTGACTAATCTAGCTGATTTCATCGTTAATTGCGAAGACAAATACCTGCCAAATGATGCATTATCCTAACTTATTTCCAACATTACTCAATCGCCATTATCACCTTTCAGTATAACTCCTTTTTAAATACTCCTTCGAAGATTCTAATAACGCCACTGTTATACATACCTGATATCGCAAGTGCGGAAACAAAAGCGCTTAGATCTAATGGCACTTGCGAAACTTCAGCAAACCGTCTTCCGATGGTTTCCCTTTGTACAAATGATGAATATAAATTACGCCAAAGGGTTGAAAAGGGCGCACCTCTTACGAACTACTGAAAATTTTTACATCGCGAAATTCACCAACGCGTCATTTTCCTCATTCTCGCATCCCATTTGTTCCAATTTCGAGCATCCGTTCATACGAGAAAATTCCCCATAGCTCGATTTGAATCTGCTATGTTGGAACGGGGAAAAAACGACAAAAGATAAGACGATCGTTTCGAAAAGTGCGCCCTTTTTCCGCGGCATGATCCATTCAATATTGGGCGCATAAATCCACTTATACACAAAAGCGAGCTGATTGAAGGGGCGGCGAAATTCCGATAAGATTAGTCGTTGTTTCGTATCGAATCGTGTCCAATGTGTCGTGTGTATGCAGTAAGCTCGTTCATGACGTGTATGGGACACATTACGGGTGGTTCTCAATTTTTTTTAGTCAAAATTCGAATCTGAATCTATTTTCAATAGTTCCGATATGATTGCTTTTCAATAGTTTCGTAATCATGGGTACTGGCTCCTAAATTTAATTTATTTTTTTAGAGGTGTCTGAACTAACGACTTGATATAAAGTGACTCTTGAAGAGCAATTTTTAAAGGAATCGTTTTGTGAAGTGTTGTAAACAGTTTTCCTCGAATCAAACGGAGAAAATATTCGAGAGGAATTGGCTGAGTGGACACTTTTCAGTTACGAAAATCGATTCTCGCCAAAGTACTAGTGCTGAGAAACGAATCTAGTATTTTCACAATTCTACTTTATTTATTTTGTGTGTAAACACAATATACTACTGTATTGCCGATCTGTCTAACATTATCATCTTATTGTATCATATGTATGTTTAATTTTAAACTGAATGTTTCACCCTATTCTCAATGTATTCGAATTGCAGTTCAAACGTGCAACTTTTCAACCATATGATAAGATAACATTTCCTATTCTATTAGATGTATATTTTTTTACTTATATTTAAGTATTCTTTATTAAGCTTTTACTCGTTTAATATTTTAATATTTAAGATGCACATGTTTCTTACATTTTGAGAAGTTCTGTTATATTTAGGGTACGAGTGTGCAGAAATGGGGTGAGCAAAATGCTTCATAGACCGCATTAGTGACATGCGAGTGAAATATTGATAGAGTGCGGCTGCATAGATTCAATTTTGTGCATACGTTTTCAAATCTTATATTAAATCGATATTGTGAAGTGAATAACGAAAAGATTTCCCTAACAGATACAAATATAAAAACCAGCCATTTTCCTATAAACGAATAATTTTAAATGAAACGTAGCATGATTTTATATAAAAAGTCAAGCATTTCAATTCGAATCTAATCTTACACATTCAACAATCTGAACCAACATAAACTATTCTAAAAATTGAATGCATCCATTAATTTTCGGTGACATCCACCACGTTTAATTACGGTGATTGGTTTCAGTGAGAGGGCGCTATAAGAACGCGAGCACGAATTCCTTGTAAGCTAGGTTTTGAAAAAAAAGCCAGCTTTTCGCCAAAATGCGAATCATTAATCAGAGCCGAGTGACTGCTGCAAGGCGCATTTCTGAAAGCTGAAAAAAAATGATGAAAAATGCAAATCAGCCACCGTTCATATAGAAAGAGGCGATTTTGTGGGACAAAGGGGGTGGTTTTAAACGGTTGTCGTTGTCGTTTTTCCGACTTTTCTTGGGTGTGTATTATATTTTTTTTTTCGTAGAACGAGCCATTTTCTTTCCACGTGGAAAACTCGTTCTCGAAAATGGATATGTATATTGCTTGTTCAGTGCACAGACTTTATTAAAAATTTTGGAAAGTGGATAATTTTCTGATCGAATGATACAAGTTTTTCTTTTTGGTAATATCTTGTTGTTTTTTCGGAATTAAAACTTGACCGAGTATTAATTGTGTACTCAAAAATAATGCTTTGGCTTATTTTAGAGTGAGATCTACATATATTATTTGTGGTCATTATACTTATAGCAACATATTTGCGTAAAGCTTTTTCATCAGATTACTTTTGTTTTTATATATTTTCTCGATTTTTTGAGACCTTAAATTTTAGGTTATAAATGAAAGTATAAACGCATTATGCAAAAACTTAACGAAATAATGTAACATTTTTGAAATTCATTAAAAAAAGTGTTCTGAATTAAAATAAATACTATATTTCAATCAAATCAATCGATTCGAAGTCTCTAGTCAATCTTGTGTATATTATTCGGGGTGTCCTAATCAAGCGATAACTGCTAGTTAATTAAACCGTCCCGTTTTGATTCGGTGTTTACCTAATTATAAATATTCCCCCTGTTTATGTTATTGTGCACACATTCACATCTGAATAAGCACGCCATTGATTCAAAGTCCCGATTCAGAATTAGGTACGCGCCATATCCGAGGAAAATGGCTTTTCCAAAATGACTTTTCCATCTGGTTTTCTTTCTGTTCGCATTTCTAAGTGTGTTGTTTTGTATTTATCTAGATGCGAGAAAATATTCCTTTACGCGTCGTTGAAAAATGGAAGTATTTAAATTGCGCGGTTCGCTGGAAATAATTTAAGCGCTCTAAGCAGAAAATTAAGCCACTTTTACTTTATTTATATCTCGCTGTATTTTATTCACGAATTTGAAATTATTTTGCTTAATATTTGCGTGAATATTACAAAATTAATTCAATTTAGTTTTGATCGTTTAATCGTTAAATAAGATCATTGAAAGTTTTTCCAATTTTGTAAAAAACAATCATCGAACGAATTTTTAATTTATAATAATTTGAATTAAATATTAACTTGATGCATACTTAAAATCGATCAAGATAACCGACAATTACTACCAAATTAACATTAGGGGAAATATCAGCCATGATTTACGAACGTTGAGGCAAACTACCGAGATAAGAGCTTCGGCTCGAAGTTGCAAACTCGACTTAACACACACAGCCTTCAAATCAATCCCTAGACTTTTCCTAACCTTCCCATATAACATATCGATAAATATCCAACAATCAGTCACAATATTTTGGCACAGCTAGTTCTGAACCGAGCTCCATTTGTCACCGCTTCATCCCCACGACCGGTTAACAAGTCCTCCACGTGCATGGATATCCACACGTGCATATTATACGTCCATCTTTTCTGTTCAGCCTGCAGCCATTTCTGGTCCTGGCCAGGATCCAACTGGCCAAAAACCGACTGAGGGTAGTTTTGGTCGTTTTTGGCTGCGAGGACCGAAAGTGCGATCACTTCTCATATTCAGGGACGCTCGGGTCACTGCCAGGCTTTCTTCGTTTGCATAGTCTCTTTATTGTTTTTCGGTGGCTGGGTTTTAGATTTGTGGATTCGATTGTGGTAGTTATTTTCTTCATATTGAATTTTATTTTATGTTTTATACGACGACTTAAAAGGCCAAAGGGTACAAATGACTTTGTGGTGATTTCGAGAAAAGCGCGTTCAAAGTTGACCAAGTACCTACATGTATTAGAAGGAGGTCGAGTGATTTGATTATATATTCCGATACGTTCCGAATTCGTTTATATCCTTTTGCCACCGAATAAATGAGCGTGCATAAAAGTGATTCCTTTGCATAACTCGATTTTAGTAAAAATGTCACTTATACCTCTTGTTCTTTTCGATCGTTATATAATTTAACTCTTTAAATGCACTTACGTGTGATTGATGATCAATCGAAAAGTACAAACATGTATAGAACGCTTTTTTCGACGTTTGTCGATCGACGTTTCGATTGGTTATTCCCTAGGTGATTATCCAGTGATTTTTAAACTGTAATAGATTTTTTTAAATATAAAATAATTGCATTTGAATTCGCTTGAATTTCAATACATATTATAGTTTAAGACGGAAATAGCCGTACTCGATTTTGGTAAAATTTGTCTAAGCTCAATTTTCAGTATAGATTCATACTCGAATACTAAAATATCAGATTTTCAACATAAAAGATCATATGTGAAATGAGATTTTAATTCATTGAATACGGTTCGAAATTCTTATCTCTGAACCGATGATTTATACTCAATCGCACGTCTATCGAAGCCTTTCCATTCGAGATAAAGCATCTCGACAAAAATTCAATATAAAACGAACGAACCAACATGAAACGCACGATTAAATCGAAATTCCTCGAAGCTCTTACTGGAAAAAAAAAATCCCAAATGACCGAAACTTTCATCAAACGCACGCCGAAAGAAGCCTTCACCTATACGTGTACCTACATTTTCTCTAAACATACAATACTCTTTCCACACATCACAAAAGGCGAAAAACGCTCGGGGACACAACGATATAATGAAGAACGTATTTTTTTCCTTGTCCTTTTTATATATTTTCGCTGTGCACATTTCCACCTTCCCCTTTTTATTTTCGGAGGAGAAGTTTGATAGCTTTTGTCACGTTTCCATAAGATTCAAATAAGATAAAGCCGTGTCGCTCTCTTTTTACTTTTTTATTTATTTTTCTTTCGCACAAGCGCGTATTTGTTCCGCGATACTGAAGGGGTTAGAAGGGCTTGTAAACCCTTTAACGCCCGTGGGAATTTTCGCGAAGGTTTAGCACCCATGTCACTGTGCGACGAGAAAATCAATGCTTGTAAAACGCCACTTGTGCATATATACATAATGATGTGTATCCTTTGCAGATGACAGTTTACATTATATTTGCATTGTGCCGTGTAAGGACGAATATATTAAGGAAGGTGTATTCGATTTTTTTTTCATACTAGTAAATCTTGTTGGATGTGCATAGTTTTGAGTTGGAAATATGAAAAATATCTTTTATACATACAATACAATAGTGAGAACAGCAAAATCCGAACTCGATAAAAGTCAAATTATTTCAATAAAAATACATACGTATGTACAGAAATACCATTGAAATATTGGATTGAAAAAAAAATGAATCGTATCCATTCACAAATTTTAGTGAATAGTCATGATTTTCTAGCCTCTATCAGTTAGATGATATTTGAATGATAGTGAAGTAAATTGTACAATACCAACAGTAACAGTTTAAAATTATTTATAGATTGAAAAAAAGAACTTTCAAAAGTAAAATATTCATTATGATTGCAAAAATATTGCAAAATTGTTTGCTTAAACAAATCTCAAAAATGTCAATACATTTTTTTGAATCTAATTAAATAGAAATATTCAGAGGCAATTTCTAAGCTCAACCTAGTAATTTTCAATTGACACTTATATACCTTGGTTTCTAAAATTCTCATAAGTAGTTTTATTAGTTTAACATGAATTAACTATATTCTTGTTTCATTCGAATCGCCAACATGGCTCAATCTCGCAAATTTTTAACGACTCGACCAAATCTCATTATTTTTCTAGAACTTTGCGCGAACGTTGATTAATCGCATTTTCAATTAATTTGCCGCGGGAAAAGGAGAAAAAGAACGCTTTCAAAGAAAATACAAATTCGTTATAGAATTTCTTTAAGGTCCTCGGAGTCGAGACGCGAGTCTCGTCGAGACTTTCGAGATTTAATTCATTTACGAAACTTCTCGAAAGAGTGATGAAATAAACGGCATAAACACGAATATTAGATTCAAATTGGCCTCAGCAACAGATGATGTCTCAATTTGCAAAAGCGATTATTTTAAAAGCTGCGTTTCGTGCTGCGAATTGCTCGTATTTAGGCTGCCTCGTTATGCTCACGCTCGTTATGTATTCAATTTTTTTCTTCAAAAGTACTGTAGATACTCCAATTATGTGATTTCGCAAACATAAAATTCAACAAGCGACTGGATTAATTATATTTTTAATCATTTTTATTAATTCATTGCATTCCTCAAACTTATATGTATAGTTAAAGCGATTTTGAATCAAGTTGAAACTTATTGATACCTTATACATCAATTAGTTTAAAATGTTTGTGATAGCCGTGTCGGGATTCAGTGCTTTTGTTGAAGCAAAATTCTAATATTGTTGGATTTGGTCATTTTTCTTAATTGATGTGAAGCTTCGATCATTTTTATCCAATATTTGATCCATTCGATTGTAAAAAAGTATTAATTTATTTTTTCATATTAAGATTCATAAAATGATCAATTTTTACGCCATATTATGTGCATTGATAACAACTTTGATTAAAAACAATCAATTGAATAAAAATATATAACGTTGAAAACATCAAAAATCATTTTGAATCGAATCGAAAAACAATTGATTCGGCAAAAGTTAACAAAACGTCAACGATGACTGACAAGTGTGGCTCGTTCACCCCATTATAAATGACGCTCTACACCCGCGTATTGTGCAATAGGATGAAATGCAGCTATGAAATGTGCATTCGTTGCAGTCAGACATGTGATACGCGTGAAATGCGACAGCCGAGGATTATCGGTGAATATTAAATTTCTGCCTACTGTTTCCCCTAAATTTTTGCCGCCGTTTTAGCCAATTTTCACAGTGAAAGGGGGTGGAAAGTTTGAGAAGCTCTTGATCCGATCCGGATTCGTCGTCAGACGTCAAATTAAAGAGACGTGTGCGCGCCGCATTAAACAATGTATCAAGTGATGCAAAAAAATTAACATTTTTCAATTTTTCAAACATATTTAAATTGTATTTTA
This sequence comes from Cheumatopsyche charites, assembly GCA_024721215.1. Classification (NCBI taxonomy): domain Eukaryota; kingdom Metazoa; phylum Arthropoda; class Insecta; order Trichoptera; family Hydropsychidae; genus Cheumatopsyche; species Cheumatopsyche charites. The sequence continues at coordinate 9,389,458 of CM045580.1, forward strand.
TTTTAATTAAAAAAATATTTTTTTCATTTTCATATAGTATGAAAAGTTTTTTTAAAACAATTTTGCTATTTTTCGTTTCAAATTAGTACCGTAGGTGTTCAATACTGATAATTTAATGCAGGGGTGTTGAAAATTATTAAACTTTCCCATCTTTCAAAGATTTATGGTAATGTTTCAATTTGAAGTTTTTCATTTCACCCTCCGTACTCTAGGTCGAAGAGTTGCCAAGTTTTTATATTAATTTTTCTTAGACGCGTTTGTTGCTTTTTAATTCAATGTAGGAATTTTTCAAAGTTTCTCAATCTCAATCCAGATAAGTTTGCGAGGATCCTCACTACATTTAGCCAGTGATAATGTAGTGGTATAAAACATTTGTGCTTGCCGCATTGGACTTCAGTATTGATACTGAATTCGAGCCATGTTGGTTCCTAATCAAATTCACACATAGATGACTTGATATATTCGTTTAAATACTTTGAAGAATTCGATTCGAAAAAAGTTTAATTAATCACTTTACAAAACAGTTACTAAAGATGGATCAGTTCGTTCAATATTGTGCTCTTATTTTTTAGCTTAACAGCATATAGCGAATGATTACACGAGAATTTCAAAATAATTTGACAGCAATACATGTACCAAAAAAATGAATAGATCAACAGAACACATCAAAATGCCCCCATACACCTCAAACTAGGCGCAATCGATACGTGCAACAAAAGGGGAGTTTGGGGCGGTGTGTACACACATTTCTGGGTACATGGTGTCAATGAGTACATACATAGGGGCAATGAAACGGTCACTGGACGAAATCGAGACATAAATTGAATTCGAGAGCGAGGAGAGCCTTCGTCTGACGTTGAATGATGTGCAGGTAGTCGAGCTTTGACGTTCGAGTACATTTTGTGTTCTGCGGTGACTGTGTGGTTGTGAATCTTGACGAAAAATCGAATTGAATATTCAGCTGAATGATTCGAGTTTTGTGGATTTAGAAGAAGGTTGAAGTTTGGAATGTGCTGACTTTCATTGTATGGTTCACACTTGTGGATAGTAATTAAGTAGTAAGAATATGATATACTTAACTATACTTAACCAATGTTAAAGCCCTGTCCACATGACAGACGTTTTACATGTGTTTCGATAGGAAACTTGGTGCATGCTATAGGCGTTCGAAATCCGTTAAATTATCGAAGGTTAAGCTAGGTTTTGCGCAACAAGCAGCAAGCGGCAAGCAGCATGTAGCGTGGTCAACAATAGGAACAATGGATACCCCAAAAAACAGACTCTATTGTTCCCATTGTTGACCATATACTTACTACTCAACCATAATGTCCACTTTAGGTCTAATTACTCTGTAGTTTAGTAGTATAAAATGTCAAGTACTTAATTAAAAATAGACATATAAACGAATTTATCAAGAATCTACTATTTTTCGTCGATTTCCATGCGACATCGGAAAATATTTTTGTAATTGCTCCAAGTATAGTTTTTAAGGCTTCCTTCGTTTATTTGAGGATACAGTACAAAGGGGCAGGTGCAGTCGGTGTCAGCTGTCAGTGCAGACGAGGGTAACTAACTGTAACGTGCACACCCTAGTTGCGATTATGTTATTCAATCTTAAACAAAAAAAAAATACATATACGTATGAGATAAATACTGCCGAAACGTATAGAAAAGTGTGAATTGTGTTTGTGTATCTGGGCGTTTATATGGAACGATTCGCACCCTCTTCACTGAGAGATATGTTGCTCTTTTTATCTGTGTTCCTCCGTGTCAATATTTTTTATATACAATTTCGAAAAGCGAGGAAACGTCAATGTTTCGATTCGAGTCGGCATCATATTGAATTGAGAGAAATCGTCTATAACGTGAAAGGATGTTTGTGATATATCAACGGAGATATTTCGATTTGATTGCCTTCAATAATATGAGATTAAAAATATCAAACGATTCAAAGGCGATCTTTTAACCCATTCGTGGGCTGAAGAACTTTTCTCAGATGACAAATTGGTCAAAAAATATTAATAATAAAAGTTTCTATATAATTTTGAACATTTTTCAATTTATGTACTATCAATATTTCATTTCAAGCAGTAAAATTGGAAAATTGTGATTTCAGTGATCGACATACACATTATGGAGCATTTTTTTTAAATCTTTTTGTATGGATTTCTGACTCATTTTAACCGGAAATCGTCCTTTGGAAAACATACTTCCCACCTATATCAACTATACTTTTAATTGGATTATTTATTTTAATTATTTATCAAATGTAAATTTTCCTCAATTTATTTCAGAAAAAATTGTGCTTCACCCCCAAAGGGTTAAGTGACTTCCGATTTTCCTCGAATTTTCCGACTCTCGAGAGCGACTTTTCATCCGCGATCGAAATCGCTAAATGCGCGCGGCACAAAAGCAGCCGTTTTCCGGCGACCAGATCGACATAATTGAACGTTTCAAAAACGGGTTGAATGGAGGCTTTTGCGGCTCGTGTTTATTCTTAGGATGTTAAAAATACAACGTCATCGCGAGCCGGTCGTAATTGCCGCCCTTGTCGACTATTTGCGCTCGTAATTGGGAAATTCTCTTCCGTTTTAGCGATTTGTATTGATTCAAAGAGGGTAAGGGGATTTTTGTCTATTCTTCAATTTTCTATGATTGGGGATGGTTAATTTGAGAATATTTCTGTTCATTGACTCATTTTTATAATCTAAATATAACTTCCTATTATAAAACTTTGACAGTTTTTCCAAGCTATTTCAATTATTAAACATTTTTTCATTCACTGTATATATGGGATTTTCATGGAAAAGTAGGTATCAACATATTTGAATCTATTTCTTATAAAATCACATCCATATCTCCATAACTTCATTTGAAACAAGTTTTAATGAAAAATCGAACTAAATTGAATACGAAAAAATGTATTACGAAGAAACTCGACCAAAATTCATCGCTCATCTGAAATTCCGTTACAATCTTTGGCTATATTCGCATTGATTGGAGGCTTTCGCGGCATTCAATTACGGCCAGATAGCGAGATTTATGAATTGCCCATACCTTATTGATGACTCCGGCACTGGGAGGCCGGAAAAATATTTGCAGCGCGTGCAGAAAACATTTTCCGATTTTCCGGGCGACACGCAACATCGAGAGCTCGTGTAATTTATATGGAAACTCCCATATCGCGGTCCCCCCTCACGTGGAAAACCCGGATCGTTTATGGCCTTGCTGTATTTTATATATATATGTATATATTATATTGTATATAGATCGGTATATGCGCTTTTTCGTATATCGGATAAATAGCAATCGGGGGAGAAAAATTATAACGCTTACAGCGTATTACATCAATGTCGAATCTAGCGGCGCTGGGCTCTTTTTTTTCGTTAGGGTTTTTTTTTTTGAGTTGGTGTTAATAGGTTTTGTTTGATTGGTATTAATTTTTATATTTTATATTGAATTGATTAAAATGTTAATTTATTTTTTTTCAATGAAAGGTTCAAAAACTATGTATGTATGTAATTTTAAAAGGTTCATAGAAATGGAAATCATTATATCTCGATTCTTCATTTTTTCATAATTTTTATATGAAGCAAATTAATTGAATAGGTATATTGCCGAAATCGAGTTATGCAAAAGAATCGCTTCTATGCAAACTGATTTATTTGGTGGCAAAAGGATATAAATGAATTCGGAACAAGTGCTGAGATATATCATCAAATCACTCTACCTAACACATGTAGGTACATGGTCAACTTTGAACGCGCTTTTCTCGAAATCACCCCAAAGTCACTTGTACATCTTGGCTTTTTCGGTTGTTAAATATTGTAGACTATTTAGATATAAAATTAATTTGAGAAAATTTTAAATTATTTCAAAAAATAAAGTTTATTTAATATTTATAATATTAATGATTATTCAATCAAATAACATCATGTAAACTAGAATACTCGTTTTTTCCATAAATTTCATAATGTATCATTGCGTCCTGTATGAAATGCCTCACTTCATTTCTGGGTCGCATATTGCGTGGAAAATTCGCCGATACGGTAAAATAAAAAAGGATACGTACACCCTTCGGTGACCGTAGAAAAAAAAAGGTAACAACCCCACAAAACGAGAAAAGTGTGCAAAGAATATTATTACATTTCATACGGAATCGGTTCCACGAGTTGAATGTTTGTTCTGGCGATTCCGATATCCCCGATAATATTGCCTTCCGGCTTTTCCCGCGTCGTATATAAAATTTTCCATTTTCCCCGCAGTTAGGACCTTATTCTCTTTATGTGTACTTGGGCTAAAAAAAGACCTAGCCGTTCTTATCCGAAACGCATCCCTTCGCACTTTTCCTAGTTGCACATGGGAGTTTTCCTCGCGTCGGAAAATCTGTTTGTTCGACCGATGAGGGTTTTCTTCGTAATTTCCGATTCAATTTTATGCACCCCCACGTTGCAAAGCGTCAACTTGAGAGGTCTTTCGGAAAAAGCGTCTATTTCTCGTTTGTATGTTTTGAATTGTACGTCTGCTTTATAAGGGACGCACTCTACATCTAGATGGATTTGCCGATAGAAGTGTGTCCATAATGGGCACCATATTTCTTGTGCAAAACCTTCGGAAGGATTCGAATATATATTCAAATATGAACCGGAATATACAAATTTGAATTCTATATAACTTTGAAATGAGTGATGTAAAAAATATTACTGACTGCGCTGCAAAATGTATCGAGTTCGTTTCAATAAAATAGTGCATCTTGTGTATGTAAGTAACGAAAATAGAATATTATAGAAAATCCTGGTTATATTCGCGAAATGCGATTTCAGACGTTGCAACGTGTAACAAAAGATACTTTAGCACCGGCTTAAACTCGGTTACCTTTTCTCTGAAAATAGTCCAGTAGCACACAAACGAAAGTGTTCGAATGGAAAATAATAAATTCTGACAAATGTAAATGAAATTTAGTATTGAAATCGTTCCGAAGAAAAAAATGAAACACAATACATTCATTGATATTTGCGGCCGAGGCGTTTACAAAAAAAAAATCCCCGAAGAAAAAGAAGAAGAAGGAAAACGTTCAAAGGAGAAATGAGTACGTCATAAATATTTAAGACGAATTTATCACTTCTGTGAGAGAGAAGTCAAAATGTGAGCAGGCAGTCGAGCCCAAGGAAAGGAAAAAAAGAAAATAAATACAAAAAGAAAAGGAATATTGTAATCTCAATCACGCACCCCAGTTACGGCGTCTATATAGAAGAAAAGATCTCTTCGAGTGCCTGCGCGTAATCTGAATATCTTATTTCGTATTTGCGAAATGTAATATTTTATTTTTTTCATAAAATCTCGGCTTGCATATACTAACGCGTATATTTGAATCAAACGAGCGGAAAATATTTGCAGAATTTTAAATTTAAATTTTCGAAATCATCTACTTATATTATATCGAATCAGTTTAAAAATTGAATAACCAGTGAAATATTGAACCATACCTACTATTCATCTTTTCATCTAACTAACCGAATATACTAGTTAACTGTAACTCAACTATCTAATACTATGAGTTATCAAACTATGTGTTCTTTTTCGTATCCGCAAGTACATTTATGAACTTGAACAATAGTATTGACCACAAATGTTTTGAGACATTTCCGTTCGTAAGTACGTAGGAAATATCGAAAATTTAGCTGTCACTCCGACATAGCATTACACAAGTAATATAAATATATAAATATTATTTATGGAATTGAGAAATTTTTATATTATAAGAGTGATCAACTTGTTGAAAATAAATATAAAAAAAATATATATATCAAACTGTTTGAAGTGACTTTTTTCAATATTACTCCCCAATATGATGCTGCAATTTTAGTTTGAAAATTTATAAGAATCATTGCAAATTTTTATACAAAAATCAACTGTCAACATAAAATTGTGTTTTACGCACTAATGTGACTGAATAATTATTAAATTAAAAACTTGAATCTTCACTATTTTCACGAATATCCAACACAACTCCTACTACCAATCGAAGCCACAAAACGACTCTCAACACTCAGATAAATGAAATTAAAAATTCCAAAAAAAAAAAAAATCAAAAGCCACCCCAGACGCAAAAATAAAGGACTGAATTGAATCGTCGTAATGAAAAAAAAGTAATATAGCTTTTTTCCGAGGCACTAGAGATCGACGCGGGGCAATTCAGCATTTCTGACAGTTCATCCCGTTTGGAGTGTGCCGAGGAGAGGACAGGGCCGGGTCCAGGCAATTACCCGACTGTCTGGGCCCACGGCCACAAAGGCCCTCGGTTTTGGGTTAGAATTGACGCAAAAAGCCCCAAACGACCGACGGTAATTTCCCGTCTGACTCTCCTCGCCGCTCGATGTATGGGGTGTTCTGAAAACTGTCATTTTGCGTGTAGTCGTCATGATTTGTGGTCGATTTTAATTTGATTTGAGTGTTAAGGAAGAAGTTTTTTCAAATTTAAATTTGGATATTAATAGTAATTTTAATTTTATTTTTTTCAATCCGAACTGATGCCAATAGTAGATGAACTATGGTCAAATTCCTAAATTAATCACACAAGTAAAGAAAGTCACAGTTACGTAATTCAATTGGAATGAAGCCTAGCTTATACTAGTTGTTGCATTTTCTATGATAAGGATAATTGAAAGTTATCTACGATTGCCACAATTTAATTTAATGCGATTCAAACAACCAAGTATTCTATTTTAGGAATCATATCGTAAATACAAATTATCACTTTTTGAGGATTTTATTTAATAAAAATCGAAAAAAATGAGAGAAAATAAAGATTGAGATGTGAATTAATATTTTTAACTCACTATTACAGCGACAGTATCGATTCCAATACACTATAATCTAAACATGAATACTTTTATGCTATTGATTGATAATATTTTTAGAATTTTTGGTAATACATTTTAACTTTTAGATCATCGGTTTGTACAACTCACACCTATCAACTTATAATTAAACCTATTACAGTTAAACTTAATAACTGTATACAAAAATAATACTGAGCTTTTATCGAATTCTATCTAACGATTAAAAGATTATCTCTCAAACTTTGCATATAATTTCGATACCTTAATTCATCTACTAACATAAACATCAACTGGTTCATCAAAAATCCTACAATTAGGAAATTTACAACACTCTATATACCCCTCGAGAGAACTGTGGGCATCTCTCCGGTGGCCGAAAAGGAGACTCGGTTCCGAAGAATTTTCCACTTTTCCATATTTTTCCTTTCCCTCCTTTTTTTAATCAATGCGTCCTCGGCGCGAAACGTGACCCATTCAAATGAGGACGATGTCGAGATGCGGTTTGGTGCCATTTTCGCCTCTTTATTCCGCTTTTTTTCTGCCGTCCTTCGCCAGAAAGCGATCCGATGAAAGAAGTTTAAGGGAAAAATTTGAATTGCTCCGAATTGGGGTCGCGAAGTGTGTTCGATAAGGTCGTAATTGGAAAATTTTACTGTTTTACAATATTCCGTTTTTTTTTCAGCGATGGATAAATTTTGAAACGTATTTTCGAGGGCTTTTGTGAAATGAAGCGGAGGAGACTTTGAATTTTCGTATGAAATTTAAGAAAGTGTACACATGTCATACATGTGTTTTTTTTTATCAAATATTAGATGATGTGACTCGGATTTGATTGAAATTCAATGGAAATTAAGCTGATTGTGAACTATTATATAGTATTTATTGTAAATGTATGCTCGACAAAAATTTGTGACAAAAGACAAATAGACAGACAGAAAGATGCACGTAGTAGAAATTTTAATAAAAATATGAAATAAAAGAAATACGATATATTGAAACATATAGATAAAATTACGTAGTGAGTGTAGACTGAGCTTAATATGTTCACTGCGACTTGGTGCACAAAAGCCACCTTATTTAACATCAAATATTTTAAACCCTTTTAATCGTTAAATGCAAATCGTAATGATGTAGAAATATTCTTATTGTTAGATGTGTACATAAAATCACTAAAATTTTCGATTGATCTCTGTTTTGAACGAACAACGTCGTCGTTCATTTTCATTCACATACATATGTACCTACATAGATTTAAATCTAAAAAAAAATTTCATCTCACAGAAGATTATACAGAAATAATGACTCAATATAAATCATCCCCATTTATTATATAAAAAATATGTTATATGATTACACATTGAATAGTATTGGAGGGACGCCTTTGATCTGTCTCAAAAATCGCTTAACAGCCCGTAAACGACGTCGAGTCGCAGGACACCGCATCCTGGACATCCCCTTTATGTACGTACATATATTATATATATATATGAAACTGTGCTAGGGGTTGAATTTTGAAATCCCTATGGGACCCCAAAGAGCGGGAACGATCGCTCAATTAAATTCCCTCAGTTCATTTGACGCCGAGACGTTTGAGAGACGTACGACTCATTATTCACGCGACACGTGTTCCCACACAATATCGTGATTGGTATTACATTATACGAGTGTATCTAGCCCGTTGAGTATCAACGGATACATATTCAAGTGTAGATTCGATGTATAGTTCGTTTGAGCTCGATCTTTCGTTCGTGTGTTGCTTAATACGAGTGTTACGTATTGGTGTTCTATTAATTATTGCGTTTTAGCCAATGACAGTTCTTATTGTTAATGTGCTAGAATTGATTAGTGAATAAAATCATATATTGAGGATTGAAAGATTATGCTTAGTAAAGTTTTCATAAATGAGTTTGGTGGGAGATTTTATGTTTATCTTTTGAGTTATTCGAGCATAATCTTTCAATAGTTTGTCTTCAACTAATCAGCATCAAAGACTTTCAAACTCGATAGTAATAAAAACTTTAATATGTCGCTAACGAAACAAAACGTTTTGAATTAAAGACGTGGATTTGAAATAGAATATTCAAAATTATTTCAATATCTAATAAACATACCCATTTATGTTTAAAATAATTCCTGACAGCTAAGATTTTTAATAAAGAGTGAACATAAGTATATGTGATCCAAAGTCGAAACAATAGGATTTTGTAGATTCCATGTTAGTTATTATAGATCAAACGAACACTTTTCCATTTCAATTTTGTATTTGCAATGAAATTGTATCATACCGAATTTGATCCCAGACACAAACATTTGAAATCTAATTTCATTAAAATTCGCACAGAGACCGTACAAAGTCAAAAATTCAAAATTTCAAAACTCCCAGTGCAAAATCTCTATAATTTGGCACCCACCGTGAATTATTACGGTCAAAGTTGAGCTCTACACCCGGTCATGTACGTACTGATAAAAATGGAGAAATGTGGAGTTTCGCTTTATACAGCCGAGTCACGATCCTCGCGTTATTTTCTCTAACTGTATGCAAACTTAACACGTCTGTCTCGTGCTCGAAACTGCAATTTAACTTCCGACTTAACGCACATCCCCTTTACTCTACGTATGTAAATTTGAAGGGTGGATTTTTAGAGAGTGGCCCTGAAAATGTTCCCAGTATGAATATGTCGAGGGAAAAATATGTCTGCGGAGAGTCAACAATCGGGGTTGATTCGGAGGATGTTTATGTTTGTTATCGGTTTTTCCTTGTCGAGTTTTTTTTTTGCTTGAAATAAGATTTTGATATGAAATTTGTGATAGGTTTAGTTAATATATGGTTTGTATAAATTCTGCACTCGTATTAAAACATGCATGAAGATTCACTTGAATGCAACGAGTACGTTTTCAACGGTATGACCACATTTGTCACGTCAGTAACATTTCATATTGCCACGAGTGCAAGGCAACGTCATATCCGCAATTCAACACTAGAGGCCTATTTTGCATATTACATTTGGAGCACTATCATATAATTCTGTCACATTCACTATAAAATTAACCGTGCTCTGATTAATCAAACAGTTTAACACCAAGCGAAATGTTAATTTTGGCTAGAATCACTTGTTGCGTTGTACTTGTGTATATGAATTTTGACTGATGCGGTGAATTAAATCATATATTTTTTAACATCGATATATGCTTAACAATAAATAGGGATTCATTAATATTATAATTATATTTGTGAAAACTAAATGTAAAGGGGTATGAATGATAATTTATAATTTAGTCACTATACAAATTCATTTCTAAGGTCTTTATATGCATCACAGTCAATATGTGAAACGATAATCGTTCAGAAATAGACGCCATTTCTAAAAAAAATATTCAGGAATTGATTTATGAGTCTTTTATTGATTCAATTACGATATTAACTAACATAACTTAACCTAAACGAAAAAATATATAATTAGACAAATCCGAATCATACATACTAGAGAGTAGATAAAATAATCTTAAAATGTGTAAAACGAATGCAAAACAATACTTCCTTCAATAGGCAAAGATCACAATCAGAAATTTTCGCACGCTTTCAACAGATGTCTACAGATTAAAAATTCGATAAAATTAAAACTCGCACATATTTTTTTTAACTATTATCAATTCCATCGATACTTAATGCTTTATAAATCATAAAATATAATATCAAAGCAGCGTTCAGTGCGAAAATTCTAGACGGCCGTTTAGCGGAGGCTTTTCGCATATTTCGCCATAACCTTCGGGCCAACGCCTGTATATCACTCGGAGGCACATTCGCCACAATTTTACGAGCAGCATTTTAGCACCCGTTCCGTGGACCCTTTTCGCTTTCGTTTTTTGTCTGTTTACTATTATCGTTTCGGGTTTCCGCCAGAGAGAGTCCGTCTACGAACATTTTTTTGTTTATTATTTTCCGCCACGGACGAAATGTTGTTCCACGAACGTCGCTCTCAATCCATATCTTGCTTTTAGTGTGTTCGCGGTTCGTTGCTTTCGAGAATGTTTAATTGAATATATCAATTGTGCTTTTTCGTTCTTTCGTGTATGTATTTTTTTATAAAAAATAAAATTTTCGTCGATAATTTATAACTTGAAACAAATTTTCTTTGTTTGAAATACGTCATAGAAGTTTAATGTATAGCACAACTTTATCATCGATATTTTTATGTGAGTAGCTCATGCATAATTGATTTCAAAATTAAACTCAATATAAGCCTTAAAATTTTTCAAACTCGAAAGAAAACATTTGACGATTGAGACCAAAGGGTACAAGTGTCATTTATGCAGAAATTGATTTAAGTACTGGAGTCACTTCTATGTACGATCATATATTTGGTGGCAAAATTATATAAACGATCTTGCAACGTGTACCGAAATCGTCGAAATCATCACAAAGTCACTTGTTTCCCTTGGCCTTTTCAGTCATTATATGTAGTAAATTAATTCGAAAATATATAATTGAGAAAAACATCATTAAATCGATCTTGAGAAAATGTAATAATATTGCATTTTCAATATACATAATTTAATATTTATATTTTTGTAATCATACTTGAATTAATAACATGCAATGTAATAATGAATTTTCAAATGAAATTAATGCTAAATTTTAAATTCAAATAATATACACAAATGAAAATTAAATTTGAACCACCTTTACGATACATTGCCACATTAACCTTCTGCACTTTGAGCATATATGTAGTTTATCTTAATTTGTTATTCTAATAAACTTTTTTTTGTTACAGGTATGTGATAAAAATTTACTTCTCCAACCAAAAAAAAAAATCACACAAACGTAAGTATTGAAAAAAATCGATAAAAAAACACAATCAATCCGAAAGCAAATTCGATGAGCGATAAGCATAAAAAACTCATCTTTTTTTTTTAAACACAATTCTTCCTAGCACGTTTTATCGCTCCTCGATTTATTCAAAAGAGGCTTTATCCCCAGAAGCGAATCGAAAGCGAGGAAAATAGGTACGAGTGCATCGCACCCGATTGGAACCGGAACAAATAGAGCAATCGTCGGATTTTCGGCCCACAATTCGAAAAGAGCAGGAAAAGTCTAGGAAAACTGGGGGCTTGGGAAAAAAATCGGTCGTTAGGTGCGAGCCCGTTAGACAAAAGGGGGGTTCCTAGGTGGGAAAAAGGCTATAAATCTGAAAGTAATAAAACGGTGGCTCTGTCGGGAGGCTTTCGGTAATTACCGACCGAGAGTTCCCTAGTATTAGAGCTCAGGTCACATTGTCGACTCGGATGGTGGTTTTCAAAGTTTTTCCAAGTCGGAGGTTTCGTCAGGTCGTGGTTTTAATGGGTTTTCGGTTTTTAATTGGTTCGATAGTTTCAGTTTTTTTTGTTTTCGTTTGTGATTTTTTGTTGTCTTCTTTGAGAGTCGGGTGTTTTAATTTGGGTCAGTTGAGGGAAGTGCGACTCGTGAGTTTTGTGTTGATTGTGAGTTAGTCGTTATTTTTGGTTTGTACTGATGTTATCTAAATGAAAACATTAGATATCTCGATATGAAATTATGTGGAATTACATGAATATTACATCAAAGACAGCAGCATGTACACTAGATGACTCTGTTCTTTAAAAATACATCCTAATTTGAGAGATATTGGCAAATACTACACTATTCCTACAAGTTGCAATTGTTCTTTCTGATCTTTATTAATTTCAATTGTTTAAAATACATAATAGACAATTTGGTCATTTCAATAGTCAAAAATTACTCACTCAAACAGCTTTAATTGATTGTTATACTGATGTCTGAAATATGCAGTTATATGAAACATATAATATTTAATAAATCTTTATAATCATAGTTCATCGTTCATTAGTATTATATATTCCACTTATTAAACCACCTCTTAAATGAAAATTTAATATTTATTTTCTACAAATATAAAAATAACTTTAAATTTTTATTAAATAACAAACTTGAATTAACGATAATTGACTCGCTTTAGTTAATTGAGTTATTTTAAATACTTAGATATATAAATTGAGAAACTTTGAAATAGAACGAGACTCATGCAGTATTCTCGGTTGGTTGAGCATCTTTTTTGCATTTATATACTGAAATGCGAAAAAGCGATTCGAGCGAATTGAAATCGTTAAATTCTAAGAAATAAGTCCAAAATCGTACACGAGTTTCCGCAAACTCCGAAGGTGGTTCCAATTTGAATTTCATACGAAAAATTATACGTACGTATTCAAAAATAAACTGAAAACACATTCAGTGATACATGGATATGATAAAATAAGTACAGAAATAAAATAAAGTAAATGTAACAAGTGGAAAAACCCGAGATCGCCATTTACCCTCGCTTTTATCCAGACATCACGTAGATGGAAAAATGGGAAAATTGCCTTTGACAAATAATAGATCACCCAATAATACTTTACGAGGCAATCGCTCCAGGCTTAATTAGATAAAGTTTGTTCTGTTCGTTTGGTTTTCGTAGAAAGTTCGTTGGGTGCATCTACGAATATAAAATATGCATCGTATAATATAATAAGTGTATTGTACTAGTATATTTATGTGATATATTCGTGTGCCGAGTTCAAAGCTCAAAGTTTGAGTTTTCAAGTCGTAACTCATGTTCGAAATATATTTAAGCCAATTTTGTACAAGTTCTGTTCACGTAATCTGATATAATAATAGTTCTAATTTGTTTGTCTTTGTGTGAGTTGAATGTGATGCTCTATTGTAATTGTATTAAATCTTTGAAGTCTCAATCATTGTTTTCACTTCAAATAAAAATCATGCTTTTTAAAATACTGCTTCGTGTTCATATTAAAATGATAAATATAGCGAAATGTGAATAATATAATATAAGAAATTGTGTTGTGCAAACAAAAATATAAAGAACATTATCTACCAAGTACGTAATCTAATATATTTTTACGTTTTACGTATTTTGCTGTTATTCAACTGAAATATTGCTTGTGCTAAAAATATAAATATAAAGCTCAATTAAAAACGATTCTGATTTAGAAACATCGAATTAATTTCACTTCAATTTTCAATTTTCCCACAAACGCAACCCGATCCTATTTTAACGAAAATTTTCAGCTGCGTTCGAAAGGTTTCATTGCAAATTAACCTCACATAAATCGAAACACAAAATCTCGACAGCGATCTGAAAACATTAGAGCTAATAACAGGATCTAAAAATTTTCACAAACGAATCGATCGATTTGATCACCAATTTCCACATTCACGAGTGAAAACTGCGCCCAAATGCGATCTGCGTATAAATTTATTTCCCGCGCATTTTTACGACTTTTCCATTTACGCTTTTCTTTTTTATGTACGATTACTTGGCATTTTCTCGCGTATGCTAAAAGCCCGTAATGGCCGCGTAAACGTTCGCATAATTGAATGTTATTTCGCGTAATTGAACGTGTAAAGCCCGCTTTTCCTCGGTCGCAGTTTTTCCATTTCCACGCACTAGTTTTCCCGAGGAAAATTCGCTCCGTTCGCATTTCGGGGAAATCGATCCGATCGCATTTTCATTTTTTTTTTTTTGCCGGGCTTTGCAGGGTTAGGAGTCGGGTTTTGATGGTTCTTTTGATGTTGGTCGTTCGGATGATTGTATTGATGCTGCTACGCTTTTAGGGATGGTATGTTTTCTTTATTGTTATCGTGATGAAGAATGAATGAATATAATGCATGTAAGAGTAATGCAAGCAGTCTTATATTAGTTGAGAATTGTGTAGTTTTTCAATTTTATGTATGCTTATTTTAATTTAATTTAACGCTTGATATTGATTATTTATAGATAATGTTCATTTTCAACTGAAAATTTTATTACTTATCTTTAAAAGTCGAAAAATTGTTGAATTAGTTTCTAGTTCTCTAAATTGACTTGCATTCAAATCCAGAAATTATATTATTTTAATAAAATAAAACATTCTTTTACATAAATTTTTGATGAAAAGCCTTAGAAAACAATAGTTTTTCATCTCAATTTTTTTTCAAATCACAAATCTTTAAACTAGTGTTTTCAGATTAGATAAGTAGACTGTTCATATCCAAAGTCGATGATATAAACGACCACAATTTTTATTTTAACCCTACTTAACATTATATGATCAATATTTTTACTTTAATATGAACCCAAAATTTACAAAATCCCTGATTCAATCAAACCTTATCAAATTTCTGATCAAAGTACTTTTCACAGACACACAGACAGCTCTGTACTTCAAACTTAATACCACTAACTGAAAATGAATCAAGATACTTCCCAATCGAACTTTTACCATAAACAAACTAAAATCACCAAATCAAAACATCAACTGAAATCGATCCTTCAATAATTAACACATAACAACCCTAGACGATAACTCGAGCACCCCCCCACACATACATACAAATTCGACTCTATTACCTCGAAGCCGTATATTGTATGCACAAAGGGGGTCGTAGCTTAAACTGTAGTGGCCCGGGGCCAATCTTGACTGCACTTAACTCGGTTACAACCATAATTTGGCATTAGACTAACTTGTGCACCGCAATCGCGCCAGAGATATGCCCGCCCGCAAAGGGTTAACCGAGAGCGCTATGGGGATATTTTGCCAGATCGTATCTCGTCGGGTGTGCTTTGAATAAAAAAAGTTTTTTAAGTTTTAGATAGGTTATGTTATCTAGTTTTTAGGTGTGGAGTTTCGTTTTTGTCGAATGTTTAGTTCGGGAGATAATCGGGTTTGAGTGCGAGATTGTTGATGTTTAGTAAGTGTATCGTTTGATGTTGAAGTTTTCTTAACGGTTCATCTTTTCTCGATAAAACTTTCTTGATTTATTATTAGCGTATCTAGAAAAGTGTTTGTATCATTATATTTTAAAATAACACGTTATATTACTTACTTAGATATTTCAATGAGAAACTTTTAATTAATCAAAGTCGTGGCGAATATAATGAATGACCCACATACGCAACTTTTGAAACCATGTTTCGACAGATATTTATTTGCTTTGCTTTTACTATTAATACTATTTAAAAGCTTACAGTAGCTTGTTTAATATAAAAACACCATTATTTTATTAAGCACTTTCATATAATCGTCTTTTGGGTGGATGAAAGAAAATCTTTCAAAAAATGATATTGTGTATTGTGCATTTCGCTATTTCTTATTAAAATGTTTGTCTTTTAATTAAAAGCTGACGTAAAATTCTTTCCGAGGCATTTTTAAAGAACATAGTTTTAAATTAAGGCTTTTAAATTGAAGCTGTAAATACACATTTTTCTTCGTTTCATAAAATATATTTTTTAATATCCTTTTCATTAAACAACAATAGCTTACGTACCGAGTTGAAAATACGAGTATCATATTTTCTCCACTCGTAAACTCAAATCATGATATTTCTATAAATATATTGTATAAAAGAGTTATATTTATTTTGAAATTAAAAACAATAAGTCATCACTAAACATCACTTCTTTAAATAAAATACATAAACCAAATTAATTAAAAAATTAAAAAATTTCTTAAAAGAGACCAGAATCAAAATAAGTAGTATCGGTGCATAATTTAGCTGTAACTATCGATGAAATTCAAATTTTCAACGTATATAAAATTTAATAAAAGCCTTCGAGTTCGGCACATGGCGCCGTTCAATTAGTTCCGATATCATAACAGAACGAACGCCTCCACAACCGGACAACTGAATTAACACGTGGCTTGGAAACCGGCCAGACTCGGAAAATCCCACCAGAAGGAAAACTCAGCAGCATAAAAATCCGGAAAAACTTCCCAGCCACATCGAAAATGATATCGAGCGAGAGAAAACTCCGGAAAACTGCGCGAAAATGCATCCCGAAATGTTACCGTATGCAAATAAAATTTATTGTTAGTCTGTGTATCACTAATAAATTCATTCAGGTTTATTGATTCAAAGTGAAATTTTATAAAAATATTCGGGAAGGTTTTATCATTGTATTTGACATTATACAAAAAACGGGATTTCTATCGTTTGGAAATTCTCAAAGAGTCATTTTTGTAATCCAGATATAATAAATATCATGCATGGCCTATACTTATAATGAAATTTTTTATGGAAAATACCATACAATAGTATATAATCGGCTTAAAATGTGTAGAGTCTCGATATTGAATACAAAAAATATCACGTTTAAAATATTTTTCGCCATTCAAAGGTACCTCAAAATAGTATCAATTGTCTGCACCAGCTTGCACTCGTGCTTTTCAATGATATGCATATTAAAAATATGAATTGAAAATGACAATCAGTTTATATTTTAACATGCGATCTTACATTGCTTTAATAACATATAATATAATAACTTTCATTGTATTTTCCATATTATAATTTAAAAATAATTTGAATTTCTGTTCGAGTGTTTTCATTTATTTTTTCAGTTAGCGATTCAAATTTTGACGTATGAACGGTATTTTTTTCCGCTGTTTCAATATCCTTAATTTTTGATATCTCAGATCGATTTCATCACAATATTGATTATAAATTTCACTAATAATAATCATAAATACATACGTTCGGTACGTAATAATATATCTAACATAATGAAAATGTTACGTGTGCTATAAAATATAATAAAGCAGAGCAAAAGTGATGTGTATAGAAAAATAGAAAGAGTGGTTATTAAAAGTGCATCAGTGTTTTTATGAAAATTCAGCACAATTTTTCAATTATGCAAATGCATTTTGTAGGAATTTACAAAGCAACTGCAGAGCAACGAAGGTTTTGACAGATTCGCTGTTTCAGGTAGATTTTTTTCATTGGCTATTTTCGTTATAAATTGAAAACGTGTGACAAACATTAAACATTTACAATTTTTTTTCAATACATTATATTAATACTTTCAAATTTGAATAATTGTTCAAACAACTCCTATGAAAATTCACAAGCAATTCAACTCCAAAACGATAATGAGACAATTTTATGCGCATTCGCTAATCAATGAATGTTGATTATTGAAATTCTATGAAAGTGATCGAAAGTCTATTATTTTGAATACAATTACAAATAATTAATTCCAATAGAAACGAATTGATTGAAAATATAGTCCCAGCCGTGGAAAATTTCGCTCCTTCGCCGATGTCCGTTTTTGCAACGTTCTTCTGTTCGAATCGATTTTCGCAAATTAAATTTGAATTTTTAACACGGTTTATTCTTAAAGTACATGCATGCACAAGGGAGGGTACATTTTTGATATGTTTGTCATTTGGGGTTAGTCATCGGATGCTGTAGTGGTTTTATTATAAATGCCCCTTGATGTTTTTTAGAAAATTAGATTTGTTTGATTGGGGCTTGTTTGTCGATTCAATCAAATTTGACAATGAATGTTTGAATATATAACTAAGCGATTTAAATATTAAATATAAATAATTTAGTAAAATTGTATTGAATCTAGTGTTTTAATCAGTCAAAAAAAATTAAATCGCTTAGTGAAATTTGAAGTAGCAATCTTCAGAACTATAATTTATTGAATTAGATGTGTCATCAATACCCTTCAGATTCAGAAAGGTTAAATTTACAATAAATACAAATCTAACGGGGAACGAATCTTAGTTTATATAGGATATGGCTGGGTTTCATATTGAATACAATTTTTGACCTCATATTATTGAGAATGCAGCAGAGATTGTTACGAATTCATTTATTATATAAAAATGAATTTAGCGGCTTTTGATTTTAGACGACACATAATCTTATCTATTAACATTTTTCGAACTTGCGGAAGTTTGACGCGATAATTTGATATAACTTAGGCGGCATAAAATAAAACTTAGCGCAATTGTTAAATGATTTATCCGACTTTTGATCGAGTCAGATAACCCGTCAGATACTAGCAGACGTCGCAGACACCATCCGTCAGTTGAAAAGTTATGAAAAGGCGGCAAAACTTCTTCTCGGGAAGGAGATATGCAAAACTGGATGTTTTCCCGCATCGGGAAACTCGCGATATTATTATTATTGTACACGTACATGAAGGAAAAGCGAACGGTTGGTGTCGTTTCTACCTGCGTTGGAGGAAATTCGCGAAAAATCGACATTTTTTCAATAAAAACATATTTTATTATATCATCTTTTAATTTAAATAACTCGAACTATTTCAGTTTTAAGTGGATCGAGAATTGTCCTATAGTATTTTCCGATTATATTTGTTAAAGCTGGACTGTGAAAAGGTCTCCCCGAGAGTTATCAAATTATCGAAGTCATGTAATATGTAAAATATTTATTTTATTTCAGACACATATATTTTTATTTATATTGATCACATCATTTTGGCTTTCCATAACTTGTAACTTTTTGTTCTTCATAATCTTGATTCGATTATGAAAATCAAAATATACGAATTAAGTTATTCTAAGCTCAATGAAAATATTTTTTCTCACATATTTTGTGTGAATTTTGTGCATCCTTTTATCTATATAAATATAAAAGAATACATCCACCAGAAACTTTTCAAGAATCTAAAAGGCAACAATCATATTTCAAATAATTTCTAAAAAATAATTTAACAATAAATCACTATTAACCTACATCCTAAACGATCCACTCACTAAGATTCTAAGCAACTTCGGAACCCATTTCACCTACATCTATCATTTTAGCACAATCTCCCCCATATCTCACCGACCTCGAAGGCTTTGCATGAATTTCCTCGAAAGGAGGAGACGCTTTTCAACCGCCCATCCCTTGTTCCTTTGCAAATGTGCGGATCGAGAAATATCTTTCGAGTTTCGGAGACTTAATTTCACGTACACCACGAGGCGGTTTTATTATGTATCTTAAATGAATTCTAAACAGAGACACTTTTGATACGTTGCCGCGTTAATCCCGTCGAAAATTCAATTGTGAAAAGCTCGCTTTTGCTTTGTGCTAATGTACAAGGTGTTCGAAAGCGATCTGTCTTGTTGTAGAGTTTAATGTTTGTCGTATTGTTTTCGGAATCTTTAAGAATTTTGGACGCTTATGCGTCGACGATTGTGTAATCCGTCTTATCTGATTTGTTTGATACGTATTAAATATCAATGTCGATGTATAAAATTGTTCATGTTGATATAAATTTCGAATTATATACTGGGCAATTGATATGTGTGAATGAAAATACTTACATATTGGCCTTTATTTATTCGATTATTTCGATCGACTCGATATTTCATTAGAGTCAATCGATTGTATCAATCGTGTATGCAGCTTGAATTTTGCAAATGGATTTATTTCGTGAATAGGAAATACTATACAACAGTTCACAATCGACTTAAAGTCCAAAGACTCTCGAGCAACTTCTAGTCACAGAAGCTAATTTAAGATTAATATTGAAATGTCGATAACAATAATAGCATTCTCAATTTTGAATTCAATCAATATAAGCACCAAAACTGCTTGTTCAGCATCTGCTTCGGATTCCTGTATAATCCATTCATGTCATCTGGCTTCGTGTCAACAAACTGCTCGATGCGTTTTGATTTCGCCAACCGCACGTCAAGTTAAACCAGAATACGGTTTAGTTAGCAGTCAAATGAATGCACATCGAAATGTTAACAGTGTTTGCTCGATCTGCTGCAAAACAATACAAAATGGCCGTCAGTTGTCGCTGCGTTCCGTTCTGACAATTGTGCTGTCGAATGTCGATAGTGAACCACGTTTTACATTCAGGTATCAATGTAATATTCGCATGTTAATAATGTCATCGTGTTGGAATATAAATTTTGTCTATGGTGAATCAACGCAGGGGACTCAATTTTTGCTCGACAATGCACTGGTGCACTTTGTTTATGAACGTGTCGAATATTAAATCGGTTATCTCGAGTGAACGCGTGATTAGTCAATTTTGCATGGGGGTTGTTTATACGGTATAATACATTTCGATTCACGCCATTTCGAATTTGTTTTGGTTTTGTGATTCGTTTTCATTTATTATTAAAATGTTGTGAAATAATATCATACAGCTACGATTTCTTTAGTCACAAAAATTGAAATATAGTTTAAAACAATTAATATCCAAACAACGTAGAATTTTTCATATACTATGTAATCTTATGTTATGAAATAAATAGTCAATTGTTTGAACATGATTGCAATATTGTAAAATTGAATTTAAAGTATGTCCATTGCAGTACATTTTTTTTCGGTCCATTAATAATTTCTCAAAAGGTCGATAAATTTGAATATAACAAATTTCGTTTTTTCAATATTTCTATTTTTTTTGCATTGAAATTGTTAATTTAGTCAATTTAAAAATGTCAAAAAAAAATGTACAAAATCATACGAGTCAAAATATTTTACAATTAAAATCTTACAATTTTTCGTCTAACTACATTTACAATTTTATTTTCTATCCTAGGTTTCTTCTGAGTTCCAGTTGCTTGGAAACTCTTGGTCTTTGTTGATATTTTTCTTTTCAGACCGGGTTGTTCTTCTTCGAATTTCCGTTTCTTGGCTATTCCTTGCGTTCTCTTGATGTTCAGCCAATCCTTCTTTGCGATCTTAATGTGCGCTTTCAATTTTTTGTTCAGGACTGGATCTTTTCTGATGATCTCAGACCAACGTCTGCAAACTGTAGAAGCAGTGTATAAAGATCTGCCGTCCAATAATCTGTAACAAAAGAAATAAATTATTAGTTGATGAAATTATAAAATCGCTCAATAAAAAATGTATAAAAATATTTACCTGAAGACGAGACAAATCATCTCGATAGGTAAACGTGAGAAATTATTCTCGCGTTCGTTTCCAAAAAGCGGTCCAATGGCTTGTAATAGAGTGAAGAGGGCCTCCATCTCGAAAAGCTTAGGATGCTGATTCCGTAAAAGAAAATCTACGAAACGGTGATAATTCTTCAAAAAAGTCACCACTCCATTGACTTCAGGTGTAGCTCTCCGAAAGCACTTAAGTACATAGTACATGTAGCTCGCCGAAAAGCGTTGTTATTTTTTTAAATACATCTATTAGATATATTCAGTCATTTCTACAGATAATATTTGATGTGTGTAAATAAAATCAAAGCATTCCGTAAAAACACAACATATATCACAAAACCTCCAACTCTCCTCTTAAACCTCGCTCAATGCCGCTTGAAAAAAAAAACCATACTTTTTCCACACATAAAAAAATGAACGAAAAAAAAACGAAACGTCATAGAAAGTAACGTCGAGCGATCGGCGAGCTTCGATAACGAAAAAAAAGAAAACCCTTCCGACATTCGACTTTGTGACTTTGGGCAAATTTATACGAAGACCTTCAACATCGAGGTCCTCGGGATCGATCCCGGCCTAATCCCGGTCCTTTCGATAAATTCGCCGCGAGTGCTTTAAGGTCCTTAATCCCCGTCGGGAATTGGCCACCCCTGTCCGGCGACAAGATAAATTCCCGGGAAATAAAGTTGGAGGGCATTTGCGTGACAATTCGCAACGAGTCGTTATGGTGTGCTTACATTATCGCGAGAACATCGTCTCTGATGGAAATTTATTGTATAGTCGAGAGTTTTCAGGGATGTGCTAAATGTTTTGAGAAAAAAAAATGATAGTGTATATGCGTTTTACGATCTCTGAAAATGAAAGCTATTTTGAGTTTAAGATTGTTTTCTTTTCCATAAGGTAATTTGATCTTGTGAAGAGTGAATGTTTCATGAATTATTCTTCATTAGTTTTATGTATCTATGTAAGTGATTGTGATCATGTGTATTAATCACTCTAATATTTTATCTATCAGATTTGTTTTTCATTTACGATCACTTTTTATTATCCTTTATTCGGAAAATTCAACTGTCAATTTAAGAAAACCTATTTTCCTTATCTTTAATATATGAATCTGATTTCATCTTTGAAATTATATTTTCAATATTGAATGCAAATCGTTGAAAAAATATAAGATAATGGTAAAATTTTTCCCCCAAACAAATAAGTTCTAGCTCATTTTCTCAACATAATATTATTATGAAACCAGGTTTCCATTTTATCGAAACACGGATTATCTGTTATTATTATTTTTTTGAAAAATATATTTGTCTGTAAAATATCATATGGATATAGAATAGTTTAAGCTGCAGAATTAATTACACCATTGAAACATACACCATTTCAGCAACCCACCATTGACTTTTCGGACAGACTAGAAGGATCGAATTCCAGAACCATCGCAAATCAATCTTCCTTACCCATCATCGAACGTTCCCTCTTACATACGAGTTTCACTAAGCCCATGCTACCATTCACAGTAAAACTACGATATTTAGAAACGAAAATATCCAAAAAATTCGTTTATCTTTCTCAAAATCAAATTTGAGAATTTTCATTTCAAGTTCAAAATTTTTCAATTGAATTCTGAGATTTTTCTCTTGCGAAAATATTTTAGGAACATGTACCTATTTTAAACAATGAAATTTTGAAATACACATGACGACTGAAAATACCAAGTGGTATAAAGCTACATTTTTGCCAAAATTGAGTTATGTACAGTAATCTTTTCTATATTCGCTTATATATTCGGTGGCAAAAGGATATAAACGAACTTGAACGTGTACCTAGATATATCATCAAATCACTCGATCTCCTCCTAATACATGCAGATATATGCTCAACATTGAGTGCACTTTTTTTCCGAAATTACCGCGAAGTCATTTGTACCACTTAGCCTTTTCAGTAGTCATATACATATGATTTATTTTATAAATATAAGTATACCTTGAATCGATAAATCCTTGTTAAAATTTGATGCTATTTTCATACTGATATCCATTATCTTCATCCCATCGCATTCAATCCCAATAAGACCCTTCCCCACTATAATGAATCGAAAAAACACAACCATTACAACATTTTCACAAATCGAAGCACCACTATACCTCACTTTAACAGTCCAAAAACCGCACATACACACAAGCAAACATCCCGTATCGGTTTCGTGTCTAATTGGACACACAAATACGTCAACGGACAGATTCAATCACCAGTGCAAATATTGACAGCCAGAGTCGTCTCAGTCGCACACTTTGACTGGTAGCCAAATGAGTACATATTGACGACTGAAAAGACCAAGGGGTACAAGTGACATAGCGGTAATTTCGAGAAAAGCGCGTTCAAAGTTGACCATGTACCCACATGTATTAAGAAGAGGTCAACTGATTCGATGATATCCCGACACACGTTCCGAATTCTTTTATATCCTTTTGCCACCAAATATGCATAGGATTCCTGTACATCACTCAATGTAAGCGAAAATGTCACTTGTACCCCTTGGCCTTTTCAATCGTCAATATACATACTTCTCGGTGAATGTGTCAATTCGACCCGACACGTGTACATCGGCCTTTGCATTATGTATATGCGCCTTTATATTGTGCACATGTGTGAATGCGCCTTTATATTATGTACGTGTGTGAATATGCCTTTATATTATGTGTGTATTTGTGGTTGTTTGTTGGGTATTGTGTGGATGTGGCTTGTGTTGGTCTCGACTCATTGAGTCGTAGAATGGAGGGTTTATTGTTTGAAGATTTAAGTGTGCGTTTGTTTGTTTGAATTCGTATGTAGAGATTGAAAGATTTTTTGAGTGTGTATTGTTTCGGGAATTAATTAAATTAAATTTGTTTTGTGCATCTTATTGTCTATTTTATCTAATTGAAAAAATATATTGTCATTGATTAGTTTTATGCAATCTTCACTAATTGTTAATGGGGATATACTATTGATATTAATAACAAATTAAGTTATTTAATACGAATTTCAAATACGGATTTTATATATTGTAATCCTATGAAACATTGCAAAAAGGTTTTACAAACCTTAAAAAATCACTCTTTGTATAACGGAACTACTTTGTAGCTTTTCCGCGTGTTAAAAGCTACCGAAGAAATGTGTTTAAAGCCCTTAATGCTTCCTGTGAAGTTTTCGTGTATTTTAGCGATATCTAGTTCGAAACTTTTCAAGGATTACGTCCATACGTCTTTGCAGAATACTTTACAACTTACGACATACGATTTTAAATCGAAACTACGAATATTTATGAAGATACCTAAGCGAGCTTGAGCAAAATTCTAAAGTTTTCTCACATACATACATATAACACATGTAACGATATTTATGAAATTTCTATTTAACTCTAATTTAGCTGGTTAAATAGTATAGATGTGTATGCAGCGTTGAAATTCAGTTTCCTTATTGTGATGTTTAGTTCTAGTCTTTTCGTATCTTGGTGAGAGTCACATTTCTTTTTTTTCTAATTGATTTATCCATTGTATTCTGATCAAAATAGTCTTTATTTAAAATTTTCAAAATGGTTCCTAAAAATGGATCCTTTGCTTAGTCTGTGTCGATTTAATTCAATCGATTTTAGCACAACCTTCCATATGCTGATATTCTTTTCTATGTTTCTACAAAACAGCTGCTTCTTTACTTTAAAGCGAATGATTAATGGAAAAAAATAAGACGATAATTGAATAATGATAAATTTTCAAGATTTTCATTCTGATTCTAAAGAAAATCATCATCAATGATAATTCCAATCAATTAACTGTAAAGGCATAACGAAAGCCTCTTTCGGCATCAGTATTTATTCGATCGGCTAGAATCCGCGGTCTGCTTTATTGGAAGCGACCCTCTCGAACAACACGAAGCTTTTGTTTCAGAATTTCGCAGAACGCGAAAGTTCGCCTCGGGGGGAAAATTAGACCGCGAATCTTTCAACAATGCGGCCGAGTAATAATAACGTTTTCGAGGCCCCCCATCGATTCTTGCATACGCGTTTTATCGTGGGAGGCTTTTCTGTGTAAGCACATTTCACGCTTCATCAGCTCCGTATTCAGGCGAGATTCTGTGAGGAAAATCGTGTCGGGGGTGTGTATCGATTGGATTTGACAAGTTCGAGATAAGATGGTTTTTTATTTCGAGGTTGATTTCGAGTTTGTAATATTCGAGAGAGTGTGATGGATGTGGGTGTTTCTAGTTTATAATCTAAGGTTTGATTGTTTTCGTTATGTTATTTATTGTCGGGTTTGTGTTCGAGTGGATTTGAGGTGAATTTTGTTGGGGATGTGTATCGGTCGCTTTGACTAGTTAATGATAGGATGTTTCTCATAGATTTTGATTGAAATAGATTTTGTTTCATAAAATAGGTGAAAAATTATGGTTTCGTCTGCGTTCAAATTATTTAGTTCTATTATATTATCCTATGTTTTTATTTTGCTCGTTAAAAATATGATTTTGCTATGATTGCGTAGTTTGTTTATTGAACGAAGTAAATATTATTTATTTTTTGTTTGAATTAATATGATTTTTATGTGTATCTATGAAAAATTGATAAAAATATTTTCAAAATATTATATTCGAAAACCTGCCATCTATGCTATTTTATAAAAATTTTATACAAGGTTTTCCGAGATAGGTTTAGTTCTTTGCTAAAATACTTCACAAATTCAAATGTATTTACTATAGATGTCACTGTATCGAACGTTAGCGATTTCGCTCAAATATGTTAAACAATAAATTGTATTTATTATGAAAAAAATATTTTAAATGACCAATAATGCAATAAATAATACATAAAAATAATTGTATACTATTTTATTGAAATTAAATTCATTAAATTTCAATAAATATTTCAGCTGAAAACGATTTTATACAGCGGAAAAACTTTCTAAATGCAAAAACGATATTCAAAAATTCAATACGTTTAAAATTTTTCGCATAAAAAATTCTCGAATATACCTAACAATTCACGGAATCGCATGAAAATTTAACCAACGGAGAAAAAACCCAACGCCTAAAATAAACACATCGAAATTCCGCTTGATACTAAAATTTAATTTCAATCAAGCCGAATTTTTCAAACAATTTTTCGGCACTCGGAACCCGAAATCAAAACTTTCCGCAAACTCCGCGTCCGAATGTCAAAACTTTTCCGAAACGCTGCTATCAACCTATAAAAGCCTCCGACATCATCATCAACAACAACACAACAACAACAACAACGCAACAATGACGTCGGAGATAGCAACTAAATTAGACCGTAGAATAACGATCGGCGAGCGATCGTTCGACGTCGGCCGACTATTTGGTCAGGTGCGCTTCCCACGTCGGGAAAATATAGGTTGTCCGGTTATATATGTATTATACAGGGTGGGTTATATTTGTGCGATGCATTTATCGAATGCAGTCGGATGTGTGTTGTTTTTCGAATCGCAGTCGACTGCGTTTCGGTGCACCCGGTTGGAAAATTATGCACGCGCAAGTGCATCGGTGGTTGCAGTAATCAAAATAATGTAAGTTCGCATCGGAGTGTTTTTCATTGTGGAAAAATATATATTGAGAGTTTTATATTGTAGACCTATTTATTTTTAAATTCAAATTCAGACACTGGTTGAATTGATTGTCAATACTTTTCAATATTTGAATTTTTTTCATGCTGCATTTTATTCGTTAAGGATCAGTTTTTTCAACTCTGGTTTGAGAATAAAATGAATTTAAACTACACTCCAACTATGAGCTGTTAAAACAGCTGCTGAAAGAGATAGACGTACTACATTTCATACAACAATACTATCTCTTTCTCACAGATTATGACAGTTGATAGTTGGAGAACATCATGTTGTTTAAAATCGTTTTATTCTCAAACTTGAGGTGAAAATACCTATCCTTAAATCATTCCAAATGTTCGTGAAAATTCCAATATTAATAAACTTACTGATACTTGTTAGTTCTACGAAGTATAAAATAGTGTATAAAGCCATTTAATGATAATTTTATGAAACGAAAAATATGAAATGATTTGAATTTTAAGTTAGTTTAATATAATAGAAAGGTACTCTCATCGTTCGAGCATTGTTTTGGCATTATTCCAAAATGAGCAAAACGTGATTGTCATAGTTACACAAATACACAGAACAACAGATTAATGCAATTATATGCGTATAAAATAAATTAATACAAATAAACATATCTAAGTGAGAGCAATGTAATAATAAGAAATTTTCTCGTATAAAAGCGCATTGACAAAGAGGAAGCTGTTACATATGACGACTGAAAAGGCCAAGGGGTACAAGTGATTTCAAGAAAAGTACCTGCATGAATTAGGAATAAGTCGAGGATTTAATGATATATCTCATCACACGTTCCAAATTCGTATATATTTTTTTATCACCAAATATATGAAAGTACATAGAAGCTTTTCCTGTACATAACTCAATATCGGCGAATATGTCACTCGTACCCATTGGCCTTTACAGTCGTCATATAAAATAATTCCACTTTCGAAAGCAACATAATACGATTCCAAAAGACCATTCTCACAAACGTAGCGCTAACTATTTAATGTTCTTCCATTGAAATGAATAGTCGGTCGGTTTGTTAGATTGTCTCGGTCCCCTTTGAATGTTTCGCTGCACAGCTGGTGGTGCATTTTCAGCGTGCGTTTCGGTTTTTCACCCTTTTTTTTCATTTATTTCCTTTTTCACGAAAACTATTTTCAAATGCATTTCTCGTTCGGTGTCATCCATTTAGCGCAGCACTATCTTTCCTATCTGGTTTCTGGTCGGTTTTGTTCGTCACTTTTCAGCGAAACAATTGAAATAAACGGTCCGTTTTTAAATTTTGATGAACGGAACCAACGGACTGTGTTGTTTAGACTTTTTATTTATAATAGTCTTTTTATCGAATTTCACTGTTTTCGTTTCTAAATTCAAAGTTTCTTCCAAGAGCTATGAGAAATAATTGAATACTCCAGAAAATATTAACCAGGGTCGTTAATTGCAAAACTTTTGCATTGCAATTATTCCAGAAGTATATCATATTATGAATTATTTATCTTTAACTTTGATTGTAGGGTAAAAATGAATATTTCACTTGATTAGAAAGATTAACCCTTTCGTGATTCATTATTTTTATAATGAAGATAATTCATATTGAATCACTTAGCAATTGCACGAAGGCACATCAAACAAGGCTCGTTAACGAATCGCTGCAAAATTGACCAATAATAACGCATTCAGAACGACTAATAAATACGAGTGAAAGTCGAAAAGGCTCAATCGAACGATCAAAAATAAATTCGCATCATATAGACGAAATGAAAAACTGCAATATCGAAACATGTTAACGAGCGACGCATCAAAATCCCCGACGAGCTTTTGTTCGCGATTTATAAAATGCACAGCCTTTCGGTTTTTTTTTCATATTTCGTTTTTGTTATGCTTTTTTCGTTTATTTTCTTCCTTTATTTTTCGGTTTTCATTTTTCGTTCTATTTCGACGGACGCCAGTACGAATCGCCGCAATTTATAGCCAGGCGTCATTTATGATTGAATAAACACGCAAGTTCGTTTGGAAATAGTCGAAATGATATTTTTGCTACATTTTTTTACTGTAAAATCTATGTAGTTTGTTATTGTTTGATATTTAATGTAGTTGTTCGTTTCGTGTGTGTATTTTTTTTAATGTGCGTGTTGTTATTTTTGACGATTTCCTTTCGGGAGTTTCGATATGAGTTTTCGTTTCGATTGATTCAATTTGGTTTTGTTTGTAAACTGTGTTTAAATGAAAATATGATATATTTCGAATTGCAATTGATGTTTTTGAAAGTATTTAAAAATATAATGTTTTTGATAGATTAAAGTTTTCAGTCATGCGATACAATCATTGTTGTGCTATATTAGATATGATTATAAATCAGATGGGTTAATTTACAAACACAAATTTGATACAAAATATGAAGAGCAGAACACTATCACATGAAAATATCTAAATTGTTCGAAATTATAAGACGTGAAATAAAATGGTTGAATACGAAAAAATGAAAACGGAAAATCGAGTACAGCACAGTTGAAGTACGTGCTCGAATTGTGTTCCGAGTCCGACACATAAACACGTTTAAACTCCCTACATTTCTAACAGATAAACTTGTAATTTATTTTCGGAAAACTCCGTGTGAAAAAGGCAATAATAATAATAATCGGGAAAAGCCTTCGCGCGAATAATAAATAATAAAAAAAGAGTAAATGGCGCGAAAACAGAATAGACCCGCGGTCTAACGGCCGTCGGTAGACTAAGAAATGAGCTTTTAATGGCGTTTGATGTCTATGATGGGAAAATCGCTATGGCATTAAGCTATTCTCAGCTAGGGAAGATACCCGAGCTCTCACCATGGGGAGATTTTCGCGAGGCTTTTGCACAGCGGGAGAAGATGGCCTCGTTTGTACGATTTCACTTATGTGTGTTTGTGTTTGGGTATTGAGGTTGATGGTGTAGGATGGCTTTGGATTAGTTTTGCATTCGGGGCTGGTGTGGATGATGAGTTGGATTCGTTTTGGGAGATGTGGTTGTCGATTGTTTTCTGAAGTAAATTGATCGTGAGATAAGTTCTAAACGTAATGTCGATGTTTTAATTGAAAATCGATAGCATATAATGATGGCCTCATTTGTACGATTTTGGTTGTGTGTATGTGTTTGGGTATTGAGGTTGATGGTGTAGGATGCTTTGGATTAGTTTTGCTGTGAAAATGGGTGTCGATGATGCGTTGGATGCATTTTGCTAGGTGGATGTGGTTGTCGATTGTTTTGAGAAGTAAGTTGAGATTAGTTCTGATTTTTGTTTCGGTGTTGAAATTGAAATTTGATAATGAACAATGATGGTCTCGTTTGCAAGTTCTGAGGTTGTTAGTGTAGGATGGCTTTTGATTAGTTTTGCTGTCAGGGTTGGTATCGATGATGCGTTGGATTTGTTTTCGAGCTGTGGTTGATGCTTGTTTTGAGTCATAGATTGAGACTTGAGCCGTTCAGTACATAACAAACTAACAAACAAACTAGATTTGATCTTTCAATATTTAGTTAGCAGTTATAAAATTCTACAAGAAAAAAAACATCATACAATAGTTAAAAAGTTTTGCTATCGGTTGAAATACCTGTTCTTACAATCGGTAAGATTTGCATGCGATTATTTTAACAATGATTCGATGTCGTTGTTATGAATCAGACGTTAAATGCTCTCTCGCACAAATGAACGCAACAAAATAATTTTATGTGTAATCGGCTCAATCTTCATATGAATGAGTAAATTAGTAAGTTATGACTGAGCTCTAGATAAATATTTGATATAATAATACTAACATTCGATACAAAATTTGATCTTGAGACCTGCTATGGATTTTTATAAGAAACTTAAGTAATAACAATAAAAATAAAGAATACCATATGTAAATATTTCGATATCAATAGACAACAACATCTCATATCGATCTCCATGCGAATATTATATCATTTCCTCGTTAATCCTCTATAACAAAAGCGTTATGGTCACCCCAGCGGACAAATCTATTTATTTTCCCTTACAATATATCATCGGTCGGTAAGTGGGGCGTGTTTGTTATTCCGTCAATTTACGCGTCATCTGCTTTTAATCTGGGTCCATCCCCATAGAGTTTTCCCGATTTTTCTATATCGCCTCATTACGGAGGCTTTCGTAAGCTCATTGCCGATGGGATGAGCTTTAATCTATTTTTCGACGAGGGTGAGATTTTTGGCAAAAGAAAATACGGACTTTTTTCTTCTCTGGGGCGTTTTCCTTTTTGGCAGAGGTGGCCCATAATTGAATACGCGATGCATGGACTGGCGCCGATTTAGATCGAATTACTTCTCATTTTTTTTGATGAAAATATATAATTTATGCTAGATTATAAATATAAATAATATTTTCCAGTCGATAGTGTAGTTATAAATCATTTTTGTATGATGTATCGGGGTACAGTGTCGTAATGATGCTGAGTTCAACTCTTATCAGATACTAGCAAGAGTCATATAAAGTTTTTCTTAATTGATATAATCGTATATAATTAGAAAAAAGTATTAATCTAACATTTAACAAAATGTTTAATGAAAATGGATCATCCGTTTTTTTCTGTACATAATGATTAAATTCTATCGATTTTAGTATCTCTTCATACATCGAAGGGAATTTTTCTTCATTTTGATTGATCAATTTAAGATGATTTGATAGCAGTAAATAAACGAAACAATTTAAAAGTTTCATTTTACGTCAATATGTATTTTCATTTCGGAAATGTGAAAATTCTTTGTATCGTTTTTAACATAATATACGTCATAAATTCAAAACGTATCTCCAATAAAAAGGTGAAACAAGCGCATTACCAATTCGATATACATTTATCGTTCACGCATAAAGGATTCCGAGGGAAAAAAATAAAATCACACAAACGCGTATAAATTTTCCCAACACAGAAACGAGAGAGATACGAACGAGCACTTTAACTGTTCGACTTCGGATACTGAGAAAAAAATAAATTTTCAATACATTAACTTCGCCGAACGAGACTTTATTTTGTCAACAACTACCATCCCCGAAAAAAAAGGTCAACCCTCGAAAAAAATTTTCCATCCACCGCAATATTTATTCGGCGAATTCTCAGAGAGAGAATTTGAAAAGTTTGCCAATTTTTCAATACGCTTATATATTTTTTCATCCATGTACCTACATTTCAGTCGGCAATTTGGCTTGTTGTATTTTTTTTCGTAAGTGAAAAAAATATAATAACAATATCAAAAGCGAAATCCTTTGACCTGAAATCTGATGGTTTTCATACGAGCGTTACGCTGTAATATGCAAATTATACGTTTTCAGCCGAAAGAACATTGTTTTTTTCTCTCGCATAACACGTGCTAAAAATGTTGTATTTTTGTAGGGATTTATTTCGAATTGGGTTATATCGAGGCTTTGGCAACATGTTTGCGTGAATAATTGGAAAATTGAAAGGATCGCGTGAATGTTGTATGAAAATAGTTTGATTTATAACCGTTTCTTGTTCGAGTTGAAACTTATTGTATTTTAATTCGATAGACGTTGAAAAATTGCTTGAGCGTTGATTGCGATTGCAGAAAATGTTGTGATTGGGCCAATTGATGAAAAATCCAATTAACAAGTTTTTTAATATAAAATTTTGAATTTGTTTGCATTATTTTATATTTTTTTGTATCAAAACATTCATGATATTTGAAACAAAGATACGTTTAAAAAATATCTAGCCAAATCTTATATCAATATTTTGAAAATATAATACCTAATCTTATTTTGTTTCATATAATTTTATGTATGTTATTTGATAGATAAAAATAGCTTGTATAAATGATCGTTATATTAATTGCAATTAATTCCCTGTCAATTCAACAGATAAAAGAGATATTTTTAAACGCCAATGAGAGATGAAATAATATTTTCAGATGACTTTATAACATTCAATATTTTTCTTATATCAATAGATTTTTATTTTTAAACTTGACTTTCTCAACATTTGGTCATATACACTCGTAATCCTTGTATTTGCATCACACCCCCTTACACATTGTGTACATTTCACGTGTAACCTTAATCTTCTAGAATATTGGCCTCAAAATATCCCATATAATCCGATATTTTTTTAATACAAAATCTTATAAATAAAAAAAAATCTTTCACACCCGACTCCATCCCATTGTCTCTCCTCTGATTCGGCTGATGCATTTTTTCAGCACGCGGCGTGTTTTTGAAAGTCCCCCATAGTCGTGATTAATCGTCATAGGTGTCTTCTGGATCTAACGGTGACGAGTCCATTGTGCCAGTCTCGGTTTTCGCTTTTAGGGGTTGATTCCGATTTAGGGGTTGTTCTGTGCCGACTGCTGATATACGAATCGACCCTCCGCAAACGATGATGGCTCGGATTATACGATTGTTCTTGTGCGTTATATGAGTTTGGATACGATATACGATGGGTTTACGTGTGGTTTTTGCTCTGTGAAAGATATCTGGAAGAAAAGTCTGAAATAGGGTGGTCGATTTAATAGGTGCGTTGAATTTATAATTACAATTTAATATTATATACTATATCGATAATTGAGTGGAAAATTGATATATCGCGCTCACAATGTGAAGGTTATCAGATAAAATCCTTTTCTATGCACATTGATTCATTGAATGCATAGAGTTAATAGGTACAGAGATATTTTTTGCATCCAACTCCATTGAAATTTTGGTATTTTTTTTATAGAGGGTAGTTTTCATTTGAGGAATTAATAAATGTGTTTAATATATATTTCTTATCTTTTTTTTTAAATTAAGCTACTCTTATTATAGTATAGCTATTATGAAACTCTAAGTTCATGTCAAATAAAGTTTTATTATATACAGCTTTAACTGGAAAAGCTCTTATTTGCAATTCAACCATAAAAGCCAATTAATGAAATTAAATAAAATGAAAGCTAGTTTTCTCAGACAGAGTTGAAAAGAAAAGAAGCTGATAGAATTGGATAACAATCTTTTATTTTATTAAATTGGCAAAATAGAAATGAAACTTTTTCAAATGTGTTCTATGAAAAATGTGTTTTTAAAAAATATATTTTTATGAATAACCTTAACGAATTCGAAGAATTTATATTTTTCTACTAATAAGCGTCGTTACATTCTTTTCACTTACATATATATGTACAACTAAAATACAAACAAATGCAAATCATTGTCGTATATGAAAAATTATTTTGAAATTAAAAAAAAATACACAAATTTATCATGTCAACGATAAAAAAAAATTAAACCACAACCGAGAAAACTTTCGCAATCAATTCACGCAAAAGTTACATCATTGAAATAACAACGAGAGCATAATGAGCAATTTTTAGCTTTTACCGAATTTTCCTCGCGGTTTTTTCCCGAACCGACAATTTCCTTTGGCGGAAAAGCGGTGTAGAAAGGAAAAGCGTCCGTTGATTGATAGTAATAAATCATGAGAAAATTGTGTCAACCAACAGCTGTTCTTCGCATTAACATCATCAGACGATGGACGAGGGGTGGTGGAAAATTCGAGGAGGTGTATGACGTTTTTCCTGCAAAAAAATTTCCGGCATTACATGGCATTTTACATGCGAAACGATTAGGTAATCTGCTAATGAACACATATTTTTTCCGCTAGACTCGTTTGTCATTCTGTATGTGGAAAAGTTTTAATTCTATTTGTACGCAGTTCGCTTAATCGAATCCGGATTTCACCGATGATTTTTCATTTATTATTGAATTAAATAGAAATCAACGTTCGGCGGATGTAAACTTGATTTTCATCGAAAACAAAATTCGTTTGTCCCCGAATCATTTACATCAAAGGTTTATGGGTCGAATAAATTGACATGAAAACGTGCATTTAGACTCGAACTGATTTCGAAATCCGATAAATTTCGAAACAATCGAACCCCTAAAAGGCAACATTTTTCGAACACAATGCGAACTCAAACAAAAAGCTCGAAATTCAATATTTTTTTCAAATTGACCGCGTTTCTGCCGCCGCACTCTGCAGTTGTACAATTGTCGAAACGGTGATTGAATTTTATGCGAAAATTCGCATATTTTTGAAATGGAATCTCTTTGATGACAAAATATTTCGAGAGCTGTCCATTATGAATGTTTTGTTAATTAAATTTCAATTCGTTAGTGTCGAAAAAATATTTGATTTCCATTTCAATATATTTCGACTTTGTTTTATGAACATTTTTTTCCCCTGTCAAGCATTGACTTTAAAGTGAACAAGCAGAACCGTTGAGTCACAAACTTTGAAGATCAATATTATCACAAAAAGTATTAAATAACACATCATATTGATTAAAAAAACATGTGACTCTCGACAGAATACGTCAGGAATCAAATCCAATATCGCTTGATCGTTGAGAATAACGCGGCTTGCACAAAAGTTTTACACCATTGATAAATGGAATATGTTTTTTCTATCGACGATAAACGAAAAATTAACTTCCCTATCGATTAAACGGGATCGTTATCATCGCGAACAATAAGAAAGGTTCTAAATCGAAAGGAGAATTTGCGAAATGGCCCCGGGTCAGCGAATGTATCGAATAACCGGTAATGGACCTACGGTTTTGAACTTCGAACTTGCCCGTAATAACTCGGAAATTTATCTCGGGGAACTGCTACAATATAGCCATTATAAATTCATAACGGTGTGTTATGTTATTATTGCTCGGTTTGTATTATTCTACATCAGTGCTTTCTAAAGTTTTCGATTCTAAACACCCTTAAAAAAAAAACGAATTAGAACTTCTTACCTCTCAATAGTATTATCAAACACACTTAGATCTATTTAAAAGATTTTGATATGATTGACACAAAAGTATCAAAAGTTTATCATTTGATCGAAAACTCAAAGAAAAGCTCAAAATCAATCAGAATCATTCATCTTAAAATTTTGATTCAACTTTGTTTATGCAAAATATTATACGTTACCGTTCAGTCTCTGTTCCAATATATGCTTCGTGGAGGTCTAATTCGGTTTCGTTGTTTTGTTAAATATTACATTGGATGTATCGAGCTTTATATATTGGGTGGGTTGAGTGTATTTATTGTACAGGGTGTGTCGGAGGAGTCGGGCAACTTTTGCACCGATTGAGCGCGGCCGCAATTTAGCCGTACTTTATACGTTATTAGCGCCCCTAAGTTTTAATTACATACGTAAACGGTGTGTTCGGCGTTGTTGTCGAAATATTGTTTCAGATTTAGTTTATAATCTAAACTGCTTTAGATATTCTTTATAGTATAATATGTTTTAAAAAAAAATAATTATGATCGTAAAGTTAAAAAAAAATCTATAGAAATACATAAAAATATAATCTACCGCTATTTCATACTTGCTGCTTAGATTTTATTAACTTTAAGCTGATTATGAACTGTTACATAGTATTAACAAAACAATATGAGTACATTACGGAGAATGTGTAAGCCATGCTTAATATTGCATAGACTCGATTAGATGTGCAAAAGCTATTTTGTAAAACGTCAAACTCTCGAAACCCTATT
This sequence comes from Cheumatopsyche charites, assembly GCA_024721215.1. NCBI lineage: Eukaryota > Metazoa > Arthropoda > Insecta > Trichoptera > Hydropsychidae > Cheumatopsyche > Cheumatopsyche charites. The sequence continues at coordinate 9,426,150 of CM045580.1, forward strand.
CGCTTGTAAAAGGAGAAAAGGCAGATTAGTACCCGTTGAGAGCAGTATCGTTTAAAAGGTATTACCAATCGAAACAATATTTATTGAAACCGTAAGTCTCAGATTTTGTTGCTTCTGGAGATAATCAAATATCTATACTTCTACTTTTCTCTATAAAAAAATCAGTTCAGGAAAAAAAATATGAATAATTATGGATTAGAACAGCATTCTTAGGTCTTAAGTTGTCAAGCTATATCTAGTAACTGGACTCGCGCTCTGAATTGAGAAATCATTATATTAATATGAGACTATTTTAATTGAAATCTACATATTGTTTTGATTATTTTTTTCAGTTATATGACAGATTTTAATAATTTTCCAAGTCTGAGCGATTCGCAGGAAGGCGTGACGCATTTTCACATTTTCACATATCAGTGACGCGGAAGTGTATTGTAGTCGGTTCTGAGCAAAACAATCATTTATCATCGACCAACCAACCAACCAAGCAAGCATCAGGCCATCGCACAATACACACCCCTTAAGCGACGTGAGCGTTTTATAATTTTGAAAGCCATTTTGGATCATCCCTCATTGTTGATGTTTCACTGTACTCTGCGAGAGAATGGGTTTCGGAAACGCCTTTTCTTCGAAAACGAATAATATGCGCGACGTTAAAATTGTGCAGTTGTATGTCGTTTCGAGATTTGATTAATTTGCACTGACTTTTTATTTTAATTTTGAATTTAGTTAAGTATATTTTGTGCTTTTGTTAGTTAGTACGAATTAGCTCACGAAATACTCGAGTACATATTTTGATGAATCTGATTTGAAATTCAATTTTTTATTGAATCGTTTTTTTTTTTTGGAAAAATGTAGCTTATTATATGACGACGAATCGATTCTGTGTATGCTCGTGTATTTTTACTACTATGCACTACTTTGAGCGCGTTTTTCTCGAAATCACAGCAAAGTCACTTGTACCTTTAGGCCTTTTCAGTCGTCAAATATGATAACGGTAGTGTTGCAATTATTTTGAATTTACAGACAATACTAGGGTGAACGAGACAGTTTTTACACAGCGAATACGAGCCGTTTCTTATTTAGTATTATGCGATATTATTCAATAACGAATTCCGCCATTTATTTTTGTTAAGGGCGTATAAATCACATTAGCATCCGAGGGCGTGCACCACTCTCGGTATCCTTTTAAAGGAATCGTGGAAGGAGCAAAAAAATGAAATTATCTTTTACGCCCAAAGCCTTTCCGACTCACTAATCCGAGCCGCTCGGATAAACGTTTAACAAGTCTTTGATCCGCCACTAAAGAAAAACTTTTTCGCAGATATTATTTTTACGGTTGGAAAAACACGCAGCGTTTACACTCGAGTGTATAGAGCTCCGAAAATAATACGCATTCGAAAAGACGAGTGTTATAAATACGTTTCTTACAAAAATCGAACGATTTATTATATTTACTGTCCTAGGTATTGATACCCAATTATTTTTAAATTTCTCGATTGAATTACTTTTCAGTGAAAATAGCAGCTGTCAAGCTAATAATTATTTGATGACTGAAAAGGCTAAGGGGTACAAGTGACTTTGCGATGGTTAAGAGAAAAGCGCACTCAAAGTTGAGCATGTGCCTACATGTATTAGGAAGAGGTCGAGTGATTTGAGGGTACAAGTTCTAAATTCGTTCATATCCTTTTGCCACCAAATATATGAGCGTATATAGAAGTGATTCCTGTACGTAACTCTATTTCGGCAAAAAATGTTACTTGTACCTCTTGGCCATTGCAGTCGTCATTTAAGAGTCATATTAGTGTACGAATGGTGACGATGAAATGAATCGAATTTAATCAATAATAGACAAGGCAAGTGAAACATTTTTTGAAACTGTTCCGAATATGTAGCGTTAAATTAATAGCTTTTTCGAATAAAATATTTATCCTTTTTTTTTGAATGAATAAATAATCATTAAGTATACAAGTAGATTACAATATTTAAATTTTAAAATATTTTAATTTAAACTTTTTTATCACCTCAATTTATTAAATATACAAAAAACTTGTCTAAGTTACATCTACGAAAAACAGCCACTTACCTTATGCAATTGTTATATATTTAGAAATTGAATTTAATAATATTTGATGTGTAATACATTGAATAAATTCGCTTCGATAAATCGCAATTTTATAGCGTCGAATGAATGAAAATTTTTGAACAATGCGAAGATCTTTCGGCGAAAATTGTGCAACTATGTGTTTCCCAGAGCGCATTTCCCAGCTTGCACAAACACAATAGACACACTAAAGAGAATATACACTTTCTCGCATACATACTAGTGTATATACTACACAATAGCGGTGGTGTAGAGCCACACTTCCCTTTGTGCATATTTCCAATTTGCATCGGCAACGGCCGCAAATTGAATTACGCAAAAGCCACCGACGATATCCGATGTGCTTTTTTGCATTGCGCCGATGATTCTCAAATTGAATAATAAATAAAATGAAACGTACAAAAACACAAATAAATTCCCGACGGGGTTTACGATTTCGATATTCAAGCGGAATCCCGGGATTCGAGATATTTAGGATTTTACAATGAACAATTTCAAATTTCGAAGCGACACTTATTGAGTTTATGGATAACTATTCAGTTTCGCTGGTTCATGTACGTATGAATTATTAAGGTATTTTTGAAATAATGTTTAGTTTTCAATTAGCTATTATAAATATAAGTCATTTGATTTGAATTCAATGACCATTCTCAATCACTTTCTAATGAAATTTATTTTCAATATGAATCTGAATATTTTTACGGTTTCATGAATTTAATATTTTACGAAATCCGAGGTTCTTTTGTATCGCAAATAATATTTATAATGAATTCAATTCTTGTATATTATTATCGATAAATTTTGATAAATTCAGTATTGAAAATCCCGAGATCTAAGCCCTAGTTCGTAGTATAATAAAAAGAGGATTCTGCGCGATCTCGTTCGGTCGCTTTATTAGAGCTCTCTTGTGTCGATATATTTGCTAAAGCCTCATATTTTCGCACGAAAATATCGATTCAGTGTCGCGAAGTGCTATTTTCCTTTCGTTCCCAGTAGATTTTTTCCCATGTAATTTTTTTGTGATGGAAAATAGTGGGAAATCTCGAGGATTTTCCTCCGGCGACAAGTTTGAGTTCTCCGCTTGTATAGTGCTGTGTAGCTTTGTCGTTTGATTGACAAGCATTCAATGGATTTTCCGTATTCGCAATATTAAAGCAATATTTTTTGTTGCGAAAAAATATAATATTTTGTGAATTATTCCTAAAATTGATTTGTGGATACAAAAATTCATATTAATGTAGATTATCAAACGATTGAAATACGTGCACAATTTTTTTCACAACTCAGTTGTTTCATAGTATTTCAGCAAAAGTATTTCAATTGTAAGTTGAGCTACTTGACCAAACTTAAACTTTTTTTCTTTAGAATTTGACAAATTTTAGTAATAATTAATTGTTAACCGATAGTTAAATGGGTCTCAATAGAATACTTAAAATATTATTATCGACAAAAAAATCACATATCAAATCAATACAATTCCCACCTTCCACAACACATTTCTTCCGCGAAGAAAATAAAAACCCAAAATAAATTATCTTCGACAATTCAGCGCAAACACATAAAACATTTTCCCAACAAATCGATTCTATTCCCTCGAACTATGACTATTCGACTCGAATTCTTCGACACTCAACGAACGGACGACTCGAGAGACAAACATTTTCTTCGAGATAACACCACCTTAGAGGGGGTCGGCGGACTTATAACCCACACTAGGGGGTAGGTAAGCCATGGGGTCGTTCATGGGGTTGTTCAAGGGGTTGGGCCACACCGGGTGGGACGAATAAAGGAACCCGATTATCGGCTCCGGGTGCACTCTACCGAAACGGGGGAAAAACTCATTTCACCCCATACGAGGAGTGATTCGATTTGCCGACACGTATGGAGGCCATTGTTTACTGGGCTATCTCTCTATACGTGTGTTGTTCCTTCGAGATACAGGCGTTTTTCTAACTGAGAACTGTTAAAAAAATCGCTAGATTGCCAAAATGTAAGGTGCTGTTGACATGACAGGTGTTTTACGTGCGTTTAGTTAGGAGACTTTGAGTATGCTATTGGCTATCGATAGCTGTCAACTCTCAAAGGTAAAATTCGCCAATAGCTCGTTTGAGTTTATACGTTTATATTTTGAGTACGTATTTGCTGATAAATTTTGTCGATAAACTAAATCAATACAAATTAAAAGCAAAGTATGCAAAAAAGCAAAGAGGAAGGTCGTAGTTATACTTGCCTCGAGTTGGTCGATTGACAGATCTTAGATTACTGCCTGTACGTATATGTAAAAGTGCATCTTTCGTATATTTATGTTAGTACCGAATGTTTAGAATTTGTGCGTAATTTAGGTCGTTGAATTAACGATTTAATAAATTTTTCAAATAAATATATTTCCAACATCCGACATAAAGATTTCCGATTAAAGATAAGACTTGAGGCACAAAAATTAAGTGCGCATTTTGATAGGGAACTTTTAACACACTATGGGCAACCGGTAGCTCATACCTTCGACAATTAGACAGCTATCAATCGTCTATAGCATTTTAAAAGTTCTCTATCAAAACGTCTGTCTTAAATAATATAATTAGTTTAAAACATGATTTTTTTTGTGTGGACGTTTATATTTGTGGGTTTGTGCGAAATTTGGACAGAGGTGAGAAGAGCGCGTCAAGTGACGCGAAAACGCGTCAATTCGACCCAAGTCCTCATATTCGTTTTCGTTCTTGACGAAATATCTTCGGGTGTGGGTCATTTGGAAAGTTTTCGGATAATAGAAAGTGTGATAAAAAATATTTCTTACAGGATACATCTTCAGAAATATCAAATATTTCGAATTGAAAATCTTATAAGATATTTTTCAATCATATAAATTCAGCAAATATGTATTTTTTCATATGAAATCAAACATTTAAGTATACACACAAATCTTTTTGAATGATTTTTTTATAATTTCTATTGTCTTTTTTCTCTATTTTTCACATATATCCATAAAAATCCACTTTTTGACTATTCGAATAACCTGTCTGTATATTCGTCCGGTGGAAGAGATATGGATAGTTGACGCGTGAAATCGGAAAGGAATCGGTTGACGTTTCTCAGTTGTCATATACTTGGATGAATTATTGAATTTCTCACTATTTGATATAGATACGTCATTTATATTAAAATAATATGACTTTTTGAGAAGGAGACTTAATATTAAATAAATCATTTCCTTAATAGTCATTTAGAAACATATATCTTTTATTTATTAATAACAATTTTTAGATTTTCTAATTTGAATTTTCATATGCGAAAACAATACAAATATTTATCAGAAGAGTTTTGATAGTATTGAAACTGTAAATTGATTGATATTTTAGTGAATCTTTTATAATTTTTTTCTTAATACTTTTGGAACATTTCATTTATGGAATCTTCATAGAGTTCCGGAAAACGTCAAAGTTCGAACGGAAAGAAAAAACAATAAGAAGGCATCTTCTACTCGATTTAAATTCCTCTCCTATTAATTAAGTAAAATCCAGATGAACGCGATCATTTATAACGCACCTACATATATTTCTCAATCTGCAGCCGACATTTGAAAAACTCAATCGAATTCCCGTCACGCCTTGTCCCACTCAAAGAGGCCCCAGTTCATCACGGAACTGGGTGTAGATATATGTATATAATATATATTATATCTGTTTTCCGGCTTTCCACAACAATCGAGACACGAGGCGAGAACTTCCCTAGCAAAGGGTAGGTTATCATAGTTAAGGGGGTTGAATATAGCTATCGGGGCATACTTTGCATTCGCGTCACGCTCCGAGCGTTAATTTGAAAGCTGTGCGCCAAAATCATGGAAAGTCGATACGTTAATTCGAGAAATCGACTGAATTTCGCCGAACGAAGACTCTACGTGATTTTGAAATGCATTTTGTCCAAAGAGGTGGATTTTGTCGGAAAAGGTGCATTTTGTACGCGGAGGAAATGTTCAGTTAGCGTTCGATACGGGTTTTCCGTCGGTTACGTTGTTGACAGGTTAATTCGTTAGAGCACCTGTAGCCGGATTTTCCGATTTTGTACGTTGATATGTGATTTTTTTTATATATAGACGTCTTTTATTATACTTTTTGTCGTTTGTTAATATATTTTCACTTATTTTGTCAATTCTTAAACAAATAATTAGTCAAACATATAATAATAGTTTAAAATATTAAATACAAATATGGGTGTCAATTAACACAAAAAAATTGAATGTCATAATATTTCAATGTGTTAAATATTGATTTTACCCATGTCTTACATTTTAGTCAGTTGAATAGTGTCAAAAAATTAAAATACAAGTCAAAATATTTTAAATTCAAAATCTTACAATTTTTCGTCTAGCTACATTTACAATTTTATTTTCTATCCTAGGTTTTTTCAGTGTTCCGGTTGCTTGGAAGCTCTTGGTAGTTGCCGAAATTTTTCTCTTCACAGTGAGTTGTTCGTCTTCGAATTTCCTTTTCTTGGCGACTCCTTCAGTTCTCTTGATGTTCAGCCAATCTTTCTTCGCGATCCGAATGTGTTCCTTGAGTTTTTTATTCAGGACTGGATCTTTTCTGATGATCTCAGACCATCGTCTGCAAACTGTAGAAGCAGTGTATAATGATCTGCCGTCCAATAATCTGTAACAAAAACAAAATTATTAGTTAATGAAAACAAAAATGATATCTTCAAATAATGTATGAAAAAATTTACCTGAAGACGAGACAAATCATCTCGATAGGTAAACGCGAGAAATTATTCTGGCGTTCGTTTTCAAAAAGCGGTCCAATAGCTTGTAATAGAGTGAAGAGGGCCTCCATCTCGAAAAGCTTAGGATGCTGATTCCGTAAATTAAAATCTACGAAACGGTGATATTTCTTCCAAAAAGTCACTAGTCCATTGACTTCAGGTGTAGCTCGCCGAAAGTCACTTAAGTACATAACACATGTAGCTCGCCGAAAGTCACTAAAGTATAAATAACATGTAGCTCGCTGAAGGTTGCTTGTTGTGTAATTGTTTCTTTTTAGCTGAACATTTATGATATAAAAATGATTTCATCATAATTCGGGGATTGGAATATATAACTTATAAATTCAAGTTTTTACTATAGGAATAAAGTAGTATTTTTCATTCAAATAAATTATGGCGATATTCCAATATGACTCTCGATGTACCAATTTCGTATGAAAAAGTGCATTTTTATAAAAATTGAGTATTCCCGAAGGGTTTCGACGGCGGTCGACACTATTTATAGTCGGTTGCAGGTCGGCGCTGAATGCAGCGAAAGTAGCTGAAAGATCATAACGTCGCCGTTAAGGAAACGTATGGCTTAATAACAGTTTGGAAAATAATAGCATTAGGGATGGCATTGTGCGGTGTGTGCAGTGGGCATGTTGCATCCCACCACCGATGCAGGTGTTACATCCTCCCTCAGCATGAGGTGCATTTTAATATGTGACGCTCCAGACACATTTCCACATAGCCATTGTACACCGTTTAATTTATCATATGTCGCTGATTTCATTCCACGAATGCCTGCGTACTTGTATGCGAAAATTAATGTTCGTGCAAAATTAATTTCATTTTTTTTTTGTTTTGTAGATGCTCTCTTAAAATGAATGAAAATATGACAATTTTAATTGAGTCTATTCTTAGTCCACTCATAGTTAATATTATGCACGACCTAAATATAAAACATAATTTACAACAGGAACGGGATTGGGAAATACTTTTAACACAATAGACTCAAAATCCAAAAAATCTTCCATATTACTATGTAATAGTGCTATTCCGTCTGTATATATCCTCTGTTATGTTCAAAAACTGTGACAAAACAATTATCCAATTAAATATTCGATGATTTCCATACATATGCTGCAATTTTCAGTAGGCAGTGATATCGAAAACTGACACTCTGTACTTACAGCCGTCGGACTCACTTTTCGGCCAACTTGACATTACAAGCAACTTCGATGCAAATCTCACGCTAGTTCCACACTACAAAAAAAAACTTCCACATATCTGACGAAATAAACATTGATATTTTCAACGGACAGAATACCAATTTTATATATTTCCAATTAAATAAAACTCAAAGCTTCGATCAACCACCACTAATTCGGACTACCCCAAAACGCCCTTAACCTCAAAACTACTTAACGCCCACACGCCACCCCCTAATCCTAAGGCCCACACACCCGACCGACTAATATGCGCACACGCGAATAATTCACACTGCAATCTATCCGTTATCAATCGGACAGGGGTGCTCAACCCTCGATATCCGGCGCAGGCATCCCGCTAATGACTTTTCGGTCGTATTAGCCCGCAAGGGCCTCGGACCCGTCACTTCGCCGATCATCTCAGACGGGATAATGACTTGGGGGATCAAGTGTATTTGAATCCCACCCCCTCGTGACCCTAACCTAACCCCCGGTTTGTAAATAGACGCTCGATTCGGATCCGAACCCTTCGATGGGCGATGGTCGAATCCGGTCTGATCCGAATTTTGATTAATTGTAAGGGTGGTTTTTTTTTTTTTTTTTTGGGAAATAGTTTCGATAAGATCGTAAAATTTATCGATCGTTTTGTATGTTTTGATTAATATTTTTTTAAGTATTTAGGTGTTATTAAGTTGGTAAGATACTTGAAGAGTCCTGTTAGATTAGGTCAAGCCTGGTTATTGTTTTTTTTTTTTAGGTTAAATCAAGTGTTTTTCCATCATCATAACATTTTGGTGAATTTTCGATATTGAAATTTATAATATAGTAGTTTTATTTTGATATCTGGAATACTGTAGTTTATTAGTATAGAGTTGCATCATATGATTAATGCACTTAATGCATCAATAGGGTGACCCATCAGATTTTCCGGTTTCATCATCATAAGAAAACATGAATTTAGATATTTTCTAAGTTTTATAGAAGTTTGGTTTAATTAGAATTTTTGTTGAAAATCCTTATTTTCTAATCGATCTTGAAAATATCTGATATCATGATTGATTATTTAACTGCATATGAAAGCTTGAACTTATCATATAATTATGTAAGTATATAAATATGTGTATGTACTCATTTTTAATTTTAAATTTTATAATTTTCTATTCAAGTCAAATAATTAGAAATACAAGTCACATAATTCAAACCGTTATAGGATTATTCAGAAAATTTAATGATTAACAAAACAACTTGTTATTTATTTTTTTAATACATATGTATATAACTTTGAATGTAGGACATTTGACTGATAATGAAAAAAATATACATAGATATATTAAGATATATCCATACGAAAATATGAGGAAAAGGAAAATCTTCAGTATCGATTTTTCTTAGATAAGAAACTCTAGGGGTGAGATTACTCAGCATCGGCGTGCAAATAGATTTAACTTTTCTCAACCCCGTCGCATCGGACCATCCCCCATCTCGAAGGCGGTAATTTAAAAGCCTTACAAAGCGTTATGGTATAGGTTCAAGTTTTCCGGATGTCACTCACCATTTGACTAATTGCAGTCTTCAATGGGCCGCCCTAAGGGCACTTTTCACAGGGAAAACGTATTCAACGAGACTTTCGACTAATCCACCCCCACATTTTCCAACACCCCCCCGTTTTCTGTCTTCCGATGATGCGCATGCATATTTATGTATCTGGCTTTTTGGATGTGTAAATATTATGTTTCGGTTTGTGTTTGTTAATTGAAAATCGTTAATTGGTCGCGTTCGGGGCTTGTTTGTTTTTTCGGACTTTTTGCGCGATGGGAAAAGTTGGCTTGGAAATGAAAAATTTGTGTGAATCGGAATATTATACGGATTTACGTCGTGTTTGATATTTGGGTTGACAAATTGATTAATTTGGTTTAATATGGACGCTGTTTATTTTTAACATACTTCAAAATTTATAAAAAATTGTCTAAATTTAACAGAAAATATATTTTTTAAAGATAATACGGCATTTTTCGCTTGAGTTATTTTATCAAAATATAACGATTTACATGTCCAATTATTGTTTTTTTCCCATGAAAGCTATTATTATTTGAAGTTAATGAAATAACAAGTCAAACACAAAATAAAAATGTATTTTATGTACTTATATTAAACATTCTTTATTATTTAATATACACAAGATCAAAAAACGTGTTCATAATTTTTAACTTCAAAGGCGTCTGAGCTCACTCCCTTTATCGCATTTTCTTTTATTAAAAAATCACATATTTCCTTTGACAATGTTCGATGAGAAAAAGATACGCGTTTACGCACTCGAAATATCGAAAGGGGGGGAGACATGGATTTCTTTTTTTTTCAAACACATTTTCCTGAATTTTCCGACTTTTCCAGCGAGCGGCGAAAGCTTTCGCGAAAATCGTAATAAGCCCAATAAAAACGAAATTCCTTTTGTGTTTTTCGGCGGCGTACTTTTACGTATTATAATGTGCGACTTTGGAAAACTTCCAAACGGATAAAATAATAAATTTCGTAAAAAGGGAACGAATGAAAATCGGGAAATGAGCGATCATAAAATACTGAGAAGCACATCGGCGCGTAAAGCGTATTTATTATTTAAGGCCAACGCCCCCCCATATTTTACGTATATATTGTAAATGTGTGTATCTAGAAATAGGAATATATCCACTGAAATATGTGTGTGTATATTTTTCGCAAGAAATGCTAAAAGATTGTCACAATATTTTCATATTAGGCCGCGTTTGATTTATGTTCGCGCATTTGGCGAGCTTAATCCGATTCGGCGTTTTACTATACATTATGATAATAATAAATATAAATTTGTTCCAATGTCGTTTTTTTCCAGTTTATCGTATATCATATGTTTCGATTTCTTTCCAAATGAAACGTATTTCCTTATTTATTTTTATGGGAGATTTTTCATTAGATAAATTTATTCGGGTATTTAAAAATCGTACGAGTATATGCATGCTTAAAATGGTCATTAAACTAAAAATTGAATCTTCAGTTATTAAATGAAGGTGTATGCAAATATGTGGAGTTGTCGAGTCTCGAGAGTAACTTTTCATTCCTGGTAAATATTTGCGATGGAAATTGAAAACTTTTACAAAGAATACTTGTTTGAATGAGTTCTGGTTAAGGGTTGAGCGAGTGCCTTCATTAAAGACCCTATTGGGCTAGATGGAAATAATTAAAAGTTTGACGGTCGAATTTAGCTGACATTTGCAATGAAAAATCATGCGTGGTGCGAGACACAGTTGTGAAATCGCTGTAGATATTTGATTTGTGTCTATTATTGTTTGTTTTATGCAAAGAGATAATTTATTTAAATATTATACAAGAGAATTGTAAATTCAGTGATTAATATTGATTAATAGTGATTCAGAAATAAATAAAGTGATTCAGATCATAAGAGTTGAGTGCATAAATTGTCTCTGAATACTTATTATTGAATAAATACTTATTAAATCGTTATTAAATTACTTAAAACCTTTTAAATATTTTTTCAATTATAATAAATATTCAGATTTGAATATAATTTTATCGTTATACTCTTAAGCTTTCAAGATCCTCACATGCAATTAAGTTTCGATCTTCAAGTCTTAACAGAAATCGTATCTATATACTCTCATGATTTATACAAAACGAAGTAATCGAAGCATAAGACTCAAACAAGAAACTGCAAACTGCATCTACCGAAAGTTCACACATTAATCCACATCCGAAACTGATAAATTTCGAAACATCGATTCCTCAGACGTTTGACCGTCGCAAAGTGCATCTTGCAGGACGATCGGACTTAAATTAATTAATAATTCGACTTCCTACTAAACTCCAGCAGCATCCTGCAGCGGGAAATTCATTTCCAGTTATTGTTTCATAGCAGATTTTCTTCAAAGCTCGGAAAAGCGGATGCATTCGCTCGGAAAATTCCGCTCCTATAGTTTCCGACGTGCATAAAGTCTTCGCATACATTAATAGTGTCTGATGTTTCGTTTCGCGGTGTTTCGTCGTGTGTCGTGAAACTGGTTGAAGGATTGGTCTGTGTCTTGCTATTGTTTTGCGATATTCGTTGTTGTACGTGCTTTTGTTGCTGAAAGGGAATATTTGCGTTGTGTCTTGCACTTGAAATCGTCTGAAGGGCCGCTTGCTTTAGGGGTTGACGAGTGTTTTTCGTGTTTTAATGAGATTTTTTTCTCCTTGCGTTTTGTGAACGATACTGTGATATTTATTGCATTCGAATGAACTTGCTTCTTGAGACGTTTTCCTCGTTTGAGAGACGCATTTTTATTATTTTCAAACCTATGTCTATTCAAATAGTTTGTTGTTATAATATCAATTTTAGTTAAGTAACATAGTATTCATTTATATTCAAATTGAACTGTGATTTGTTTTGTAAATATGATCAATTTGGTGAAATATCAAATTTATTGTGGTTTATATAAGGTTCATTAAAAACTTGTTGAAAAATGAAAACAAATTTCAATAGAAATATCGGAAAGTTTTATTTGAAGTTCTGAACTTTTTCTGTACTAAAATTAGGTCTCTCAATTTCACTTGAAATTCGAACATTTTTTCAAACAAATACTTGTTTTAAAATATTTTAATGATCGTATATTTCATAAATATTCGATTCTAAGTAATCTAAAATATAGTCACTTATTACACTTATATTAAATTTGTATCAGAGAGAAAAACGTAAAAAAAAGTAATAAATATACCTATTATAATTTTGATCAAGATATAGTGATATTAATGAAATTTTATTATACAAATTCTGAGAGAAATATAGTAAACGATCCCGTATCATATTCTATGCTTTCTCAAACACTCATGAATCCTCCAATTGCCGACATCTTCAGCAGCTAAAACCTGAAGCGGAATCCTGAAGATCTTTGAGGAATTCACCAAAGAAAACCGCGATACACGCTCACGCTGCAACAATGCACCTTTGTGCACCGAAAACCGAAACTCGTTCCTTTTTCCTACTCTCAAACGTCTATAGCTAGATTCACACGGCATTATTTGTCTAATATTCCTACTATAGACCTTTCATCAACCATAATATTTGAACAAAGTCGATTTTTGTATGCAAAATTCTAGATGAGGCCATTTTTCTTGTGTTTGTAGCTTTGTCTCTATATTTTTTATATGACACGATATGATTACAATAGATATCTGCAGATTTAAAGCAGGTTTTTATATAAACTAGTCACGTTTGAGGCATTGCCAGGTCGAATAAATTGATAATTTCTCACTGCCATCTATGTATATGTATGTATGTAAAAAAAACGCTAATTATGTATCGTGGTTAAATTTTTAAATATAACATGTGAATTCGAAAATATAAAAACGTATAAAAATGTGATAAAAATATATGTTTAATTGTCAGACAGAACTTGAGCTCTAAATTTTACGTCTTATCTATATTATAAATACGCTAATGATGCTCGAAATTTTCAGCCACAGCCGTGCCTCTAACCCGGGCGTGCAGTTTATTAGCTCGCGCCTTATACTCCGAGCTACACGTCGTAATTACGAAACTGCAACTTTTAACGTATATATGGGATATTTTTTTCGTTATTTTTTTTACTTCACACATAGATATCACTAAACACATCAGTGAAAATACGATATTTGATTAATTCCGAACAATTTTGATACACATGCGCCTATCGCTAGTATGAGTAAAATGTACACCTATGCTCGAGTTCGAAAAATGTCAATTCGGTTAGTGCGTCACACGGTACAGTAAACGTTCGAAATTTCCAACGTTAGCGTATATATATAAAGATAATAGAGCACGCGAGACAGAGCACGGATACAGACCGGACACTGCAGTGTGAATGCATCCTATCTCTAACGCTAGAGTAATTTATTCGGATTTCATAAGCGGGGGGTGTGCTCGTTTCACATAACGTATTCGCTTGCATTGTGGGGGTGGGTTGTATGGGGGTTGGGATGATGGTGGGCGGAGTCGGGGTTGTCCACTTTGATTCATGGCTAACCATTCTCGCGGTGAATATTGTGTGTACAGGGTTCGCTAAAAGGAAGGAAGTGAAGGATGCTTCTCGAGAAAATAAATAACCGAAGCCCGTCAGCCGGTTGTTTATGACGTTATCAATTATCGTGAAAAATAAGCGAAATTGTAAGATTCGAATGTGAGGTTTGGCGGGTTCGAGATCGAATTTGCGTCGAGGGATGTCGGTTTTAAAAGTCGATATTGTTTTCGTTGAAATTTGAATGTTCGATTGTACGGAAGATGTTCGATTGAAACTTGAAAATGAAATGTTGGCGTTGCGGTTTGTGTCTGCATTCGATCGAGTTGGAGTTCGAAGGCAAATAAAAGCTCTACAGGTTCGAGTTGATTTGTCTTGTACTATAAATAAATATGTTTTCATATTTCGTCTATTTATGTAGGTATTAAAATGTTTGTTTGACATTTTCTTTGTATACTATGTTTACTTAAATCGTTCATTCTATTATAAAAACGATAAAACTATTCATAGTTATTGTATCCATAGTTCGAAAGGTTTTGTATGATTATAATAATTAAAGCGTTTGTTGAACTCTGTTGATTAATTTCGTTAAATTATTAAAAAGCATTGTGAACAATCATAAACATGAATATCGGAACATGATATTGCAATAACCGACTCTCAAATTAATAAGTACATTAAATCGGTTTGCGTTTGCACGGTCACTATAACTCACTCTTGCATTCGACGGTCGATACGATATAGTGAATTTGTAAAATTTAAGGAATTTATTTAAATCCTAAGAACATTGCGATCTTCGGTTCTGCACACCAAATACGACACGATTTTATAGAGATTGGCGAAGTTGTTGGCACAACTCGTTACCATAAATCGCGAAATTAAAGGAAACGGGCGCAACGAAAGGGACGGGGTTAAAGCTAACGCACGCCCAACCGGCATCTGGCTTCATTTCTCTACATTATGCTCCAAACATTTTTTCCGAACGTATTTCGGTAAATTTTCACGTAATTTTTCGTCTGGTTTCCATTTTGATTCAATTTTTTGAACGCGAAAATTGCGGTTATTTCGGAATATTACCGGAATTTTTTCCCAACTTTTCTTTCTGGTAAATAAAATAAAAGTTCACACAGTGGAACCTCACCATTCGTTCAGTTTTCTATTTGTAATTATTAGTCAAGTGAAATTGGATTTGATATCTACTATTGTATTGGCTCAAAAAAGTTTAATGATTTAGCTAAGCCTGAAAATTAATGGTAATTTAACTTAAATAGAATTTGTTGCGAAGTTTGTATCTTTGACCTAGCGATATATTATGTTATGGCGTAATTTTTATATAAATTGATCCAATTGATCAAATATACATTATAGTATGTAAAAAAATCCTTTGCTATTTCTACCGTTTCCTGGAACGAATTGTGTACAAATAAGATTTCACTACAATAGGAAAACGCACGTGAATAAAAAAAAACAATTCTTGAAATATAAAATGCAAGCTAGATTGCATCTTGTTTTATTTCCCACTAACACAAAAACTGCAATAAGCCTCGGGGCGAAGACTTCATTAAAGCGTTAACGCAAAAGCGAAACATCCCCTAGTCGGAAAAATACGGCCGCATCATAATTAAAACGGAAAAACGCAATTACGCCCCCATCTCCGCGTTTTTTTCGATTTTTCCGACTTCGCCCCGGAATTTTCCGACTTTTCTTTGCAATTTTCGACACTTTTTCTATTTTTCGGCTAAATGCAAGCCGGCGTCGCACCTCCTTTGGAGTGGATCGTTGCACGTGCGACCGTTTGTCATGCGACGAGCTCGATTTATGCACGCACGTGACCTCAGATTTAACGGAATTACTATAACGTGGTGTGCATTGTGGAAGGTAGTTCTATTGTCGTGAATGCAGTTGGACTGTTATTATTGTGAGATTGAGACTTGTGAAGCAAGGTGTGCTGATTGTTGTCGGTTTCGTGGTCGGGACGTTTCGATTAGTTTGCCTTTGAATGGTATGTATGCGGTAATTACGATGATTATTGTATTGATCGATGTGTTGAATATCAGAATATGTAATTCGGATCACTTAGCTATTAATATGTCTAGTCTTTATATATAAATTAATCAGAATGCATGCTTGTATGTTGTTAATAAACTGCTTAATGGATGATCTTTGAGCAGTGAAACTTTTCAGAGTTTTTGAGTGCATATTTGTGAAGATATTTTTATCGTTACATTTTCAAATAATAATAAAATAATATACAATTTCATTATATAAATTACACTTGTTTCTCAATTTATGAACCGCCAAAGATTCGGACAAGTGATGAAATATAAAGATGGGCGTATTTGTGTACATATGGAAATCTATCTTACATATTCTGATATATGTATCCATTATATTTTGATGAACATTGCATGTGAAGATCTTGTTTTAAATATTTTCTACGACACACAAAAAAAATGTTGATATTCATAATTAGAAATATAATACTAATCTCAAATTGATAAAAATATATAAACGTGATTCACTTGAAAAAATCATTATTCGCTCATTTTCCGCTTACGCTACGTTCGAAATTAGCTTTTATATAAAAAAAAGCGAAATAAAGCGATATATACCTAAACCTTAAAACATATATTTGAAGAAAAAAAGTTATTTACCCGCACTTGTTCGTACCGAGTCGTATGGGAAACCGGTTAACGAGCCGTGTGATTCGGCCGAGTTTTCTCGGGAAAATTCGACGAACCGAGAATCGCGCCTTAAATTCGCCCATGATAAATTACGAATATATATTCGCATAAATATTTTCGCATATACGTAGCAGATTCGTTATACGTATGCGTATTTTGAAAGCCATTTACATACGTGTGGTTTAATCGTAGATTTTCCATTCGCGGCACCGAGTAATGGGCCTTCATCATGGACGCATTGTGCAGTTTCGATTCGGTTCCGTTTTCCAAAGTCGACGTTTACAAATTTTTATTTCAAATTGACAGATTTTGTATTGTCAGAGGTTTTTTTTTTGCTGAGATTTTTGCGTTTGTTCGAATGAACCGGAAAATTCGTTGAATTCACTCTGAAAGTTTTCACTGTGTGAATTTCAGAGCGCGGTTCAAATTATAGTTACGGTTGAAAAATCAAAATAAATGACTCAAAAGAATATTTTTCATCGATAAAATAATTGAAAGATATCTTTTAATGTACACGTTGAAAAAATAAACACACGTGTCATTTGAAGCGCTATTAAATTCGAACAATCAAACATCTCATACTATTTGTGCACACGTTTTTCAACCCTTTACAACAACCTTTTTCAAAGGGCGATCGAGCACCCTCACTCGGACATTCGAGCACTTCACAAACATCCCAACCCAAACGCTAAAAATCCCACACAATTCCAACCCCAGCTAATTAGTCTAATTACGTCGGCGAATTTCTATTTCAGCCGTGAAAATTTGAACAAACGAATATTTATCGAAACGATCGGAGATGTCCAACCTTTTGCGAGTTTATTTTTACGAATACGGTGTTGTGTTCGATTTAGATTAATTTCATATCGACAGGGGTTGACTACCGCTGGTCTTTGTGAATTGTGCCCGCATTTGAAGGCTCAACTTAAACAAGGGGTGGCCACTCCCTAATGAGCACTCACTCGATAATTGCACGGCACTTTTTAAACGGCACGGCTCCCGCTTAAATGCCGTCGCAAAAAAGGCTCGAGTTTTAGAATGGATGTTGTCGACGTCGGTTTTCTCTTGTAATATTTTACATTTCAGCGAAAAGCTACAGTTGTGGGATTTTTTTTCAAATGAAACGAAGTCTACAATATTTTTGCCACAAAATTTTCAAAATGTATGATTTTCTTTGACTTATGCGATTTAAAATTTATGCAATAATGTTAATTGGTGCAAATACTTGAAATTAAAGCCTTTATTTATTCGATTAATTTAAAATTTCGATAATTATTCATTGCTTCAGGTACTGGTATTTATTTTTTCTGTTTCTTAATTGATAAGTTATCAAATTGGGAAAGCTTCTTCTAGGATAGAAACTCCGAAAAGTGAAACCATCACACTCAAGGTCCAAATTTTTAAAAGTATGAATACACACGACTCTTTAAGGATCTGAAAGAACTCAACCCAGCATCACGAAGACTCTGAGTCCATCGCAGCTCGTACTTACACTTTATTCCGATACAATATCATCATTAAACTCATTACAGACTTATGCGCGATTCACGCAAATACCATCCACACTCGTAATTTGCGCATGAATCTGAAGCGAGCTTTACAATATTACATAGAAAATCATTACAGACTCATGCGCGATTCACGCGAAAACCATCCACACTCATATTTCACGCGTGAATCGCACATGACTCTGAATCAAGCTTTACAACATCACAAGGAAACTCACCAGAATTTGGATTCCTTATATAATGTATAACAACTAAACATCAGCAATCAATCCGTCATAACGACCTAGATCCGATAACATAATTGTAATCGCATTACGCATTACAGTTTACTGTGTCAAATTTGTTTGCGCGACACCGTCTCACCTTTGTTGACCCGTTAGGCCCCGTTCGGAATTAAGGGACAGCCTCGTCCTAGCAGAGCAAACACGTTCGACGACAACGCTCATTGGCCAAAGCAAACAAACGGACCGACTGAAGGTACTACTACTACAGGGTCTCAAGCCGGACCAATGTTTGTCGGCTGTTGGCCGAGGTTGAAAATTGGCCGGGATCGAAGGTGTTGATTAATCTGTCAAATTAGTTTTTTTATGATCATATGTTCTCAAATCGATAGTAGTATAAAGTGTTTGTGTGTAACGAGTCGGGATTAGTGTTCTCGTGATGCTGGTTTCGAGCCCTCTTGGATTCTAATGAAAATCAAATGTGGTTTTTGTTTTAATTTGTGATAAGTCAAATCATTGTCAATAATCATAATCGAAAAAATGTTAATTTATGCTTTACAAAACAGTTCCTATAATTGATCCCCTGCCATGTATGTTTCGATTGATTTTAGCTTCATATTTCATGCGCTGATTTCTAAATCCAACCATTTGCTTTTTTACTTTAAAATGAACGATTTATCGAGATATTTACAAAAAATGGATACCAGTACACATTTATAACAATTAATATGTTTTGATTTTGAGAAATTTCGATTTAATTGGTGGCCAGCAAACGCTTCAGTAAGATCTCATAGAGTTGACCGCATTTAGTTCCAACGTTAATTGTGGGCGTTAACAAGGACGCTGTTTGTACGGTTTGTGGCCAAATAATTTCAACGATTCCTGCCAAACGCTGCAAATTTTCAAGTCGACCGCAAAGTTGGGCAGTCGAGAGATTTATACTCGCTTTCGCTCTACTTTACACTAAAAACACTAATTGAATTTCGAGTAAAAATTTTCATCAGTTTCAAATGGAAATGTATCGGTTTATTTTTCAGTTTTCGGTTCGAGTGTCCCACACAAAGCGATCAATCCCCATTCTTAGAACTTCTATTGTGAATCGTCAGTACAAGCTCTCGCATAGGAACGTGTGCAATTGTGGAAAAGCGCAGTTATATACGCGAGACATTTTCCGCTGCATCATGCACCGATAGATGGTTACGCGCGATTTTCCACCGACAATGGTCGCAGTTTTCCATTCGTGGACCATAATATGAGGCAATTTATCAAAGAGATAGGGATACAAAGGGCGAACTCGACGTTTGACTTCTGAGCGCATCTCGACGGAGATCGACCGCAGGTTTCGCTTAGAATTGACTTGTTGTGCGAATAGTTCATGTGAGGGCCGTAGATATCAAGGGGTGGAAGAATGCATGTAGACTGTTAAATGAATTATTATTCGAAAAATATTAAATAATTTAAATTCAAAATAACTCACTACCTACAAATAAGATTCATTCACAATCACATCAAATCAATCACAATCACATTTTCCATGACATTTACACAAAATGTCACGAGCACTTAAAACTCGAAAAGCTTCGATTCCAGTCAAAATTCTAAATCCGTACCGAAAACAATCCAACGGTCACCGTAGCACTATAGAAACCCACTTGTGAATCGAAACGTATGCAGTATTTGCATAGTGCACAACGTGTATCGAACGGTGTTAGTAACGTCTGGATTGTTTGAGTACTTTGTTGTGTACTCAAATTGGCTCATTTAAAATTTTAAAGCGCAGCCAGCGTAAGTTTTCCAGCCGTTGACGTGCTATCGCTGAATTTATGTAAAAGCCTGCACAGTTTCGTATTTTTGATATATGCAGAGCTTTGAAAATACCTACCTGAGAATCCTATCGTGAAAAATTCTGTTGATGGAAAATTAATAACAAGACTACTTCTCGAAACTAAAAAAAATCTCGTTGAATTTTTAATGAATAAATTTCGAGTCAGATTTTCAAACTAAAACCGATAAAGATTTTTGTAATTTTCATGAAAGCTGGCTAAATTTGACTCAGTTTGTAAATTTTATTTGATTATATATTTTTATCATAACTATCAATTGTGTTAACATTCATAATAATGACGGAAATTCTGTGATATAATGTCAACGTTCTTTGCAAGTATTTTGAGTGAATATTTTTTCAAGTTTGGTCCTTTTTTTCGATATGAATTCCAATTCCAATTCTAAAAGTTCTTTTTGAATCTTCTTAGAGAACGTTTCAGATCTAAAACTATGTAGCTCAAATGACTTTTACTTCTAATCTCTAATTCATCGCATAGTATAAATATGATAAAAATAATAATATCGATTTAAAAATCGACTTTTCGTTTTGACATTATTAAAGCTCGAAGACTAGTTAGTCTTTTCAGGGAGTTTTTCAAACTTCCTAACAAGAAATAAGCAGAAAATTTATTATATTCTGTTTATACGCTTGTTTATGTTGAACTAGCGTGCTGCGTTCAAATAAATATTTAATTACCGAAATGTAGGCCATTTTCCAGCGCATCTCAAAATTTCGTGTTGAACTTGTATAGAAAAGACCGTGCAACAACTGAAGGCTAAGTTTCCTTTGATGAGAAATTTGTTCAGTGCACGAATTTGCAAGAAAACCTTTTCAGCACTTTAGAAGCTCGTTATTTTAAATACGCTTGAAATAAAGTCAAATTGAATTAAATATTGTGCACGTAAAACATTCGAGAAAAGTTCTCTTTTCGAACACGATAGTTAACGTTTTGCGAGAAAAATAAAATTTCGATTCTTTTGACGATACGTTTGTACGAGTTATTTAAATTTTTATCAGAATTTCGTATACATGAAAATCTTTTACATACAAATCGTATACATTTTTATACGAAAGATGTCACACGAAAAAAATCCACGAAAAATACACATTCACATGCGTATAATTCTGCTTTCTTTCGACGTCTGTTGAGTTATTTACAAAATAAATATCTTGTCTGAAATCTTGCGTATGCGGAAAATTCGCTTCGATTTGCTATTCTCTATATGTTCGGACGAGCGTTTCATTCACTATTCCCTTTGTAAGCATTTTCACTTGAATTTTTTTTATTCATTTTCAGCATTTCTCTCTTTTTCGTACACATATACATACATTTCAGAGATATGCATTCTCCTATCCCTTCGTATGAATTTATTATTTGTCAATCTCGTTGATATTCACGTTTATGTGCACGCTCGCGTTTTGCATATGCGCCTCCGGGTTTATTATTCAATAAAGCGTCCATACAAACGAATGGTCGATAAGCGTCGAATAAATAAATAGTAAATATACAAAAGGGTTGATATTTCAATGCTTTGAAATTTCGAGTTCGACTCGAGTTGATTGCTAGTGTGAGATTATTGAATTTAGTTTGAATCTAACTTATGTGTATGTGTTGATTTTTATTTGATGAATGTATTTTGATTGTTTCAGGTAAGGCATTTTTGATCTTTCAAAGAAGCTATAAGGTAGGTGTTTCATTATTCAGTAATGATTTATTGTACACGGAAATATTTTGTTTGATGATTGTACTTTTTTGAAAGTAGAAAATGTTTTTATATGATAGTTATTTAACATTTATTTCTATGATTTTTATCAATTGAATCTAAAATCGATCTCAAATGAAGTAGTAACCATAAACGTACCTATAAAACACGGATTTGTTTTAACAAATAAGGGTACTAAATAAAATATGGATTAGAGATCGGTTTTTTTTCACATAAATCAGAAAAATAACATAATGATTATTTTCTTATAAATTCGCAATAAAAACTTCATATCATAAGTATCGTTTCTCACTAGTATACTTGACTTCTTAATATAAAATATTAGAATTTTCTGTTAGATATTACTGCAATGATTATTTTATGATAATAGGTACAACTTATGATGATGTATATTGACAAAAAATATAATATCAATCACAAAAATATCTAAGCACTTAAAAATCTCAATTATATTAAAAAAAGTGATGTCTGCTCACAATTCCCAACATGACCTACCCTCTCTGAAAATCCAGAGACAAACATTAGTTCATATACAATACTATATTTGAATATACCATCGTCAGCTGTAGTTAATGATGCTCTTTTGCGACCCTCTCGTTCAAACGCACGCGAACCAACTCGAGTGGCCGGGCTAGGGTGACCATGCCGTGCAAAATTTTCGGTACTAGTCTATTAGAAGTTCCTTACAGCGAGGGTGTCCTGTGTCGAGAGTGCTCGAGATTTACTCTACGATGTAACTCAGCTCGGTTGTATTAACCTGATATTTATGTGGAGGTTTTGTTTTGTCGGTGGATAGTTTGATGCACTCAATTCGTTTGTGTTTATGTGCATAAGAACATGTTTTGAAAATGAAATATTGATGAATGTCTATGTAAGTGAAAATTAATGTATCTTGTTTACAGATTCGTTATCATGGAAATGTATCTGCATTGGGATTTTTTACTTTGATGTTTCACTTGGGAACTTTTTTCGTAGCAAATATTATGCAAAGTATATAGTCGCAATGAAATGACCAAATATCACATTTGGGTTAATGTCCGTATAGTATTGAACAATGTCGGATCAATAAAGCTAGTTATGTATAAATTAATATTAGAAAGTTGTTAAGTGAGATGATTAAATGCACATGCACAGTATGTGACGTAAGTGATGAAACATATTTGCTTTGAGCACTTCTAACAAGATCAAATTAATTTGATTAGATAACCAAATAATTTAGCTTCATAATTCATCTAAAATTAAGTTAATTTGAACATGAATTCAATCATAATTGCTGATTTAGAGAACCCTTCATTTGAATATATATTTTTTACACAATATAAATGTTAATTTTCATATAGTTTTCAATAAAAAATAAATATCAATTGAAGGTCACCCTCATGGGTCAGAAAGAGAGATTTATCAACCCCTCTAAAGTGGGTTCGGCTCGAATTAAAATTTGAGTATTTAGCTCGAACGACACCCCACGTGTTCGGTCGGTATTTCACCCCTTTTTACTGAAAGTTCGCGTCCGGAAGTGCATTTTTATAGAAGCAATGCATATGTGCACATACTCCAAATGCACTCCAGCAACGCTGCACTACATTTTCAATGGAGAAATTATGCTTGTTTCACATTTCAGCAGCATGTTTACCATTATGCACCGAATGAATTCAACGTGCACTGATGTTATATTTATACGACTTATGAGCCCGTTGAAAATATCAACGCATGTTTGTTGGAATGAAGTTATACTGATGTATCATCTGCATATGTTTTATGAAATTTTCATAACTGCAGTTTAGAGTAAATCGCAGCGCAAGTTTCATTGTAAAAAAAAATGTGCTATTATTATATTAGATTTTGTTTATGATTTTCATCGATATATTGAAAAAAATTAACAGTTATCAATAAAAATGATAACCTACACATTGGTGTATAGTGAGAAATTTCAGTCTCTAAACTTGTACGACGGAAAACCATAGAGAAACTTTTCCTTCAAAAACTTTCATCGCTCTCTATTTCCGGTGGATTGTCACCGCGAAAATATATAAAAACATGCAATTGCACCGCGCACATGTACGTATATAAAATATGTATTCCACATACTGCCTAGAATAAAAATGCAGATGACGTTTTCCCGTGTAGCTACAAGTTTCTTTACTTAAAACTTTTCCCTCGGTTTCCCTTTCGTGGAAGCGCATTTTCTTTTCAGTCTCTGAAATTTCGACCGAACAAATTAGTGGGTGGGACACCCTCCTAAAGTGGTGTCGTCTCCTCAAACCTTCCCATGGAAAATGTGTATGTATGTATGTATAGTGTACCTATGCGTGTAAGCTTTGAGGTTTTGTCATAATTGCAAAGTAAACTCGACTAGTAAGTTTCTAAAGGTAAGTTGAGTTAGTTAACGTGAGAACGTCGCCTCGGTTATAGTTTAACTGGCGTACGCTAAAGGCTAACAAGTTGTTGCCAATTTTCGTCTTCGACGATTCATGTAAGTACATACAATTAAATTTATAATTACTATAGTTCGAACTTTGAACTGTAAACATAAGATAATAACCCTATCCTCTCTCTATTAGTCCGATGAATAGCTTTATTACTGTGATAATAGAATTGAGGGCCGATCTTTTCACATTTGATTTGAAAATAAAACTATTTTGAACTACATGTGATTCTTCAACTACCAACTGTCAAAATCTGGAGAAAAGAGATTGATGTATGTATTGTAATATGTTTATCTCTTTCAGCGGCTGTTTTGATATCTTATAGTTGGAGGTACAGCATGTAGCTTAAAATTGTTTCATTCTCAATCCAAATGTGAAAAGACCGATCCTTAACTAGTGTATCATATCAATGTTTTAAATTTACGAATAAAATAAAACTTACTAATAAAAAAAATCTTTACAATTTAAGCTCGAGCAATCAATTCATCCCTATTCTGAAAAAAAAATACCAATCTAATTCACCGATTTAATCGAATCAAGAACAGTTTCGCATAATCGCCACGATCAAAGCGAAAAACCTCCAGTTTTTCCTAAACACTTTTTCCTCCCCCCTGATTCGAGGAGGTGGGTTCCAATTTTCGTTTTAATTCTGCGGCCGAATTGAAAATTTAGATTACAAAAGAGATCAGCCCCATTATGCTGTGGGGGTCCTTTGACATGTCGCCGGTCTTTCAACCGATAATGTTGTCGTTGAATTCGAATCTAATTATGACTGGCCCTTCACCATTCGAGGGTAGTTTTCGGCAAGGGAGCTTATCTTGTTCGGGAAAATGTCGTCTTTGTGTGAACGAGGCTCGTTAGAGATATTTAATTGAACTTGGTCGATCGGTTTTGGTTAAATCGGAAAAATTAAATGTGGGTTTTGGATGAAATTAATCGATTTATATTTTTTTTTTAGTAAAAAAACATTTAAAGTATTTTTCACAATCAAAAGATATTTATTTTATACTTAAAATGCGAAACAAATTATATTTTAAAATTTAAATTGTTTTATAATTCGAATTTCAATTATGTCAGAATATTTGTAGATCAAAAATTTTTGACGAGGTTAGATTAAGCTATTTGCTAAGCTAAGTTGAAGTAAATGTTAAAGTTGATATGGTTGTTGGGCGAAGATAAAAATTGTAGATATAAGTTTTGCCAAAAAAAATTGTTCTACTGTCCGGTTAGATTAATATTCTATCGATCATATAAATTCAACTATCGACAAACTTTTTAATGCTAATATTAATTTTTTGAATAGTAATATAAAAAATAATAATTCCTGATCAATAAAGTATATATCATTTTTCAGCAAAATTATTTCTTAAACGAATCGTATTTCCATATTGAGAGGTTCACTTATCTACATCCGACATCTCTGTTCGGAAAATTTAAAATGGAAAATTTTCAAATTTTTCGTACAGCATAAATTTCAATTTCGGCACTGGCCGACAATCGGACGCTTTTGTCCGATGGAAATTTGCCAAAACGGAATTTTCCCAAAGTGATATTTGAACGGTGGCAACGCAGAGAACCTGACCGCGAACGAAACCTGAATTTATGTTAATCGGCTCCGCGAATCGAATTGAAAAAATATATTTTCACTACCCGATCGAAATGAAATCATCGAAATAAAAATGTCCGGCATTTTCGAAAGAGTGACCTAAACTAAATTTCGAAAATAGACCGAAAAATATAACGATTGGTCCCGGCTTTGGCGTGTCGAACGTTTCGGCCGCGGATTAATTACCGAGTGCGCTTTTTTAGTTCGGAACACTCTCATAGTTCACAGTTAACCCATTGCGGTCCGATAATCAATGGAAATCCACCTATGGGAATCCCTCTGTTCGCCGGTGAGGTTAGTATGAACCAGTGGTCGATAATCTTTTATATGCTAACAAAATTACAAGTCGATATTAGTCGTTTTCCATAAAATATAGTACATTTTTGACAGGGAATAGTCTTTGAGTTTAAATTGAATAATTTGTCTTTATAAAAGTAAATCGAAAATTAATTATAGGCATATCGGTTCTTTTGATTTTGGGATGTTGTTTCAAAATATTCGAAAGGTTTGTGAATTCTGGTTGTGTATGGAAATATCGATGGTATCGAATGACCAGTTTTGCATATTCACTCTATAGCTTTGACAAAATCAAAGAACGTTATTATATGGCCAACCGCACCCCAGTTAATAATTAACGTTTTGGCGGGAAAACTAGACGCAGGATTAGCGCGTTTTCATTCAAAGCTTATCGACCGCGATTGATATTCACTGTTTTAATTTAAAGGTTCACTATACGTTCATTCGATTAATATATTGAATCATTATCATATTTTTTCGGATTCAGTATTTTGATGAATAAAATAACATTTAAACTAATTTTCGAACGAATAAACATATTTGAAAAACGGAAAAAAGTACGTTTGACCTTTCGAGAAATCTTTGCAGCCAAGTCATGTGCCGTCTCGCCTCGTTAAGACTGCAACCAGAAATTTTATTTCCGTCTACGTTTGATTCTCTTCCAAATCCGACAGAAAGCCGCATCCAAAAACGAAAGCACGAAACTGGAAACGCAAAAACGTAACCGAACAAAAAAACAAACAGACAACGAAACAACAACACAGACAACTCGCAGATTTAATCAACGTACAACGCGCACTGTAAAATTGCACTCACGTGAAATATGGGACGCGCACTAGAGCCAAGAGTGCCCCGCCCCTGAAGGGTTAACGTTTATTTATTATATATGTATTTTTTTATCGCTTTGTATAGTATTTTGCGATTGTTTTTGTGTTAAATACGTAATTGGCATGAACTAATCAGAGCCTGAATGAGATGAAGTCTGACTTATAGATGTTGTGTTACTTTTAAAAATTGAATATTTGTGCTATTAACTAAGATAACCGTTGCATACAATTATATGTTTTGCAATTCAACATTAATTATATCATTCAGGAAACCAAATTTTCTTCTATAAGTACACCCAACTCTCGTTTTACACGGTGGATAAAGACCAGCAAAAACTGTGTAAGAAAAAAGACATTTTTTATTGCGCGATATTCATTATATAGTTCAAACAAACCGTGTTAAACCAAATAAATCGTGTAAAAAATATATTTTTTTAATTTTTTTAAACCGTGTTATTTTAAAACCGTGTAAAAAAAATCCGTGTAAAACGAGAGTTGGGTGTATAAGTAATTCTGCAATATCACGACTTTCCATCACAAATAATTTGTGTCATTCCTTTCATAACACAATTTTCCATTCACATTTTTTAATGTCTCACTCAACATCAATTTTCAACTGAAAAAAAGTCATACATATGTTTATTTTTGTCTAATTTATACAAGTAAATAAAAACGCCAAAAATCGTTTTTTTACGAATAACTAATTCCTTCTATGATACATTCTAATATTGCACGAAACCTATCTGCATGTTACAAAAGTAATCTATAGACATTTGCGATTATTATTTTTCAAGATAAATCATTAAAAAACAACACTTAACAAATAAAAATCTGAATATACAGTACACCCAACTCTCGTTCTACACAGTGGATAGGGACCAGCAAAAACCGTGTAAGAAAAAAGACATTTTTTATTGCGCGGCATTCATTATATAGTTCAAATAAATCGTGTGAAAAAAATATTTTTTTCATTTTTTCAAACCGTGTAAAAAAAATCCATGTAAAACGAGAGTTGGGTGTATATTCTCATAAACCCTTCATCCGATTTCGATCAAACTTTCCAGAGTCGATTTATACTTATAAATTTTCACTTAACGAATTATCTAGAACTTTTTCACGCAACATCTTCCTAATAAGGGGAGCTTCGGACGCGACTTTAGGGGAGTGTGGGGCGGTGTGGTCCGCTTTTTATCGGCAACCCCTTCCGCTGTAAAGTTTGGTCCGTAAGCCGAATGCCAAATGCCAAATGACAAATGCGAACCGGCGCCGTCCACCTTCATCAATCATCATTGCGGGGTGCGGTAAACACAGCCTCGCCTCTCAACGGGTTAATCCTTGCCGAGCAAAAAACGACCTAACGTGCACGTGCGCTTAGTCCAATAGAAAAAGTAGGCTTCTAAGCTGTACCTATTTTTTTTTATATATATCTAGAGGAAATATGGATTGGTGCTTTGATTTGAGCGCCGTAAATTTTATATGATGAGTGAATTTCATGATGGACACTAGTGATCTTTTTCATCGAGCAGATTCATGTCGATAGTATGCTTCGAAATTAAATATCACGGGTATCATGATATCAAAACAATATATCTATTCAATTAATATTTGCAATGTGATGCTTTAATTGTTAGATTTTAATAATCTCATGCATATATTCATTGTAATAATGTTAATTTTATAATGATTTAATGTAGAGTTCTCTGTTGATGTAAATGTGGCACCCTTAGTTTCGCCTAGTTTGCTGGTACCCAACTAGGTTGGCCTAACAAGCTGACATAGAGTTGGGGTGCAATTATCATTTTCTGGATCCACTTTTGTCTGCTAATTTATATTTTTTTCGAAATCGACTAAGGTTTTCCTTTGTTATTTAAGTAGCCTTATTAAAAAAAGATTTCCGCTTCTTTTATATCCAATCACTCTTTTCGAAAATATCTGAATTTAGAAAACCGTTTTATTAACGACGAGTCTTTTAAGAATCAATTTAATTTACATTCATATTTACATTCAAAAACTAGAACTATAATAATACATTTGCTTCTCAGTTCACTTAAAAATTTGCTTTATTCTCTAATTTATTGATCTACAATTTTTTTTCAGTATTCGTCTACTTTTATACATACTATAATTCATTTTGACTTGTCAGATTCTAGTGGAAAGCTCAAAGGATAATCCGAAGATGATATTGTTTACCATCTAGTTAATGGCATTTTCAAACTCGACACTTGTGCAATTCAAATCGAATATTATTATACACAGTTCGGCGCCTATGCGTTGTTGTCTCATTTGAATAATATCCGCACGAGCGATAATTGATTAACGCCCGGGGCGTGTCGGTTCACATTGTCGACAACTCTAAGTTCTTATATTATAATTTCACATCTATATTATCTAAAAGCTACAAACATATTATTAAATTCACCCTAAATAAATATTTTTTTGATTTTTTAAATCAGAGACGGAACCATTTTTGCAATATCCGAAATATAAATGTATGTATTACGATTTCAGATTAAGACTTTGTCCATTTACGATAAATGACACAATCACATGGAAGAAATGATATTTTTTTCAAATCTTTATATAAATTATTCTACATGATATATTTTTATGAATTTCAATTATTAATAGAATAGTATTAAGGTTAGTCGTTTCCGAAAGCAACGCATCTGTCTCGAACACTCAAGAGCCACCTATTACGAATGCGACCCAATTCTGTCAAAGTGCGAATTTACAAATTCCACAACGTTCCTTAAGGACTTCACTCTTCGACAAAATAGAACCTGAAAAAAAAAACACATTAGAATCGCACACACAATGAAAGAGTGATTTGCACTTGATGCAACAACGGCGTCTTCAGGGACGCCTAGTGCGCTATTCACTTTAGAATTTCCATATTTTCCTCATTTTTAAAAACATTTATTTATCTATCTATCGACTGGATATATGAATTTAAATTTGTACGAAAATTTGAACATATTTTAATGAGTATTTAGTCGAAAATTTTGAATGCGTCGCTCGCGAGTTTTCCGTCGATTTTCCGAACTTTTTTCGAGATTTTCCCGAATTTTCCGAGCCTCACACATAAACCACCCTTCCACTATTCCTTCCGGCATCACTAGGGGGTGGTCCGCGGGAAGGCAGTAAAATAAAATAGATCGGAACGTACCAATTTGCGCATGCAAAGTCGGTAGCCGAGAAGAGAGACTCCCGCGGGACTAGGCTTCGGAAGGCAGATTGCCGGAATCCTCTTATATTTATTTTTTTTCCAAGCAACCCCCTTTTTCCACCCCCTTTTGGTATTATTCGGGTGTGCTGCGAGCACAATAATGTCCCAAGTTGGATTGTTTAAAGCGGCGGGACGCTCTTTGTTTAACTTTTTTTTTGTCGGTGCTCCAGCCGTTGAATATTTAATTTGGAGGAATTGTGTTGTTGTTGCCGCTGCGAGATCCGCGTATACGAGGAAATAAGTTAAGATTGGCGCTTTAGACGGTTTTTCTTTATATTTAGGTCGAGGATCAAACGGATTTTTTTATTGAATTTTGCAAATTTGAAGATGTCTGAATTCTCTTGCTGCTTTTATGAATGGATTTTGTTACAAACATGTTCGTATATAATATTTTCTATGAATGTATATAAAAATACAAAAATATTATCCTAAATTATTGTATAGTGATATTGGTTGATAAATAATTTTTCAACTGTGTAGGTAATGTGAATCAGTGTTGTGAAGAATTCTAGACACTTTTTTAAAGAATGTGACAAACTTTGTATTTTTTAAGAAAACTATCAATAATTGAGGAAAAAATTTTGAAAGAATGAACTTTTATCAAATTTATTAAAAGCCTACAGAATCCTTGACAAAACACCAGTTCCAACACAAATCAAACGAAAATTCCATCTTGACTTTTCCGATTTTCCGACAATTTTCACACACAACTACAGCTCCATCTCAAGACATCCAAACTAACACGATTCACACAATAAAACGTTCTGAAACAATAGGAAATCTGAAACAAAACCCGAGCACGTACTGACGCATTAATAAGCCCACCTTCGAACGCGTTCAGAGTTTTCACGTACCTTCGAGCCACGCACAGAGACCAACTCCCAATAGAGTAATGAACCTCCTGCGACTTTTAACGACTTGAACTAAAATCAGGTAACCCGAGCCTAAACTTGATAACGACCTCCATTCTCCTTTCGGACGAGGCACTTCGTCTAAATCGACTAAGTTCCCCAACTCGATGCATCGAACGAGCGAAGCTCTGATTTCTCTGAATTTTGGAATGATTCGATATGATCAATCATAATGTATTTTTATATAAAATGTGTTTAAATGTTGTCGATTAGTGTTCGTTTTGTTTGCGGCCTTTCGAGGATCGGGGATCGGGACTTATTTAAGCCTTGATCCTTTAGTCTTGTGCCGTTCTCGTTTTATTCTCGGGGATAATGTTGAAAGCTTATCCGGTTTAGGTAAAGTCTATAAAACTCTTTTTCTGCGCTAAAGAATAAATTTGTAATTAAAAGAAAATGATTATTCGAAACGTCTTAAGTCTGAGTCTAGAATCGTAATAATTTCAACAATTTTATTCATACAAATCTAATAAAATTTTAACGAATCCAGCATTGGATAACAAAAATACGATCATATAATCTATGTAGAGCATGTACTATTCGATTCACTGAATGTTTGTGCAAAGCGTGATTTGCATTCAAGTCGCATAGATCTTTACTATTCGACTTACGTTCGCGGAGGACCTCAGACTTACGCTAAAGGAGCACAAGATTGTGATGCTATATCAGGTTATATAGGCGATTTTATATCATATAGATATACGTGAATGTATCTAGAGGTCGCCAAACTGCATTAAAACGTCTTGTCGGAAGCTCGCTCTTACCTCCGCATATTAAACTTGTCTAGCGAATTGAAAGCAGAATGTCCGAAATTAATTTGGCTGAAAACCGACAGTTTGCTATTGCTTCGTAGAATGTACGCTTGAAATAATTGAATTGACATAATTATTACGGAGAATATTTTCTTTAAAGAAACCGACTCGCTTTCATAATTAAGATCTTCTAACATTACACATTCGACTGTACTTAAAGGCGTAGCATATTCGCGATTCCCCGGAGCGTTTCATACAGCACATATAATATATAATACGAGATGTCGAATTTCGGCAATGCGTTTTTGGTTTCGGTTTAATTAAGTCTATGTTTGACTGTCTCCTGCTAATATCTTCTTCGGCGGCGTGTTTCCACAGGGCAAAGTTTGTCCGTTTGTATGTTTGTCCGTATGTTCAAACATCGCTCTCTCGGTTACACATCTACGTACCAAGTTGTCGATCCGAATAATTTCGCAGTTACTGGTCTTGCCTCAACGTTACCGCGAGCTCGATTACCGAGAATCGCTAGTCGGTGATATCGTCTAAGTTTGCTTAGATATTAAATCAAATAATCAATTCGTGTATATTTCGAGATTATACTCGTATGAGATACATACTCGTCTATTGCTCTACTCATAGGTATGTTTCTATCTAATGTAGGTATTAATTAAATTGAACGTTTATGTATCTATATGTATGAATTTTGTCAGACTCGTTAATAGCTAATTGTTTGCTAACGAAACTTTTCAATGCACTTCTGGGAAGGTTTCTGCATCAATACATTTCATAATTTACATGATGACTGAAGAGGCTAAGGGGTGCAAGTGACTTTGCGGTGATTTCGAGAAAAGCGCGTTCAAAGTTGACCATGTACCTACATGTATAATATTAGGAGGTTGAGTGATTTGATGATATATTGAGGCACACGTTCCGAATTCATTTATATCCTTTTGCCACCAAATAAATGAGCGTGCATAAAAACCATTCTTGTGCATAACTCAATTTCGGAAAAAATGTCACTAGTATTCCTTGGCCTTTTCAGTCGTCACATAGAAGAGATTTCTTTTGAATGACAGTTCTCATCTCTGTTTGAAAAACAAAAAAAAAGACTTTTTTGTAGCCAAACTTTAACCAACACAAATTCATGTAAAACTTAACCAGTTTCATCAGATATCATATCATAGAATCGTCAGGTCATAAAGCTATTATAGTCATGAATGAAAACTTGATTTTGTGAATCTATGATACGATTGATGAAACAATGGTTTATCTACACAAACGTCGACTGAATTCGGGATTTCGAACTCGTTCATTTGAACGGACGTAAGCACGCAAAGCGAGGAAAACTGCTGCGTGGTTTTTCCTGACCTCGGAAAATCGCTGCCGAGGTTTTTCCGCATTAGGCGAGAGGATGGTTGCGCATTTGCGTTTCTCGAAGCAGCGAACCGTTCGTTGGCCGTAAACTTTTTAACGACTGCACACGGGCAAAAGCCTCTCTACCCTGTTTTTGCATGTATACGAGCTTCATGTTTATGCCCTTTGTGTCATATATTGTGAAACGCGGGCATAAACGCTAAAAAAGGCAGAGTGAACTTAGAGTGTTATTTGCTCGTTAAGAAAATTGCATTATTGACCTTGAAACTGTATTTATACTTGAAAGGAAGAGTGAGTTTATTGCAGTGAATGTGATAAGATATAAGCAACTCTACTAATGCCTAGTAACGTTGGCATTCGTATGAACTGAAATCACTCTTTTTTCTTTTCAAATGTCGATATGCACAATTTATATACTCCTATTGCCATTTATGTTGCCGTTTCTATTCACATTCTAGTGTTCTCAGTTAAAAATCAATTTATATACACTTGTATCCATTCATGTTGTCGTTTTTCTCACTCTATCAGCAAATCTATATATTTCACATATACGATAAAAAACTAGATGCAAACGTTAAGACAAGTACACACTAAAGTACAATGGATAATCAAGTAGCAAATGCATAGATGGTCAACTAAATGTGACCATCCTGACAATGTGAAACCAATGTGAACACCCTACCATTACTATGTCTATTCTCTAGCGTGTACCAGCATTCAAAGCGAAATAGGAAACGGTAATACGAATAACTAGAACTATATGTAAATCGACCTTAATAACTAGTTTACACGCATTTGACCAGTCTCTAACAAACTTATATAGATTTGTTTCATTGGCCTCTCGACTCAACGTTAGAATCTTAACTAGCCCTTTTCTTGCAAATTCGAAATTAAATACACACATTTTTTTTTATAAAGCACTCGATCGAAATCCATCTGAATGATTGCAACCTTCACACACGTCGATATCGCAGTCACGTCGCAAAATCGCCGAAGGGTGATTAAAGAAGGCGACAACGAATTTTCCCGCAACTCGAGGGTTCAATTTTCCCGCAGCCGGGGGTTGAATTTTCCGAGGCCCTCCACGTGCTCGACTGGGGGTTGAACATTAGCGGTGGACTCTCGGAATCGGTAATGCACCTCGGGGGTGGTTTTTGTGGGTGGTTGTCGTTTGATTGCATCCATTACCGTTGCAGCGATCGTGAGTGGGATTCAACGTTGTCGGAGACCACCCTCGGCCTTTGAATGTCTTTCTAGGGGTGGTTTTAGGAGTGCTGGTTGGGGTGGTTTGGACGCTCGAAAGTTGAGGGAAGTGAGATTTTCGATCGGGCATAGGTGTTGGAGTGATGAATGGTTTTTCGTATTTGATGTTTCTTCTGTTGAATTCTTGTTATTGAATGTAGATGTTACAGTCAAAGGTTTAAATGAATAAATTGAAAATTTGTTTGGTTTATGTGTAGATATGTATGTACATAATGTGGCTGTGCTTCAGTTTTCCGTGTGCAATTTTTCGACGCTCGACATTTTTTATCGGTAACCGGTAAGGGTCGGTTTTTTTATTGTTTTAGTTAACTTACCATTGGGTTACTGTGTCTTTTAACTAACAACTGTCAATACTGACGCAAAAGAGAGATTTTATTATACTTGTAGTCAAAAGGGTGATTGTGACTCTATAGCTAATTGAATAAAGCAGCGAAAAGTCGGTTTCTTATGAAAATTATGAAGAAGTAGACACATTTGTAGAATTTATTTTAAATATTTATAGCAATATTTGGTCTTCAGTTAGATAATAAAATAAAGTTCAGCAAATAAATAATAGAAAACATAAAAAAATAAACCTAAATTGAAAAATATAGTAAATTTCAACTAGATTCTTAATTCTGACTGCAAAATGAATATTGATATTTTTTATGAAAATTTTCATTTTATTCAACGATTCAGCATCTTGCACCCATAAGCCATCCGCATTGGTAATAATCTAGCACTGCGTCTAATCATCGCAGACCAAAGGGGAGTCCGAAGCTAATCCCGGGACTTCCCGGGACAAAGGGGCTACGCCATGTCCGGTGCGAAACGCTGATCCCAGAGGCAATACTGAGATCGTCGAAGCCTATTTTTTTCACCGATTTTCTTCAAAGGGGAAAAGTCTGTCGAGTTTCCTTCGGCAATTACGTCCTAACCGCTTACTAGAAGATAGTCGGTTCAATTTATCGCTTTTCCGGGCGAAAGCTCTAGGTGTAAAGTGCTAGTTGAAGTGTAAGCGGTTTTGAATTTCATCGATTCTAGTACTTTGTAAACTATCTCAGAGGTTTTCGTAGTCTTTTTTTTATTAAAAAATAAAATAAATACAAAATCATTCGTGACGTCATATCGATTTTTCAGAAATATCCATTAACAAAGGGGGCGTCACGTGACTGGGATACATTAGCGCATATAATTAATTATGCTAGAGCAGAAGTTGCTCAATAGTGAATGCGAGTCCCAAAGGGATGCTTTTATACAAGCATCGACTAGCCAAATAGCTTTGCTCCACATAACAGGCAGGATACATTCAATGAATAAGGGTTTTATTAATTCACGAATTTAATGGAAACAAAAACCCGGAATTCGCGTACGAAGATTTGTCTGGAAACTATACAATTTAATTCTGCGAGTTTTGTGTGTTGTTAATTTTTTAGATGGATTTGATATACGATAACATTTCGACAATCCAATACAAATATGGAACAGCAATGAAACAAAGTTCGCGCCGCTCGGCGGGTGACTATTTTCTTTCAATTAAGATAATTAAAATAATATTAATTTAATTAATGACGGGGTTGGCGAGATGAGAAAATCCCATTTGGAGACGCCGAAGCGAAAAGGTTGAATGGTACCGCCGATTTTCCACCCCCTTTGACGCCCTTCAGCTCTTTCTGGGGCACAGTTATCGAGTTCAGATCTTGTTTCATCTACGTACATAAATTGTATAATAATACGAGATGGATAGCTCTAAAAGTGATTAATATCCATATCTGATAAGAAAAAAAATGATGATTTGTACATCTTTGAAGTTCGAAATATGAAAAAGTTTTCTATGTGGCACTTATTATTTTTTATCTATCTATTATCACATCAAAGTGATTATATTTCGATGAGTAATTTTGGATAAGATGTGAGTTTTGATAACTTCTCTCCTCGTTTGTGTGTGTATATAGAAATCTTCTGTGCACAGAAACAGCCATCGGAAATTGTCAAAGCTCGCGAAACATCAAAACTTAACCAATTACCGTGATGTTCCTGGGAACATTTTCTTCGGGAAAAGCGAGAAGAGAGACGGAGTGAGGTTCGCTAAGATAAAAGAGCGTTTTGGCACGTTAATAAATTAATTTTTGGCTCGGACGAATCTTTTATGGGTGTTTTCTCGTTGTTATTCGAAACGCCTTTTGTGGGACGGATGCTAATTTGATAGTTATCACTGAAATTTATGTGATTAATTAAGATTTTTTTTCATTTTCTAACATAATAATAGTGCTGATTTGTCTGTCTGTGACAATGAAGTTCGAGCTGCAATCTGTTCTAAGCTACTGTTATGAAGACAACATAAAATATGTCTAGATAATATAGTGATTTAATCTTATAACTTTGTTCTAACAAAGTGGGAATCAATATTTACGACGGCAAGACGATATACTTGAATTATTTAAATTGAAACAAGAATTTTGGAATAGACACATTTAGTATGAACAACGTAAGGAACACATACCCTTTTCAAATATCATGATTCAATTAGAGGACTATGTATTACTTATTTTCTGACATTAAATTTTATTACATCATACATAATACATAACATAACTATTGCAATGTTTACACTATAAAGTTATTGAATAACATTTTTAATGATTCCTCACCATAATTTACGAACGCATTACGTACGATTCCACCGAAACGTATGATTTATCACTGCAAACATAACGTTTCAACTCGATACCCACTCGATGAATAAATCAAATCGAAATTCAATCTCGCACAATACAAAGCGTTAAAAATAAATCGTCTGTACACAGAGCATAAATCAACTCGACTCAATCGTAGATTTAAACGCGCATTTATCGAAAATCAACCCCCGTTCGAAGTGCACTTTTAGAATTCTAGAAACATATACAATATAATCAAATCGAATCGAATCGCCCTAAGAATCAATCGACCCCCGACTGAGACAACCCCCGAAACGTTAAAGCTCACATAAATGAATCAAACGAACCAAAACACATAGAACTATTCGAACTTTAGACGAGAATTGGGGTTCGAACGTGTTGTTTTGTATCAATATCGTCTAATTCGGATAAATGCATATAATGGATTCATTAACAAGCTTTTGAAACTTGGTGTTGCTCGAGACTCTTTGGACTTTGAGTATTTCTCGATCTTTTTTCTGTTCTTGTATCAAATCCCGTTGCATGTGTAAGCCATACGTAATTTTGCTTAAAATAATTTATTCAAGATTTTTTCATGTGAAAATATTATAAATATAAACAAATCTACTAATTGTAATTTATTATTTTTCTTATCAACTTCCAATCAACTTCGAAAATTACTCGAAATTTCGAGCGTGTACTTTATTGGTGCAGACGCACTCACCACTCGGCTATTGTCCTACTTGAGCATACGATAACTTTTTGCGTATATGTGTTAAATCCGGGGTTCAACTTCTGTCCGAGACGTATCTTTTTATAATCAAATATACGTATTTATTTAGTAGATTTTACAGGCTCTAATCAAAAATTTAATGGCTGCACATTGTTACCAGTTTTTTTAATTTTAAATATATTTTTTGTCAATTTTTTTTTACACATAGATGGATGAGAATAAAAATTATCCATTAATTCCGAACAATACTATTACACATCCGTGGCAATGCTAGTATCTACTAACACGTTCAGCACCCCAAGAAGACAATCTCTCGTTTACCCAGAAGTGCAATTGCATACGAAACCGTGCAAGATATCTTCGGGCCTCTATTAGCAATCACAACATGGAGACGAGGGCCGCAAGTAATGCCCTTCGACTCGCAGATAAATCACTTCGACCCTTTGCCAAGGTCCCTGCGGTGGTTCTATGGGGATTCGAGGTTCGAGGGCCCTTCGGTTTGGGATCCCTTCGTGTGCGAAGGGCGCATAAATAATGCTAGGAGCACACTCCAAAAAAAAAAACGGTCCCCGTATAATGTTTGTGTGTGAGTATTTGTATGGGTGTGTGTGTGTGTGTGTTCTTTTAAAATTATTGCGATGTTTCATCAATCAATCGGCGAATGGTTTTTTCAGAATGTGGTGTGTTTTAAATAGGGGCTGAAGGCGCTTTGGGAATACTCTGGAAGTGCTTTTGAGTGTGAAATGAATGGATTTTTTTAATACTGGGTGGTTTTATTCTATATTTTTTGAAATTTGAATGTATCGAGAACTGTTTTAAATGGATATGGTTATATAATTGACTGTAATATACTGTGATTATGCGATGTAATTAAGGCGTGTTTAATTAAAAAATATATATATCATAAGAAAACATGTACAATTATTCGTCATTCTCAGCTTACAATCGGCTAGTAATAAATTATTTAATATAAAATACATTCATTTATGTATAGAATTGTAAGATGATCAAATTGGTTCATTTAATTTCTAAGAAGCACGTACAATAACTCATTAATTTGATCGCAATCATATGAATGCATACAATACAAACAGGCATAAATTTTAAATAAAGATAAATTTGTATTGATAATTCATAGATTCAATTAATTAAAAATATTGCTAAATTAATCATCAACTAACGTAGAATAAATCTCAAAATCAAAAAAAATACGACATTTTCACACCCTCGCGACCATTAAAATCGTTTAAACACGTTAACGTACACACATTTCACGCCACTTTTTTTTCGTCGGCTCGAAAATAAATCGAGTACATCATTAAAATGACGCACGTCGTATTTTCATACGAGCTTTCGAATTGCCTCGACGACTAATTAATGAGCGGCGCACAACGTGTTAACGATATTTATTTCAGGACAACACAGCTCCATTAAAAGGAAACTGCCTCGCGGTTGAAATTCGTTCATAACATTCGTTATTACGCGCGATTTAAGTTGAACGTTTACGATTTTGACAATTTTGAATTTAGATTTACCTTTTTCCAGTGTTTCTTTAACTATTTTTTGTTAAAATTTTAGTTATTGCGTATATACAAAATATGCACGATTTTACGTATCAATTGATTCAATATACGTCGAGTTGATTTGCACACTCACTTTTGTGCGGATGCAATAACTGAATATGATTTTCAATAACCGATGTCTTTTTATATAACGACTGAAAAGGTCAAGGGGTTCAATTGTCATTTTTGCCGAAATTGATATAAGTACAGGAATAGCTTCTATGTACGCTTAAATATTTGGTGTCAAAAGGATATAAACAAACTTGGAACGTGTACTGAGATATATCATTAAATCACTCGACCTCCTCCTAATATATATAGGTACATGGTTAACTTTAAATGCGCTTTTCTCGAAATCATCGCAAAGTTACTTGTACCTCTTGGCCTTTTCAGTCCTCATATAAGATCTAACTAAAAATGTTATTATTGATTTAAAATCTAATTTATATTTTATGTCTGTTTGAAATATTGTCGGTAGCTTAGTTTATATATGAAGACAGACAAAGTATCTGAAAGAATTTGATTTTTATTTTCAATTGAAAGGAAAAATCTTCGGCGGTCGAAAGTTAACAATTTATTATACGCTGGCAACATTGTTCGTCTTCATTGGCTCGGAGTTGAACCATTACTGGTGGCTTTAACTCAGTTTAAAATGGCTAAAATATAAAGGGGAGAGCAAACTTTGGAATGTTACCAGCCGTCTAATTAAGTTCGGTTAGTGCAGCGAAGGTACGTTAGTCACAATAGGTTAAAGTTGAAAACTTTCAGTGTGATCTAAATCGACATTTAAAAATATTGCAATTGATAAAAATACAAACAAAAATTTTAAATTAAACACATTATGCTTTATAAAAAAGGAGAACATATTTCTAACTAGTTTTCACACACGTCCTGAAAAAAATTATAAAAGGCACAACACGCATCTAACGCCGAAAAGGGCACAGACAAAGGAAGGTCCCTTTTTAAATTCAAAAATAAAATGGCTCCGTGGTGAATAAAAAAAAATCACGAACAAAGAGAGCTGAAAACGTACGAATTTTCGCTGGAAAAATCTCGCTCGGCCGAAATTAATGTGCGGCCATTGCTCAGGCGTCCGCAAGTTTAGCTTCGGAAGTTGATTCGCGTTTTATGCGGCCTCACAGACCGAGTTATAAGCTTTGAGCTTTAAATTTCAAGCCCAAGAAACGAATCCAAATCGAGAAAAGTCGGAAAAATTGTGGGAATCTTCGGAAAAATCGTGAAAATCGTCGGAAAACTCGCGTCGATCGATAAAAGCGTCGTGATCGAAGTTTTTCCGACTCGCGCTCTTTTCATCTCGAGTTTTTCCGGCTTCGGTTAACGCCTTGATCGTTTAATTTTCGTAATGATATAAATATAATTTGCGAAAGCCGCCGAGGGCTGAAGTGATAATTAAGAAATTTACCAAACGTCATCTTTTATTAATTACCGTCTTCGCCCCGGCGTTTTCACTTCGGAGATGAATGATGAATACTTAATTTATGAAAAAAAAAGAAAGAGATTTTCGAGTTTTTATCAGCTTTTATCTCGTGAAAACGTTATCTCTTTTTGTGCTTGTATTTTAAATTTTGCTTTTTTGAAAATAATCTAAAATTACACTGTATGTGATTTTGAAAAGGGGATGATATGATATTGCGATGGTATCGATCTGTGAATTAAGACGCTTTCATATTTCCTAGTATTCAGCGATATTCAATCTGATTTTCACATATTTTATTTACAGAATTTCATTAATGAAATATTTTTATTTATCACAAATAAGCAATATTAAAACTCCAATATGCGAGTGTAATATATTTTAATTAAATTTCTTCAATCTTGAAAAATCAAAGTATTTATGTAACACATATGTGATAATAAAGAAATTTTTGTAACTAAATTTACAATATAAGGGGATAAATATATTAAAAAAAATAATGAAAATTAAAAATCATCATCATTTGAGAACTATTGATGCAATCTAAGTTTCTCCGAAGTGCAGCTTCCGAGTAACTCGTTCAGTACTGCGTATTGAATAATGAGAAAATAAGAGGGTGGATAATATTCACCCCTAATGAGTTATGTCTAGGAAACTAAAGGGGTGCGTTGATTAATTTTCTTATGCACTTTTCACGCGCGGATGCGTCGCGAGAATAAACGCAATTTCGAACTATTCATATTCAGTTCAAACCCTTAAATCATAATTAATGCTTACGCTAATGCGCATCGCATCGTTTAAACCCTTTTATGACTAGACGTGATAAATTTAGAGATTTTTAAGTAAATATACGTGTATGGTGATATTTGAAAAGCGCATTAAATAATATTATAAATTCATGCGTATGGAAAGTTTTTATTTGAAGTAAATGTATTTGTTTAGTAATCTGATTAAAATACAAAGCAATTCATCTTAATGGACACATTTCAATGCCGCAAAAAAGCAACCTTCGAAGAGACTCTTTGAAAAGCGACAACAAAAAAACAGCACAAAATGGCCGCCGAAAAAATGTCGGCCTTACACGAGAACGAAAGTAGAGAAATGAGAGAGGCTGAGTTGCCTCGAATTAAATCATTCATTAGTTATTCGGAACAAAAACTTTTAATGGCGCCGGATAATCCTGGTAAATAATGGCGGCGCTGAGGATTAGCGGCCGCCATTACGATTGACAATAGCCCCAAATATTTCCGCCATTTTCTTGCGAACACGTGCATTCTTGATTAAATTTTTATTCGGCAGACTTATTTATTCAAATGAAAAATATAAGGAAGTTTCGTAATTAAATATTTATTTGTAAAGTTCGCATCAATTACTACAGATGTCGGTTGAAAAAATTTTTTTAGTTGAATTATATTTGTATTATATTGTCTAATATTTGTAGTTGAAAATTTGAACGGACTATAATCAAAGGCTTGATAGGCCCTCCTTTCTAAGCGGGGCATGATTAGAAACGTAATTTGATTAATATAATAGATGGCCTAACATAAACAGAAGTTCGCTACCAGTTTATGGACTTTTGACAATCTTGAGCTAATCACATTTCAGAGGTTGTATCCTCCTTAATGTAATGAATCCCAAACGAGAGACTGGAGGCTGAAACTGTCTGAAACCTCTACATCAAACTGTAACAATCGAATCCCGTTAAGAATTCACGAGACTTACCAAATTCGTTCTTCTTGACTATTCGACTGTCTTTTTCACTTATATGGTAAACGACTATATTCTCGTCACTATAAAATTTCATCATACTTTCCTAAAATTTAATACCCTTTATAAATCTAGCAATCTTGCATATATGTTTCTCGATATTAAATAATTTCAATACTTTTGTCTGACATTTCTAATAAAAAAAATATTCATTTCTCAATTTATCCATTTTATAGAACGTGTGATGAAATTATATCAACAAAATTAACCTAAAAATTGTATATCCCTTCATCTTACACACTAAAATCTTAAGCGTCTTTTTTGACGATATTGCTGATATTGAGTTATACATAGGAATCAATTCTATGCACTCTTATTTATTTGGTGGCAAAAGGATATAAACGAATTTGGGATGTGTGCCTCAATATATCATCAAATCAGTCGACCTCCTCCTAATACATAGTCAACTTTGAACGCGCTTTTCTCGAAATCACTTGTACCCCTTGGCCTTTTCAGTCGTCATATACACGACCTTCGATTGAAAAAATTAAAAAAAATACTTCAAGTGAAGCATCCACACACGCAACCATCGAACACAAAAATCATCCCTCACAACGGGGACGCCGTTTTTTTTCGCACATTTAAGGGTGGCAAGTCGCATATAAAAAAAAGGAAAATAAAACGAAAAAAAGGCGAATCGAATCGAGCCGCAAGATATGCGGTATCCTGTTTTCGGGGCAAGAAGAGGGTCGTCGGGACCTTGTCAGATTTGGGCGAATAATGGACGGCTAGGGAGTTAGCTGATCTAATCTGGCCCGCGGACCCTATCTTGGCGACAGCTGTCGAACTGGATGACGGACACGACCATTTTTCAGGATAGATGCTGAAACGTTGACTTTGCAGACCGAATGCTGTCGGTGTGGTTCGGCTGAGGTGCTATCACGTGATTCGTGAAAGTACGCGATTAACTTAATTTCATAAAAAATTATATCGTATTGTATTTTTATTAATATAATTTAATAACTACTAGTAGTGCCACAGTTCGGAATTAATCTTATGTGTATTGCATTGTTCGGAATTTTATAAAATTTTGTACCGCCATCTACGTGTGAAATACAAAAATAGAGAAAAAAATATTTAAAATAAAAAAAAACGGTAATAACGTGCCGCGATTGAATTTTTGACTGGAGCCTCCTAACCCTACGATATAAATACGTATATTTTGATGATAAAAATGTAGGTCTCGGACAGAAGTCGAACGCCTTATGTACGTAAAAAGTTACGCATTGCTTCAATATGACGGTGGCGCGGAGTGAACGACGCCGCTTAATAAACCG
This sequence comes from Cheumatopsyche charites, assembly GCA_024721215.1. Lineage (NCBI taxonomy): Eukaryota > Metazoa > Arthropoda > Insecta > Trichoptera > Hydropsychidae > Cheumatopsyche > Cheumatopsyche charites. The sequence continues at coordinate 9,470,267 of CM045580.1, forward strand.
CACGCGCGGGTTCGATTCATGGCTATGCTTGAAAATTTCGAGCATCGTTAGCGTATTTATAATATAGATATGACGGACACGACCATTTTTCAGGATAGATGCTGAAACGTTGACTTTGCAGACCGAATGCTGTCGGTGTGGTTCGGCTGAGGTGCTATCACGAGATTCGCGAAAGTACGCGATTAACTTAATTTCATAAAAATTTATATCGTATTGTATTTTATTAATCTTATTTAATAACTATATGACGATTGAATTTCAAAAAAGGCACAAATGACCAATTTTATTGAATTTAAGTTAAGTACAGAAAATGGTTCTGTATCGTGTATCTATAGAACCATTTTCTGTACTTGACTCAATATCGATAAATATGGTCATTTGTGCCGTTTGTGAAATTCAGCCGTCGTATAATAGCTCTATTCTGTGTGTGTTTTTGTGTGACCATGTAACGTTTCAAAATTGCGTTTGATACATTCAACGGATTGATCGCTAATTTTAGATAATATGTGTAGTTTGGCAGATCTTTATTGAAGAGTTATTACGTACTTTTATGTTTGTGTATGACAACTGAAATGGACAAAGAGACAAGTGACGTTTTTGCCGAAATTTAGTTATTTAGTAGTGCAGAAATTTCTTTTATATACACTCTTGTATTTGGTGGCAAAATGATATAAATTTATTTAGAACATGTGCCGAGATATATCATCAAATTATCGACCTTCTCTTAATACATGTAGGTACATGCTCAACTTTGAGTACTCTTTTTCTAAATCACTGTGAAGTCACTTATGCCCTTTGCCCTATACAGTTGTCATATTATAGTGATTTTTTTTTTATTATGGTCGAGCTACTCAGCTCTGATTTTAGTTGATTTTTCTTTCCTATAGATATGATTTTATCGTAGATGCTTCCAAATTTTCTAGAAAACAAACATCATCAAAACTCGAGTTGATTAATCAAAGATTGAAATTTCTATATATCTGAAGTAAAGATTATTCAAAAATTGATCAACCATTTCTAAAAAGTTTGCCCACTATCTGACTGGCCAATTGATCTTAAGACAATTTCATATGATAGTTTATTCATAAAATATATGAATTACGTGAATTCACCTTAAGCGAAGTAGTGAATTCAAATGGTTTCAGCTTAAGTAATCAATTAAAGGTTTTCGTATTGAGAGTTTGAAGTTGATCGATTTACGTATTTAGAGTAGATTATTTTTATCAGATGTAGAAATTTTATAGAAAACTCCGACGATATTTAAAATTAAATTTCGAAACGGAAATCTCGATCCGCCGCATTTCACTATTTTATTTTATTTTACTTTTTTCCGTAGAAAGCAGAGGTTTAAAGGTGACATCGAACGCGCCCAAGAAGGGAAAGGTAAAAAAGATGATCGTAATAAACGAAATGGGACTACAATTTCCCTTTATCTGCGCACCCTCGCGTCTCTCCGCACCTATCCCCGACGTCCCCTCGACCCTCGGGGCCCACGCGCCCCGCTCTCCCCTTCGCCTAAGGGTACGTGCTCATGGGGGCGTTCGCCGCACACCCCCGATCCGCGGAATATTTCTCACTTGCGGCTGTTTCAGGAAATGGAAATTTTTTTCACTTATTTATTTCTGGACGTTTCGATGTGTATTTTTCACGGTGAAAAACTGATTTTTTTCTCTTCGGCGAAAAAGAGGATATTGTGCGGTTTCACTTTTGCGCTTTTGAATTTTTTCGATTACGTGGAAATGGCGATTTTCGTGTCTCGAGATGATAAATAGTGAAAAAAAAAATCAGATTGTTTTTCGATTAATCGAAATGTTCTAATGTTATATCAGAGTTCTAAATATATTGTGTTTCAATTGAAAATCGAATCCATTTGAGTTTTTCTGGTTAAATATAATTTTAATTCTAGCAGATCGCTTATATTTTTATTCAGATATGAACAGAAAAATCCGTTCTTTTTTTAATATCTTAATTGAATGGTAGCTAGATGGAATGATAAAAGTTTTTTTTTCTTTAGAATGACAGTGATATCGAACAGAAAATCTATGTATTCTACATTCATATACCCATTTATCTATTTATTTCCATAGTCTTTAATTTAACGAATGAAAGAATCGTTTTAAAGATTTCAAATCAAATATGTATGACATTTTTTAAGTTCAACTTTTCGATAAAATGTTTCTTCTTCTTTCTTTTTGCTACACCTTCTCTTTAGTCCCAATGCGCAATTTTCATTTTCAAAGCCGACACATTAAAATAATTAAGGGCCTGTATTTTCACATCTGTTTTGAGAATAAAACGAATTTAAACTACACGTGATCCTTTCAACTATGAGCTGTCAAAATCTGAGGGAAAGATATGGATGTATGTATTGTTGTATGAACTGTGGTAAGTCTGTCTCTTTCAGAGGCTATTTTGACAAATCATAGTTTTGGAACAGCGTGTAAAATTTTCAAACCAAAGGTGAAAAGACTGAATAAGAGCTGATTATAAAAAAGTAAAATAAAATAAAAATCCAAAAATGAAACACACAACCCTGCGCAACTAGAAGATATTCTCCACACGATACCATCTCGCGAAATCTAAAAACCTCTTTACCTGCACACTACAAAATCACACTAAAACTAAACCTTAAGCACACAATTACACAATCGCTACAAATTCGTGTCGAAATAGGTGTCGCCAGATAAGAGCGTCCATGAAAAGTTCGATTTTACGACACTCCACGCCACTCGGCTCCCGCAGAACACAATGGAGCTCCCGGGACTCCCCCGGGATATCTGTCCCACATCTCCCCATACACTCATCCCGTCGTTTTCAACCCCCATCTTTTCGGTTCTACTCCTATGTTCCGACCATTCCTCCCGTTTCCCCCGACCTTCTCTATGTCTTCGTGTGTCTAAGAAGGAGGAGATTTTCAAACTTTTTTTTTTTCAAAAATAAAAATCTTACACTAAATGTTAAAATTCATCCTTAAAAATTATGTATCTATATGTAAAAATGAGTTTTAGATTGTTTTTTTTTAATGAAATTGGATTGGATTGTATTTTAGGTTTCATATCGATAATTGAGTGTAAAGTGAGATGAGATTAACCTTACTCTACGTATCCATTGAACACAATATTTCACATTCCCATTCATAAATCGATATGTATGTATATAAGGTTGAATTAAGTTGAGTTATCTGATATTTAGAACTGAATTTTCAGTTTTTACGTTTTACGTTAAATAATATAATATATGATGAGTGAAAAGGTCAAGGGGTACAAGTGATTTCGAGAAAAGTGTGTTCAAAGTTGACCATATACCTATAATTAATGTATTAGGAGGAGTCGAGTGATTTGATGATATATCTTGGCACATGATTCGTATTCGTTTATATCCTTTTGCCGCTAAATGAATGAGCATATATAGAAGCGATTCCTGTACATAACTCAATTTCGGTTAAAATGTCCCTTGTACCCCTAGGTCTTTTCAGTCGTCATATATTCTTAATGAAATATATCAAAAATCAAATGCCTTTATTTGAATTATCATGATTTTTTTTATAGTTAACTATGCATGGCAAATTATTTTACTGAAACTAGATAATATTTAAATAAAAATGAAAAATCAGTATCATCAGCAATATTTGTACTTATTTATTCAATTAAAGACTAGACTAGGTGACTAGACCTAACCTAAATTGAAATCTAAGCTGAAAAAAAGACCTAAAACATGATCTAAACTAACTTAACTTAACCCTATAAGTGACTCACAATTACCATAACTATTCAATACTATTTTTTCCATATTTTATTCGATGATAAAACGGCACGTGAGCCAAAGGTTGACGAATTCCGTTCTAAGGGATGGGGCGGTGTCCCGTCGAGGTGCAGTCAGGCCGAGTTCCGGTCTGCACCCTTCTACGTAGACTATCCAAACGACTGCCATAAAAAAGAAACGCGCATAGGCGTGAGTTTAAAGTGTGCGTGTACGTGAACGTACCCTTAGATTGATCGAATTGTCGCGAGCGACTTTATGGATTCGATTTTATTAGTTCCAAGGATAAGTGCTTATTTTTATCACGTTCAGGTGATTTCATAACGATGAAATTTTATAGTTCGTCTATACGTCTGTCTGTGCTCGATAGTTCCTTTAACGGTTTATCCGTTTTCAGAGTCATCAGTGAAAATTTATTCATAATTATTCACTACAATATTATTATTTTGCGAGTATTTTTGTTGGAACGAAAAATCTCAATTGGGATTTTAGTGCAAAAACGCGGAATGTTTCAATTATAATGAAAATTTTGTATTTTGAGGGGATTAAAATTCAGCTTGTTATCCTTATTATTTGTATGAAAATAAAACATAAAGCAGTACCTGGCTGTGCATTTTGAAGTTCAAATGATTTACTCTGACCGCACAGTATTTGCATACAAATTGTGTGTATTTTTCGTATGCAAATTTATTGCATTATATACCGAACAAAATGGTTCATTCGTATTATTTTTTTTTCTACAGATTATTTTAATTAATGCTAGAAAATTTATTTCACTATTTACATACAATTGAAAATAAAATTAAATTTAAATGAATTTCGTACATAGATATTGAAGATTATTTTAAATCTGATGTAGATGAAACTTAAATCTTTGCAATTAAGAATATGCATTCTTTAATTCATTTAATTGTAAAATAAAATTTAATTTTGGTCGAAATATATTTTAGATTCATAATAAATGTAACGTAAAGGAACAATAAATTGCAAAATTGTCATCAATTACCAATTAGAGTGTAATCAATCGAATCGTTCACAAACGGTTCACTGAAGAGACATCAATTATTGAAATTTCCAATATTATTTTTATGCTAATGTTCTACGTTCACAGCATTGAATTTGTTCAAAATTGCTTCGCTCTTTTCCAGTTTCGCTATCAAAAAATATAAAAACAAAATATCCCCTATTCTGCCATAACGGAGTTTTTCGACTGAAAAAATGCACGTCCGAAAAAGTGTAACGAATGATTTTAAATAGAATTTTTAATGTCCGAAGCGTCGGCTATTTTTTTTTCGTATGCGTTCTCGTATAAAATTGATGCGATGCAAATCTGCTGAAATGTATGCACCGGCGGATAAATTACATTCGAGCACTTTAATCCTTAAAATCTGCAGTTAAATCTTTCGCGAACTGCAAATGACATCGTTAATTTTAATGGATTTTTAATTGCGATGCTGCGACGAGGAAAATGTAGCCGTACTGAAATAACAATAAACGTTTAAAAAAACGTTTCGTATGTAATTTATATAACTTCAGTATAAGTTTCATATTAAAAATAATATTTTATTCTTGAAAATGTATTTTTAAAAATAAAATTTAAGTCGAGTGGATCTGTTGACCAGTTAAGTTGCGGAAGCACAAAGTCTCTCTGAAACAGTGAAAAAATTACTTAGAAAAAAAGCTTGAAGAAAGACGATCCCATACATCATGGTCTCGGACATGTAAGGAAAGTTCTTCTTCAAAAGGCTGTTTGCTTTTAATTTCATGGCTGCCAAACAAGCGAAAATAACTAAAAAAAATACTCACGTGAGACGAGACCTTCGTCAAATGTTTTATTTTTCCACAGCAAAATAAATATATTCGTGTATCGTCGTACATTCGCCACGCATTTTCCACATAAGGGATGGGTAATTTTTTATCAGAAGCCAAATAATAAATCTGCAATAAATATGCGAGTTAACATTCATGAATCTATAAATGAATAAATTTATTAAACGAAAATATCAAAATGTATCTCATACCGAATCACTTCTGAAACATAAACAATTAATGAGAACCGCCAAACAGAAAAAAATACTATCATGAGACGCACATAAACTTTCAGGTCTTTTGTGACTTGTTTCCAAAATAAAATATTCGAGGGAATAATAAATAAAGCGAAATGTATGACAAGTGTCGTACTTAAAGTCGGGCAAAGTCTTTCAATTTGTGCCTGCGACACAATTCTTCTCGTTACGACAGCAAAAAAGTAAAACAAAACTATAAAGCAAAAGAGAATAAACCGTAAAATATATCTATATACGAACGAGAATTTGTTCAGTTCTTGGACACAACGGAATAAAGCGTTTTCGAAGTGTACGGAATTTTTCTTTCGATACGCGTCATATTTTCTCATTCACATGGTGTCCCAAAATTTTCATCAAAAAAGTATATCAACTAAAATTCGATTAATTCATTAATACTTGAGAAGATCTTAATACAATAATCTGATTGGCAAGCAGATCAACTTGTTCATCAAACTCAAATCGGAAAAGTGACTTTTCCGGAACACGCTATGTTCCCTTACCCCACTTTCGGTTGTTTTTCATTTACGGAAAGGAAAAAGTTACCCAGTGTGCTTATATATATGTACATTCGTGTGTTTTATAAGTGAAAAACACACACAATACGAAATAATAAAAAAACATCGACACTTGGCAGGTTTCGTCCTCACTTGTCTTAGGTTCACTTTTGCGTGATGAGATTGAAACCGGCGAACGAACAAATAAAATTACTTTGGGACGTTTGCGTTGTCGACTCGAAACTTTCGCCCAAAAGTATACGAATACGATGTTTTCTTTATGTATTTTTTTCCATCGTAAATATATATATTGTATTATATTTATATATTTTTTTCATATACGTAAGCGCGAACAAAAAGAATATTTTCGAAGAAGCGACATTTTTCATTTGCTTTGACGTCGCATGGATTAATATCGCGATTTTTTCCGTATCTGTGTGTGTTTGAGTAATTTGTCTTTATTTATTGTAAAAACGTTATTCTTTCCGCGGGCGAAAAGTTTTTCAACGATGCCGAAAGGAAAACTTTGCTTTCGGAATTTAATTTGTTTCTGTGAAACATTGAATGCGTCGTAATGTATAATGTTCGTTGTCATTTCGATATGTTTTTTACATATAACAAAAAATAATTACATTATCGAGCGAAAAAAATAATTTTAGTCTTTAAAGTATGCAATGATTTCGTATTTGAGCTTATTTTTTTTATCAATTAATATTAAGAATATTTTTTTGTAATCGGCGACAATCAAGGCTTTTTGAATTATTAGTCAATTGTGAGCTGATGTCTAAAAATAATGAATACGAAATAAAACTAGATACTTCATATTTAACATAATGTTGAATTACGTCACGTTTGTAGACCATGCTTTATATGTTTGCTACGAGTGGTGTCTGAAAGTTGTCCGTCAAATGTCAAGCGTTCGAAAACCTTGTCTATTTCAAAATTTTAACTGTAAAATTTAATATGTAACTGTGCATAAACTTTCCTAGATATGCACACAATAACATTGGAAAGTTTTATCATTACCTCATAAGCGACTAAGGACCTCATAAAGCACTAACATAAGTAGATACAATAAAACACAGGAACATTCATGTTTATTTATATAAAATTCACCATGTTTTGTTTAATTTTTCAAATAAAAGCTTTTTTTCCATCGCACTATAGTCCATTTGGGCTTTTTAGAGGTCTCATAACTATGCTTTATTTTTGGTTAGTAGTGGTTCGCTCATAGACAGTAATAAAAACTTTGCTTCATTTTAATAATTATGAAATATAAAATTCCTTACACATATAAGAGGATCATTAACGTTGAAGTTTCTAGTTAAATTTAACCCTCGATACACGTGTACGCGTTATTATCGAGTCTGCGTTACGTTACGTTTATAGTACGGTAACCAACGTGAATTACGCGACTTCTCCACGTGTTGCATTCGTAATTGGTGTTTAAACAGTCTCAATCGCCACTTAACCCTTATCCTGCTGCGAATAATTCTACATGTTTATAGCATGCCGAATGTATCTACAGAAATAATAGTTCCACTCGAATATCGGCTGTTTATATTGCTTAATTGATGACGCTCGGCATAGACGCTGGGTTAAAGGCAACCAATTTGACGCAAGATTCGAATATATTCGAATAATGGAAATTAAATATGTACTTAATTTTTTTTTAATTTTATTTTCATAAAAGGTTAAGTTACAGACTATAGAATAATACAATGGAAGTATATAAGTGATAAGACAACATTGTTCATTCCATAGTCCAATTACAACCATACACAACACTCAACCCAAAAATCAAAATTCAAATTCAAGAATGAAGAAATTCAAAATTCAAAAACAATCGAAATTAAGAAAAATATTAGAAATAAATAGAAAATGATGGAATACTTTAGATATATTAATTTTGTGTAAGATAATAATATGTAAAATTCAATCGAATATTCATACTAGAAGTCTCAAATGATTTTAAATCATATGGAAAACCTAGAAACCAAGAGGCATAAAATCACTGAAATTAATTTCTCAAATATAATATGTTTATGATATATGTATTACCTATAATCACTTCATCTTCTAGAATCGCCATACCTAATGTAAGAACTAAAAGTATTACAGATTTCGAAATCAGAATTTTTATAAACCTGAGCATAAACTGAACAACATATTTGTTGAAATTTAAATATAAAAATTACTGATTTCCATTTTAAAACATTTTTCATCTAAATTTTTTAAGTCTTCATCACTCTAGAGTTTTAATAAAGTCTAGAACGATCGAAGAAGGGCCATCACCGTTAAAACTCGAAGGACAAAATTACGCAGTAATTACGCAGAAGCAAGGCTTCGAACAAGGGGCTTAAGGGCGTAGGCTTTGTCTAGGAATTTGCGTATCTCGGAACATATACGACACACCGTTAATACGCACCTAAGCCTCCCCATTTCTAACCTAACCAACCCTGCAGTGTTGTCGGCGTCACTTTCGTCCTAGTTGCCGTAGAAGCAATTTCGCAACGAGAAATTATCAATTATTACCGGGCTTAAAGGGCGATTTTCCTGCACGGGGCTTTTTGCTCGAGTGATAATCCGTAAATATATTTGATCGATTATGAGTGTTTTAATTAATAATTTATGTGTGTTTTTGTTGATGCTGGAGAGTTTTCAATGAACGCAGCGGTCGAGATAAGTTTCGTGGCATTTTTACGTCTTTGTAACGAGTTGCTGTCGTTTCCAGTAATCTTAGTTGAAAAACTTTTCGCGCTCACTTAAAGCGTCTAGAATATTGTAGGGCGATCGATACGCAATTAACAAAGAATCACTGAAAGTTTTAGGTGAACGTTATTGAACAATGTTTTTATTTCAAACTAGCTTCTGTAATCCGGAGTTGATTGGAATAGTGAACGTTAAGCTGATTGTGAATTGTATTATTGTATTTATAATTCAAAACAATTGAAACGCATTTTTTTAAATACGTTGCATATATAAATCACATATCTATGTATAATGTTTGTAAAGTCATCTATAATAAAGATCTCTTTTTTCAATTCAAAAAGATAAGTCACATAGATTGTTAAATGTTAAATGAAAGCATGCAGAAATCTTTTCTTATGTGCACACAATGACAAAAAAGTTGATAAGTCATTGTAGAGTTTATAAAGCACAAACTGACGTACACACGATTATTTTTATGTACATCTATAGAATGCATTTACACAAAATTCTATTCAATAGCAGCAATCAATCGAAGTCTCCACAGTCTCAAATAATCGATCCGACTATGCATAAGGGGTTAAAAACTCTCGAATGGCGATGACAAAACGCTCTGCTTCATCTCGATGCACTTCGAGCGAAACAATGGCACTAGAAATAGCGGTATTTCAACCCAACGGCAATTCAACACCCACTGCAAAACCACCCCAAACTTGCCACCCACGTGCAACACAAAAGAACATTATTACGAGAAGTCACGAGCGAAAGACCAGAACGTGGCAATTTCAACCCCATCTTCGTTCTTCCAAAAGCGATGCTTGTTTAGACGCCGATTAATGTTAGAACGATGTCAATAATATTTGATTTATCTTAAAATTAATTTGTTAGTTGTGTAGCTTAAATATATTAAAAAAAATACAATAAAATCGTGTGTTGTTTATAGGTTCTATAAGGATTAGTTCAGACTTACGTATTGTAAACGATATCGAAACCAACTTAAATGATATAAATAGTGATACAAAGAAGATATGACTATATGCGTAAAAAAATATTAAATTAAATTATTATAGCTTCATTATTCTATGATACTTCGTCACGTCTTGATAAAATTACATTAACAAATCAAGTAATCCCGCATATGTTAACTATATTTCTCGATATATAAATTAATTTGAACAATTTTGAGACGCAATCGTATAAAACAGTCTTAATAGCATATTCTCACATAGTAAAAATTTCCAGTTATAGTGTGTGCATTCGGAAAGGTTTCTGTATCATTTCGTTTTATAATTTACATTAAAAACAGTATTAAAGATTTCTCACTTTAATATTTAACGTGAGGACCTTTTCCGAAGCCTAGCTGCAGCAAATATTATTCACACACGCAATTTAACAATCGACTTAAAGTCGAGTCACTGAAACTAACTATAAACATATATTCGATTAAAAGTGCAATATATTATATAAAGAAAACGGCAATTAATCGAAAGAACGACTTTCGCCACAATCAAAAACCCATCAGAAATTAATACCGAAAACATTCTAGAACAATCCTACGATCACAATGCATCGAATATACAACCGCACATGTACAACACAAAAGACTTCGGCTACATACCAATCCAAGAACAAAAGAAGGGGTTGTTTCGGTGAAAACGCAACCCTCCAGGGCTGCTCATCGTCGGCTTTGTGAACACCATCTACCCCGTCACTGAATGTGACTCTTTAATATCAAAACGTCCAAAGAGATTCCCTGAATATACATATATGCGTATACGAATTTTCATACGTAAATATAAGACACGAGGAGAGTCCATGCGATTAAAATTTTCATGCCCGTGGGCTGAAAGGGCTGTAAAAGTCAAGTGGAGGTCCGCTTTCTTGCGATGATCGTTTTGTGTGAGTTGTTCCTTTCGTGTGTGATGCTTTTCGGATTGATGATGAGTTGTTTGAGTGTTCTGGGTTTTATTAAATTGCTCGGGTGCTTTTGTGGAGATTTTATGCGAAGGTAGCGCGTAATTGTTTCGAAGAGTATTATTGTTGTTTAGGAAATTTGCGTGTAAAGGCTTTATGATATGCGCGAACTTTGAGTGTGCTTTAACAGTTTTATTTGCGGAAAGTGTGCTTTAAATCTTTGACATGTTTATCATGTGAGCTCTTTGTTTTGTAAGTCCACGAATTGAAAATAATACTGATATTGAATACTTGAAATTCATCTATAAAAAAAATATATTTTCTTTTTAGCTAAATTCATAATTTACTTTGAATTCTTTACATTATAAATGAATGTTAAAACAATCTTTTGTTATATACAAAAATACTTTTTAATGAAATCAAACTCAAATTCTTCGACACCTCGAAACGAAAGTAGGCGGACTTACCCCACTGTCAAAATAAAAATCACCTACACAAACCTCCACACAAACACATCTGAAAAACAATCCGATTTAACATCACCTAAACCCAACACCATTTCGAACCCCCATGGAACACACACACGTAAACGGACTCAAAGAGCATCCAGCGACGAGATTCCAGCGCTGAATCGAATCGCGGTCTTGTCCGATTGAATGCACACATCCTCCAAAGGACCGAATAAAAAGGCCAAGACCTCTTTGCCGTCTTAGGAGAGCCACTGTCCCCCCATGAGATCGAAAACACCATAGACGGGCCCCCATAGTCCATAGTCCACCCCTCGTTCGAATCTCGACTCACGAACCGGAGGAATCTCGGTTTTGGTCGATTTTCGAGTTGCATTCTTGTCGAGTGGTTTTTGAACTTTTCAGCTTTGAAGTCTTTAAGGAAGATTTTATATATTCGGTCTCTCAGTTGGAAGGTGCACTGGGAATGTTCAAATTTTCTTTATTCTCGAAATTGTGATTATAAAACGTTTTTATAGCTCGAATTATTTTGTGAATTATATTATATTTTTTTGTATAATTCACGTAGATTGTGCAGATAAGTTTATTCAACTTGGTTTGCGAAATGATCCAAGATGTGTCTGTGGAGAATTCTTGAACGCAGATCTTATTTTGTGGTCCTTTTTCTCAGGTGAAAAACGAAAGAAAGGGCTTGTCTTCTAGGTTTTCTTCAAATCTTTTTAACACAACTATTGACCTAATATCCTGATTTTCAGTCTTAAGAGCTTTTCATAAATTTACTGAAAAAGTATGTAAACGATTTGATGTCCTATTGTAGTGTGAAGACTTTAATTCATTGGTATTCCATATGCCTTTTGAAAAGCTATCCTTTGATATAGCTTTATAATGCACGTAGTTTCACCTAGTGTTAATGGTACCCAACTAGGCCAACCTAAGCTGACGTAGAGTTCAATTAACAGGCAGGATGGTGGGTTTACTTCGAAGTAGCTTAAATAATTTTGTGAATTGTATTATAAAAGAAAATTTTGAGTCAATATAATAGATACTATCGCATTTATCACATGTTAGCTTCGGTTAGAACTTTTCGAAGAGTCAAAAGTTGCATCCGCGACGAGTCAATAATGTGGTTGGACTGGCTTTTCTGTTCGGGCTTTTGTTTTTACTGTCGGACTGTAGTCCGCGTTGAGTCTGCTGTGACTTTGTTGCTTTCGTTTTATGAGTTTTGAAATCGTGCTTTGAGACCTGCAGGCTTTTGCAGTAATTTGTCGCCCGTATATAAATGGAGGCCGTTGTGGGTTTATGAAGAGCGTGTCGCTCTTTCGAATCGCGGATCATGTTTGTTTCAGGTGACTTTGTTCGCTGAAAATGAAGCTGTTCGATTTTAACGGCAAAATACTTTGTATTTCAGCCGATTTAATTCTACTGTATAAAAGTAGACGTAAGCACTGTGGTATAAATCGTTCGTGCACGTCGTATTCTCGTGATGCTGGATTCTAGTCATATTATGTCTTATCTAATCATATTTAGTTTTCTTAATCGATTGATTGATATTGATACTTGATCGCTTCTTTTGGCCTGTTGTTTAAATCGATAGTAATGACAATACATATGCAAAGTTCCTGCTATGAATTAAACTGACTTGTAAACGTAAGAGAGTTTGTATTTTGTTACTGTTACATTTATTACTTTCATACTCAGCCTCTAGTTGTAATGTACAATTATATAGGATAAAAATGGTATGAAACAATCAAAATAGAAGTCACACATAAATCAAAATCAATTTGCGCCAAACCCATCAGTCTGCGAAGATCTCCAACACGTACCACACAAGAGTGGCGCGAACAACATTTAATTTCGCCTAGATGTTAATCTGTTGTATCTTTCGCCGCGAAGTTTACCTCAAGTGTTTGTAGTTAATGCGGTCTTGCACTTAATGTGCTGAAACTTCACGGCGCTTGCTTTATGTGTCTACGACTTGGAACCATACATACACACAGATATAAATAAATCCACGGCGTTTTCCACTCGCACACTATCGTTTTTCTCGTTTTCCCGCCATTAGCTGTTGCGCGGTATGTGCCAAGAGTTATCTCTTTGTCCCGGCTTCTTTCCGAAGCTCGCATTCCACCTGGTGAGGGCTTCGTCCCTACTCCAACTCCTGGAATGGTTGGGGTGCGAAATTGTGGCCTGGCTCGTAATTTCGGTTAATGTCGGTGCAAACGAGTTGCTTGTATCGGACCGTGGCTTATTAGCTTTCGTCGAGTAAACGTTTATGGTGAGCTCGGTTGCTTTACAGAAGCTGTTGAGATTGATTTTTTTTTTGTGTGTGATTCAATTCGATTGAATCGTTTCGTTTAAGTTTTGTTTAATATTTGTTTTCATATTAGGAAAAAAGTGTGTTTTTTACACGCTCCTTGAGTCTTTATACAATTCTGATGAAAATCTTCAGAGTTGTTGTGTGTACTTCTAGAAATGTGTATATAATACTATATGCATATGTAACAATTGAGAGCGTATCGAACGTTTGATATTCGATTTAGTAGTACTTAGGTATAACAATCATATAAAGCACAACCATTACTTATAATTTAATATATTTCTATCATCATTTTTGCATTTTTCTGCTTTGAATTTATTTTAAATAGATACTATTGAATAGTTAATAATCGTTTAAAGTCCATTGAAGCTCAATCACATAATTAATCTTTTGAATTTTCAATGAAAAATCAGTTCAAATATAAAAAAACGTTATTTAATTTGAATAAATATAAAAAAATGAGCAAATCCACTATTCATCTCGGAATAAATCCGGAAAAGTCGAGTGACAGGCGTAGTGAGCGCGTCGCGCACGATTTTCCATTTCAATTTAACGTTGACGTGTTTTTCGCCACTCTCCCGAAATAATAAAACCCTGTCTGCCCAAAAAGGGATGACTGGTCCTCGGAGGGATCGTACAATAAAAGGAGACACAATAACGACTCTGGAAAACCTGACCCGACGTTCGCTTTTCCGAGGGAAACGTTCGCGAAATTACACCTAGGACTTTCTCATGAACGGATCGAAAAATAATTAAACTCGATCGTTATTAAGTCTCTCGTTTTATAAAAGAAATCATTTCATTATCAAATGCTAGGATTTGAGCTATTTTCGCGACCCTTTAGCACCTGAATATCGATCAAAGTGAAACTCATCCTTCAATCCGTTCGAGCTGAACTACGCCACTTAATGGAATAAGCTGAAAATACATAGGTCGATATCAAAATAAGACAGTGATACAAAATCTATACAAAATGAGACTAATGAGAATTTCATTTTCGTTCTTAATAACGATTTTATATCTATACTGAAACTAAAGTTTATGTCACACTTCTCGTTAGACATGTGGGTATTTTTGGCGTGAGTCGCATAAAAGGCGCGATTAGCGATCCCGTTCGCGAATAAGTCGTCTCCGGGATTAGGCAGGTCCCGGGATCGGGCTTATCTGGGACCTTCCGGGACGATCCCGGGTCAAGCGGAATTGCCTTTTGATTGAGGTTATTGAGGTCGTCGGGACCGTATCGCCGAACAAGCACTAATATCTGGAACACTTTTACGACGAGCCAACTACCGCGTTTTCGAGTCTTTCAAAATGATAACTTTATTTGAGTTTTATCAATGTTGGTATCTCTGATTCTAGACTGAGGAATATCGTATAGTATTTGTAATAAAAAATGAATGAAATGTGACAAGTTTGTCTAAACGTGTTAAATTATGTTGATGTGTAGGTTGCTTATTATGTGTGTTATGACTTTGTTAGGGCTTCTTTCGTAAAACGTCAAAGATATAAATTCTATGATTATTAAATGTTAAATATAATGATCCAGAAACTTTTTTAGGTGTGTTTACAATGATTCCGAAAAGATTGATCATAAAAAACACAGCCTAATTGCTTAAAAGCACAGTTACATAAATACGTACGATATTTTTTTAAAAATTAATATACTAGTTTCTTTGATCCGATGTTGCCTAAGATTCTAGAAACTTTTAAAATAAATCTATAGAAACATGTTGAATAGTACTCTATTTACTACCTTTTGGAAGACGAAAGCCATATGTTTAAACATCAAATATCAAATGTAACATCACAGAAACTTTCCCAAATACGCATAGATACAACAATTCAGAAAACTCACATTGTGCTTGTATATTAAATAAAAAATCGCCCAAAGTACAAATTAATAAACAAACCCATACCACAAAATTTATTAATATCGAAAAAATAACAATCGAAGTAAATAATTTGAACGACCAGACTGGAAAAATGTCGTATCATTAAAGAGATTTTCATATTTTTCCGGCCGCACGTTAATGCGAGACCGCAACAAAACGCGGCGCTTTTTCGCAAAAACGAGACGAAAAAATAAGTACTGTAAGTACTACACTCCGCACACGGGTTTACATGAGTTGTGTGTGTAGGTCCACTTTAAACATCAGACGAACAACAAACAGGCGGATTTTGAACGCAGGCAGCCGTTTCGCGGGTCGAGTGCGAACGTTCTCCACAAAACCCTTTGACCAACCTGGTCGTATGTGTGCAGTATGTCCTTGTTAATTTAATTTTTTTTAATATAAAAATAATGCAGTTTGTATAATTTTTGCATTATATAAATATTTGGATAAATCTTTCGTATGTAGATTTCGTTTATTCAAGTCGCAAGTCGCTGCAAATATTTTTGAAACTTATCCGATCATAGTTACGACGTCATTCGAATATTATCGATTTCCTATACATAGTATTTTCAATTGAAATTAAAATGGACTCAATTGTATTTTTTTGATAAAAAAATACCCTCGTTAGACTTTTAGTGGCAAAAGGATATAAACGAATTTGGATCGTGTGCCGTGATATATTACCAAATCACTCAACCTCCTCTGAATACATGTAGGTACTTGCTTAAACTTTGAGCGCACTTTTCTCAAAATTACCACAAAGTCACTTGTACCCCTTAGCCTTTTCAATCGTCAAATCCTTGAGTTTTATGTTTTCAAAAGTTTTGAATTTTTATTAAAATTTTATGCGGATTATCCAGCTACAGCGCGCTCATCGTTTAGCGTGAGAAAGACAACAATTTCTAACTAGAGTGTAGCTAGAAACGAAAAGTACTCCTTCTTGCATCAAATATGTACAACCAGTGATGTAGTATTTATGAAACACTCATCTTTTCAAGCTAGAACTCATTTGATTTCTCTCTTTAAATGAGAACACTAGAACAAGAAAGACAACAATTTCTATATAACGTTCCACACCTCTGGACACAATACAAAACGCGTTGACAAAATTCGATCAATTTTCCGCGAATTTTCGAATCAGACGCGGCTGTACCGAAAATTCAAGCGTATTGTCGGCAAATTCTAAAGTCGTAGACACGAGTGTTAGTGAGGACCTACAGTCGAGAGCCTCCGTCGAGTTATCAACAGACGAGAGATCTCCACAATGGCCGAGGCCCGTTAAATTCGTCCGCTCGGCTGGCTGTCCTCTTTGTGGCCTCTGAACACACGAGATTCATACACAAACAGATGTACAAACATACACAATTTTTTAGTGTGTAAGCACGTGTATGTGTATATTAAAACAGCAGAGATTTAGATTTAAAAAATATAATTTTGTATGATAATGTGGGTGATTTGTGTGTAAGGCTCGGGTCGCAATTCGGTCTGCTTTGCTGTCATGAAGATTGCATAAAGTAGGCGCTGGTAATGTAGTATGTAAATCTTATAATTTATTTTTGACCAGTAATGCTTTGATGTTAACGATGGGTCGATTACTCGTATTTTGTAAGTCTGTCCAGAGTGACGTTATATTGTTTAACTATTAAAACAATTGCATAAAATATTTTGTTTTTTAAAATCTGCAATATTATTATAACTAGACTATATCATATTATTATACTAACTTCGAATTATTTTTATTCATTTCGCATTACAATCGAATAAAAATCTGTATGAATGTGAAAAAAATATGCATATGTACGTTCAGGAAATTTGTTTCAATTATGCTTTCATGCTAGTTTCGCCGGTTATGAAAAATTCCATTCGGATATCGGTTGAATTTAATTATTTAACTTCCTGTAAGGGTTAACCTTTTAATACTCGCAAAATTCAAAAAAAGCATGAAATCATAATACAATTCTAAAAACTCAGAATCAAACCCTTAAACGCCCGCAAAGCACATCGAACCCACACAACAATCAAACCAAAACTATTTATCTTGCAATGTATACGTATCGTACATAAGGACGAATGACAGCCAGAAGCGCTTTCACGAAATACAGCCTGAATTTTAGTCATCGAAGGATAATTGTTATACGAGTTGGGTCGCAATGGGTCCGGTCGTGAAGGGGTTAGTTTCGCGTTTAATATCCGGCGTTGCAGCCGTCGCGATACGTTATTTTCTGCTAAACAATTCGACCGAAACGCACATGTGTCGGTGCATGTCATATCGAATCGAAGATAGGGGTTGTCAACGTGTTGGACTGTTCGAATTTTGTATAAAGGAGAATGGGAAAATCGGTACGTGGTTACAATAGTGGTGTCTGTAAGATATTATCAAGAGGAATGGTATTTAATGTGGTCGTACATTTTATTGCGTTCGGAAATAAACGAATATCTACATTTTCATTTTTTTGTTAAAAAAATATTTATATACTTTATGATTAATGTATTGAGTATGGAAAATTAAAACGTGAACTGGAATTTGGTCATAGCAGACGTTTTTCTACAATAAAATTCTATTCTAATGATATATAAATTGTAAATATTGAAGCGATTAATACTGTCTATATATGTCCATATTTTCCCATTATCTTTTCATATAAAAATGTTAACTTTATCAAATAGCCAAAAAGTGTATTTTTTAGTTCTATGTGTAGAAATATTTTGATTTATTTAACTGAAATATTCACAATTAATAGTCAGCCTTTTCATTGCTCTTGTTATCTAACCATAGAGTTACGATCAGTCCTTAAATTATGAACTGTTAATATCAGTCTTTATTCCGCGGACTTCCTACAATTCTTAGTTGACGGACTGACTCTAACTATCCAATTAGTTGACCTTAACTATGACCTTATTAGTTAACTATGACCTTAAACTGTAATATAAAAAGCCTTATTGTTACATCAGCAGCATGAAGCTCGTTGAGTTAAGCAGAATTAAGATTTTTTAGGTTATGTCGAGTTACATTTCTTGACAGATTCAGTTAGATCGAGTATCACGTGGTCTGTATAGCCGTCAAGTTTTTAATGATAATTTTGACGTATGTGATTTATAAATAGAATATGTAACTTTTGAATGAATTCTAATTTTAGTACGGCATCGAATATCTCAAAGAGAGGGTACACAATTAAAAAAAATCAATCCGTACAAATTTAGTTCGAATGTTTTAAAATCCGTCTGAAATATTATATCGGACACATAATACGTTTACGCGAATCGAAATCTCGTTTAATGAAGACGAAAGAAACTCAAACGTAAACGCACCCCGCGTAAAAAGCTCACGGTCGATTTATCTGCAGACGATAAAAAGATTTCCCAAATGAACCGAGAGCCCAGATTGAACAGTATCTGATTTCAATTCCCGCGAACTCGAGGGGACACTCGGTCGACCTCCGCATAAGGAATAAAAAAAGATGAAATAAAATAAAATAAAGAAAAAGGCTTACGGGCCCCGAGGTTAAAAACGGAATAATGCGGGGCATCCATCCGTCTATCGAGACTTTTCCGGAAAAGAGATGGGTTGCCGGAAAAGCGGCACGCACAAAAGACATAAATTGGATAGCGGGATTTAACGATTACTATCAATAGAGTAAAGGCAGAACGGGGGAAGACTGCGGAATTATTATTATTTCGCTTCTTATTTATCCGCGGAAAAATACGGACCCGGTAGGGTTAAGCGCATTACGCGGAATTATCGTATTAAATCGACGGTTGGTAGTAAATAAATGGCGCACGCGGGAAAAGTGGGATTCGATTGATTGGAAAAACGCTTTTTCATACACTCGGTGTATTTTCATGTGATCGAGCGTAATCCCGGTCGTAAGTTTTTCCAGCGTTTTATATATTTATTATTATGTACGCGTCGGGAAATCGGAAAATTTTTGGGAAAAAAGCCGATGTCGATTTGGCGCAATGTGCGGTTTATTCGCGGAGAACTTTGTGCAGAGGGAAAATTTTCGTATTAAGATACAACTGTGGCATTTTTGTATTATGAATGTAAAAATGATTTTTTTTTTTAAGATTTTACGATCGATCGGAAAATGTTCGAAATTGAAATTCATAGTCGCTCGTAAATCGGGGGTTCGCTTTAGCATTTTCTGCGGGAAAGTTTAGTTTTGCATGTGCCTCGTATGAAAAACGGAAGAAGCCGGTGGTCCATAAATCAGTGGCCGTTTGCGAGTTTCTGTGTTAAAAATAAAATCAGTCAGGGGATATGAAATATTCATAGTTGCGGTCAACCGCTGCGGGGAGACTGGGACCATAGAGAAACAACTAGTTTTCCATAAACATATTTATCACACATGCACGACAAAGAGCGGACAACTTTTGCCAGAGATTCTCAAATATTCATCTTATATGAATATTATTATTTATTATATCAGTCCTAAATTATTTCTAGTATTATTTAGAATGATCAATATGAACATCAAATAGAGAGTATTACTTTTGATAAAAGTCTATTATTGGATTTTTTTTGTGGAAATGTCATTTCACAATCAGACACACAATCAAAATAATGTCATAGAGTTGTAGTGAAACCTAGTGAGTCACATATTTTTTACTCAATTCACATAAAATCTAGATCATTTCCTTTGAATATATAATCCATTTAATTAAAAAAAAGTTACATTTTAACGCTTTGAATAGTTCTTAAAAATTGACCACCCATCTTATCCATAACAAATAAATTTGAACGAATTCAACCCCAACTTTTTGCACCAATATTACTCTTTAAATCATCAAACATATCATCTCTTTTCTTTTTTGAAAGAAAGTAAAAAATATTAGCAACATTTAAAAAACACTCACACCTCAACAACCAGACACAAAGCCCGCAACAACAAAACCCACACCAACACCGAACCGAGCGACGAAACAAATTATATTATACGACAGACAGACGGACAGACAGACATATATACAATCAACAAAACAGCCATATAAACACATAAACACATACAAAGGGCCAGACAAGAGCGACCCCATAAATTGCGTTCAGAAGAGGCCGCGTGTCATTAGTCGCGGCCCGAGACAAGAAGACGCATTAACGTCCCAGAAGTGCATACTTGCCTCTCACACGTCTCGCTTAATTAAATTTTAACGGCTCGAATTACGCGATACTACGACGGGTGTGAAGGGGTTGATGCTCGGATGGACTTTAGTGATGCGGGGGTTGATAATTATGCATTTTGTGCAAGCTGCATCTAGGTGAAAGTGGTGCTCTTTCTTACTGTTATTTATTCCACGATTTTTTATTGTTACTCATTTTCATATGATGATTGAAAAGGCCAAGGGGTACAAGTGACTTCGTGGTGATTTTGAGAAAAGCGCGCTCAAAGTTAGGCATGTACCTACATGTATTTTATTAGGAGGAGGTCGAGTGATTTGATGATATATCTTGGCATACGTTCCAAATTCGTTCATATACTTTTGCCTCCAAATATATGAGTGTACATAGATGCGACTCCTATACATAACTTAATTTCGGCAAAAATATCATTTGCACCCTTTGGCCTTTTCAATCTTCATATTTATATTGTTTACTTTAAAGCCCTCTGTCCAAACTGCATCTAGTTGAAAGTGAAGCTCTTTCTTGGTGTTTTATCTTCAAAGAATTTTTATCGTTACTCATTTTTCATATTTATATTGTTCACTTTAAAGCCCTCTGTCCAATTGTGAGTGGTACGGAGTGGACGAGGGATACACGCATAAGCAAGAGAGGTAGGCCTGTATTACTATCCCTTTCTTTCATATTGGTATGTTCTTCGTCCACTCCGTACCTCTCACGAGTGGACAGTGAGCATTAATGTGAAGATTGATTTATTCAATTTAATAAATACCAGTGATACATTAACACTCTTTTCTAATCAAATGAATTAAATATTCGAAAGAAATCTTCAAATTTTCATATCAATTGATCGATTAAAAAAAATGGCATGTAGATTAATTCCAGAAACCTTTTAACATAAAGTACAAAATTTTATTATCACGAGTTGCTTTACTAAGTTTTATATGAAATTTATAACGATATTCAAATGAAGCAATTTTAAAGTATTGTTTTCGAAAAAACGTAACATAATCATCTGAAAAATTTATACGCTACATTATTAAAACAATATTATTTTCTTCTCGCTCGAGAGCAAACTCAATTTATATTAACACCATTGTTTTCGTATCGAATTTCATACCGTCAATAAATTTAAAAACTTCCATCGCAAACACTACCCAATATGAATTTCCGCGAGCGAAGAAGCCATTAATTTTCCATCGCTCATATTTCACGCGTTTCTTTTTTCATACATTTTCCGCAACTTCGATCCATCTTCGGGGATGCAAGAGCTAAACGACTTGTGCTACACCACTTTTTTTATCTCGTCTCGTACAAAATTGGTCAAATATTGCTTTTAAGGCGATAGTTCTTGTAAAACACAAACTCTGGTACCCAATTTTGCTGTTGACATCGGTGTTGTCTTGATGCTAGATTTGAGTACTGTCAAATTCTAGATAAAAAATAAGAAATATGAATCTCAGAAGAATACATCCTTTTCACATAATTTCAACCCTTGCACACTTTTCAACATAGCAATTTATTCGCTTTACATCGTCAACCGCGAAACCCAGTCGTCAAAAATTTACCCTTTCTTTCGGAAAAGCCGGATCAGGTAAAGAGCGACATCGAAACTACATCTAGGAAAGACTTTCCCTTCAACTTTACTCCAACTTCTAGGCCTTCAGTCGCCCTTTTTCCCCTGCAGAGCCTAATAACATTCAAATCTCCAGGTCTTCAGAATGCCTGGCAATAATCAAGCCTCGTTCGTCTGCAATCGTACCATACGTATTCATTCAGCTCTTCTTTTATCTGGGCTTTTTCTCCTACTCGGTCGTTTGTATGCAATCAACCGTCGGGAAGGAAAAGTGAAGGTTTTTTTTTGTGCTTCGACGTTTTCACGAAGCACAATTGAAATTTAAACGGTTTAATTAAATGTATGCGCGCTTTTATTCGTTTCGGGCTTGTTTGATATTATTCAGTTTGTTTAAATTAAAATTTAGATTTGTTTTCGTGACATATTTATAAACATGCTCATTATATTAAGATGCATTACAATATGTTTTTGTCTATTCTGTGTTTGTGTTTTGCGAACTCATTTGGATAATCAATTCATACAAATATCTGATCTAATTTAGTGCAGAAACTTGATGTTTGAGTTGTGGCGATTCATACCGATATAATTTGACAGTTATGACCATGATATAATTTACACGTAAGCGAAGAAATGAATATTTTTAAATGTGGATAAAAATATAGTTAAGCTAATAATCATTATAGAAAATACTTGATTTTAATCCGATTAGCTGTGTTTTGACGATTAATAGGTTTTTCAATGTCAGATGAATTCTCGCTTACGAAAGATTTATTAGGTAAAATAGTAGATACATATATTTGAAAGAGCCTCATTTTGTTGAGCTTGAAAAAGGCATAGATAAATCTTAATTTATTTCTAAATTTTATTTTACATGTTTTAAAAATTGATCTAATTCGAAACTCAAAACATCTCAGCATCTTAGTTAACTATGCAAAGTAACCCCGCCCTAACTGAGTATGTGCGTACGTATAGAGATAGAGGGTGGTACATACAAGCGTTACGTTCTTCGCGTATCAATTATTTAAGGCACATCCGTACATATTTAACTGCTAATCACGAAATCTACTACTCTGTATGTTTCTACGTACGTGCGCTAGAATTCCACTTTGTGCGACATGTTAAACGTTCTATAGACAACTGCGCCTTATCGAAGAAATGTACAATTTTGTAGACTATCGATGGAATATAATTATTTTTATTCATTGTTAAATAATTATATTTCGATTTCTCAATAAATAAATTGCTTTAAATTAACAAAACAGAGGAGTTAAGCTAGTTGAACTCTGAAAAGTAATTTCAGTGCATGAAAAGTTTTATTAAATTCTATCGAATTTATTCGACACAAACAAGAAGGATGCTGCATTTTTCGGAACTCTTTCGGAAAGTGTCAAATTACGAATATTTTTTTGTATTAAATTTTTCAAATATTCTATAGCTATAATTTAATTTAAAGCCTTTAGGCTAACTACACATAATCGTAGACACGTGGTTAAAAAACGCAGATTCAATCTGAGTCATTAAAAGTCAATCTAAATTAACAATTGAGCCATCATATCAAGAAAAATGAAATGTGACTCCAAGCATTACTCAAATCCACTATCATGAAGATACTCGATATGCACAAATGATTTATAGAGCTGAGCTATTTTCTTACTTATTTGCTAGAATATAATAGCGCTAATATGTATGAGTATCTGTCTGCTTGTGTGTTCATGAAACGCTCCAAAACTGCGTGGATATATTCAACGAGTTGATCGCTAGTCTATATATATAAAAATGATTGTATGTATGTATGTATGTATGTATGTTACCTATAGACTCCGAAACGGCTGATCCGTTCGCCGCGAAACTTTCAGGGATTATTCTCTGCATGTAGGAGAAGGTTTAGAGATCATAAAATTTTGATTTTGTGAAAAAAAATTTTTCCTAAATTTTGACATTGCAAGGGGGGACCCTTAGATATAACAGTCGACATAGGCAACGGGATTAACTTGAACTCCCAAACGACTGATCCGTTCGCTACGAAACTTTCAGGAATTATTGAACGTATAACTAGAAAGGATTCTGCGTCATTACATTTTGAATTTAAAAAAACATTTTTTTTTCGTAAATTTTGTCATTTCAAGGAGGGAAGCTTTTGCATAGCCAATGTTATGCAAAGCCTACATACGCAACGGGATTGAAATATTTTTAGATCTCAAAATGACTGATTCTTTCACCGAAATTGTAGCGGGAACAGATATTGAATCGGGAACGGGAACGGGAAATAATATACTACAATTTACAATCGGCTTAAAGTCTTAATAGTCTCGAGCAACGCCGGGTGACAGAAGCTAGTTATGAATAAAACTGTTGAAAAATAAAAATGTTTGCTGAAATAAATAAAAAAGCAGCCCCTGCACTCGGTTACTGGAGTCTTGAATAATACAGCATATTTACAATGCGAATGTGCTAATACAAGCAGGGGGTCACTCCGGTCTTCCCGAAGTGATGTATGTCCCCATAGAGTATATGTCCCACTGGGGATGGCCGAGGGGAGGTCGGGGCACGATGGCCCGGCGTGGGGTCCCGTCCCGAACGGGCCGTGACCGCGTGCAGTTTCCGGTCCCTGGACCGGAACATGGCAGTCTTTCATCACACGACATGGTGCGTTTTCCTTCTTCGCCGACCAAAATGGTTGCACTCTCAATAGTTTTCATTTTAAAATATATTTTTTTTTAAATTTTGAATTTTTGAAAAAGCTTCTTTGTAAAGATAACGAGGGAAGTCCACCGTCCCGCCTTTTAACTGCACCCCAACTCTATGTCAGCTTGTTAGGTCTTTGTAAAGATAGCTGTCATTTGAATGCAATTGAGAATTTAGTTTTGTCTAATATTGCTAACTAGCGATCGATCCGTTGAATGTATCAATGCAGTTTTGGAGCGTTATATGGACACATAGACAAACACACAGAATAGCATTGTTATGTAGTAGGATAGTAGGATGCTTAATTTGGCTGTCATAATAGCTATTCGATTGCGTAGCGATATAAAGCGTTTGTATATATCTACTGTGTAGGATTATATTAATGCTAGGTTTAGGTCATGTTGAAATCTTACGAAAGAAACATGTAATTTTTCTTAATTAATGATGTTTTAATTGTGATTCGTTTCATTAAATAAATGCAAATTTAATGCATTACAAAACGGTTCCTAAAAGTTGATCTCTTCTTCATATCTATGTCGATTAAATCTGATTTATTTTGTGCCACCTTTTGTGCGATATTATTATTCTTCATGATATCTAGCTTACAGTTAATTGATTACTTCTTTAATTTAAATAAATATTTCTAATAATAAATAATAAATTAGTAGGTGCATGTAAGTGGCGAAACGGTTGATTCCTCTTCGTAATGTGCAAGAAAAAATAAAATCCTAAAATCCCTCGATTTGAATAAACTCAAATTGAAATTTCAATGAAAAATCAATAAAACGCATTATACACTCAGAAATCTGAAAATTTGCATACCGAAAAGAGAAGCCGAATAAAAATTCAAATTACAGCCGATTAGTCGTTGCATACTCTGTTCCCCTTCGCGCGTCTCGCCTAGGGAATATAAATTATGCCCAGGGCAGTGTCCACTTTTCTCATCCCCAAACTTTGGGAAAATGTACCTACGTACCGAAGGAGTATTGATTTTTATTTTATTCCATTTTTCTACGCCTCACCCTCTACGTGTATTGCGGCCATACGTTATTTGTACGAGCGTGCACTTTGGTCCTCCGGGTAACAAATGATCGGCAACTGTGGGCCCTCGATTTGTCAACGCGGATAGTTTCGGTTGTTGGACGTTTTTTGAATAGGACAGGATAAATATTGAGACGTTTCTGTATCGAGTTTCCAGATATTAGATGCTGCTTGGTTATTTGTCTTCGCTTTGTGTTGTTGGATTTTCATTGAATTTTTTCTGTGTGAGTTATGGTGTGTTTTCGATTGAATCTGTGAATTGTTGGATTTTCGTTTGAACGTGATGTCAATTGATGAATGTTACACTTTTAATTGAGTTTTCTAAGATTAAAGTTGAAATAGCGATACACATCCTTTTGCAATTGCAGCAAAATGATTTCCTTTTTCGCAGTTGCATTGCAGTTGAATCTTTCATATTTAGTCAATAAGTGTCTTTTATATAAAAAAAATGTTTGGCTATTGTTAAGTATTTATTAATTACTAATCAAATTAATGTAATTTAGCAAAATTATGCTGTTATATAAAGGTAATCGAATAAAAAAAATAACATTAAGATATTTTTGTGTCAGTCGATGAAAACTCATCACATTTTTTCTGAAGCTCGGGAAAAAAGAAGTTGATAAAGAAAAAGGATTTAAACAATCTTGTATTGAATGGTATTTTTCCTCCTCTAGCAGTTGGAAACCTCACATACCAAGTATTTTGCATAAAATTAAAAATAATACTGACATAATGCACAATACTTCATATAACTAATGACGAGATTGAATGTAAAATATTATTACATAACATGCAGCATCTCTACTTATTAAAAAAATAATGTTTCTGAGAAAGATTCAAGAACGAATAATACTCATTATATGAAGTATTACAGAACCTCCCTCCATTCTAAAGCATCCAATTCGACAAACACCCAACATACGCATACAAAAAAGTTGAAAATCATATCGATTTCATTGAACTCCCCCACAATCAATATCCGATAGCCGCATCCCCTTTATCTATTAGTTGCTCGAAGCGAATCGCCTCAGTTCCACGATCGAGATCTGCTTCTATTGTCGACTTGGGGATCCCCAAACCTCTCGATCGAGTTTCCAGGACACGATATAGGCCTAGGCCACCCAATGGCGATTCCCGTTATTAATGAGCCGAATAGCCATTTGCTTATATCCTCGTTTGGGGCGATCCGACCCTCAGACGCCTGCTGCTCATTATCCATTTGTGCCCAACTTCCACGTGTATTTATGTGCATGTGTATATTATTATACATGTACGTGTAAACAGAGGCGTATTCTATAATTTTGTGACTTTTTGAAAATGTGAGCCTAATACATTCGAACCAAGAAACGTAGTAATACGATTGATTTGTAAACATATCGAGAGGTGTCGCTATTTTTTATAGATATTAGTCGCTATATAGTGCTAGCACAATTTGAAAAGAATTTCATGAAATAAATTTCGAATTATTATTATTATACGTATTGTTTTATCGACTTAATTGATGACATTTTATGATGGTCCACTTAATACACATATGACGACTGAAAAGGACAAAGATACAAGTGAATTTTTTGCCGAAATTGAGTTATGCACAAGAATCGCTTCTATACACGCTCATTAGCCCGGTTCGTTTTTGCATTTTTGTCGAATTTCAAATCGCTTGGGGTCTAAAAAGTTGCTAAATTTAATGAGGAGAAAAACGTCGTAAAAATTTTCAAAATCGGTCAACGTTTTCCGTTCGCGCATTGCATTTGAAGTTTTTGAAAAATTGAAAAAATGCGATATTTTCAAAAATTTTTTAAGTTAATTAAAACAATTATATTACATTAAATAATACATTTTATGACTATTTCATGCCTTAAATAATTTAAATAAATTTTATTCTAATCAATTACCTATTTTTTTCTACTCAAACGACGCCTTAGAAAAAGTCGAAATTTACCCATTTTCACTATACAACTCGCCGTTCCATTTAAATTAATATAGTTATGTAATTTGTTATAAAAGCACCATTTATATACATTTTCGTAATGTTTATAGTATAAGTAGTAAAAATATATTTTTTTATATTTTCGTGAAAGGCCTAAGCGGCCGCCATATAGGATTTTCCGAAGAGACAGACTCAAAGTCGATTTATTTACAACTTCGCTCCCAGTAGAGAAAAATATATGATTTTGATGCCGTGAAATACATTTTCGGGGTTAAAAAATACAATGGCATTAAACTAAAAGTGAATGGTCAATGAAGTATCGCCCATAGAAGCCTGACAGATGTGGGTTGTACGGTCACAACTTGTATGATGAGATATTTTGGATTTTTCCGAACATCTAATATTAATGTTCAGGCGAAAATAAATATTTATGCAAATAATTATCACATCGGATGATAACACATATGAAAATGGTAGTTTCTGTAATCTCTTTTATTTCTAGCAAAGACTACTATTACGTTCGAACTGTGTAATATGTTGCGTTCTGTGAGGTACGGGTTTTGAATTTTCCTGGCCTGATAGTACACTTCAACGAATTTTAACTCACTGATTCAAATTAAAAACCATAAAATTATATGAAAGATGTCAGTTTTGTTTTCCTTTTAGCTACTAGAATGCTATGAGATGCTTTCCCGTAAGACGATAATTCGTTCTATGCAATCACAAGAATATGTTTGCAAGAACGCATCTTTTAGCATTCTTTGTAACTTAAAGGAAAAAAAACTGACATATTTCATATAGTTTTATGGTTTTTTATTTGAATTAGTGAGTTAAAATTCGTTGAAGTGTACTATCAGGCCAGGAAAATTCAAAATCCGTACCTCACAGAACGCAACATATTACACAGTTCGAACGTAATAGTAGTCTTTGCTAGAAATAAAAGAGATTACAGAAACTACCATTTTCATATGTGTTATCATCCGATGTGATAATTATTTGCATAAATATTTATTTTCGCCTGAACATTAATATTAGATGTTCGGAAAAATCCAAAATATCTCATCATACAAGTTGTGACCGTACAACCCACATCTGTCAGGCTTCTATGGGCGATACTTCATTGACCATTCACTTTTAGTTTAATGCCATTGTATTTTTTAACCCCGAAAATGTATTTCACGGCATCAAAATCATATATTTTTCTCTACTGGGAGCGAAGTTGTAAATAAATCGACTTTGAGTCTGTCTCTTCGGAAAATCCTATATGGCGGCCGCTTAGGCCTTTCACGAAAATATAAAAAAATATATTTTTACTACTTATACTATAAACATTACGAAAATGTATATAAATGGTGCTTTTATAACAAATTACATAACTATATTAATTTAAATGGAACGGCGAGTTGTATAGTGAAAATGGGTAAATTTCGACTTTTTCTAAGGCGTCGTTTGAGTAGAAAAAAATAGGTAATTGATTAGAATAAAATTTATTTAAATTATTTAAGGCATGAAATAGTCATAAAATGTATTATTTAATGTAATATAATTGTTTTAATTAACTTAAAAAATTTTTGAAAATATCGCATTTTTTCAATTTTTCAAAAACTTCAAATGCAATGCGCGAACGGAAAACGTTGACCGATTTTGAAAATTTTTACGACGTTTTTCTCCTCATTAAATTTAGCAACTTTTTAGACCCCAAGCGATTTGAAATTCGACAAAAATGCAAAAACGAACCGGGCTAACGCTCATTTATTTGGTGGCAAAAGGATATAAACGAATTCGGAACGTGTGCTGAGATATATCATCAAATCATTCGATCTCCTCCTAATACATGTAGGTCAACTTTGAACGCGCTTTTCTCGAAATCACCGCAGTCACTTGAACTCTTTGGCCTTTCAGTCGTCATATGTAATTAGTGATTTTTTTTTATTTAAATTAATATTTAAAATTCCAAGTACGCCTCTGTGTACAGGGTGGTGTAAAGCAATGTGGGGTGTGTAATATGTGGGTCGGTTGGTATGCAGAGTTGTAAATTCGCCGATATGGCTCAATTAACACGTTGAACGTCGGGTTCGATACGAGCTCTAATTGAATATTAAAAATTTCGCCTTTTGTGTTTGGAGAGCGTTTTTTTGATTGTTTGATGGTTCGGTTTGCGGCCATCGATTCCATTTTTCGATGTATACATTTGAATAAATTTTAGTTTTTTTTTTTTAATAACAATGCACAGTTTTATAAAAGGTATCGATGGGAATTTCACTCGAACATCTACAGTTGTACAATCAATGAGTTTATAATACAACAGAATAAATAATTTCAATAGTTCATCGAGAACTCTGTGTATTGACGAATTGAGGCGATGCATAAAAACAATATTGATCTAATAAAATATTTTATCAATTTTATAAACCCCGATAATAATCACTTCCGAGTAATGTTTTCTTTCAATTGATTTTTCATGGAAATCATTTTTAATTATAAAAAAAACATTTAGGGCCGGGCATTTCACCTCTGGTTTGAAAATAAAACGAATTTAAACTACACGCGCTTCCTTCAACTATGAGCTGTCAAAACAGACGCCAAAAGAGAAAGACATACTGCAGTTCGTACAACAATACATACACTCATCTTTTCTCCTAGATTTTGATAATTGGTAGTAGAAGAATTGCGTATAGTTTAAAATCGTTTTATTTTCAAAATATGGGTCAAAAGACCTGCCCTTGGAAAAAAAATAGCAAAAGTATCCAGAATTCCTTCTAATAGTGTAAACGACATCGAAAACCGTCTAACAGAAACCGCAAAATAAAAGGACTCTATTAAAAATCGTCATTCAACCCTAAACGACCATCGCGGCACCGAATCGGTCGTTTCACCCCATATTATGCGTATTTATGACGTCACCGCAGTCCGAGGTCTCAAAAATTGCCCCTCAGAACGTTCCTCTACAATCTACATCGAGCCAAATTTGCATTTATATGAGGCTCGATAGCGGAGAAGTCCTTCGGTGATTTAAGGCACCGAAGGAAACCGAAAAAATGGCTTGTCATCGCGAGGACTAAATTGAAAAAATGAACGCACCGTGTGAGTGACGGTCGGGCACGATATTAAAAAAAAGGCCTACAGACACTTTGCATTACGTGTTATTAAATTAA
The DNA here is from genome assembly GCA_024721215.1 of Cheumatopsyche charites. NCBI lineage: Eukaryota > Metazoa > Arthropoda > Insecta > Trichoptera > Hydropsychidae > Cheumatopsyche > Cheumatopsyche charites. Next base: position 9,501,385 of record CM045580.1, read on the forward strand.
ATTAGCATCCAAGTTTTGTACGGTGTTTTTTTGGCAGATTTTTATCAGTTTGTTTAATTTTTGAATATTAATAATTGAAGGAAGTTTGTGTTTATACCCACCTATAGGAGACTTTTTTATAAGATGAAGGTCACGCGTAAAAGCAGGTGTGTTATAAAAGTATGAAAAAATCGCATGAATTTTGTAGTAAGTTTTTATTAATCGTTTATATGAAATATTTGATTTTACAATAGCCCAATCTTGTGCATCTATGTGTCCTAGGTGAAGTGCAACATTATGATTAACTGCTCAATTTTAATTTTTTTGAAATTTTCACTGAAATTAAATATTAAATTTTGTTGCTCAAGTGAGTTTTGCATTTCAGTAAATATGTTTTCCGTAGTTTCGCCTAGTATTGCTAATACTCAACTAGGACAGCCTAATAAATTGAAATAGAGTAAGGTGCATATAATAAGTGGGATGATGAATTTCCCCTCGCGTGTCATACGTGTAATTTAATTCACAAAATAAGTGATTTTCGAGCATATACAGTCATCTCCCATATAACACGTTTTTTCAATATGTGTGCGATATTTTTTTATAAAAAACGCATAGGCATAATATGAAGAATCTTATTAGGAATGATCAATGCGTTTTTTCAAAAGAATATCGCACTCATGTTGCAAAAAACCATGTGAAGTACTCGCGTTAAACGGGAATCGACTGTAGAAATGATTTTGAACGTGCTATAGAAAGTCACACTATTGAAGCGATAACTGTATTCGAAAAAGACCTTAATAAAAGCACATTCAATTGCCACACCACCATTTCGAAACTGCCCGACACAATCGCGCAGTGTTTAACTATCTTGGACGCGCAATAGGCGTATAATGGCCGAAATAACCGAATAACCGAAACCTGCAACCCCTAGTGGAATGGCCAACTTCGCATAATGTTCGGTTACGCTCCGCGGATTAGATTATCCCGGGACAACCTCTTTCTTCGGCCTCGTCCCATCTCCGAACCTTCGACTCCCCTTTCTGGACCTTCGAAGTCCTCATCTCCCCTTTCTGGACCCTCAACCTTCTCGGGGGGCGAAACCACCCCTAAGTCTCCGTTTGGTCCACGATGGCCTCTTTCGGGACGTATGTCCGTGTTTTGTCCCCTTCTTGTGAGACGATTGCGACAATACTGGGATCCGAAGGCGTCTCGTGGTCTTGCCACAAAGGGATGCTTGCGAATTTCCGAAATCGCTAATGTGACTTTGATCGTCTCATGGATTCGTGATGATGAAGGAAAAGTGCTTCGATTGATCGGATTCGTCTTTTGGCCGATTCTGATTGACGTGTTCTGTGAGCTGTTAATTACGTCGTTTTATCTACAAGTCCATATATCTCAGAGATAGGTTCATGTAATATCTATCTATTTACATTTTGATTTTAGTAACGTATATCTGTTTGTTTGCACCGACTTTCCTATGAAAAATTTTTAAACTTTTTTTGTCAAACATATGAGTAATTTAAATGAAAATGAGCTTAAGTAAAATTGGAATCAAACCCATGATCGATCGAATAAAATTTGAGTTTTTTACGTGTTTTTACATCAATACATACTTCGAAATCGTTTTTGCACAGGTATAATATTTAAAACTGAAAAATTCTGAGCCCAACTGAAATGTTTCTTTATCACTTATGCCTCTTAGATTCTAAGCTTCTCGTATATGAAATTTTCAATTTCGACGCGTGCTCTCCTTTGAAACACACGACGATTTCATACTTCCTCGAGTATGTCGTCTGTTTTCTGTGCATTTCAGAGCTAATTTAGCGTAGCGTTTCGGTTCGACTGGAGCACTCTAATTACCATAAAATGGTTCTGATGCTGCGCGTCTTTCGTCCATATTTCATATCTGAATATGTCGTCCCCTTTCTGCTTTTAATTGCCACAAGAAAGCTCGAGATGGTAGAAAAAATGTTTGTCGAACTGCTCTCACAAGGCGACCCAATTTCGTGAGTAAAACGTATATAATAATTTCTTGGATTGCGAAAATTTTCTCTAGCATAGTTTCCTTTTAATTTAATAAGGAGCCTTTTGGAGATTTGATTTATACGCTCTGGTAAAGGAAGAGGCTTGTGGACGCTCTAGAAAAAGAATTAGTAGCGACTAAGTAAATTTCTTATTTCACTTAAAGTATTGGATTTTTTTTCTATGTGCTAGATAACTTTGAGAACAGATTTATCCAGCATTTCAGCTTTTAACTCAAGAATGCTTTTCAACCTTGAAATAATATCAAAACTTAAAATTAACTAGATGAAAATAATAGTTTTTACATCGATAACAAGTTCTCGAGTCGAAATTTAACTCGCCAAATTAGGATAAATATCTATATGATTATCCAAATCAATAGTCTCTGATCATGTGTCAAGGTGCAGATTTTATTAGATATATTAAATTTCTATATAACAAAGCTTCATCAAAATGAATGTAAAATTTTCAAACGAATAAATTTTTATAATAAATAAATTAATCTGAATTTCTTTTTTTTTTCAGGTAAGTCCAACCTTTCACCACATCGTACCGCAGCACACGAGGTACGTATGAAAAAACATTAATTTGCATTTTCGATGCGCAAGAGACTCTTATTCCCAGGGGTGTTAAATTAGGCGTCCGGGGTCCGGTAATTGGAGGGACACACGAAGGGACCCCTTCGAAAAACCAACCCTTGTCTGAAAGTCTAAAAATGTATGCGTGTGCAGCACCAAAGTTCACCGACAACCCCTTTCGGCTAATTTTCTTCACGCGTTGAGGAACGTCATATTTTTGATACGATTACGAGCGTTGTTTTGTTAATTTTGAAATAGGGTGGATTTTATGCACGTCCGAATTCAATATTGGAAGAAAATAATATTTTTAATTAAATGCGAGGGATGTTTTAAAAGTTTTATTTTAAGAATTGTTGAGTTTTTGTGAGGGCCATTTTTTATTTAGTATGTCTTAGGAAGGAAGAATTTAATTTTTTACATGATTGGAAAAATATTTGAATATAAGTAGTATCAGCAAATCGTTTTTTCTATACCTCCTTATGGATGGTTCAGTTAGTGAAATCAACCTAGTTTATAGGCTGTTTTTTAAGTCTACTTATTCAAATCAGTTTTTGATATAGATTTATGAACATTTCATACAAAAATTCTCATTCAGTACTGTATATTTTCACTTATGATTTTTTTCCCATATTAATATATTTTCAAATCATAATTGACAACAAAAGGTCACCTACGATGGCCAAAGTTCATCAGTGACTTCATCGGCAGTAACTGTAAGAAGAAAATGATCTTCAACTAGAATTATAATCTGAATATTTTTACGACTATCTTAAAAGCCAATTTAAGATATGTTCTTATATATAAAAATGTAATTCATTTTAAAAGACTTTTTTTCTGATAAATAAAAAATGCACTCGTATTTAGAATTAATAATAAATGTGCATCTCTCTCAGAATTTCAATTGAAAAAAGACGACACGAAAAAAAAAATGCAAAAACATTGATTCTCTCAATTCTCAAGAGAGTTTGGAGCAATTCCGCACAAGCACACGAATTCCACGACCATCCCTCCTAGGCCCTAGGCCATTCGTAAAGTATCCCTTATATCTGCGACCCCCTCGGCAAATAAGCCTTTACGCTACGCTTACACATTACCTAGACTATTTTCTTTAAATTTACGCCCGACGAAAACCGAAACGGGGAAACTCGCGAGCGCTTTTCCGAACGGGGGTCGGAAAACTCTCCCCGTTACGGGGTTGATTGCGTCGAACTTTGCTCGTGCGTACCCCCTTCGACTCCATTTGAATTAAATATCTCTCGTTTCGTTATTGCGAGACAAAGGACCGTTAAAATTGTGTGCATAGACCGAGAGCATTAGCGGATTTTAGGCTAATTGAAACGAATGCGTTCTTCTCTATTGTGCGGATAATACAGAGAGATTTGATATGAATATTTTGGTATTAAAACGATTTTTTTTCCAAACGAAACAAGTTGGATTTAGGTTGGTCTTTATTATTCTTATCGTGGAAATGAAACAATGAGTGAGCTCATAAACGAGGGGAGAATATTTTTCTACATCCATCTTTCAATCTAGATAAAGAAAAAATAAAGTTTTAATTGTTCCTTAATTGAGAAACTCAATTAAAACTTTCTCATTCGTTCTTAAACAGACATCAGACGTCTGCACTTTTCAGATGCAATGTGAATACTTTAAGCTAATAATATTTCTATAGTTTTGTTTTCATGATTGTAAATGGATGAATTGAATATTCCAAAAAAAAAAACACCTATTTTCGTTTTTTCACTTATGAAATTATATTTATCGAGTTAAAAACAGACCAAGAAGTTATCATTTAGAAATAGATTATTATGAAATCGTTATGCGTAAATCGAAGAAAAACAGTTCAACACAACACTAAGATCAAATTATTCAAAATATCTTCAGATAATCGAAAACTGGAATATATTCGACATATAAATATTAAAATGTAATATAGCTCATTTCAATAATATTCATCGAATATATTTCACACTCAAAACCAACTCTGAATCGATCGAATCAATATCGAATATTTTTTTTAAATACTCATTTTTATATCGATAATTTACAAATTTCCGTAAGAATAGAAATTCATAAAAGCGACAAACGAAAACCCATAGATTTTCACACGTCCCTATAGAAGCTCGAAGTGCTCTCGAAACAACTCCAACTCAAATCGTTCGCAGACCGTTTGGATCATTCGAAACGTGTAATATTTCTCGAAACTATAAATTGCCGTGTTTGTGTGCTTTGAAAGATACATTTCTAGGAAATGACGACACTGCAGCTTCCCTTCGCTTACTTTTACCTTTTACATCCATGTGGATATCTCTCTCTTTCTATGGCGGTGTTTACGAACGGTCACAAATGGACCGAGAAGCGTATTTTTACACTATTTTATACGTCTAGGTGTTTGTCTGCACAAAAACAATCGGTTGTAAATTGACGGAGACCGAGGAGACATTAGTGGGGTGAAAACGGTCTTTGTGAGTTGTGCAACGTTTGTGTGTGCAGCTAATGCACTATTTGTATGGAAATAGAAGTGAGTTGATACGACTTTTTTTCAGGGGTTGAATTATGTGTTGACTGAAATTGATTTATTGCATTTTATAAAGAAAAGTTGAAATATATTATGAGCTAAAAACTATTATCGATCCTTTTGACTACTTCCTTATCCAACTGTAATTTAGAAAGCTCGTGAAGAAATGTATTAATTCAACGGTTCGTCCATATTTTATACATTCATACATATATAGATATGATGTCAATGCGATATAAAAAATATTTTTAAATTTTATTAATAAATCTATCTATAATCGCGTCCTTTTTAAATTCAAATCAAAAACAAATCACTCACATCGATTACACGATCACAACATAAAAACGTCTCCGACATCATAAATCAACGAAACTACGCGGACCCCAATCGATCATCGCATCTACAACAATTGAAACCTTCGACAAAACAATCAATTGGCATCGATATAAAAAAAAAACCTCTAGATTTACCTTAATCGAACGGCAATAAATCAATCGGGGGGGTCACTAATGTCCTCGCACCCTCGGGACTGTCCTCATACCCCGAAAAAGCAACCCTTTGGCCGCTAAACACTTTTGTGTCGAAACTTTTTCCCGCCGCTAAATTATTTTCTTTTGGCAAAAGTCCCCGGGCAATAAATATAGCGAGTCGGCGCCACTGTCTTGTACGCTGTTTATTGTTGCTCTATTTGCGGCGAACTATCTTTTGAGTCTTCCTAGTTTAGGTTTTTTTTTGGTGGCAGCGTAGGGGGATGTGCGTCTTTGCTTTTCGAGTGTGTTTTCTTGCGGATGATTCGTTATTATCGTCGCGTCTTATGTCGTTATCGTTGTAAATTCACAGTATTTTATGACAATTTATTATTACTAGCAGTGCCACGGATGTTTGATAATAATGTTCGGAATTATATACGCAAAAAGTTGTTGTATGCTCGAGTAGGACGGTAGCCGAACGGTTAGTGCGTCTGCATCGATATAATCTACGCTTGAAATTTCGAGCAGAGTTAGCGTATTTATAATATTGAAGATACATAGATGCTAAATTATAATTCAATGTTAAAATTCACTCCTTAATATCTGAACTTGAAACTCTGGATCACAAAAGCAAATTATATTGAATTAAATAAATCATTATTTTGTATTTAAAATTTGAAAAAAAATCTATACTCATTTATATAAAAGCTTTTTTTAACATCCATTCGGCGCTTCGCTCTAGGAAATATTCAAATCGAAACATCATTAAGCTCACAATAAACACGGATGCAGGAAATTCAAATTTGAATACACTTCGAAATAAATCGAATATGCACACGTCTCGAACACGTCGCATTAGATCCGAGCAAAACATTCTACGTATGAAATAAACTTTGCACCGTTCCTCGAAATTGAAAAAGGTTTCTTTTTAACACGGCGAGAGCGAATCGATGCACACAGTCAATCTGCATAATTCACATATTCACAATGAGAAAGCGGAAATTCGCAGAAGAGCCTTATAGGAATTTCCACTGTAGAAAGCTAAGAATTTTCCGACTCTGATTATGTATTGTATATATTTTTTTAGTCTTCTTGTTTATTATTTTCCCGCGTGTTTTGCGGAAGAAGTTTTGCTCTTTTCGCCAGGTCGTAGTTCGCTTAGATAAGCCCTTTATCGGTGTTTATTGTTCGTGGTACAAACTGTTGAATGAGACGACGAGAGGACAAACAATAACAATCACTCGATATCGTCGCTTGTGATCTGTTTATTTTATTAGAGTGCTGAAAGTTTTCATCACTCGATGGAAATCTCTTGTTTGACTTTGTTACGCTACACTCTCGATTATATCGCTCGATGAATTTGTCAACATTTATTTATAGAAGTAAGTACTAAGATCTATTTTATAATTTTCTCAATCGATTATTTACTTTAAAATAAGCAGCCCTTAGTGCAATTAATTCCGAAACATAATTAGCACATTTGATATGGCAATATAGCAAATTAAATATGGTCCGACACATATATGTATTCCATGCACCATTATGCGCATATAAACTTCACTGTTCTTGTCACCGTTGTCTTTCTCGCTCAAAATTTCCCGAAGACCCCATCGTTCGCATCATAACCTTGGTGTCGTACCCTGTCGCTGCCGCTACCTGCCGCTCGATCGGAAACCCATCAAAACGTCAGAGCATGTATAAACGTCGCATTAGACAACTTAATAATTTCGATTCAATTCGCCAATAGCAATTAGAGTCCACTAACAACACACAATCACAATCCACTCGAACTAGAACGGTTCGCAGTTGAAACACTCTAGTGCAGCGTAGGAGCTTTCGTCGCTCGCGTGCCTTCAAAGGTTTTGCGGTTCGGCTCCATATGCTAGATTAGCACTTCGAGATGTTACTTGTGGACGTAACTGTGGATATAGTGTGCAGTCTGCCATTCCTACCGGTGTAGAGTTGGCTTTTAAGCCATTAAAGCTTTGAAGCACCTCTTAGGCGACATTTGCATTAGCCAAATGAACGTTACCCACTAGACGGTTCCAATAATCGAAAACGAATGCATTAATTTACTAACGGCTTGTTTACGAAATTGAATCGGTGATTTGTTTATTTGAATCGAACAAGTATTTTCTGTTTGTATAATATGTTGTTAGTATGAAAATTTGCTTATTACCGCGTCTAGCTTATCAAAAATCCTCACAAATAATTTTAATACCCATTCTATACAAGTCTGTTTCTCGATCATATAAGCTGCTTACTGGGAGACATCCTTTCAATGCACAACGTAATGCGAATGCAGTTCAATAATGCCATACATTATCATATAGAATATGATATATATAATATAGAATCTATATATTTCATATTCAATATAAAACATTGCATATAATTTTCATACAATCATTGAGATTAGTAATACAAAACAAATTATTTCACAATTAATGCATATCTATTTTACTATTCATAATGAAACATTTGATTCGTAAAGTTTTAATTAACTTTTATTATTTACCTATTTGTACTTAAAATTAAATTGAAAAAAAATCTCTTTCAACTTATTCGATCAAATCGAAATTTCTAGCAACTCAAACGAACAACTCTTTTATACACAAATATTATATTGACGACTGAAAAAGCCAATGGATACAAGTGATATTTTTTCAAAAATTGAGTTATGTACCAGGAATCGTTTCTATGTACGCCAAATATATTTGTAGGTAAATTGATATAAACGAACTCAGAACGTGTACCTAGATACATATATCATCAAATCACTCGACCTCCTAATAATGTAGGTACATTCTCAACTTTGAGCGCGCTTTTCTCGAATTCACTTGTACCTTTTGGCCATTTCAGTCGTCATATTAGATTATAAATACACACACACATAGATGTGAACGTGAATGCAATATTTTCCGGATGCACTTCATATATCGGAGCCGCACGTGCATCGGACGTTGCGGGAAAGCGTGTTCTGAAAGCGCACAATGCAAATCTTTCAGGACGTCGCGGAAAATGGCGAAAAACAAACCGAAATGCACATTTTCCACAACTGCATAAGTGTGTTCCGATTCACACTTTCATATATATGTACGTGTGTGTCGATTTTGGTTCGGGGCGCTAAGGACGCTAACATGCAAATCCATTGTCTAGCGGCGCGTTTGCTGAAAGTTGGATTTTCCAAGTTGTCGCAGTTTCTGTACGATTGTGTTTTAGCGCTTAGATTTGTGCGCTTTTTGTGTTCGTATGGAAATTTTGCTTGTTTCGGTTCTGTGTTTGTTTATTATTTTGTTAATTTGTTTCAAATTCACGTACAATTATATTAGTGTTTCATGGTGATTTATTCTTTTGTCGTGTTAGGTCGAGTTTCACGTAAAACTCACAATATTCGAATTCTCATTTTGTACATTTATCTATTTATATATAAATCGTTAGCTGAAGCTATTGATAATTAATTACTTACCTAATATGCCTGTTCTAAAGTAATATGATATCTTTGATTAAGTCAGATTCCTTTCATCATTTATAGCTCTCGTAGCTATTTATTCACTTAGAAAACCAGATTGTTCGCAATCATTATATGTTCAGACAATATTTTGTTGAACAAACGATCAGCCCTTTGAAAATATCATCACATCCTAGTGAGAGTAATTTTATTTTTGGTTCTTGTGTATCAACAAAAAAATACTATCTGTCATGGTCGAATATAATCATCTCAATGCCAAAATTGTAAAACTTTAGAGCGACAATATTTGATAATATCACCCACTTCAAAAATTTGAAAATATATGGGAATCACCAAGAAAAATTATTCAGAATTGAAATCGTAATATCACGTTTCAGTGGACCCACAAACATAGAAAATTAGACTATTTCACAAGTAGATAGTAACAACAGGTAATTCTAAAGAACTGCCAACTATTAAAAATACAGTGAATGACATACACGTACGTGCATCTTTCTCTTTCACCACTCATATGGAGAACTGACAGTAAATAAATTCAAACCAACGACTCATCACATTCAAACATCATTTCCCTTACGACACTCACGACTAACCCTCCTTAAACCTTAACCGAATTGATCCAATTATCAAAAGACCAATCCGTCGAATCAATTAAGGCCGACCACGTGACCAAAAGTTAAAATTCCTCTGCGTTGTCGACGCTCAAACAGCGATACATCGAGTTTGGCACGCGGAGGGTTAAACGCTGCCAGCGTCTCGTTGCACGCCTCGGTGCGCATTTGGCGTTCATTTGCATTTAATGCACTTTGTTGTCTGTGTCCACATTTGGTACACGGCCTGTCTACATTGTGTTCGATGCTTTGATGGAGATTTTCGGCCTTAAATTGTCTTTTGTTTCGGTTAATTGTTCAAAGAATACGAGTCAAATTAGAAAAGTTTATGTTGATTCTTAATGAGTCGAATTATTGATGTACTAAATGAATGTTATGAGTTTTGTGTGAAATTAATATGTGGTTTGAATTTAGTTTATGGTGGTCCATATTTATCGCCTTTCCTCTACTAGGGTTATTAATGTTTAAAATTACGATTATTCTGAAATAAGTCGGTCAATCTTGCGAGGCACGAATAAAATTTGATGCACTTTTTTTTCTGTGTCCACTTTTGGTACACGGCCTGTCTACATTGTGTTCGATGCTTTGATGGAGATTTTGGGCCTTAAATTGTCTTTTGTTTCGGTTAATTATTCAAAGAATACGAGTCAAATTAGAAAAGTTTATGTTGATTCTTAATGAGTCGAATTATTGATGTATAATACTAAATGAATGTTATGAGTTTTGTGTGAAATTAATATGTGGTTTGAATTTAGTTTATGGTGGTCCATATTTATCGCTTTTACTCTACTAGTGTTATTAGTGTTTAAAATGGCGATTATTCTGAAATAAGTCGGTCAATCTTGTGTGGTTCGAATGATGCACTTGGTTGTCTATGTCCACTTTTGGTACACGGCCTGTCTACATTGTGTTCGATGCTTTGATGGAGATTTTGGGCCTTAAATTGTCTTTTGTTTCGGTTAATTGTTCAAAGAATACGAGTCAAATTAGAAAAGTTTATGTTGATTCTTAATGAGCCGAATTATTGATGTGTTAAATGAATGTATTGAGTTTTATGTGAAATTAATATGTGGTTTGAATTTAGTTTATGGTGGTCCATATTTATCGCCTTTCCTCTATTAGGGTTATTAATGTTTAAAATAACGATTATTCTGAAATAAGTCGGTTAATCTTGCGAGACTCGAATAAAGTTTAAAATTTTGCATTTGTGATTCGATTTCGATATTTTCTAACCTAATGAAAGAAAAATTAACCTTTTTTAAAAACTAACCCAAAAGTAGATAAAAATCCTTTAATTAATTATAGCTTACATACCTATTTAAGTATTAAAATGGAATAGATCAAATAGTTGGTATCAAATCTTGGCCAACTTTTTCGAAAATATTCGGAAAATTCTGAAATTTCTTCATTTCGAGCATCGACATATCTATCGTAGCGATATAAATCCTTTATGCACACTGCGTCGGGCTTCAATATTCTTGTAATGTTAAGTTCGATTCTTGTTAGATATTGTCAAAATTCATATGGCTAATATGTTGTTTTGATATTTTATTCCAAAAATAGTTAATTTAAATCTTTACGAAATTAAATCACATCGATTTAATTCGAGCAACGTAAGCCTTAGATTTGATCCATGTGCCACAAAATTAAAATCTCTCAACTCGAATTGAATCCTGACTGAAAACAGACAATAACCACCCTCTTCAGACACAACACCAACCTAATAATAATTAAACAAACGGTTCGTCTGCGTGTTAATTGACAACAATTCGACGCAACGGAAGCGGGTCAACAACAAGCGCAGCATTGTCCGAGTTTCGACTCGGAAACAATGCAAACGCTAAATTGCTGAAGTCTGCCTTTCTATACGTTCATGAGATTTCAGATAGTGTATGGAAATATCTTGTGTTATATGTACGTAATATAAGGGCTAGGTTCGTCGGGATGCGAGTATTGTTTCGGTTTAGGGCGAATTCGAATGGGTTTTTGCGTTCGGTTCGGTTTGCTTTAGTTGGAAATATGAGATGAATGATTTGTTTATTGGGATTGTTGTTGATTATTTTCAATAGAATTCTAATTTATATGTAACTTAAATTTCAATTAAAGTTTCTAGTTTATTCAAGTAACACAATTTTAGTTAGTTGTTTCTTATCGTTTGCTGAAACTTATTCGTTCACGTAATTGTTGATTTGATATTTAAATCAATAAATGAAGCTATTGCAATGATAGCTTTTCAAAGAACTTTCAGATTTCTATGTGTTTGCATTCATAAAATTAATCAGTTTTGGTAATAATAAAAAAAAAATATTTTGACTTTATTTAGATCTTGAAATATAATCTTTTCATTTCTGAGAATTTTCATATTACGTTACAAAAATTTTCAAATAATAAAATTTCAATGAAGCCGATCTCTCCATCAAACTAAGCGCTCTATCAAAATGAAAGCTGCTAACAAAATTTATGAAGTTTTCGTCCAAACCAACAATATAAATATAAACTGTACAATATTTTGAAAGGAATTTATTTCAATTCAAAACTCATCGTACAAAATATCATTTCGACCGTATGAACGAAACAAATCCTCACATTATTCTCGAATCTCTCTATTATTCTATAAAGCCGAAGCACAAATCCTCGAACGAACCCTTAGAATATCATATAAAAAACAAACGGAATCGCGACAAACTCAAACATTATAATAAAACAGAGACAGAGTGGTGCTAATTTGGCAAACCTGTCAAGCAGTGATTCTTAAACATTTTTTTTAATAAAATAGTCACCATAAGAATTTATGGAATAATTCTTGTTTTATATTGATAACTTTCTTATTAGACGAAACGAGGCTTCGAGAAATGTTTTATATTGGAAATGATTTTTTTTTATTTCATTTACATATGATCAATTTTATATCTAAACATACGTTTTTAGATCTAAAAAAATGCCTTGATATCAAAGTAAAGATGCAGATCAAAAATCAAAGATATCAATTTAAATTTTTTAGTGATTGATTTACGTACTCAGTGTTTTTATAATATAATAAAAGCTTTGTATTAGAGAAAGATAAACTAAGTTTAAAACCTCAGAAATGAATTGAGCTTCTCTAACTAAGTTTGAAGTCTAACGACATATCCACAACTAAGTCGGCGGCTTTTAGCGGCAAAACATAATATACATCATAAAAAATATCTTCATACTAAATACATTAAATCTTAATCAATTTCAATTGAAGTCTTATTTTATTCGACTCAGATGAAGATAAAGTGCATTATGGACATTTTTTTTTATGCTATATATTTGCCGCTGAAATCCGCCGGCTTAGAAGTACACCGTAAGACTGGTTGTATTGAAAGTCTGATCTATATATTTACAAAATCTGAAATTAGAACATCTCCTATCACCATTCCCTTCTTCGAGGAGGGCAATCGTCATCTTTAGAAGCACACGAGCCACTAGTTAACAGTCGCTGCTGCAACAGGAACAACGTAGCAGCACAAACGAGCCGCTAATCGAGACTCGCTTCGAGACGAGATCAGAGAACGTCGAAATGAATATATTTGAACAATTCAAAGGAACCGACGACAAGCGGATCCGCTCCGGGAATTATTCATGGGAACTCCGGGAAATCGGGGAGGAGTCGCACCCTCGAACACCATAGGGTGGAACAGAGGGTGCTGCCGTTTTCCGGAAGCATAAATATTTCGCTCGAGCCTAATGGAATATACTGACGTGTGCATGTGTGGAAGAAAAAATATGGGAGACGTGTCAAATTGAGACGGTCGTCTTCTTTTTCTGGATGAAGCTCGAGATTCGTCTCGAGAATGTGATTTTTATTTATTTTTAGATTTTTTTATGTGAAGTGTCTTTTTTTTATTGATATGTATGCATGAAATAATAATTTTGACTTGATTGAAAAGGTCAAGATGTGAAAATGACATTTTTTCCGAAATTCGGTTTTGTAAAGGGATCGCTTCTATGTACGCTCATATATTTGGTGGCAGAAGAATATAAACTAACTTGGAACGTGTACCGAGATATATCATCAAATTATTCGACATCCTACTAATACATCCTCAAATTAAGCGCGTTTTTCTCGAAATCACTTGTACTCCTTAATCTTTTCAGTCGTCTTATGAAGTATTTATATTTTATTTGCACACCAGGAAAGGTTTCAGCGTCATTTCATTCAAAATGAGAATGAGAAATAAGTAAGAATAAAGCGCTATTCTGTGTGTCTCTGTGTATGTAATGCTTTAAATCTGCGTTGATATATTCAACGGATTGATCGCTAGTACTATTTAAATGTTCAAAAAAGTGGATTTTTCTAGATTATTTCACATTACATTACATCACATTACACAGATTCTAAAAATTAATTGAAAAAAAATCAAATTCGAAACGCAAACCATCTTTATAATTGATCAAAGCACATCTTCAACGACACCTCTCTATAGGGAAAAGCTCACTCCCTCGAGGATGGGGTGAGTTGGGTTTTCTAGGGCAGGGTCCACCATCCGGTGGAACAAAGCGATCAAATTAGCGAGCAGGGTCCGGCGGAAACCGGTAATTGTCCCGAACACGGGTAATCCATAACGGGCCCGAAACCGCCGACCTTATAAATATTTCAGCCTTCTTGGCACGGGGCGTCCGTATTGCTTGAGCGGTACACGCATCGCTGATTCGGCACTGGTCGCAGAAAGGACTCTGCGATTTCATGTTATTAGAAGAGTGTTAAAATTTCATTGAATTGATTTTCAAAATTCACACTGATTCTTATTCATTTGGAACTGTATATGGATAAATCCATATAAGTATTATTGATACCTAAAAGTGACCTTCGGCGAGCTACATGTGTTATGTACTTAAGTGACTTTCGGCGAGCTACATGTGTTATGTACTTAAGTGACTTTCGGCGAGCTACACCTGAAGTCAATGGACTAGTGACTTTTTTGAAGAATTATCACCGTTTTGTAGATTTTTATTTACGGAATTAGAATCCTAAGCTTTTCGAGATGGAGGCCCTCTTCACTCTATTGCAAGCTATTGGACCACTTTTTGGAAACGAACACAAGAATAATTTCTCGCGTTTGCCTATCGAGATGATTTGTTTCGTCTTCAGGTAAATATTTTTGTACTTTATTTACAGATTTCATTTTTGTTTTCATTAACTAATAATTTTGTTTTTGTTACAGATTATTGGACGGCAGATCATTATACACTGCTTCTACAGTTTGCAGACGTTGGTCTGAGATCATCAGAAAAGATCCAGTCCTGAATAAAAAACTGAAGGAACACATTCGGATTGCGAAAAAAGATTGGCTGAATATCAAGAGAACCGAAGGAGTAGCCAAGAAGAGGAAATTCGAAGACGAACCTGTTTTGAAAAGAAAAATTTCAACAACGACCAAGAGCTTCCAAGCAACCGGAACTCTGAAAAAACCTAGAATAGAAAATAAAATTGTAAATATAGTTAGACGAAAAATTGTAAGATTTTAATTGTAAAATAAATTGACTTGAATTTTTTTTGTGACAATATCAAATTAACATACAATATATAAATATTTGACATTGACTTTATGACATATAAAAAATAATTTCTATGATTTTTTTTATGTTTATATAAATAATTGTTCACGAATAGTTTTGAAACTATTAGATATATTTTTATATTCACTATTAAAAAATTCAACTAATTTTCTTAAAACGTTCATACATACATAATTTCATGAATATTTCTCAAACTGTATACATCAACCTGCAAAAAAAAACACCTGCATGTTTTATTGTAATGTGTAAGCCCACGTGGCGTGCAGATTTATCAAGGGCCGCGAACATATTAAGGTGCTTCGCGAAAAGAGTATACAAATGTGCTTGTTTCCAACGCTCACAA
The DNA here is from genome assembly GCA_024721215.1 of Cheumatopsyche charites. Classification (NCBI taxonomy): domain Eukaryota; kingdom Metazoa; phylum Arthropoda; class Insecta; order Trichoptera; family Hydropsychidae; genus Cheumatopsyche; species Cheumatopsyche charites. The sequence continues at coordinate 9,516,922 of CM045580.1, forward strand.
AGGACACGAGGGAGGAACGGTGAGGGGCACCATAATAGTCAATGACAAGCGTAAGGTTCGCGAATTTGACAAAGGAGAGACAGAGGTCTGGTCCTTGTTCGAAAAGGATTTTCGGAATGGAATATGCGAGTTCAGTTATTCGTATGAGGAAGGGAGACAACGTATGGACCGCTGTGAAATTAATCTGACTGCTTTAGACCACCTGTTAATTTTGAATTTTTATAATTAAATGTATGAATTTTACGATGGTCCAAATTAAAGCATTGATCTTTATATGTATGTTGCCCTTCATCTTTATTTGTGAACTTTTATAGAAATTCATAAATATAATATAAGAACTTTTGAGTTTTATATAAATTAGCTTCTAAGATTTGTAAGATTTTAAGTCGTTAGTGGACTATTTTACAGCGTATATGTATGTATATTATAATAAACGAATCTCAATATATCTGTAGATATGTTTTGTTATGTTGTGTGTATATGTCGTGCATAATGGAGTGCTACGTCTTTGATTTGGATTAAGCCTTCTCGTGAAATTTCAATCCCATATTTTCAAAATTAATTTTGATTTTTCATTTTGAATAAAATATACTTTTTCTATACATAATATACCCATATCGAAATCTCTCTATACTTACTTTTTCATTCAAATAAAATTGAAAGAAATCTTTAAATAATTTCAAATATCACATAGATAAATCTATTTCATTTTTTACCCAATCACATATTTACCCTTATATTTATCGCATTCAAATCCAGCGCCGAGTTAAAGAAAATCGTATATCAATCACACCTAAGTGATTTTTGGGTTGGACCCACCAGACTGCGAACACACCCCACTAACATCCCGGATGAAAAAGCACCGATACCCATGTAAATTATCCGGATTTATACTCAGAAAAAGTAGGCTTACCGCCCAAAATATATCTGCTCAAATTTAAGGCTTCCACCTTCCTGATAAATATCTCAGTCCCGTAAAAAGCCAAAGAGAAATCAACCTTTTTTTCGGGAATCTTTCCGCATAAACTTCATACCTCCAGCTGAATTTTATACATACGTATGTATTATTTCAATTAAATTTAATCCTTTTGCCGTTTAAGTTGCAAATTGGTGCACAAATCTGTAAGGGAGGCTTTTACGGTCTACTGGACAATACGTGACTCTATCTTCCACACTTTAATTTTGTGAAGGGTTGCGAATTAATCGGTGACTTTTTGTGGATTATCCGATTAGTATTGACATTGTAGCATTTTTAATTGTTTGTATGTACGTCGTATTGTTTCAGTGTTCTTGTTATGCTTTTGTTTGAGTCTAATCGTCAGCCATATATCATTTTTTTAACCGATAAGATTTTTTTTGAATATTTTATTTGTTTGATTTGAAAAAATGTGTTAATTAGACATTTTACGAAACGTTTCCTAACGTGAATCCCCATCTTGTCTATATTGATTAAAGATATAATTTCTAACACTAAGTTACATAAAAATTTCGTATTATATGGTGAATATGAAATATTCAACTTGAAAATCTTAAAAGTCACTCAGAATATTTGTAAGAATATTAAATAAAAATCTGATCCAGAGTAGATTTCAAATATGATTTTATTCAGACGGAAGTGCGAGTCGTCTGCGATTGTTTAGCAACTCTGCATTATCTTAAAGTGCTATTTATGAATATGCATTAAAAATGCACGCCAAAGGATTTGTATAGGTAAAAAGCCCACTCGGTGCGAATATCTCTTTGCGCGAGAAACTTGCAAAGCTTTATTATTCATCCTGTAGCACAGAGAGCCAAAGGAAGCAGCTAAGACTGCAGAGAAAGCCGGAGACAAATATCCAAGTTGAAAAAGGAAAGAAAGGAAAAAACAAACGCAGACGAGAATGCAGTATGCGGTGCTCTGGAATAAAGTTGTAATTGCATATGCGGCGTGGGATTCGTTTAGTTTTGTTAAGGTGAACCGTTTAAATGTACTCGTTGCTCATTATCTCCAATTTAAACTTAAAACGACATATGATTGATAAATTAGAGTTAAAAAACTTAATTAAATCTAAATGGTCCAACCGTGTTAATCATTTGTCTGCATATTGTGTGATTATTTTTCACTCTGCAATGACATTATTTTTTTTTTAACAATCGAACTCAATTGAATATATTCTCATTCAGATTGATCAACTCAATTACACCGAACATCAATTTCATCTAAATCAATCAAACGGCATCTCCGCACACGTCTAACTTTCGACATCGAACAGTACGCGGGTCATTGTCGGGCGCAATTTCGCAAATGCGCGCGACACTCGCTCAACTATCGCGCTAATCTAATAGTAAACACGCACTAATGAAGATAAACGGGCTTCGGCATAATGCCGAATAATAAAACGAGGATGTATGTTTGCAAAATTACGGTTTAGCGTGAACGAATCGCTTTTGTCCACGTCGTTTCGGCGCGAAATGTCACCGAGACGCGCGTTCGAAGCGCACTCGTAAAGTTTTGAATTTTAATGTACGCGAATATAGTACGTATTCATATGTGATATAAGGGTCGTAATTAGAATGTAACTGTTCGAATGTAAATTTGCAGATATGTAGAAATTTTCATATTAAATATTGTCGTTAAGTTTATGAGAGCTTTTGAATGAGTGAGAATTAAGATTTTTTTATACGAGATTTCATTTTATATACGAGCTCGATAAATTTTCCGTAGATGGTGTGAAAATCAGATTATACTGAATGCGTGTGTCAGCTTGAATTGTGTTTTATTTTATTTTCCCCAATCGAATTGATTATTTTGAAAATGCTTAAGTACAAATTGTACGAGCATTCGTTCAGAAAAGGAAAGCGGAGATGAATAATTTGAAAATCCCCGCTTTTTGCGAAAAAAACGTAACATTTTCAAAAGCTCACATGTATTGTATTTTTTTAATGTTCATTTTTTACTTTTAAAACTAATTTAGCTTATCTTCCCACGTAATACAAGGTTAAAAACATAAAAGCTTTGTCCGGTCACATATAATTCTTATCTCGTTAATTATCTCACACATTTTTACGACTCTCTTTCTATTGAGATAAATTTTTGATATTTTTCTTTCGAATAAATATAATTTCACTTTTAATAACACAATACAAGTGTTATTTCAATCACACATTACATTGAAATGTTGCAATACATTTCGATGAAAAAATAGGGGTTGTTCGAGCGATCGATACATGCACCCCGCTTATTGAAAATGGGGTTGAATGAATACATTGTGTAGTCGCAAAAAAATAACAAATCGCTACATAAATCGGCGAAAATATTTCAGTACATATATTAAAGGATGCATTTCATAATACATTTTCTAATAAAATATCAAATTTATGCTTTAAACGTTGAAGGAGAACGTATAGGAAATTTAATAAATTCTGTTTGTTCCCCTATAACAGACGATGTTCTATTTGGTCGCAACAAAGTTTTCTAATAGGGTGTATGTATTGTATTACACAACGTTGCATTTAATATTATATATTTACAAAGAAACATGATGGATTTGAAAGCATACATTGTATTTTCTAATGTGTTTAATGTAATTCTTAGATATATGTTAGTAAATATTTTTAAACAAACTAAAATATGATCACTGACATTCTATTACAAATTAAATATATATTTTTAAAAATCTTAACATTTTTATATAAGATATCTGCATTTTTTTCAAATAACATCACTTCATTTATGAAATCGCGGTAATCACTTTTTCAACACTCATCCCTTTCATCCTTTAAAAACCGACCCCACATAAAGGGGAACGCGGTTGTTTGTTATCTTACCAATGCAGCACAATACACCGCATCGATATCGAATCAAATCCAACACGGGACGACCCTCGTCCCAAAAACACCTCAAAATCGAACCCAAAAAAAAAAAATCATTAAGCGAAATCCCTAAGCGATTCGAAATATGACGCCATTCAGCGAAAAAGCCCCCATCTCAATCGCACTAAATTGAATTCCGCAGAACGAAAATTTATATTCATTTAATCCGGTGCAGTTCCGCCCCGCTCTCCCCTCGCAGCTTTTTTCGGTACATTGCGATGTCTCAATCACGCAAAGTGACGGAACCTTCGTAAAAATACGTACTTTTGTAAGTGCCGGTGGTCCAATCCCGCCTAATGGGGACAGGGGTGCGAATAATTAAAATTTTTCGCTCGGCGTCCATTGTGCGGGGACGTCGGGGTCCATTGTTCCGTCGCAATTATGCCATCTGGTGTGATTCGATTGATTTTTCGTTCGCATTGTTTTAGTTTTGTCTAGGTGTCGGGATTTTATTATATGTTTACATATGACGACTAAATTTCACAAAGGACACAAGTGACCTTTTCATCAATATCGAGACAATTACAGAAAATGGTTCTATGTATTTATATATGATAGCATTTTTTTGTATTGAACTTAGGTTTGATAAAAAAGGTCACTTGTGACATTTGTGAAATTCAGTCGTCATATGTGATATTTGGGTACTTATTGCATATGCATATAGTACATATAAAAACTTAATAAAGATATACGGCATTTTCCCAGAAATAATGTTTAGATTAATTTCGTTCCAGATAATTTAACTCTTGTACAAGGTTTTAAGTTTAATAATAAAATATTAAAATCGCGTTCACTCATCAACATCATGTTTTTTAACTAGTTGCATTTTCTGGAAAATACGGTATTTAATGCATATACAAATTTTTCATACTTGTATTTTGTAAAAGCTTCCATGAAAAGCTCTCGAACCGAACATTTAAATAATTAATAAGAATAATATTAAATAACTGTTCACTAGTCTATATTGAATGAGGTTTTTTACTCTTTTCAAAATTTCTCAAATAGTTTAAAATACTATAGTCATTTTTTTTTCATCTTCAACATTTTACATGTAGTCATAAATTTTCAGCTGATAAAAATATTTAATGATTATAAAAAGCCTCAAATCAAATAAACAATTCACATTAAAAATTTCAATCCCACAGTAACAAACGAATCCAGACAAAAAAAAATCCAAACTGCAAAACAATCCCATTAGAGAGATGCGAAAACTGTCAAAATCGCACTTCCTCCACACGAAAAAATAAAATGAAAAAACACTAAAAAATTTCGCAATGCAGCAAAAGCACAAAAAGCGTTAGACAAATAGACCGATGATAGACAAGATGAATGGCCCATCTCTCCCCATTCGTTCGGCGGCAGGAGGAGTGCCGGTGGCGAAATGCGACAAAAGGGAACAAATGAGATCACACGGCCATGATAGGTTGCCAAAGTTGGGAAACTTTTATCGTGTTAAGCCGCTTCGAGCGGCATAAATTTGCACAAAGGACGCACACATGCGGGGCTCGAGAGCAGATTTTCGCCGGAAGAGCGATCGAGCCTCTTCCTGCTTCAAACTTGCACGGGATGTGTTCTTGTGGCGAGTTTCTAGCACTTCTTATGCGGTGGCCTAATTTTTTTCGCGAGATCGATCGAAGACTTTGGTTGGTTTTTTATGAGTTTCGTATTTTGGCTGATTTTTATTTCATAAGGGGTTAAGATCAGTGGTGTAGTGGTAAATTTTGAGGTGGGGGAGCGCTTGATTTTCACCACCCGATTGGGTATCGAATTGGGCTCGATTTTTGCGTAAACGCACATGGTTCTCGAACTCATCAAAGAACAGCATGCAATAAATTTTGTCAACCGGAAATGAGAGAATGAAGAGATGACTATTCAAAAGATGTTGTTACGAAATTCATTTTGTGTAGCAAATGTTAAGGATTTTATGTGCTTTCATTGCCTTTGTCTAGATTTTTAGAATTCAATATGTTTGAAACATTGATGCTATGGGAGCGCGCTCCCCCACCAGAAAGAGGTAAGGGAGCGCGCTCCCTCGACTACAACACTGGTTAAGATATGTTTTGAGTACTAAAACGCAGCAGAAATATTATCAACAATGGGGACCCCAAAATCGGATTCGATTGTTACTATTATTGACCACTGCGTGCTGCTTGTTGCTTGTCGCGGTCCGGAAAACCAAGCTTTACGGCGTGTTCGCATCTAAACTGGCGGCTTCTAATGACAAATCACAATATTTTACAAAATATTTTTATTTTTAATAATATGTACTTTATCTTGATCTTATACAAGTGAAATTCAATTCTGATTGGAATAGTTTAAGTAAAAGTGTATTTAAGAAGATAAAAAATGTATGCTGTATAATGTGTTTTACCGCTGGAAGCTCCCAAGCCAAGATGTGGACTCGCTATTAGATTGAAAATGCTATTTTTCCTAGAATCTTTATAATAAGCATGAGAATAATTTTCAAAGTGTTTTCATTTATATCTTGAAAATTAATCTTTGAGATCACAGTGTATCCAGAAATGCATAATATAAAAATCTCTAGTTTCATTAATTTTCTATTATTGAAATCTTTGAATTTTCCTTATTTTCTTAAGTTTATATTCGTCAAGTAAATAGACTACAATTCTTTACCTCAAAGATCAAGTTGAATTATGATTCAAGAAAAGATTTTATACACAAAAATGTAAATATCTTTGTCTTTTTCGAAAATCAGTCTTGCACGTTTACCGGTGCTTAATCAGTGTTCCTAATATCGTGTCTAATTTTCGGAAAAACGCGCTATATAAAATATAATACAATCAGCATTTGTTATATATAAAACAACCATAAATATATAGAATCCATTGAAAAAATAATACGCAATAACACGAAGATAAAACTTTGCTTTCATCTCTGAATCAATGAACTTCACCGCAGCATGGAAACCCAGGCGCACGACGAAAATATCGCGATAAAAAGCGAAACTTTTCCGAAGCTTATAATTATAACGAACGAGATTAATAAATGGATGATGATGTATTCAGCATCCATCGAGACCTTTTTCCTACGTATAATATTTTCCCGGTCGGGAAAAAAAAAATACATGGGAAATAAAAGTGTGCGCTAAGGCGTGAGGCGTACGTGGTTCGCCCGCGGATATATTCCACGAAAATGCGAATAAGAGAACATTTGCTTTTTAATGAATTTATTATGAATTATTTTTAATATTAATAAAATACTGAAGTATATCAAAATGTTTGAATATTTATAATAATTTGCCATATAATAATTTTGTTGAGAATTTAAACAACCTCATTTGAGGAGCCTAAAAGCAGATGGCCATCTCTCCTACATGGTCATCTCTCCTACATGGCCATCTCTCCTCGAATCACTCAATATTAAAGTTAGTAAAAGATTGAAAATCAACACACACTTAATTAGAATAAAATTATATGATTGACACATTTTATTATCTGCGTCTATTATAGTAGCTATGTAGAGTGAATTACAACCTCAGCATCACATGAACAAATTAGCACTGTTATTATATTAGATCTCATACTTTTAGCAACCAGAAATAATAAAATTATCATTAAATGGATGCCATTTCAATTCGATTCAACGAAAAATAAAATATTTACATTTCAAAAAGGGCGCCACATTCGAAAATGGGCGCACGTGCGTTTCGATATTGATTCGTCACGTTCGACGAAAAGGATAAGAGGCGCGATATTAAAATTTGAAGCAACACATGCATGAAAAGAAAAGGCGCGAACGGATTGTAACCCTACGCCCTTTATACTTGTATGCATATTGATAAAGGTCTATGCACAGCGGCTATAAAATAGCGTGTGCAAATTCGCGATGCGAATTCATGGTGTCGGTATCGATCTGTGCCTTCATATACGTAGTTTATGTTCGTGATTTTCATCTTTGGGGCTTATAGAGTGATGATTATTTAAGAATGAAGTGTTTTCAAATTGAAGCTTGATTGTCTTTCTTGAAAACAATTAAATTTGGAATAAAACATATTCTAACTAGAGTTGAAAATATGATATATTGAATGGAAAACATTCTACTTGGAATGGAAATTATTCAACATAGAAAGATAAACGTTTTTCTTGAAAAAAATTCTATGAATATAGTTATTCTTCACGAGTAATTAGTCCGTTGTAAATATCAACACAAGATTGATTAGAATAACAAAAATATTCTGTGAAACGCCTCATTTTGTATGAATTCTCTTATTTCTTTAACACAATATAACATTACATATTCAATTGATAATTCGATGTTTTCAATTAGATTTATCATAAATATTGTTATTTTTAGTAGAAAAAAAATAGTTTTCTTTGAAAAAAAACTCAATATAAAAACATTTTCCGATGAATAAACAATACACATTTCATACAAAACTCGATAACTTTTATTTAGCGCATTTTTCTACCTTTCGCACACACCCAGACGTCAATATGACCGTATTCAAATCCCCCTTTTTTTTCCCTAGCGAAACAAAATATATATATAAATTGCACATACGTGTAATACACATAGATATTTCGAGCTTTGTGTCGTATTTTTCGCTCCGCCAGATAAACGTTGACTTTTTGAATATTAAGCGTTTCGAGATAGTGAACGAGCGAGTTGTTTTTTGGGCGGATTATCTTTCATGCGAATGAAAAATATGTAAGAGCTGCGCCCCCATATATTTTCAATTACACCGTATAATTCTTTTCGCTGAGCGTACAATAAAATGTGTAATGCGAAAAACGGAGATATTTCGACGCGAATGATCCACTTTGTGAGCTAATCTGATATGCGCAACACGCTTTATTTCACTTTTATATTCCGAATAGTAAAAATGTTAAATAAATTATGTCGTATGAGTTTATTGAGATTGTTTTTTTCTTTTGTTATAGTATTATTATATTTATCGAATAATATAATATTATTTTCTATGAAGATGTGCTTTTGATTAATATGAAAAGTGTCAGAAAGAAAATATTGTATAAGTATTTTCAATTAAGTTAGTTATAGAGATGAGAAAACTCATATTAAATTTCAATACAATATCTTTTGTACTATTTGTTAGAAATAGGGTATATGACGATTGAAAAGGCCAAGGGGTATAAATTCTAAGTTGACCTTGTACTAGGAGGAGGTCGACTGATTTGATGATATATCTCGGCACACGTTCCGAATTCATTTATATCCTTTTGCCACCAAATAAATAAGCGTACATAGAAGTGCATAACTCAATTTCAGCAAAAATGTCACTTTTACCCCCATATCGTCATGCGTAATATGATTTCTGCCATGTGCAATTAACATTTCCGTATTTGCTGAATTATTTGTGTTACATGAAAGTTGATTCTGTATTGATCTATTTATAAGATAAATCGACAGTTTTCATTGAAAAAAAAATTTTTTTTGACACTACAGTACTTAAAAATACACGCAGAGCATTTAACTCGCACGAGTTGAAAACAAAACATCGCTTTGATGTTTCCACGTACACAATTCTAAAATAACGACATCGATCACAGCTTCCACCACGTGGGGGACAACATTTCTTTCTGTGTGTATCCCAGAAAAAAAAATTGGAGCAAAAAAAACAAAAGCTCCGTATAGTTTTTGGCAAGGGAAGCCAACGGCACGTGTGAAGTGGTGCATACTATTATTTTCGGGGATATTAAACTGTTGCGTCGACTGTAGGACCCCCTGAAAAATACAAGGGGGTGCACATTCGTATATAGGAGTTCTTATGTCGATTTTCAATTCAACACCCCATGCTTTCGAGGGGTGTCGTTTTGAATTAAAAGACGATGATCGGCCATATGGCGCGGTCATCAAAATCGGCTCAAAGTAAAAGGACTTGTATGTATTTTTATGATACGTTTTTGTTTCTATTTGATGAAATTGTTCAGATTAATTTTAAAATTTTATATATGAGATCGTTAATTTATATCTGATAATAAAACGTTTGTTCATTCTCACTTCAATGTTCTCGTTATGCAGAATTTGAGTTCAATTTTATTCTGGTGAGTCACATGTCATTTTTTTTTATTGATATGAAAGCTCGTTTTTTCTTATATATTTATGAAATATATTTGAAAAGGTTTCTAGAAATGGATCACCTGATTTATCTGGATCGATTAAATTCGATCGATTTTAGAGTCATATTTCGTGAGTTAATATTACTCTTACAAGTTTTCAAACTAGCATAGCTTTTTCACTATAAAATGAATCAATTGAAAAATTAAAAAAAATATAATAAAATTGCAACATTCATAACAATTAATAAAATAATAATAATTTATACGGTTTCCAATGAGACTATCTCAATTTTATTTCAAAAGCACTGAAATCTCAGTTTAGCCAGTTAGTGAACAAGTACCGAGTTTGTCCAGCAACTTCGAATTAATGATTCAAACCGCAGAGGTTGAACATTTTGACCGTTTCTCCGTATGTTCCGGTTTACATTACGCTAGAAATTACTCTGAACTATTAAAATTGCAAGAACGTGACGAGTCTTAGTACTCCGGTTTATATTTCAAACGAATATTAAGCATCACATAATATTATATTATATTCTAGAATCACAAATAAGCCGAGATCGAATCGAACTCTAGGACCTTTTGCGGTGTCGAAATCTCAAAAAAAGTATATTTATCATGGCCGTTGACAAATTTGATGTTTATTCAGTGTTTACAATGGAAAAAAGGGGAGAGCGGGGCGCGTCTGTGCAAACATCGCCGACACAATATTCTTGCGACAATGGCGCAAACATCGAATCGAACGACGATAAAAAATGAAGAGAATAAACGGAATAAACAAGAACGGGGATTCTCAGGTCCCCAACTGGGCCCATTACTGGGCAATTTCTCGCAAGAAAATCATTAAAAGTTTCGGACCGGAGTTTTGTCGTCGCTTATTACCGAACAATCACGCCGCGGAAGTTTTCCCTTTGATTTCGGAACGGTCTGTTGTGTTTTCTTGTTTTTGGCGCCTTAAACGTTGTGTTTTCATAAATTAAAAACGGAAATGGGACGTTATTTTGAGACTCTAAATATTTTTTTTGATTTATTCGATTTCTCGTTAATGCGTTAATTTGGTGATTTTTGATCTGAGATGTCCTAATGTGAAATACATATATTTATTTAAGTCATCATACAAATTTATTACATTAATTGAAAAAAACAGTAATAAAAGTATAAAATAACCGAACATGCATTAGTTTGAACTTATAAAATAGAGTTCGTTGTCTTAATATTTATATTAAAAAAATGTCAAAAATACAAAAAAAAGTTATTTTTTAACTATGTCAATTTTTAAATGTCATAAGAATTTAATTAAAAAAATATAAGTCAAATTATTTTACAATTAAAATCTTACAATTTTTCGTCTAACTACATTTACAATTTTATTTTCTATCCTAGGTTTTTTCAGAGTTCCGGTTGCTTGGAAGCTCTTGGTCGTTGTCGAAATTTTTCTCTTCAAACAGAGTTCGTCTTCGAATTTCCTTTTCTTGGCTACTCCTTCGGTTCTCTTGATGTTCAGCCAATCTTTCTTCGCGATCCGAATGTGTTCCTTGAGTTTTTTATTCAGGACTGGATCTTTTCTGATGATCTCAGACCAACGTCTGCAAACTGTAGAAGCAGTGTATAATGATCTGCCGTCCAATAATCTGTAACAAAAGAAATAAATTATTAGATATCGAAAATCAAAAAGACATCAGTAAATAATGTATGAAAATATTTACCTGAAGACGAAACAAATCATCTCGATAGGTAAACGCGAGAAATTATTCTGGCGTTCGTTTCCAAAAAGCGGTCCAATGGCTTGTAATAGAGTGAAGAGGGCCTCCATCTCGAAAAGCTTAGGATTGCTGATTCCGTAAATAAAAATCTACGAAACGGTGATAATTCTTCAAAAAAGTCACTGGTCCATAGACTTCAGGTGTAGCTCGCCGAAAGTTCATTAAGTACATGTTCGATGTAGCTCGCCGAAAGTCACTTAACTGTGTCGTTAGTGTAGCTCGTCGAAATGCATTATTAAATAAAAATTCCGTATTTTTGCCTATAGTTTTATTAATAATTTATTAAAACGAAAACATTTATTTGAATTCTCTGTATTTAGACAATTATGATGCTCTTTTAAAATCTCACTTTGATCAAAATGAAAGTATGGAGTTTTCGTTGACCCGAATTTTCAGACGATTTTAATCGTCCGTTAATAATTCGAACAATAAAAATGTTTGTCGTAGTTAAGGAGGTTCGAAATTTGTTCGTTCAGAACAAATTCCCAAAGCGATAAAAGGGTTCGGCTATTTATAAATGATTTTTGTGATGCTATTCGTTAAATTCTGCGGAAATATTGATTTAATCAACAAGTTTTTGAACATCACATTTTTAATTTTCTCGGAAGATATTCTGATATTTAATAGTGATATATATTTCATATTATGATTTAATTAAATATATGAATACACCAAATTATTTAATTAGAACTAATCTTTTATTGAATCATTTAAATATATTCGATAAGACCAGACAAAATTTAAAGTGCCCCTAATTTTCAATTAATCAAAACTAAAATCAATCAATTCTCAATGAAAACACAACCGAATCCAACCGCGAAAACTTTCACAAAATCAAAACCTACCCCAAGCGACCTCAAGCAAACAGTTCACCGTCGAAATGAAAGGCAAACCTTTGTTAAACCAACACCCACCTGCAGAGGTTAAACTTTTTAAAAATTCCAGACCCGATGAATGTTTGATGACCAAAAGAGAGGAAAAACGCACAGATGCAGTGCCTTGGGCGAACTGCGAGTCATTTTCAACCCCAAAACGCCCGAGGATTTTCGCTCAGCAACGGGTTATGGGGCAGAGGTCTTCGCAAACAACATATTTTTATACGAAATTAATTGCCTGTGAAGAGATATGAATTCTGGAGCGCGTGTGCATGCGCCCTTTTGTGCTCGCCCTATTGTGTTCGAGGATTCGAGGGGCGATCGGGCGATACGCAAATATAATAAAGAAAATATTAGACGGTTTGAATATTCATTTTGGATGTTGTTTCACGTCTTGTTTGATCTGAACAGTTTGTTGATTTTATTAGAAATTTATTTTCGTGTGTTGATTAATGAAGAGTCGTATTGGTTGGTCGTTCGTATGCATGATTGTTTCTTTCGAGTGATCGATTGAAACAAAGTGTTATTTCAATGATATATGAAAAGATCATCAAAAATGGATTTCCTGTTTTGTTTGTATCGATTATATCGATCGATTTTAGCACCACCTTTCGTGTGCCAATATCATTTTTCATAGTTTTTGGTCTAGCAGCTCTGCTTCATTACCTTTCATATTTCTTTACCGAGAAGATTCTTCTACCTATGCGTATAACTCATTTAGTATAAGAATCATTATATATAATATTTATATATTCTGAAATAATCCCAAAGTAATTTGGAGTTGAAATTCAACAGAATGTATGACATCTTAAATAACTTTAATACAAAGATTTTATAAATAGATTTTAACAACGTTAGGGCCTTAAAGTTAATTAACTTTTCTTTGGTTTTATGACATCATATTACGAATGATGAATACATTTTCATTTTCGAGATGGATTTTATTAAATTATTCAATATATCTGTTTCAGTTTTCAAACTTAATTTTCAAATCCAATTCAAAAACTTCAATAAATTAGAATCGACCTTGATCAAACAACGATGCGAGATTCATACAATGAAACGAAATTCGCACCCATATAAAAGTATCACAAAAGCAACAAAATTGCTATTTTTTGCAGCAAAATAAAACCGTGCTTTAATCCTCAACGCAAACAACCCATAAAATAAGGGGGCACATTCATTGTAGTTTTTATTACATATTTGAGAAGCTTTTGCTATGAATGTACAGGATTTTTTTTATATAACTGCAATTGATCCCATCTGATTGAGCAATTTCAAAATTTCCAATTAAAGAAAACTATATTATTTGTGCTTTATGTTTTTTTTTTTAATTACGTATTCTAGTTAATCTTTTATAATTTCTTAAATAATCATATTAAATTGAGGAAGAATTCACTAGAGGCAGAAACATCAATGAGTAAGCAACACACAAAAATTGATAGAATTTAATCAACAAATATAAGACGAGCGATCCATTTTTAGGAATTGTTCCGTTAAACGTCAAATTAACACATTTTTCAATTTAATATTAGAATAAAACAATTCACATCAATAAATAAAAAAAATGTGACTCTCGCCAGAATTTGACAGAACTGGAACTTGTAGCAGTCACAAAGGTTTCATAGCAAAACGCTATAGACTAACTATAACATCACACACGTTATTCAAAAATCAATATACGCTTCTGTTTCGAGTTCGCCCTAAAGACACACAGCCTCCACATTAAGAGCCTTTGTACGGCAACACGATTCGGTTGTTATTTTTTAATTACGCCATCAATCACACTTTGTATCGGTTTTGGAATATTCATACACGCACATGTCGAACCGGGGGCAATAATTTATTCCTCTCCATACACACAAACGTTCCTACCCTGTTTTGATTCGATCGCAGTTTAATTTTCGCAAAACGAACCGTGCTTTCGTATTTGTGCGTTAATTAATAAATTGGGAAATTTACGCTTTTTCGATTTTTAATATTGCAAAAGTGCGAACGATCAATTCGAATCGAGTGATTCATTGGTGCGATTTCGATTTGAAATCGATTTTCCTTTTTACACTTTATTGACAGGTGTTTTTTTTCTTATTAACTGAAATTTAATGAAAAGGTCAAGAGGTACAAGTGACTTTGCGGTGATTTTGATTTTTCAAAGTTGACCATGTACCTACATGTCGAATGATTCGATCTCGAAAAACGTTTCGAGTTCGTTTATATCCGTTTGCCACCAAATAAATGAGCGTGCATAGAAGCGATTCTTGTACATAATTTAATTTCGGAAAAAATATTACTTGTACCTCTTGGCCTTATCAGTCGTCATATGTTATTGTTATTTTATGAATATTTTGCGAAAATTGTTGGATATAAATTAAATTCAAAGCTTGGTTGAAACTATCATGTGACAAACCACGATAATTGACGAAACCTAGTAACGAATATTCTTGATCTTAATCCCACACATGTGACAACACAGTTTCATAACACAATTCCAAACCAAACCACAAAACACACAAATATCAATAGCGCGCCAAAATCTCTCATGTCTAAAAACCGCAAGGCTGACAAGAGCACATTGCTATCAACTGTGAATTGAACGTGAATGTTTATCAGTTTTGACTATTATGGGCGAAATTTTATTATATTCCATCACATTCGATTGAAGTAAAAAAATAAAACTTAACAACACTTTATGTATGAATTTATATTTATAATATGAAATCAAGTGGGTGGAAATCCATTTTCAGCATCCTTAAAAAAATAAAGTAAATTTTCAATATTATTTTCGTTTCTATCTAAAAGAAAACCTTCAGATATATTGAAAAAACTTTTTATCTGAAAATAATTTCTTAATGTAAATTTTCATATTTTCATATATTTTTAAATGAATGAGTATTTTCACGATAATGTAGCCGAAATTTTATTATATTTTGATTCATTTATTTTAAAAATATTATGTATGAAAAAATTACCAAAAAAAATCATAAAAATTTATTGCCAACGTTCAATTCTTAAGCATGTATCATATTTTCCCAAGTAAATTTTATGTAAATAAAAAAATATACACTATATATAATTTTATAGAATATACACTTATTCTTGAGATAGAATTGAAAAAGCCTGTTACGATACATAAATACTATTTTTTTCATATGACGACTAAAAATTCCAAGAGTGCGAGTAACATTATTTCCAAAATTGAGTTATGTACATGAATCGCTACTATACATTTGGTGGCAAAAGGATATATACAAATTTGACACGTGTACCAAAATATATCATCAAATAACTCGACATCCTCCTGATACATGTAGATACATGCTCAACTTTGAGCACACTTTTCTTGAAACTACCGCAAAGTCACTTGTACCCCTTGGACTTTGCAGTCGTCATCATCTAACTATATAATAGCGCTATTCAGTGTGTCCATGTAACGCTCCAAAACTGCGCGTTGATATATTCAAAGAGTTGATCGCTAGTCTTACTATATAATATAGCTATTCAGTGTGTGTCTGTATGTATGTATGTGTGTGTGTCCATGTAACGCTCCGAAACTGCGCGTTGATATATTCAAAGAGTTGATCGCTAGTCTAACTATATAATAGAGCTATTCAGTGTGTGTCTGTATGTATGTATGTGTGTGTGTCCATGTAACGCTCCGAAACTGCGCGTTGATATATTCAAAGAGTTGATCGCTAGTCTAACTATATAATAGAGCTATTCTGTGTGTCTGTATGTATGTATGTGTGTGTGTGTCCATGTAACGCTTCGAAGATTATATTCAACGTAGTATAGTATAATAAAAATCGTAAAATAATCTTACATTCATATTCGCTTCACAATTTTTACTATGTTACTCATATCGAAAATTTTCCAAAATTAAAAAACGCACAATTCAGAAACCGAACCAAAACTAAACACGCAAAAACCCGTCCATTGTCGACGCGAGCAATTAGCCAAAAAGCAAACGATCGACGATTCCTCGGGCGGGGGGGTCGCCCGTCTGGGGGGGGGGTGGGGTTATCTCCCAACTCGCCCCGACTTCCCCCTCGTATCCCCAGTCTCCCCTTTCGCCCGTCGTGGCCCAGTCGGGTTCTGGCGCGCGCCAAAGTCGGACGTGTGCCGTTTCGTTGCACTGTTTCGGTTTCGGCGCGAATTTCGAAAAGTTTTGAATTTTCGAAAATTTAAATATTTTCGATCGAACGGTGCGAGTTTGTGGTTTTCGAATTATGTTCGAGTGTTAGTTTTTTTTTTTGGTTTCGCGGATTCGGATTGTTCTGTGTTGTTGTATCTGTCTGTGCGTTCGATTGCATTTGGATGATGCATTCGAGTTTTGTTGCAATCTGATGAGGTTTTTTTTCAATAATGATTTTGGATTTTTTATTGTGTATGTCTCGTTAATTTTGGATTTGTGTGTGATTTCAATGGTAAGGTCAGTTGCGTTGAATGTGAATGTGTTCTGGTTATTGTTACCGTGTTAAGAGTGGGTATTTCGATTGTCAGAACAGTTTATCTTTTAGATATGTTTTTTAATTGATTCGATAACATTATCTACTTAACGACCTACTAACTGATAATTTAAATACCGACCCAAAGTAATGTTATTTCAATTTATTATGAAATACGTACGTTTAAGTCTTAATTCATTGTTGAGATACACGTTTATTCAAATGATTATATTTTCTTTCGTGTTGAAATCTATTCTTGTACTTATTACATATCAAACTATTATTCCATAATAATTATTTATACTTATTTTAGTAGTGAAAATATAATAAACAATTTTAACTTCAGTATTCAAATTCGATATTAAAATAAATGAATTTCATATATGTACATATAATATAATATGAATTTATGAAACTTCAAATATCATTTGGCATTCAATACATTAACCAACTGATGAATAAAATAAATAAACTATCGATTAATCACTCTCACAATTTGACAAAAAAGCTCAATTCGAAACTCGATTGTTCCAAAATCATCAAAAGCCTCTCTTTCTAGTACCAAATCTTCACCTGTGCTACATTGAATCGTCCTTTGAAACTCACTGTAGCACAAGATTAATCGAATATCGAATTGATAAGTTGGAGCTTCCGATTAAGCTTCGGAAAGCTCGTTTGAGTGTGTTCTTACGCAAAAGCTCTACGTCATATCCATTTATAATGAACGACTCTAACGACAATCTAATCGGGGTTTCACTTTACCGACGAGCGAATTATCGAAGAACCGTGCTTCGGTCTGTCGTAGCTCTAATTCGTAATGAACTTGAGCTTTGGTCGCTTGTATTTGAAATTCTACGAATATTCGTTTCACTTCGGAATTCCATTAATTTGTTATGCTTGAATAAAATGTGCTTAAAGTCATATTAACTGCATTTTCAATTGAGATGATTGAAGCACATGGTTAGTTATATGAAGTTGGATTTTTTTATATAGTAGAAAATGATTTCTAAAATCATTGTAACTGAATTTCAATTTCCAGTAAACATCATAAAGATTGAAATTTTAATTTTCATTCTGAATCTAATACATTCAACCATCTAACGATGAGGATATTATTATATGAATCCAAATATGTATTAAATATCTTAGATCTGTTGTGGGCTTCCTTCATAATGTATTAAGTGTCTCAACATATCATATTTTATTAAATCCTCAGATTATATTAGATACTCTTACTCAATTTGAGCAAACAAAAAGAAAACGTAGTCTCAAATTTATCATTTCTTAAATGTAGAAACAAGCACCACGTTACAGAAAAGTCGACTTCAATACTCACTCAACATTTTACATTCGATCACAATAATTTAACTCTTACACTGTTCTCCTCATATATCATACGATTCCTGAGTACAAATTTCGAAATTCTCAGAATGGAAACAACCAATTTTCGACGAAAATTTCCCTCATATCGAAACACACAACAGATGCGGCATTGATTCAGACGTCAAACCGAGAAGTTTCTTCGAATACATGCCTTTCCATGCAATATGATAAAGCCTCGCTTTGAACGAATTACGACCGTGCGAAAGTTTCCCATTCTTCGGCGAAACTTTCCTTTCGTATGCCGTTTTTTTTTCTCACCGTGTCGTTAGTTGTATTTTTCTATACATCCTATGGGTGTTTTATGGCGTTTTCATCGCACACGTGTGTGTGATTTTCGCTGAAATTCGTCGTTTTGGGCGCGTGTTTTCCGATCTATGATCGCAATTTGATTCGCGTTTCGTTTCGGCGGACGTCAGTTTGATTTTTGTTCGAGTCGAAGAATTTTGTTTCGAAAATATACGTATGGGTTGTTCGAAGATGTTTCTGTTTCGTTTTGTGTCGAATTTCAATTTATGAAATATGGATTTGAGATTTTTCGTCTGTTTATTTTTGTTCTGGAAGATGTCGCGTGTTGTTTTCGATCGTATTGCATTGAATAATTTTAATATTCGGAACCGATTCTGAAATATAAAATGTAGAGAAAATACGTAAATAATATATTGATTTTTAAGAAATAATGAAAATCATACATACATAACATACCTAAATTCTATGATAGATTCAATGACCACAATCAATTTCAAATTAACATCTCACTTCATACAGTAACTAAAACACACAGATCTAACACGTTTGAACTCAAACGCAATTGTATTCAATTCACAATGTCAACATTTTCAAATACAATACATACATTAGATTCTACTTAATTGAGACATGACAGACTATTTTCTTTCAACTAAGCAGACATATCATAGATGAATACCAATTATTTTCATGAGAGAAACATGCGTATCATTATAACATTTAATTTAAGAAATAATTTGATAATTATTATCAACAAACAATTGAAACACTTAAAAGAATCAATTTTCGATAAATCACTTTATTAAGTGTTATAAATACATTTTCGAATCAAATGAACTAAATTTTCAAGATTAAGTAGTCGAATGGACGAATTTTAGTTAAGAAAATCTACCGGAGCAGAGAAACGAACTCTAGTATCATTACATATACGTAATACGTTACTACGTAGTATAATATCTTTATCGTCATACTATTGCACCACCAATTTGAATATTCAGATAATTCTAGATAATATTCAAACGAAACAATATATAAATTAAGCACATTTTCAGCAAAAAAAGTAATATCAACCCAAAAACACACATACTCACATGAAACATTCATTTATTTCTATACAAAAAAAGCGATAAACTCGCAATAAAAACTCGCTTTAAACACGTTCATCCCTCTATACGATACGATATAGTACTTTCGTTCGAAAATAAACATTTATCTATTAAATTATTCATTCGAGGGGACTGCGATCCCGCATTACGAGTGCAACCGCCAACTTCCTTAAAACCCGGGACACTGCATATAAATCATTCGCATTCGAAACTTTTCGAATGCGGTCTGCAGAAACGACGAGACCGGTTCACGGGCCAAACCGGATAAATAAACATCCACCCTGTATATATAACGACTGAAAAGGCCAAGGGGCGCAAGTGAATTCGGGGTGGTTTCGAGAAAAGTGCGCTCAAAGTCGAGCATATGTACCTACGTGTATTAGGAGGAGGTCGAGTGATTTGATGATATATCGAGGTACTAGTTCCAAGTTCCTTTTGCCAATAAATGTATGAGCG
Organism: Cheumatopsyche charites; assembly: GCA_024721215.1. Taxonomy (NCBI): domain Eukaryota; kingdom Metazoa; phylum Arthropoda; class Insecta; order Trichoptera; family Hydropsychidae; genus Cheumatopsyche; species Cheumatopsyche charites. Next base: position 9,537,086 of record CM045580.1, read on the forward strand.
TACGTAAAAGCGATTCCTGTGCACAACTCAATTTAGGCAAAAATGGCATTTGTGTCTCTTGGTCTTTTTAGTCGTCGTATGGAATTCGAGTTTAATTTTTCGGGAAAACTCGGCTTCGTTCTATTGTGCGCGAGTTGGATTTTCTTTGTTGGATTTGGTTTAATCTCGATTTCATATTGTTCGATTTTCGATATTTTAAAATTTTCCGGGAAACGAGAGTTTTTGAATTGGAAAAAAGATTTTGCAAGATATTTTCGAGATTCCTCGAGAAATTTTATAAAGATTTAATGAATCAAAGTTCAACTTGAAAAAAAAATATGCCGAAATCAATTCCTTTGTTTTATCGCAGTATTTTTTGAAAACACATTACATTTACCTAACACTATTTTAGTTATACTAACACAGTTTTTAGGTGTAAAATAATTTACTATTAAAAATTGCGTTTATTATCAGTAGATTTGAGTTTCTCTTTTCTCTTTTATATCTAGTTTTTGAATATGACATTATTTTAACTAACGATAGATACATATATCTATCGACCTAGTCTCATAAGAATATACTCGTATTCCAGACGAGAAAACTTTTCTATTACTTACTATTGAGTCACCTAACTACTTATTTGTGTTTTGCGTAGATAATGTATTCTAATGTTGATAATATACAATATGATATATAGAAAGAGAGAGTGGTAGATTTTCCATCTAGCCAAGATGCGAAATAATTCCATTTACATAAATACGTCTTTTGGCAAAACTTCATACAATATTCATGACTGTCACGCCGAGATGTGTCTTATTAATTCAACTCGTCGACTTGTCAAAGTATCGATGGCGAACTGCGTTACCATTCACTATTAGGGAAACTCGCCTATCCTCGCTTCCCTAGTTATGTATCGGATGTAATTTTTTTTCTAACATATACATTTTATGTTGAAATGACACTTATAACGCATTACATGACGACTGAATTGAACAAAAGACAAAAGTGGCCATTTTTATATAGACCTTTCTGTATCATATATAGAACCATTTTCTGTACTTATTAACTCAATATCGATGAAAAAGACCACTTGTGCTCTTTGTGAAATTCAGTCATCATATATAATTTACTTCATTTCATCACAGATATGATCTCATCAACGACACAGTAAAACACAAACTCACCGCCATGCCTTCTAAACGGAACTAAGCGAACCTCCCCTACGCGTATACGAACTGCAAACGCACAAGTTTATAATACACACAACATTATTACGTGAAGACATCCCATTGCCTGTGAATATCATCCGCGTTCTCAGCTTCTCTAGAGTCTCTCAAGGCATAATTCAATTAAGGTTTTCGTTAACGACCTGCGACAACTCCTCGGGCTGAATGTGTAATGCGACTCATTAGAATACACCTGGTAATTATTGCGAGAGAGCTTCGAAGCCTTCGAGGAGAAAGTCTCCGAAGGAGCTTTGGCGAATTAGGGCTTCGGGAGAGAAAGTGTCTCTCTTTCCCTCTGATAAATAATTAAATGCTAGGTTTTCGTATTATAAATAAGGGACGGTACATTTTGTATGTTGTAGAGCGGAGGCGGGCTTGTTTTAATTATGGTATGCGTTGAATTAATTGTGGGAAATTATCAACGTGCGTGAAACGTTTTATAGTGATACAAAATTTATGTCTTTAGTCCTGATTTTGAATATTTTATATTCTTGTTAAGTTAGATTGAGTAATATTACGTGAGTAATATTTTTAAAAAGATACTGAGCAAATTGATATCCCTTCATTAAATCATTAATATTGAGGTAGAAAGTCGTCCGCCATGGCGCATTTTTTCATTTTTTTCATACTAAACATACTACTTGCACTTGCACTACTCATATTACTCCTTTTTTTACATAAAAATTAAAATACTGATGTTTGTTTATCTTTAAACGCAATTAAGACTTTTAAATAATACTTCTTTCATATTTATTGGAAATATATGCCAATCTGCTCATTTATCTTTGTATTTGTCGATTATTCTAAAAGAAAGACATTCTGTCTATCGTTTCTAAAACATAGCCTAACATGATCAAATATAATCCATACATAAAAAAAAACCAAAACTTATTCTAATCTAATTTAATCTAACGAAATCCATCAAGTTTCTGTGCTGACAAAATAACAAAAAATTATCAAAGTTATCAGTTAACGTTTCAATTTAAATTATAAGGGTACGTAACTGACACTGCCGAGAAAATTGGCTCAATTAATCAACTACACACATAATCAATATAAATGTCACTTAGAAAAGTGACTCAAACAAACTTAATCCATCGATCATAATTTAGAAAATTACGTGGAATCGAATAGCAATAAATCTAATTTCGTCGAATCCAGGTGTTGTCTGTCGCGTGAGTCAACTAATAAAATGTGACTAATCTTCGTAAGGGATTTCTAAAATATTGAAATTTGAGTAAATGAATACATTATTTTAGTGAAAGGGATCGTAGGACAAGACTGACTATCATATTTAATTTATAACATATGTATGTATGAATATATCTGTGGTTTATTGAATATTATGTCATTTTGTGTTCATGAAGAGAAAATCGTGCTTCCTTTTATTAGTTAGAAACACACTCTATCTATTTCTTTCACTAAAATATATCTTGTGAAAATTTGATACAATTTCTCTTTCATAAATATTAACAATCTTATGTAAAAAATTAAACGAGTTCATATTTTTCAACTGAGCTTAGGTTTTCATGTAAATCATGTAAATGTATTCCAACAATTAAACATGCGTCATGACCATCAAATCTATAATATAATTTTGTCAACGTATAACTATTTGTCTGTGTATTGAATGAGGTTTTTCAGTACGTTTAAAAAAATATTTTAATAAGTGAATGAATACATTTAAAAATAATCAATCTCATCGTTTAAGTCATCACTTTTTATATTTCGATCATCTATTTCTACAAAAATTTAGAATCATCTAATTTACTTCTCAATCGCATAGCTCTAAACACACCAAATAAAACCCAATTATTCACAACAATCAGATTCAGCACAAAAAACGTCACAAACTATTTCCTCAAACCGCGACAAAAACACCATAACAACGACGTCCTGTCCGACCATTATTTGAATTTGTCTATGCGAAAACTTTCACAAACAACCAACTTTGCAATATCACAACGAATGTATATAAAATTCGAGTGTGCTTACGTATTTTTATACGTAATTCATAATCTCTTGAGCCGGACAATGGCCGACAATCCCAAAAGTGGTAGCAACAATGGGCCGAAGGTCCGCTCGTTTGTAGCACCTCTTTTTCGGACCGCACATAAATTATAGCCCAAATAATAACGAAAATATAATATGTGTGTACGTGTATGAGGTGCTTTTTTTTGGGTTTTGTGTTCAGCGTTTTCGGGACGCGACGTTTCATGCAAATTCCGAATATGGATATGCTATTGTTTCAGGCTGTTGTCTGATGTGATAGGTGATTTTTTTCATGCTTGAATAGGTTTTGATAGTTTCAATTTTAATTTATTAATACGTGATGCTTTTGATTGCTCATATTTGTATTTTTTAATGGTTTTGATATCTATTAATTTTTTCAAATATTTTTATTCGTTGAAGTCGTATTACGAATATGGAGTTGCTATTGTTTTGGTTTCCTGTCTGAGCGATGATTTTTTATGCTCGTGTAGGTTTTGATTATATGAATTTTAATATATTGATTGCTTATATTTATACTTTTTAATAGTTTTAAAAATAATCAAAATTGTTCAAATAGTTTTATTCGTTTAAATTGTGTTCCAAATAATTGCTGAATTCCGGTTAGAGCGGTGTTTTTTTCATGTTCTTAGAGATTTTGATAATTTAAATTTTATTCATATTATTTTAATGAATTTACAATGTATTGAAATCGTTCAAATAATATTATTTGACGAAATTGAAACAAACGACTTGAAATTTAAGAAATGCACTTGTTCAAAATTTTTGTAAATGATACAAGTTTTATTTTTTGATCTATTATTGTATAAATAACATTTAATTAATCTCAAAATATTAGATGATTAGTTATTTTTAAATATTAAAAAAAATATGTAGAAAAATTCAAAAAATAAATTTGAAATTTGAATTCCATTCGCGGAAAACGCATTCATTTATTTCTATCAGTATTTTTTCACTCGTCTGGCTGTTAGTGTAACTTTTCGAATTCGGTAAATATTTCAATGCTAGTTTCCTATTTTAAGCACGCCATTATTTTAAAAATATCGATATCCCATTCCTACTTGACTTAAGTCCTTAACTAAAGAAAAAATAATAATTTTTCGCCTATTTTCGGCCCATATACAATCATAAATTTACCGTTGCACGATTTCAGCGACAGTTGAATAAGAAACAAACGATTCAATTCTTCAAATTATTTTACACATAATTTAATTGTCTGACGATATTGTCATAAAAAACCACAATTGAATTGAAAACTTAAACGTCAGATCATTTTCATTATTATAGATAATAGACATGTCTTTCAAAATTCAAAAAGTTCCATTGTATTCTGTCATATACCGAAGACATCAAATGCGTTTCGTGCAAAATTCTATGTCGTTTGTGCAAATTTTATGGTAATATTCGTTGGCGAAGTTGTTCGAGTGCGCGAATTCGCACATTCGAACGAATTTCACGCTGAAAATGGCTCCGTTCGAAAATTGTTCGTTTTACGGATCGAATTTCATGAATGGAAATTATTTCGACGTTCCATTCGTCTGTGCGGAAAATTTCAGCGACCAGAGCTCCTCAAACTTCGGTCCGGTCTTATTATGGCATGAATAAAAGATCGAATTCTGCTCTCGAAATTCGTGTCGAACGAATGAATTTTGATACTGGGCCGTTTTAAGATCGGTATTAATAAATGTATTCACGAAAGGATGAATGTAATCGTATTATATCGAATCGGTTCGTTTACAATTAGCAATACGCTTTCCGACGTCTTGATTGTGATTTTGTGTGTCAAATTATGTTATTTTAACTAAATTTAGTTAAATTCGATTGAAATCTAAAATTATTAATCAATTTTAATTTTGCAAAGTTGAATATTTGTATGATTTTTATGATTTTCTCATTTTTTATTGTATCGAGAAATGTGACTTTTATTGTAGCAGTATTGTAAGTCTACTATCATGACTAACTCTTTTCATTTTCAATTTGTGGACTTACTCTGTTATAATAAACGATACTGCAAATTTAACTTAACTGCAATTAATTCAAAATTCGTATAGTCGAACTTGATAAAATCTTTGAGTTATATTTTCAGTAGGTGGCATATTTTTTAGATTGAATGAAAATTCACATATTACTAGATTATATGTTTAACTTAAAGAACGTTCTTTTGTATTTGAGATATTTAATAATTTTAAATCAACATGTAATTTTGTATAATATGAATATCTAAATGTGAAAATGTTCAGTACATCTTTTAAATTGACCACTTATTGTACAATATATTCAGTTTTAAATATAAAAAATTGATGGAAACTTAAAACAATTTGAAACTATACGAAACAAATCGCATTTCTAGATAGAAATTCAACTTCAACATCAAAACTTTCAATCCAATCTCAATTTCTCAAACGAATCGAGAACATCCCCGACCAAGTCTACCCGAAACAAAACCATAACATTCACAGACCGCAACAGCCTTCAATCGGCCTCAGAACAATCGCACAAACAAACTAATTACCGAACCGTAACCCGTCAAATAACCGAATAACCGGATAACCGGATACTCGGATCGAGATCAAAGCCGCATTTTTCACTTGACGCTTTCGCACCGAATCAGTCATCTGCAGTCGGAAGCGAGCTCCCCAAGGAATTGTATTAAAAGACCGATATCCCTAGGGATATTTGGGTATCCTTAGGGATATCTGGGTATCCCTAGATGTTGAGGCGCATTAACATAAAGCGTGAACCCCTAATTGCTTACCGAAATAGTCGATATCAGCGACAGCTGCATTTAATGTTCCCGAGGGTTGGGGCGGTTCAAGGTAGTAAAGGAACCCGGTCGCTCTTGGAAACTTAACCCAAGCATTAAGACCTTATGATTTAGCAATTTGATGTTACGTCCTTGGGACCTCTATAAATCTGGTCGGATTTTATTGGGCTTAATCTTTTCGGTAGTTATGATTAAAAATTTCGATTTGTAATTACATAGGTAAATATAAAATTTATTAAACGATATTGCATTTTTTTCTTTCAAAACTATGAAAGTGTTTAAATTGATTCAATTCGTCAAATATATCCGATATATGCGAGATTGCTTAATTTATTTTATTAAAAAAGAAGACTAAGTTACATACACTTAAGAGGTTATTCATTATTTACTGGATTCATTTTCATCATATGACGAACTGATTTTATCATTTTCATTTAATGAAAGTATGAAAAATATATAAAAATCTTGGTTCTCATACGTTCAATGAATGCCATTATCAAAATTTTAGCCCATTTTTATCCTAACCCTTTCATAAATGTTAACCGAATAAAAGAAAATTTTCACAAAAATTCCATAACTTATCCCACATTTAATTTTTAACCCTGATAATGGCATTAGAATATCGAAAGAGAACCGAATTTTCATATACATTTATAATTTTCTAACGTTATAATTGTAAGATATGTACAAAGGTATATCCAAAATTAATGAGACATATTTACACTACCGATTTAAATTTTATTCGTCATACATTTCTTTCGTACAATTAAATTGTTTTATGATTTGTTGAATACGAATAAAAAATATAATTTAAATACACAAATCATAAATGAAATGTATGGCGAATAAAAACGAATAAAATTTAATTTCAGCGACATCACATCAAGATGTTACTCATTCAAACAAAAAAATAGTGATCAGTGACACCAAACCGTGAAACGATGAAAATAATCATACGAAAAAAGTATAATGTATTTATGAAAAAATATTTATTTAAGTTGAGTGTGTTTCGTTTCGGCCGAGCTCGTTGGAAGCTCGTCCGTTGCGATAATAATTAAAAATTACGCGGTACAAAAGTGATTGTGAACAATGCACAGAAAAAAATAACAATGGCGGATACAAATTCAATTATAGAAGGGACCGTGAAATTCAGAGATGGAAAAAAGGTAAATATTCCCCCCCTTGATTACGGCACATTTCATTATTTCGCTTTTTATTTAATAATCTCCCTCATTCGATTCGATTTCGTTCATTTTTTATTTTTATTTTGCTTTTTTTTTATTCTTTCTCCAGTTTTCGTTTTGTTTTATTTTCGCTCTCTCTCTGTACTGCTGTTTTGTTTTTAATTCGTACCGAATTGTGATAATTGCTTTTTCGTTCCCTCTTTTTACTTCTGTGTTCAGATGTGATTTTTTTTTATTAATACATAATTTCAACACCTGTGAATCAATACTCATCTATATTTAAATGACATAAACACCTATTTTATCGAATAACGACCTCAAAATATTTTTTTATAATATCCTTTCGAAACCAAATTCGTTCGAAAGTAAATTTTCAAACAAGCGGCGCACATAACCGCGAAACCTCAAGTGAAATAATTAAATTAAATTAAGCTTTGTTCCGTTAACCCGTTCGATAACGAGAAAAGTAGGTACCGTTTCCGGCACCACCCTGTATAACACCCTTCATCCATCTGTCTGTCTCGTTAATTCGAAATCCGATATTGTAGTATCCCTTCGGCGCCTAAAATTCTTCTACATTATCGCAGTCATCTTTGCTTAAGTTAGCTAAGAGAAAGTAACATTCGTTCGTTATCTGTCTTGCTGGTTTCAACCCGGAACTTACCGAACATTTTGTGTTGGAATAAATTTTCGACTTAATATTATTTTTTTGGTTTCATTCAAGTATATAAATTAAGTTATTTTTTTGAAATGGTTTTACAATTTAATTCAAGTAAAAAAATATTCTTATTATTTTATCTATAAAGCTCTTGTATAATTTCTGAATTTAATATTTAGTTAAATTGAGATAATCGATTATTGAAAGCAGGATTGAATTATTGCGTCCGAGCGAATGCGAACATAATCAAAGTGTAAGTAACTCTACTTACTTAATGAATCAATAACACTTAAGGTAAATGGTAATGACTTAGTTAAGTTAATTTCGTGAATATAATTTCAAACAAATATACCTAGAATTGGAAAAGTTGAGAAATCGGTTTAAAATGTCTAAAATGTTTTGAAAGTGTTTAAACTGTTTCACATCGGAAAATATAGTGAACATATGCGGGATTGCTTGATTTATTTAATTATAAGAAGGCATGATGAAGTCTCATACAGTGACAAAGACATATCCATTTACCTTAGGCGAAATAACTCACTCTTGCTTTTAATAACTTCAGTCATAAAATTACGAACATCGCTTCCATGAATCTAATAAAATCAAAGTTTTTTCATTACGAATCTCAAAATTGTTTTTCAGTTCATAAGTAAATCCGTCAAATTTCTAACCTAAACACATTTTTTTAATAAAAATTATTAAATATATAACAGACTATCTTAATAAAAAAAGCATTTTAACAATGTCATCTACTGTCAAGGGGGTTAAACACCGCGGTGCGTTCGTTATGCACCGCGTCCCACGTGCCGCCAATCTATCACGCTATGGTCTCCCCTAGTGTGTCAAAACGTCCCAACACTTTTATCGAGTCTGACAGGACAAAATTGGCTCTAACGACTGAAACTGGAGTGACTAAAGCGTAAAGCAAATGCGAAAGAAGATGAGTGGCGATTTTTTTCCTAAAATAACGTCGCCATTTCGTCAACTCAAATTGTCTTGGTATTTTCAATGATTTTGTTAAAACGCCTTAAAAACATTTGACGAATGTAAAGGCCGAGGAGTGATATCGAGATAAGCGTACTCAAAGTTATATGTATTATGAGGAGGTCGAGTAATTTTATGATACATCTAGGTATACGATTCAAATTCGTTTATATTCTTTTGTCACCAAATATAGAAGATTCTTGTACATAACTCGATTTCGGCAAAAATGAAAATTGTACCTCTTGACCTTTTCAGTCGTCATTTAGTTTTCATTAAATAATCGGTTTTAATGAATCTTTCGAAATAATATGAATTTTAAGAGTTGGTGAAAAAAAAAAATGATTGTATACGATCTACGCTAAGGCTTGACTTTCTTTTAGGTGTTAAATGATAATTGAATATGAGTATTGATTCACATTTGTTTTTGATTCGAAATTGATTTCGAATTTAATCGAGCTTGTTCATTTTCAGTGGAAATCAAGGTGGTGCGTCATGCGGAAATTGTCTCCAGTTGCAGGTAAAACATGCAAACCAATATAGAACTTCCACTAAAATTAATCGTGAACGAAATTTCGAACCCAAATTAGAGAGAACGTTCGTTAAATATTACACAAACGTCCTCGATTAATAACCGACCCAAATACGAACTGGCGTTCGATTCAAAACGCTAAATGCATTCGTATAGAGTGAATTTCATCTCCGAGAACCAATCTGCAACCGAATAGCAGATGAAATTCGCTTCAGCAACGTTTTCGCGATTCGATTAAGCTTTTCCCGAATATGAAACGCGGTTTTGTACGCCAAACATTCCATATGAAGTCATATCGAGCTTCAAAACTCATAATGGAACGTGCACAACATTTTTACTATCGGCATTTTTATATTTTTGTCAATTTTGGTTTTCGAAACTCGGAGCGACGCTGCATCGAGTTAAATTTTGCTATTATCGAATCTGTTTCGTTAAAAAGTCATTTTGAATTAATGCAATGTTTCAAATATTCGCTGACCGTTTCAAAAATAATTATATTTAAACTTGTAAATTGCATGTGTAAAGTTTTTTTTATAAAAATAGCATGATCCAATAGAGTATTATATTTGAACGAATCATTGAAAATTTTGCTCCAAATGTGCTTCTAGAATTATCGGGGTGCAATGATATCGCATAATCATCCTGAAGTTGAACATGTGGTGTTGCTTTTTTATGGTTTTTAGCTCTGTCCCTAATTAACGCTTAATGGCCCTAAAAATGCTAAGATGCGTGCTTCTGTTCGAAATGCAAAAAAATACGTGATGTATTAGGGAGCGTTTTTAATGCATCCACTTTTTGCTGCTCAGTTAATTATTTTTGACGCTTTCGAAATATGTTTTGATCATTTCGACGATTTATTCTCATAACATTTTTTCTGAATCAGTTTCGAGGATATTCGAAGTGTACCTTCTCACTAATTTAGGTGTAAATTGGTCGAGCACGACTGACGTTTTCGTACAATGGCAAAGGCTTCGGAAAGCCGCAGGTTCTCCCTTCAGTCCTTCAGTCCAGCATTAAATAATCACCGTGAATTAATCACCAGGCCGTAAACTAGGGACAGATGGTGCATGTATTGTATTATTATGGCTCTTCAGTTGTATAGACGCGTAATGAGGCGACTAGATTTAAAATACACCAGTTTCCGAAATGATTTTCGAATTTATCATACTTTTATTATTATTAAAACGTAATGATCTTTATAATTGACTCATTTTTTTTTTAAATCTATCGATATTTGAAAGCAAAAGTTATTCTAGTTCGCGCAAACGTCATTGTGATTCGGAATAAGTAGCAGTTTTTAGTAGGGTTCTAAATATATTGTTATAAAAATTGATTTTTGTAATGTTGAAACTAAATGCATTCCTAAAATATAATACCAATTTTAACAAATCCATCACAAATTAAAAAAACGATACATTTCGAACCTGACTAAAAACCAGTAGTACCAAAATTAGAATCTCTATTATATGTTTATTTATTTAGATTGCGACTCTCGTAATCTATTAAATGAATAGGTACGTAAAGTTGCTTGTGCCTGATTATATTCGCAATAACTAACTTTTGTTTTCAATTATTTAATTATTGAATCAATTTGTTTTCAAAAAAACATAAACTTTCCAAAATCTAAATTTACATTAACTTCATTCGATCCTGTGCCTCTCTCAGCTGGTGCATTATACACCCGATGTCTAATGGTACACGTGGACGTGTAGTGCACCCGTCACGTGCACTTGCACCGAATTAGCATATAACGCATCCATTATTTATAGCTAGTTCAGTTCAACACGATAAAATTCACCATTAACCCACCCGACATTGTAATGGACTGATTCTATCACTAGATTTGCCGTGTAATTTAATCTTCTCTGTGTGTGTTCTCTGTTTGCTTGATTTCAACGACGTGATAGTTGAGGTTGTTGCAACCGAATCGCTTTTACCTCGCATTGTTAGTTCATTTGTATTCGGATAGTTTTAGACATTGAGATATACATATAATTTTTAATTTGTTTGAATGTTTATGAATAAATAAACGCTCGAGCACATGTGGACAAATCCAAAAAGCAATTTTACCTTTCAATACTCTGATGAATGAAACGTGTTTAATTAAGCGACACTCCGTATACACGTGTTTTAACTTTAATGGACCGAAAATATATTTCATTTAACATTCCGTTTGCATGATTGAAAATTCAGTATTCGCAAAAATTTACAATTTAAATTCAGCATACATTATATTTTATTTACTTCCTTTGATTCAACATAAATTTGAAACATTTCTATTAATTGATTCAATTTTTATATTGTAAATATATCTTAATTTATATAAAAATCATTTCAAAATCAAAATATAAAGAAATCTTGTAAGCTTAATAACTTAATCGATTCATCTCGCGCACAAACAAACGCGCTCTGAAAAATCTCCCTGCCGTCTAAATTATACGGGAAAACAAATTGAATCCTCCGAAGGGAACAAGCGAAAATATGCATAAAAAATACATCATAATCATTATAAATAATATTTCAGAGAGTCTCGCTTAAATTCTCGTTTGTTCCCGTCCCGCCTGGGGGTTCGATAATTTTTCGCGCGGTTCAACCCCCAAAGGGGAGTTGCGCGAAATTTTTCTCCTTCAGTGACAGACGTTCAAATGAAGTGTACGAAATTTATCAGCGACATTAATCAACCGATAGCCGAGTTATTTATTGTGCAAGAAGAGGCTTCGCGGGAAAATCGGGAAATCGGGACGACCTGTCGGAAAATCGCGCGGGAAATTCGGAAGCCTTGCTCGTCTATTCGAATATCGGGTTTCGCTCGTTAGCTCGTGATTATGGTGGTAACAATGATTTTTTTCGATGTGCGATTTAACAGAATGTACCGCGTAATGAGAGAACGTTAATGGGTGGAGTAATTTGGACAGGGTCGATTTTCCTGTAATTGAAGTTCATTTTATTATTAACTAGCAGTAGTACCTAAGATTATAATTTTTGAGGCGATCTATATCTACCCTCGCTCACAATTTTGAAAATTCCAAAATTATTAATATTAATAGAAATTCACGTACCTAATATTGAAAATAATTTGAATATCTTTTGTTTATAATAGTTAAGTACTGATTTCATACATCATTAAAAATAATTCTTAAACAGCTGATCCGTTTGCCGCGAAAATTTTCGACTTTAACTTTCAGGCTTTGTTTGTAATCATAATTTACATACATGAAAAATATTGAAAAAAAAAATTAAGTCTGAATGAGTTAAAATATTGTCCAGTTTTTAATGTGTAAGAACGAATTTCCGGTCAATTTAAATATTCACAGATGCGATAAAAAAAAGACCGAAAATAATTGATTCCGAAAAATTGATTATTATAAAAAACAAAATTAAAATGAACTCAAAAAGTAAAAATCAAATAAACCTCTGGAACAGTATTCATTGAGCTGCGAAACTAAATAATACATATTTATATTTCGGTTATTATAAACAAACCATATAATTTATATGATCAATTTAAAGTTTCGTTAGTCATTATAAAAAAAATGCAATTCAAATTTCGTAATATAATTAAAAAAATATATTAAAAATATATCGGTTCCAAACGTGTTAATTGTACGGTCATTGAAGGGTCAGAAACGAATTTCCGGTCGATCCGATCCGATTCGTGCGTCGAGACGCGACAAAAACAAAATGGCCGAAAATTAATTGTTTTCAAAAATTAATTATTATATTTGAAAATGTAAACAAAGCGAGCGCCGCGCCCGACGTTGACTTGATATTGGAAAATGCTACCTATCGATAATCAGCGTTAAGGGTTAAATTTGTATGAATATATTTATACACAGATTTTTTTCCGAAATATCCAGAAGATACGAAAAGAGGTCTTATTGCATCGGCCGTAAGATCCAAATTACCGTATTTTTGTTTCGTTTCAAATCAAATGCGGTGCAAAAGATGCAAAGCTGCTATGCTTGAAGATTTTCCATACAAAATCCCGGGCAGACGTACAAACAAACGTACAAACGTACAAATACGCTTAGTAAATTTATATTATAGATTGTTCGTATGTTTTCGATTTAATTGTTCCCGGAAAATATGTTGTTTCGTGAGTTTTTTTACGTTTTCGATACATAATTTTATAAAATGCAAATATATATGTGCATATGAAGCTCGATACAATTATCTGTTTATATTGAACAAATATTAATTGCTCTACTCTACGAGTATATCGTAATTTCTTGAACACACATAATCATCTGTATTCAGACCGTTTCTAATTTAATACTAATTGTTCTCGTCCTAATTTCAGCTCCCAAATGCGTTTCGTTTGAACGAAGTTGAACTGTTGCTTATTTAATTAGCAATTTAACGATTACAACATAGAAACGGCTAGTACGAGTTAACTTTGTATGACATTAGTCATTTGACTTCCTCTCCGCGGAGGAATTAATAGCGAGAAACTAATTGACTTTAATTCAACATTCAACACGTCTCTAACTACATTTTTTTAATCGTTCTGTAATTTTATATTCAAAAATATAATATGCAAAGCTGAAACATAATCCGAGAACAAACACGGTTAATCCACTGCGCGAAAAACAAACCTCGCATTTTCACTAAGCGAATCCGCGATTTTCCCCCTAAGTATCTTTATAAATCACAGCATCTCATACATTTATGCCGAGAGCTTATCATAATGCCATCTAATTCGGATGCAATCGTTGTCTTATTGGGAAACGTCCGATCATCGATTTCCGTTAAAATTATCGAGATATACTCCATCGCGTTATCTTCATCACGTACTCGAATAGGGTTATTCTAGAAATTGATTTTCGGACGGGATTCGTATAATACGTGAGGTTCTTTCGTGATTCCATTATTTGTTTTAGTCGAGAAGTGAAAGGTTTATGAGTGGCACTAGAAACCTTCGTCCCTAGAATTGCGTATGAGGGATTTAGTTTCAAAATTCGTATTTTCGTCTATTTAATTCATTATTTTATTTAAAATCTAGTCAGTGAATTGTGTATCTGTTATCTATGTATAATGTTTATGCATGAGCGTCTTCGTGATGCTTGGTTTGAATCCTATTAGATTTTAGTGAAACCATATGTCGTATTTCTTAATTGAAACATTCAATATAAACCTTTACAATGGATTTTAATATAATTTATTAATAATGGAAATATATTTCAATTAAAAGTCACCAAAAAACTTAAAACGATTTTAAAACTTATACCCTCTCGGTACAAATATGAAATGTAACTCGAGTGAATGGCCAAACTCTATACAGTAACGGCGATAGTAATAGTGTTGTTTTCAACGTTGATACACTTTATACACGATGTATGTATTAAACATATATGTCATTATACGAGGGGTTACGACGATAAAACTGTAGCTCATATTTTCGTACTCGTATTTATTCCCTTTGACGGAATTATTTAGGATACGCGAAAATAAACAGACCGGCCGAATTTAAATTGAACATTGTTTGCGGCATGTTTTTCGGTTACGGCCCTTTTATACATCTCTCTGTGTTTATTTTGAATTGTTTCTAGATAAATATGAAATTTCAGGTTGGGAACACACTGCGGTAACGAGCCATGCGAAATTTGTCCATTTCGCGCTCGGCACTCGGTAATAGCGTACGATACATTCAGTGCATTTGGGATTTTGAATTTTATATAAAAAACATATATTTTTTATATGAAATTGTTAAATTTATGAATTTTCAAATAAAAAGTATAACGATGAATATTTCATCTCAATTTTATATTATGAAATATATAAAAAAAAATCAAAGTTTTCCGCGAAAATTTCTGAAATATTTCCTGAAAAATTTTCTCTCGCATTTCCTTCAGACCTTCATCCATCGCTGGAAAAAATCTCTCGGAACATAAGTTAAAAACGGCACAGGCAGAAAACAAAAACCTCGAGGGGGGCGTCAAAATTTTTCACGCAAACGAATACGGTCTGGTTCAGGGGTTGCGATTTTTCAAAAAGCAACTCGCTTATCTTTCGCTTTTTACAGACCACCGAAACGAGATCCGATTTATCCTTCGAGAAAGTCGGCCGAGTCGACCTAGAAAGACTCGATCGGCACATGTAAGAGTTCATAATCGATATTTTTATATACAAATACTATATTGTATTACTTAACTGTAGTGTATTTTAGATTATACTCCGTTTAAAATCATAAAACGATAAAAATATAAAGTCTACATTTTATATGAACGAATCAATTTGTTTTTTCGGAAGTGATTAATATAATTATGCGATATCCCATATTCTGTATGTGTTTGTTCAGTATTAAGTAGAATACAGGTGATTAGATTTTGTCATAAAATTTATCGCTAGACTTATATTTGAGTTTTGGTGTTTTATGGCAACTTACTATTTGACAGCTTTCGATTAATTAACTAGGCAGAGAGTTACAGTCAGTTTATCAATTACAAGCTGACAAAAATCCACAGAAATGAAACGGATTTTTGACAGTTTATAGATGAAGGATTGAATGAAACTTTCTGATTATTTAACTTAAACAGAATAAATAACATCTTAATTCTTAATAATCTGAAAAGTTTGTAATCAACACAAAGACAATGAGCGAATTCGGCACCATCTAGCGTCCAGTACCGAATAAGAAATAGCGACATCTTTCAATACAAAAGCAAATCAACCACATTACTACTCCTCCTAATTTTAGTACTACGAATCTCACATTAAACGCGTTCAAATCTTAGAATTTATCGACGATATGACACAGCCTCCATGCAACACGATCCGAAGATTTTGCGCTCCAATTAACCGGACTTACGGTTAACACAGGCGGACCGCACTTGCGGTCAAGCCACTCAAACAAGACGTAAAAGCGATTGCGCCAACACTTTTACGGTGTCGTTTCTGCAATAGTCCCATTACTCGGGACCGGGAAATTGCGGTCATTTTACATTTCGGCCCTTTCGGCCTTAAGTAAATACCTAAGCGCTGTGCGGGGGCCGCGTTGTGCGGGGGAGTTTTCGTTAAGGTCGGCTTTTTGTTCTGTGCGTGATTTTTTGGCTGATCGTGTTTTTAGCGATAGTTCGAAGAGTTAGTTATTGTGGTATATAATTATGTGAATGAGATTAAACTTAAGTGACTTTGTGTCCTTATTGATTCTATGTTGATTTTGAATATCGATATAATACATAGTATTGATTTAATAGGTGTGTTGAGTCGGTTATGTGTAATCACATTTACATTCGTATGGATTGCAGTTTCTCATTATCAGCTTTCATTTATAAATATAATTTTAATAACTAGAGATTTCAATATCACATAATAAATAAATTTTATTCACTATTTACATAACAATAATTGAATTCTTAACAACCTTAGCAGTATATTATGTAATGTTAAATCCTAGCTATTAACGTTTGATTGAATTTATCATATCCTGTAGTATATAAATCTCGGACTAAATGATAAAATTATCTTATTATATTAAATTTTAAATCCGTCTTCTTTATTACATAATTAAACGTCGCTCCTGAAATTATGCTGTGAAAAAGTGCTATATGAAAGAAGATTTAACAAAAGCGGCTCTTTATAATAATAAAAAAAAAAAGAAAACTGGGTCATCCTTACGTTACATAGAGCATTAGAAAATTAGCAACTTTATGAGTGGGCGGTATTAAAGCATCCCACATTCATTATTAATATCCTACCCCGTAGATAGAGAATAAAGAACACATGCTACTACTCACTACGGTTAAATTAAGCCTAACCCGACTCTCGGTGTCATTGAGGCCAGCCTCCTCCGAATACTTTCATATTAAAATATATATTTATACGTATGCATAATAGAAAAAAACCGACCCCTAAGAGAGGGACGCACTTGAAAAATTTCGGCGATTAACCGAAAAAGCCCGAGGCAGATTTTTCTTTCTTCTATTTTTAAGCCGGCCTTAATTAACTTCATATTTTCGCTCGGGTTTAGTTGAATAAAAAGTAATAGAAAAAAAAAGAACAGACTCTCTCTCTCGAGTTTATCAGATCGAGATGCAGTTTCGCGCAAAGATTCTCTTCTCTCTTTGTCGGATGAGTTTCGAAGAGAAGTCTTAACTGTTAAATGCGCTGTTACTTTGTTTCTTCCCTGCGAGCTCGTAATTAATAAAGAAAGTAAAAAAATAACGTTTTTATTAGCTTAATCTTGTTGCGTTAGCTGTGTGAATTACCCTTTTTTTCGACCCCCGGTTGATATTTCAAATAATCCCAGTATCGTTTCTTTTCGTATTTTTTTTTCCGAAACTTTGATACTTTGATACTTAAAGATGCTGCTTCGCTTAAATTTTCGAATAACTTTTATTTTAATTATTTTCAACACTCACTTTTTTTGAAACTTTTGATAATAAAATATTTTTTATGACTCTTTTACGTTGTAAAAATATTAAATTAAATAAATTATATCATTTTGACATTGTTTTGTGAATTTTTACATTTTCTTACAATGTGTTTTTGAATATGTGAATGGTATAAATTCACTCTGTTTTTATCACTCGAAACACGAAAATTTCCTTTGAATTTATTCTCTCAAATTTTCAACCCTTCACTAAATTCTGCATACAAGTGCATTTAGTTGAGTCACACTTGTCTTCTAAAAGATTCCTTGCCAAAATTTAGCACAGACCCCGCCCAGTTCGTTAGTTCTCTACAATGACCGAATTTATTCGCAATCTCGTTAGTGCGTATTTCAAACCCAATAAGATCGGGGTCCGCAAATACCCCACAACGCCAATACAATATCGGTAACTAGCCCCCATACTCGTTATCGGGGTACTATCGACCCCTCCAATACACTATATGCAAATATAATGTATGTAGATAATTATAGGTGTCGTCTGTGCGTGGGTTCGAATAGTGCATCTCAGTTAGCGGTCGTTCGAGGGTTGAAATAATTGCGTACGGTCAGAATAATTGCGAAGAAGTCCCCCGCAGGGTTGATTCGGCGAAAAATACGTGACGTGAATGTGTTAAAAAATAACAATACTAAGGGATGTGGCACGTTTGAAAATTCGCGGTCGCTTCGGGGTTGGAGGGCGATAATTCAATTCTTCGTACGCGGTTTAAATTTGAATTTATGCTCGGCTGTGACTAATGCTTGTGTGTGCATGTTGCATTAGAGACAAGTCATTTTGTTATTTACACGAGAGTTAATATGAATGAGGCTTTTTTTTCGAATTACTTCTCATTTCATCTCGAATCACTCGTTAATGAGTCTATAAATAACATACGTACAAACATACATTTTCATTTATACAGATAAGAGCCGAACAATTTAATCAATTAAAGAAATTATCTGTGAAACTTGCAGCCAATTGAAGCGTTAACCCCTAACCGACCGAACTCCGGATCCGATTCACTTATCTGCATTTCACGGATGAACGACACCGCTCGGTTTACACGATCCGATATCATACTTCCTACAAACACCGTCGTATAATATCATATTATACAGCATGATCATCATCATCATCATCACCATTTTCACGGTGCCTTTAATCGCAAAACGTATCGCATACGGGCCAGATACGAGTGCGCGTTGCGGTTGAAGCATGTCGTATGTTATAAATTATCATCGTACACGAAATCGATTTCGAAACACAACCGTTCTAAAAATAAATGTTTCTCCCGTCGTTCACATCAAATTTGCCTTTAATTGCCGCAATAAATAAGGCAGAAGTTCGATAATTATGACGGCAACCTTTATTACGGCCCGACTGTATATATTTAAAGCAATCAATTTGATTTATATTCCCGCCGATCGCGTCATTATTCATCGTTTGCGTCATATCGAACGAGAGTGCGCCAATATTGAAATGTACATAAACGTTTCAAATTAACATATAAGAAACAGAAACAAATACCTAAATGTTCCCAAATATATTTTTAATAATTTTGGGAAAATAAGTTTGCGAAGGTTTGTGTCAAAATAAATATTCTACTTGCTTTTTAATGACGAACATTTAAACAAATGAGAGATTTTTTTTTCCATAGTACTTCAGTCTGAATCAGGTCTGTCCCCATTTTTTTGTGGTTTTTTAACCATTTTCTCTTTTTGGGTAAAGGTAATTGTCCCTTGACAAACTTATATCGACCACAAATATCACAGATCATCTTATAAGAATGACAGTGATGATATTTAATAACTTTCTCAAATTTCAACACTCCAGGTAAATCAGGTAGATGAATAGAAACCCTAACTGCCGATAGATGTCACACAAATCGATTGGTATAAACACACAAAATATCTAAATGACGCCGAAAAGTTGAGATTAAATTAAACATAAAATGTTAAACGGCCAAGAATTTATCTATTAACGTAAAATTCTCACTTTGGCCAATAATAACCGCGATTATTGTATGAAAAGGGGGAACAGCGGGTGGGCAGGTGCGAAGTAACACCACCCCCTGTAACAGCCTCGCATTTTAGAACCGTTTTCCTTTCTTCTGGCTGTGAAAATAATGCGAAAACATCCTGCGGGATGAAACGGGGTTGGAATTGTGCGTCTCGAATCCCACCGAACGATTTATGGCCGGACTCTCTGTCGGTCGTGCAAAACGAAAGTGCCGTCGTAAAAATTGTTCATAACGCTTTTTTTTTCTTTCGTTTTACGTTTAACGTCGCCTTTTACATAGAGTTTTGTATAAATTTTGCGGTTAATTGTTAATTTTGAGGTTTTATTGATGAAGGCGTTGCGCTGTTTATGGCTTTGAATTGAGATGTGATTGAGTTCGTATTCGTTTATGTTTCAATTTTCTTTTTTATTATTTTTTAATATATACATATGTATACAAAAAAAAATTATATACATATGTACGTAAGGATGTATTTTTACACTTTATAGACTTCTTCACAGTTCATCCTTTTATAATGAATTTCTTCGGAGTTTTTGTGTGCACAATTGTTTATATATATTTCGTTTGTCTTGTATTTTATCAATCAGTTCATAATTGAGTTGAAATCCACGAAGTCTCGAGTGATGCGAGATCAAAGAAGCTAGTAGTTAGTTCGATGTATTTTTTCTTAAAAAAACTATATTTTTTTTAATATAACTCACTTATATTATAATTTATCGATGTTAAAAAAAACTAACCTGTAACGTAACATGGTCAAGAATTTTCATATGCTACGTAGGCATTCATGAATATTTATACAACGCAAGACCATAGAAATCTCTAGATACGCAATTATTTGAATTCCTCAAAACGACATCCGCATACAGAGATTTTTCCGGAAACAACTTCCATCCCGGATTATGCAGTCCGCCGAAAACAAAACAACCGAACGGTCCTAAAACAATATTTTTCTAGAATCCTTTCCGCAAAGGATTTCTCCGTGCGCCGAACAAACATTAAAACTCGAATATAATAAAGCGATACCTAATGACGATAGAGTAACTAGAAAAATCTTTCAAAATTCACGCGGAAAATCCTTTGACTGATATTTTCGTCGGAAAAGCGAATAGAGAGGAGGACTCTCTCACTATCTCCACACTCTCCCCTGGGTCGATTGTTGCAACTACTTCTCGGGTTTCAAAGCGAAAGCCGCTTCTATGAAGGTGGGTGGAAAATGGGGTGGAAAATGGGAGGAAAATGGGAGGAAAGGGGAGATGGTTTTCCACAGGGGTCGGACACCAGGTGGGCTGAGGATATTCGAATAAGTATAAGATCCTTCTTCCCCTTTCGACTCGTTGCTATGGAGATATCGTGCAGATTAAGCCGTGGGTATGATTAAACGGGACCTTTGCTGCACCTTGTACAGCAGTGCGAAAATACGGTCACGAGACTAATTGAATGCTGCGCTTCACATTGACTCAGTACATTTGAGTTTTTTTTTTGCACTTCATTCACATTCAGAGATATTAATTTACATTTTAAATGTGCGAATCGAATATACATACATACATTTCATTATAAATTTCATAAGAACTTTTGTTAAAGTAAAGACTTTAGTGATAACGCTTAGTTTATTTCATCATTCTCTTTTCAAATTGCCTTTATTATTTCGACATTTTTTTAGTAAAATTAATCTTCATATTGCAAAATTATTGAATTTTCGTGAATATTTGTGAAAAATATTTTCAATGTGATTTTTTTTTCGTGTTTTGTTTTCGTGTTTCTTGTTTTGTATCGTGCTTTTTACCAAAATTCACCTAAAATCCGTATACTATTATAAGTTTTTTAAGTGTGAACTATAATTAAGACCATATCTTATTTTGGACATAATTATACGATACTTGATTTGATCTCAGAATAAATTAAGACACGAGACACTCGAGTTTACATACATAGTTCCAATTAAGACGTATTGCGCATCCTAACGCGTTCCCAGCATAAATTTCTCATCGGAAAATCTCGGTTAGACTCCCACTCGGAATTTTCGCATAAGAAAATTCGCTGTTTCCAAAACATTCGCTAAGTGGCATGTTGTGTTTTATGATAATGGAGGCGAACACGCGCCGGATTTTCCGCGGGAGCTAAACGAGCGCTAAACGATTACAATTATACGTCGGTTTAAGAGTTTCAACCCGCGAACGTTATGCGTAAGTACGAAGCCTCGAAACCAACTACCACGTTCTCACCTAAAAAGTTCCCCATTCGTAATTAATTTAAGTTTAATGTAGTGTTTCTATCTGCGCTCGAAGTTCGCGCCGCTCGGTTCAACGCCGCAGGCGGAAAAGTTCAGCTACTCTCGTGAGAAGAATACCACCTATAATATTCAGTGTGTGTGGGTTTTTATTTTTTTTAATTTCAAATATATATTTTAATATAAATTTTGATATAAAATTATGAAAATAACACTTAACTCAATATTATGCATTCATGCATATACCAATGCATCATTGTTTAACTACATATTATGTATTGAAATAATAACAAACTAATAAAGCAGCTTTATGATGAGTTTTTGCATGACTTCGATTTTTCATAATACTAGATTAGTCTTGTCGAATTCTAGCTAGAATCACATGTTCTTTTTCTCAATATTATTGTTCGATTTTTTGATTTAAATACATATTTGATCCATTCGATTTGATGAAAGTGTTAATTTATCGTTTTATGGAGTTTATAGCTTTGTTTCTTCGCTTTATAGTGGATGATCAATCAAGATATGAAAAAAGAATGTATATTAATACTCGTTTAACGATAAAAAATATAAATATGAAGAAATATACGTATGTCTGAATCAGCTTATGGGATAGCCGTTATCGTGACACTCTTCGGAAATTTCTAGAGCTTCGCAAATAATTGACGAGAAAGCTTTTCGATGAGATTTTTCATATCTTTCCGTTTGTTTTGGTGAGGCCGTGTTGCAATTTTCCGCTAGCCTCGAATCGGTTTCGGTTCTCCGGTCGAGATTTTCTCGGAAAATGGATTTCCATCGAAGTTTTCCCGGACGCCGTATGAGACGTTTGCGATAAGATTTTTTCCGAAGATGGCACCAGATTCGCGCCAGAAACTTTGTATATTGAAAACGAAACAAATATAAAATTTCAAAAATAAATTTTTAATATTTCACACTAGAACATCTGATACTTGAATACTTTCATAAATTTGAATCAGATTTAACTTTTCAAATTTTTAGAGTTGGAATGCTGTTAAAAGACAGGATTGTGGGCTTCCCTCTTAGACAGAGGTTTTATTTTATGATCTTTTTATATTCGAGCTTTGAAAATTTCAAAATAAAAACGAGCACACGCGACTCGTGAAACGCGTCCCATCACTTTGATCATCCCATTAGGGCAGGGGATTTTCCGGATAATATCCTTCACTTTTGTGATCCCTTACGGATTACGGTGTAGCGAAACGAGGACTAGCAGACATCGGGATCTCGACATTTGACCCGGACATTCGTGGATTACGTGGACCGGTTCGCATGTCGAACTTTGTGACCACCCTGCACTTACTTTACGTACGTATGTATGTCGAGGAGGGCTCCTTTGTCGGCGAGCAATTGAACGGCGAACGATCGCTTTTCCGCGATATCCGGATCCGGATCGATTGCGGGAAAATTGCGGGAAAAGCGCGATTAGTGAGGCTCCGAGTGCTTCTGATGGATTTGCGAGTGCAGTTTTCCCTGTTGGAAAAGCTCTTTGGGCTTATGCCTCAGGTTCGTTATGAGGTTTTTAACCGATTGAATTGTTATATAGATTTTCTTACATTTTAAAATTAATTTATTAATTATTTTCACTGTTTTTACGATAAAACTTTCCTATGTTATTTTGTACGTATCCATTTTTTTCTGCATCATTAAATTTCGTATTTTACAATCTACGAAATCTTTTGCTTCGACGTTTCATAGAAAGACCTTTCCCATTACCTAGCCTTAAAAATATACCATTCAACATACACAATGTATTTATAAAAAATCTCAATTGATCTATAGTTCATAGATTCTTAATAAATGAAAAATTTTTAACTTTCTTATTCTAACTCATTGAGTTTCACTGTCTTATACTGTCTTACGTTCTCAAATACTTTAAACACTTCGTTATTACATTTAAATCGACTAACTTGATTCATCACCAATTTGATATTTTTATGTATCTGTGAAATATATCAGATTTAAAAATATCTCTAATTATTTTTTTTAACAAAAAAATGCAATAGTTTAATGCTTCAATTTTCGATAAATTTTTCAATTCCATCAAAAATGTTCAATTACGAAAAAACATATATGTACCTACAAATTAAAATACGTACGTCTAATAGAAAAATGCCTGAAAAGAACCCTTATATAGACATAGTAGATAGGCTATAGGGTTTCGTGGACCCTCGTGTTCGAGTTCAGGGAAGCACTAGAATGATTCATGGTGCTAGGTTGTATCTTCCGACGGCCCAATGAATTGATGGCGTGCGATATTTTTCAGCTACTAAAAGGGAAAATACATCCTCGTGCAACACACGAATGCTTCTTTGTATATATGAATGCATGTGTATAAATTCACGTGTGTATGTGAGAGTTCGTATGAACGCACGTGCTAGCTCAAATAAGTGGTCCTTGTATATAAAATGTGCTTGAATATGTGTATTGTTGTGTTCGTTGACCTTTTTTAATAAAATTTTCAATTCATATAAATGAGAATATCTTACTATATAATAGCTTTATTTTGTTTGTGTGTGTGTGTCTGTGTTACACTTCAAAACTGCATCGATATATTTAACTAGTTTGATACAAGTTAGAAATTATTCGATGAGGTGTCTGAAAATTCATCTATCGATAATTCGACGAGCGTTTAGGAGGATGTCGCAATTTTTCCTTAATAAACTGCTCAGTTCGCTAGGAAATAGGTCACAAATTTTCATCTCATCCGATGTGAAAAAAGAGGCTTTTTTCGAGGATTAAGCCGAATTAAGTCGCTCGTTCGCGTCATAATTCTCAATTTTGGCATCGTCACGACCGTAGACGGACAGGCTCGTAAAAATGGACCATTCGAGATAATTAATTTGGTCGGATATCTTTCTAGCGTTGCCCATTTCCACTCATCACCATTACGAGACGATTTTTCAGAACGACAATTATACAATTTTCAGACGATTCAATGTTCGAAGTTGCTTAAGTGTCGAAAGTTCGCGTCAGTTACGCATAATGAATGTTATCGAATTGACAATAGTATTTTTTTCATATTCAGACATTCACATTGATACGTGAATTAGAGATTACTGAAACCGGAATACCGATATTTCCCCTTTTTTTAATACTAAAATATAGCTATTAAAAGGACAAAATTGTGATATTTCAAGTTTATAACATTAATTGTTGTTTATATATTCCTGAATGAGCGTCTTACAATCGATTATTTAAAATATTGACATTCTGATTTTTGAACATTCTATATTTTTTTTTTATTATACATTCACATGTGTATGTTTATCCAGGCTCCTTATAAATTACCTTACAGACTCATTCTTTCAATCGTAAGTTAACGGTTCATTAACGATAACTATAGATTCCAACTGTCAAATTTTATAGACGGGAAAAAAAAGTTTAGCTATGATTCAGTAGTTTTAATATACGATTAAATGAATAGAAATTAAACTTGATCATTCAATATGTTATGTTAATAGAAACGTGTTGAAAGATTAGACTTCAATCTATTCATTGTTCGATTGAAACATCACATTTCACTAGTGACGATATTTTGATCATATATTACGATCTCCAATGTAATTGATACCTTCTCACAATTGATCTGCACAATTTACTAATGTAACTTCGACACTATCCAACATAAAACTCCGATCTGAAAAAACCTGAACCCAAACCCAAACCTGAACCTGAACCATTACAGCACGTTTAATCGAGCACAACTTCGACGAAGACAATGGACCACTTCTAACGGCGAGTGCGCAGAGTCAGATATTGTCGTCGCATTGTTGCAGCGCCGGACAAGTTTATTTACAAGTGTGCATGTGCATTAAGTCCATTGTGAATTTGACGTGGAAACTTCGCTTTTGTCTAAGCCCGACTGCATCCGCATACAAAAGTCGACTAGAGAAAGCTGAGCCTTAGCATGCGGGACTTTGAAAACCTTTGACCCTTTTGATGATTTCGAGGAATTCGTTTTATTGTGACTTTTCAATATGGAAGTGGATCGGCTAGAGAATAGAGTCGATAGTAGAATTACTACACTTCTATCGGTCGTCGGATTATGGACAATTTTTAGACTTGATGAAAGCATCGAATGAAAATAAGTTTTACGTGATGATCGACGAACTTGCAAAGCGATACATGAAAATTGCATAAGTCTTGTCAGAATACAATAGAATTTAATCTCAGATCATAAAAATAAAACTTATCCCAACACAACATGCCTAAATGTATTCACCATTGTTTCTCTATATCTACATATATAATAATTATATCCAAATCTTCATTGATAAATCAATATATTTTTCAATCAAACCCACAGTTGAAAAAGTTGCCGAAGCCCGTTCCACCTTTATTTTAACACACGATTCGTCGGATTATCCGCACAAACTTATCCTCATTTCTATACTTTTCGTCCTCTTTTAAGGTCCCTTTAAAAGCTGAAAATATACGTCCAGGTGCAGTGCGATGTAATTAGTGCGAGATCGGTTAATTGCATCGGTGCACTCGCAATTAGTGCGACGTAATTGCGTTTAACGTGTGCACTTTGTTTTTTTCGTATTCAACTTTTCCCAGGTGAAAATGTCTGCTTAAAGTTTAAGAAAGAGGCACAGTTGGTCTTTTCGAGAAATTTTTACTTGATTAATTGTAATTGAAATAATATTTTATGTGATATCTGATTAAAAAAATGATATTTTTAGAATCGTATTAAATCTGGAAATGTGTTGAAAAAAACGCTTTATTGATTAATTTGAATGATAAAGTTTAGCATAAGTATAAATCACAAAAAAAATTCAAGTCCGTTTGTTAATTTTAAAACCGAATTTTTAATTTGATTCCGAACGTCAAAGGGTCAATTTCGAAAGTCGGTAAAGTTTCCAAACTCAATCGACGTTCGTTCGCATAATTGATTTTGCGGATTTCGCCAACAAAACCGCTCAGAAAATAATTTCGAAACAAAACACCGAATTAAATATTCATAACGATAAATTAAATTTCGTCAAGTCCGAATCGAAAGTAACGCCATTTTCTCAAAACCAGAAACAAATTTAGTGAAAAAAATCATAATTTGAACGAATAGGTTCTAACGCCATTTTTTCTAAACCAGAAACGAATTTAATAAAAAAAAGTTCAAAATATGAACGAATATCTTCTAACGACATTTTAATACTCGAACATGAACGTTTAACCCTGCACGTGCCTAATTCGCGTTTCATAGACGTAATTTATGTGCTTTGTTTTATTATTCACGGCGTTGCACTCGAAGGGTTAATGTTTATTAGAATGGTCGTGTTGGGACTGCAGGAGAGAAAGATGCACCAACTCCGAATGTTATGTACAATTTAAATACTATTTGAACTGTTTAGTTTGTTTAGTGTAACGTCGCTAATTAAGGGACGGATAATTAACGTGCGATGCGCTTAGAATCTGCAATTAAGTCGATGATTTATTATTGTTTTTATAAAGTGATGATGATGATGATGAAGTATTAACGGTCTTGGACTCGTTAAAATTAAAGTGTTAATCGTATTTTGATTGAATTAATTAAAAGTGGAGTATTTTTTATATAAATAGTAGAATAGACAGTAGTGATTAGTGATAGTAGTGATAGTAGTAGTGAATTGTAATGTTAGGTCTCATTTAGATACGATGATACAGATTCAATTCTTAATTTATCCTTCACTGTCTTGTATATAATATAGGTTTACATATCAGATTCAAGACATAGAGTAGGACAAATGGATAATAAATTGTATAGTATAAAGAGTAATAGAACATGGATTGAAACTATATCATCGTATGTGAATTACGGTAGAAGAAATTTTAAATTGACCTTCATTTTTCAGTGTGAATCAATGAAATATTATAGTACATGAGACAATTGAGATTATAATTAAATGCATTATCATCAGCATTACTAGCTATATAAACGCATAGAACAAAATTTCAAAAAATAAAATAAAATCCAAAATATTCAACGCCACATCAAAAAAAAAACCCCTAAAACCACACATCTCGAAAATTACCCGCGGTCAATTATTTTTCAGAGCCACCCACGTGAGTGGGTCCCCCATCGCTCTTAATTGCCCTTATTAATTGGGGGCCCGTTAAAGTTTGACAGCCACTGATACGTTCCGCGGCCGGAACAATTGCCCCCACGATTATGATCGTCGGCCCTAATAAATTCGTAGTGAAAACATAATTGCGCCTAATATTTATCGCCGGCATGTTTGTCCGAATTAATTTTCGTTTTGTTCTTTTTTTTTTTTATTCATCATTATTCATTTCGGTCGTTTGCGGGTTCGTTTGTGTGATGTCTTCTGTACGTTGGACGTTCAACGTTGTGGTGAATCGTTTCGATTGTGCGGATTGTTTCGTTTGCTTCGGTGGACGTGTGATATATTTTAATTTGGCGGTTTATTTTTTATGTATTTTATAAGGATTTGAAATTGAATTTTGGGGAAATTCGTATAAAATTGTAGTAGAAAAAATTTAAATATTTCGTTGATGATAAAATAATTCCTAAAAGCTTACAAGTATGTAGGGTGATCTAATTAAATAATTCATAACTATCATAGATATTAATCAATTTATGATTTTTTTTGGATTTTTTTATTTATAATTGAATATAACGTTAAAAATTATTTTATTTTCGTAATATTTATGAACTTTTAAAGATTTTTTTATTGAAAATATATTCCCTAATGCACAAATATTCATGTTACTACTTATCGTTATATAATTCACGATGAACATTCTTCTAGGTATACTAGAAAAGTGCACCCATGTAATTATTATCTCTTTACCTAATCTAAAACATATCCCCTTAAAACATTATATCCACATGTTACAAACTACTTATTTCAGATAATTTACGTACGTCTATGATTAATTACAAAATATTTTCATTTCATAAAACTCAACTTTCATTAAAGATCTCAACGAAATATACTACTAAAACATAAACCTACACAAGCGACCCATCATAGAGCCGTTCAACCCTCAGCGTCCCGGAAAATAAAATATTATAATTCAAATACGAAAAAAATGAACGAAATAAAAAAAACGTCAAATTACAAACGCTCTAGAGCAAAAAAAAATGCTCATATATGAGCGAGAAGCATTTTAACGAAATTTTTCTCTCGCGCCCTCCGCGATAAAAGCGCGTAATAAAAAAAGGGTGCCATATATGCGAGGGGGGCACATCCTACCCACACTCCCCTTTCATACATAGACGGGGGGAGGGTGCGGGGTAAATTATGCATGGTATCTTGATACAAAGTACTGTTTTATATTTTTTCCCGGTCGCCGGGGAGAATTCTCGAAAGTGCCGGGTGAAAAATGCCCGTCACTTGCGCGACTAATGTGCAATGTGCAAATTCAACCCCCCTTTTTTAAGGGTAGGTACTAAGATGAAGATGGCCTCGATGAAATATGGAATATTGTCGGATGTCGGCTTGAAATTGTGTGTACGTGAAAATTTTTCATTTGATTTATGCCGCGTTGCATTTTTATTTGCTGCGGGGGCGGTTTTGATTGTTGCGATGATGCTTATTTGTTTGAAATTTTATATTTATTCAAGTAATATTCACTCATTTATACATAATTTTATCAATTTATATCATTCATTTTAATGTAAAGAAATGAGACATAGTTAGATCTATAGATGAAGAAAAAGTTAGAGCTCAAAAAGGTGTCACTAAATAGATTAACTTTAATCAAAACGTACGAGTATATGGCAATTGAATAGCACATAGGATAAAAATGTCCTTTTTTATTGAAATTGAAACAAAAAAGTTTCTATATATGGTACAGAACCATTTTTTGTACTTAACTTAATTTCGAAAAAGGACCACTACTACTCTCTGTACTATTCATTCTTCATATAAGGTAACAGATGATCATTAGCAGAGCCGTTTCGTATAGCATTAAGTTTACACTTTTTTCGAATCAAATGAATCCAAATATTCGAAAGAAACGACTAAATATCAAAATCAGAAAAGCGACGCGTAACTCTCACCAAGATAAAACTCAAACCCACGCATCTCAAGTACACTAAATCGAAACGACATGCACAAACTATTAATATAGCTGCACTGTATACTAGCTTATTTTTATATTTTTAAAATTCAACACCGATGCAAGCTGAAATTTCGAAACTGGCCCCGTTTTCAGCGACTCGCACCCTTCCGCTATGGAGTAATGGCGTCATAATTCGACGAACGATATAATATAATGAAAAGCTCTCGCTCGGCGCCAATTAATTTCAGTCGTTTTCAGCGCGACGCCATTGTGCTTCGGTCGAACCGGCAATCATAAACAGTTATTTATTGCCATTGTTTTTGTGATGAACGCCGGCCGAGTGACAAATGGCAGTAGTAGCGCGATGCCACCCCAACTTTTTTTCTCTCTTTCGGGTTGTAGGGTGAGAAAATTGTCGAAAGCTTATTGTTCCGTGCATAATACTTTTTTGATTTTTTTTATATATATTTTCATTAAAATTTTAATTTTAGTTCAATCGTTTGATTCTTGTTTAGGTAAAAGCTGCGTTTGCGTTGCAAGCGAAGCGAAACTGACGAGCGAGACTCACCTATACGGCTATACAGCTATCTCTCACAGAAAAATATTGCTGTTATAAAGATAGCTAACAGCTAGATCGCTGCTATATTACAATAGCTGTATAGCCACATAAGTGTTTCTCGTTCTTAAGTCTCTGTTTGATTTTCCTCGATTACAATGTGAATGCAACTTAAGTACGTATTTTGCACTTGGTTTTATTTAATGTCGCGTTGATATGAGTGAAGTAATGATTTACTTGTGAATTGTAGATACTTTGACTTTTTATTCGATATATCGACTCATATAAATTTGGTATGAAAGAATACGATATTAATGAAAAAATAATCTGATAATGATTAGATTTTTCGAGATTTTTACCGAACTTCACTAACATAGTCAAAGTAATTGATCATTTTGTTTAAAGCCATTAATTTGTCTTTAGCATAGAACGATTGAAAAAATAAAGATAAATAGGTGATGTTATCAAATGAGAATAGTTTTTGTATTTATAATCTGTATTTTGTACCATTGGACACAAATTAGACGTTTTTATATGACAGTTGTCGAGTATCAAACCATTTAACTTTGAAATAATATTAATTTCATTCTAGAACAATTTATCAACATTCTCTAATTATCATTTTAATAAGCATATAAAACAAGTCTATAAACTTTTAACATTGAAATTGACGACAAATTATATCGATAACTAATTAACAAACTTACACCGTGTTTCGTACAAATTGAAACAAATCAGACATATTCGACTCGTACCAACATTGATTCGAATTCAACAGTCACTCAAAACCACTTACATCCCGATACGTCCAAGTTCGCGAAGAACACTACACCTCATCGATCCGACAATCATCACCATCACCAAAAACAAACCGAATCTCTCACTAAAAACACTAAACGCCCAAACACCGAAACGAGCTCGCAGCATTAACGCATATAATCACTTCCCCCTTCGATACGTGTTCCTGAGGGTACAAACGAGCTCGCATGAAATATGCAACGAAAGGCGGTCGCCTTGCAGCCACGATCAATCACCATCTCGACTCGAATGGAAGAAGTCATCTGTCAACGTCGTGGCAACCCTCGGCTGAGAGGCAGAGGCCCTTCGCCCCTTCGGCCGCAGTGGATGGGCCATTATGTGGGTCGCGGGACCGCCGACCAACGGAGATCGATGGATCCTGGAGCCAAGTCCTGGGGTGAGGACGATGGTTCAAGGTCGCTGAACAGCAGCTCGTGGATGAGGAGCTGTGTGATTGGTTGGAGTCGGTGAAAATCGGAAAATCTTGGGCGATGTCGGTCGTGGATTGAAAAGAGGATGAAGCTGACGAAGGAATGGCTTATGTGAAAATGGGTTGAATCTGATATGGTACAAACTTGGAATTGACGTAAGGACGATGGTTCAAGGTTGTTGAACAGCAGCTCGAAGAGAAGGAGCTGTGTGATGGTCGGAGAAGGTGAAAATCGGAAAATCTTGGGCGATGTCGGTCGTGGATTGAAAAGGGGATGAAGCTGATGAAAGAATCGCTTATGTGAAGGAGATGACATATGGGTTGAATCTGATATGGTAAGAACTTGGAATTGAGGTGAAGAAGATGGTTCAAGGTCGTTGAACAGCAGCTCGTGGGAGAGCTGTGTTATGGTGGTAGTTGGTGAAGATTCGATCTGCTTGTAGTGGAAATTTTTACACAAAATTAGATTTGGATTAAAAAGAGGGTGGAGCTGATGAAAGATTCACTTGGGTGAGTAAACTGCTTTAAAGGTTGAATCTGATACGGAAGCAACCTGGAATTGATGCATGTCATGGTGAAAGAGTTGCACACCGAATAATTTCTTAAAATGAAGAGTAGTCTTAGAAGTTGCAACCATCAGAAAGGAAGGAGACTAATTGAATCATAGATGTTATTTTGTCAATAAACGGATAAAATGACACATTTCAGATTATTCAACTTAAAAAATAATTGATTTCTACTTTAGCATCCGTTTAATGAAATATTAGAATGAATTCGATCTCATTATCATTATCATATTCATATCAAGTTGAATATACATATCATAGTATTCTCAGGTGTGTATTCTCAAAATGTGTTCAAGATCTAATATATTTTATCTCAAATAAAATATACCAATTTCACGAAAAAATACGAAAGCCACACTCACACGTGCCGAAGAACCAAATTGGAATTCTGTCATCGGTGCGAAATTTTCATTCAATTGTATGGATTCATCATCTGCACACGTTCACTGAAACCTAGAGACAGTTTTATTCTATTTACTCTCCCTTTCTTTGTATATCTTTCCCCGCCTATCTATCTATTACACGTCTGTCTCTCTACCCATCTATCTATCTATCTATTGGACTCTCTTATTCTATCTTGTCTGCGACATCGGTGGAAGAAGAGGCTTTGATCGCGTCCCCGTTTATTTTCTTCTATATCGCACGCTTTTGTGTCGCAATAAAATTCACGCTTATAAAACAGTTTACGAAGATGGCTGAAGAGCCCATCCCCAACATTTTCAACCCCTTTGTTCCTCGCGAGCCCTTTGCCGATATCAGATTTTGAACGGGACGTTTTTTCGGAAAAGTGCAAACTTTATATTTTGGAGCGGACGCCTTTGATGTGCGCTTTTCGGGGAAATATCCCCGCTTTGATGAAATTCGAAATTTTTGAGTCGTTTTAAAACGATGACGGAATTCCCGACAATGAAGTCGGATACTTTGCGAGGAATCTAGGTTAAGTATCCCGTTTTTCGATCATAGTTGAATTTAGTATTTTTCGTTGTTTTTTATCTGGATTTTGTTGTATTGCGAAAAAACTCTTCTTGTCATCGTTCCTAGATAAGCTTCTCACTATCGTCTTTTCGTATCGTGAACGAACTTCTTTCAAATCTTTAATTAGAGATACGTCCTTTGAAGAACCGCATCCTTGGAGATCCAAAGAAAACGAAGATTGTTCCGAGAATCCTTCAATCGAACCACTCTCATTTGACGTTGACATCCTTTTGCGGGACAATGGGACAATCCCGAAACAACCAGGGGAAAATTCCGGAATCGATTTCGGGCACATTTTTCAAATACCAATAAACACAGGATGTCCGAGAATTATTTCATAAATTGAACGAATTCATCTTACGAGAAAACCTTGGATCAATGACGTTGTTTGAAACGTGATAGAAATGTAACCTACACAAAATGAATTTAAAAATTTCGATATCGATGACACATGATTCTAAAAGTCTGTTGGGACATCTGTATCTCTTAAGTGGTAGAGGATTTTCCGATACACGTCCGAGCATTTTTCAATTTGATAACTCCATCGGTTCAAGTGACACCAGGTGCTTATTTCCTCCAACACTCTCGTGTCATTATTGTTATACGAGTCGATCTATCGTTTTTTTCTTTCTCGATGTCATATTTCTTTTCACTTTATATATATTTTGTTATTACGAGGTCTATTATGATGTCGATACGAAAATAGCATGTTTGACGTATCGATTTTGGGATGAAATATTTTTGTATATATTTTTTTGCGAACCAGCGAACCGAGTCGACCCAATTAATGTAATTATGGAGAGTTGTCGAATTTTTTAACAAGATGTTTCAACGTGAAGATTTTCTATGTTCAAAAATATTTTTTTCGTATACGGTAATCTCAGATTTACGTGATTATATAGATATATAAATTTATATATCTACACTTTATAAATACATCATATTTTACTTTTATGTTAAAAATATATTATAATAAAATCAATTGGGGAAACATTGTCACTTTTTTTGCGGCAAAATAAACTTCAAATCAAATTAACTTTATCGATCAATATTGTCATCAAAACAAATCGTGTAACCAAATCAAAGTACAATCGCTTAAATCAAATACCACATAAATCTGAGAATCACTTTATACATTAATTATTTAAGATTAAACTTTATATAAAATATAAGTTACGAACGCGAAACGGTCATTGATCAAGGCGTCCACTTTTGACAATCCTACAAATTGGTTTGACAAAGGACACAACCGCGGGGACCCTTCGTAGACACAAAGGACCCGAAAAAATACATTTATACACATCCCCACACGAGAAGAAGGAATCAGAGGGAAAAAATACCTTCGGACAGATGACCAAGTGAAAATGAAGGTAATCGGATAAAAAGAACGCGCGCTTTTGTAATATTCCGATTTTTATTGAATTTCCCACCCGAACTCCGGTCAATATTGGCGGACTTATCGGCGATAATGCCCCCCGCTTTTTTTAACGGAAAATACCGAAAAAAAGGTTAACAAAAGGCCCCTTTTTTGGAAATAGCCAGAGATAATCCCCGGTCGGATTCGGTGGTAAAGTTTCGACAAATCTTACGGTTCGGCGTCAATATGAGGTTGAAAAATTGAGGCTTTTCCGCGGACTCGTGTTCCAGGATTTTAGGGAAAAAATAAAGGATCCCTTAACGGCGTGTGAGCGAATTTTTTATTAGTTTTTTAAGTACGCTTTCGGAGGGTTTTTTCGGTTTGATTTTGGATTTGTTTGGGTTTAAGTCCGCTCGAAAGTTGCTTGAGCGTATGTGTGTGTGTGTTCTAGGAGATTTTCTTCTTTTCAACCCTTTACGGATCGTTCGAAACCTTTATTTTTTTGTATGGAAAAAATTCTATTGAATGTTTGCCGAAATTTTTATGAGTCGATAATTTCAAAGGAAAGTGCGTCGTTGCAAAAGAAAGCTTTTTGTGATACCTACGTCGCTTTTGAACTCAAAGAAATGGCTTATCAAAAAAAGCATATAATATTTGATGTAAAATTTTTAGATTTTTGTAACGTATGAAAATTTACATCACGTTTTTGTGGAGCCAAAATGCGTGATAAGGTAGCACTCGAAAAGAGTGCATATCAGGCTGTGACATCTCCTGTTTTATGTTGTACAAAATGAATACACGTATCGCATTTTTTAACATCAGCCGCGCAATAAAACGTATCAAAAAAACATGTGTAGAGAAAAAGTGAGAGAAAGTGTAAAAATGCGAGGATCATGCGAAAAGTTTATCTCGAATAAATTCAAACATTTGTAAAATTTGAATCGTTTTATATTTTTGTTAAATAGTGACTCAAAAACAGTATATAAAATTTAATAAGTTTTATGTTATATTTTTATATATTTTTTCATTGGTGTTGCAGTAAATGAATCATTTGTGCATATCGTGTCAGTTAAGCATATTTGAATGAATGGGTTTGAATGAAGCGGCTCACTTCTTCACATTATAAGTAAATAATATTATTCGATAAATATAAAATGATTCAGTAGCAATATATATAACAATAAATAATGAAACACAAGTAAAACTATAAACACTTACACAAGATACATACAAATATAAATCGAATAAACTTTAAGTACAACCCTCGCGACACCAAACGAACAATGATGACTCTTTTTCGGACGATACGTGTTATCGTTTTGCAGCCATGGCACATAGTATAGCACGATATATGTACATATGACGACTGAAAAAGCCAAGGGGTACAAGTAACTTGACGGTGATTTTAAGAAAAGCGCACTCAAATTTGAGCATATACCTACATTTATTAGAACATGATGATATATCCAAATTCATTTATATCCTTTCGCCACCAAATATATGAGCGTACGTAGAAGCGATTTCTATACATAGCCTGCTAAGAGTACAGCGGTTTAAATCATTTGTGCATGCCGTGTCGATTCAGCATTATTTGGGAAGCGTGGGTGCGAGTCCTATCTTGGCCAGAGTCACACATCGTTTTTCTTAACTGATGTGGAGACTAGGTCGTTTCTTTCCAATATTTGATTCGAAAGAGGTGTCGATTTGATGCTTTACGAAACGAATTTCGGAAAAATATCACTTGTACCCCTCGGCCTTTTCAGTCGTCATACAACACATAGCACAATATAATATAACGCATAGACAAGAGCGCGGTTATGGCCGCTGCGAACGACACTTATCGCCAGATAAGTCCCGTAGCGGCAATTCTTTTTTTTTCATTTCTGGTGGTGGTCCACGCTTTTTTTTTGTTTGTCTTCCTCTCGCCGCCTTTGACCCATATATTTCATACGCGGATGACGTTACGACAATTTATTAGGGGAGAATTGACGGTACTGGGCGTGGGTGTGAGGATTCGCATTGCACAATATGTATGTGCTCGAGGTCAATTGGGACTCTGCTATACGGAAATTGAGAGAAAATATTCCTTTTGTTCATAAACTGTATGAATTTGTTCATAATATATGATTAGAAGTTAAGAAAATTGAAGTAAGATAGTACACCCAACTCTCGTTTTACACGGTGGACAGGGACCAGCAAAAACCGTGTAAAGAAAGTGACATTTTTTATTTCGCGAAATTCATTATATAGTTCAAACAAACCGTGTTAAAATAAATAAACCGTGTAAAAAAAATCCGTGTAAAACGAGTTAGGTGTATTTTCCGGTTTAATTCTTGTAGTGAATTCCGTTGCGTTTGTAGGCTAAGGCCACCCAGTTAAATGTTAAAATTGAAAAAAAATTTTGAAAATAAATAAAACATATTTACTTATAAATCTTCTCACATATGCATACAATAATCTTTGAGAGATTCATGACGAAAGGATTAGACGTTTAGTAGTCTATAAATGACATACAGTCATCCCCCGTTTAACACGATTTTTAACAGTTTTTTTGAATACGTGTACAATATTTTTTTTCAAAAAAATGCATTAATATGATAAACCTAGTTACAAGCGATCATATTTTTGCAATTTTTCGAAAAATATTGCACGTGTATTGAAAAAAAAATGTGTGAAATAATCGTGTTAAACGGGGAATGACTTTACGTACATACTGCTTACATTTTAATTTATATATAAGATCAAAAAGATAACATAACGAGGGAAGCCCACCATCCCGCCTTTTAACTGCACCCCAACTCTATGTCAGCTTGTTAGGCCGGCCTAGTTGGGTACCAGCAAAACTAGGCGAAACTACGAGCACCACATTTACGTTAATAGGGAACTCTACATTTAATCATTATTAAAAACTATCGCGAAGGACAGCTTTCCATATGATTGCGAAATGCCAAGGAATCTAAGGATTCGCATTACGATAGGACGTCTCTTCGTTTGCATACTATTGGCATTTAATATGTTAATTATATTAATTCATTACACAGAAATGAAAACGCATTTTTTTTATTTAATTTTAAAAATATATAGGTTCACAAAAAAATAAAATTAGCTTTTTTCGGGAATTTCTTTAACCCTAAAATCAAACCAATAAATATTTCAGCGCATTATTTATTCGGGGTCCCCGTTTGGACCGCGGGCCGGCAAATGGACTCACCCGAGCTGAGGGCGCGATAAGGGATGGCAATTCGTTTTTTTTTTCATCCCTGGCAGTACACTTCGACGCCGATTCGAGAATTGCAAACAAATATTTTTGCACGAAAGGGGTGCGTCGTAAATTTTGCGAGCCAGTTCGAAATTGGCGCCCATTTCCTTTATTGTGCGCTAGAGTTGTATGAAAACTCCATTGTGAGGAACTTCTGAACGGTCGAATTTCTTTTTTTTTATTTATTTATTTCAGGGCTTGCATTTTTTTGTTTTATTTTACGATACATGAAATATCGTTGAATATATTGAAAATTTCGAAAAAAAAAATTCAAATGAAACTTATAATAAAACAATAAGATTTTGTCGATAATTTTGTATCTAATGTCTATACAACTGACTTCTTATCTATATACAAATTGAATCAAATTACATAAATAGAATTAAGCAGCTTATGTTCATCTAGAATAACTAAAGTAACTTTTAATGAAAATCTATTTTAACTTGAACTATTGTAACCCGATCTGTTAGTGCTAACTTTAATTGACTAACCATTTCATTGTGCTTCAAATCTGGTAAATTATTTATTCAATTTAATATTAAATATGTCACTTTTTTTATCAATCACATTTTTGAGATGTCCATTGTAAAAATAATATTAATTATTAATGAACAACGAATTTATAATTGTCTTTCTATCTGTTGATACACAATCATCTGCATTTAATAATATGATGGTATTTATATAGAATTTTTATAAATCGAAAAAATATTTATTCATTTATATACAAATACATCATAAAACACAATTTATATTGCATTCAAAGAGGAAATTGTTTCCCGAATGAAAAAACCATCAAAGTCCTTCAAAAGAAAAACTCATCACGAGTTATATAAACGGAGAAAAAAAAAACTGAACAACCAATTATCAAAATCAGCGAAAAACCCAGAATTGAATCGTCGACGAAATGGCGTCGCGCAATAAACGTTTGCGCGGGAAAACTCGAAAAGCGGGGAAAAACCGGAAAACTGGAAAAGTGCAAAAGTGCGAAAACGGCGCCGTATTTACGACGTCGTCGGCAATTTGCGGCTCCGTTTCGCCGATTTTTTCCCCGATGTCGTCGGAAAAGTCGGAAAATTTTCGGGAAATTTCGACGGGATTCGAACAACACTATCCGCGAGAGAACGGACCGTCAAAGGGCACCGAATTGGCCAAAAGTATTTTCATTATCGCTCACACAAAGGATTCGGTTTTTAATAAAAACGTACAAATTGCTCGTGTGGGCTGGTTAGGTTTTGGGTCGAACGAGGCTGTTTTTAATCAAATACTTCTATATATTGTTTTTTTCTTTTTTCGAATTAAATTGTTAATAACGGATGAAATGCTGAAAGTTTTGGATGTGATCAATTTTTTCAAGCTTATTTTTTGTGGCATCGAATATTGCTAGAGTGTACTACGTTCGATATACATTGTATTGCATATAAATATGAACCCTTTGCTTTGCTTTTTTGTTTTTTTGCTAAATGGGTAAATATTTTTGGTGTGGTTTAAATCATAATTGAGTACTGTTATTAAAATTGTATTTTACTACAACATTTTGATAGATTTTCATGGATTTTTTTTATTAAACGAAAGTATTTCTCGGAAGAGATTATTGAGATTTTAAAAAATATAGAGCTCACAGTAAAATATTATTTTTCATATTTTCTGAAAATATTGCGTAATAAATCATCTAGACCAAGAAAAACTAAATGTGCATATCATGAATCGTACTAAAAATAAGTATAGAAAGTAATACTATGTGAAAGTATTAGAATTTTTGTATTGTAAAGGTTGTATTATTCTATACATATTTCACAATAATCTTCAAGAAAAATATGGTGTACAATTCAAGCATCACTTAGCATACAATTTAAATGCATAGAAAATTTTCAAATTATCGAAACGACAGTGAAAACCGAAAGTCTCTCCATACAATAAAACGCAATTCGTATACCCACCGTTCGTCTGGATGGCAAGCAGACAGAAATAAAAGCATCCTGGATATCCTTCGACTTCCTCCTCTCTCATTTTCAATATAAAAGTCCATTGAATTTCATAAGAAGTTTTCGCAGTGATTGCAGCCGCGTCGAGTTCGCTCCTCGGAATCGAACCGATAATTGAAAACGAAAGAGCATGCCGTTTTCTTCTCGGAGATTCTATAATACATAGAGACTATTATTACACCGTGGATACCACAAATACTATAACCTTATCCTTAGATATTGCAGTCTCTGTTGCTTTCGAGGCTTTTGTGTATCTCTTTGCGCGGTACTTACGGTCGACACAAATCCGACTGAGAACAAAGCTGATTCGACGCTTTTCTTTTAAGTTTTTTTTAATCGTTTTATATCGCAACGTAGTGGATTCGGTTCGAATTACTTGCAATAAAATGTAGAATGTAAGATTGCTTGGACATAAAGATTCGGTTCCATTGCGTATAATAAAATTTAAAGGTTGAAATTTTGAAAAAACTTGAAAATAATATGGTGCTTTCAATTTTTTTCAGCTATGAAATAGTGACACAATTTCAAAACTTTTTCTCGTTCTAAATAAAAACACATCATTCCCACCGAAATTACTGTCTTTTTCATCAAAAACTACTAAGAGACCACATAAAAAATTCAAACGCTCAACAAGTTTCACATTTTCGCAGCAATCCACCCTCGCGTTTGTGCACCATTTCAATTTCCCTCGAATTTATTTTTTTCTATCCGTTTCTTCGACTGAAAATTTGCTAAATATTTCAGCAGCAGCTCGGCGTGAGCAGTTAGGAGAAATTTATAGGTAAACTTGTCCGGAGGACCTCAAGGGCCGAACTTTGGCGTTTTCGGCCTCTCCTCCCTCAGAAGGCTGTCACTTGCAATAGTTTGACATTTATCTCAATTCCATATTTTCGACTCGCAGCCAAAATTTCCACCCCCCAATATAGCCTTCGTCCCTTTCTGTCGTTTGCGATACCGATGGTGAACTGTCGTTTTTGCCCCGTAGGCGTATATAAGGCTTGTACCCTAAAATGTTCTGTGCGTTGTAAATCCGAGTGAAATTGTGTATTATTTTATTTTTTTATTCAATTTTGATTGTTGGACATATTTATAATAATCGATCATTTTACTATTCTCAGAAAATTATATATGAAAAAAAAAACAGAACTATAGACATTATCGACCATTTAATTACAATGAGATAATATAATATGCTCTCATTATACCTGGATGTAAAAAGCATATTTTCAGCGATAAAGGTTTTGTTTTTAAGTGTTCCACATATGTTGTATAAAGCATGTATTACGTTTTGGAAAGTTTTCAAAAATTATGGCTGAAGTTAAAATGTACACTTTTACAAAGTAAAATATTGCATATTTTAATATTATATATATTTTTACATCCATTAAAAATTCAATATGTTTCCAAATATAAATAAAAATTTATTTGATTGAATTCATCGATACATCTGTTTGACATGAAAATCTCGTTCATATGTATGGGGAAAACGCATCTAGACCACAAATTTAAAGTCACCCGTTCGGGGAAAAACCCCATACGTTTGTCTGTACAAAATCGAAACACACCTCAGACGACCCTCGTCTTCGAGATAAAAGCGGTTTCGATTTTCGAATCGAAAACCATTTCGTCGATTGCACGCACTTTCATATGCAGCTTGCACAATACCCACCCATCTTCCCCTATCTTTAGCCCCTGGAAAATATATAGATGTGAAACCGCACAACAAAACACGCGATAAAGATATAAGGTTTACAGCTATATTCTTGACTTGGTATTTGAATTTTTGTTTCAAATATACATTTTCAACATTAACATTTTTTTATAGAATTTAAGATTCTTAAAGAAACCTTAAAGAACGTATACAATTTTCAAAAAA
The DNA here is from genome assembly GCA_024721215.1 of Cheumatopsyche charites. NCBI lineage: Eukaryota > Metazoa > Arthropoda > Insecta > Trichoptera > Hydropsychidae > Cheumatopsyche > Cheumatopsyche charites. The sequence goes on from CM045580.1 coordinate 9,578,869, forward strand.
ATATTCAAATATATGGGTCTTTTTTGCAAATCAAATTTTGCATTTATTTATGTAAATAAAAATTTTTGAAACTATTTTTTAATGTATGTATGTATGTATTTGTGAATTTTTCCGAACAATTGTGGTAGCGGAAAATCAATATTTTTATATCTCTTCATTGAAAGTTGTTGTCAATGAAAGTTCCCTAAATAATCACTGTTTCTTTCATCGACTTATTCAAGTCAGTATTTATATATAGAAACTTCTCAAAAAGCATTTTCATTGAAAATTGAAAAATTTACCTTAATTTCTATTCATTTTTTATCAAAATTATCATCGATAACAAATATCTACCTACATTGAACTATATCCAACTAGAAGGCACAGAAAAATTGATTTTTCTTTATGGCTAATCTCCAAACAGTTTTTCCAACTACGTAGAAAAGTTATTTTAAATACCCTTTTCATATTAAAATAAAATTTCACTGTAAAATATTGTTTAATTTTCATTCTTGAATAGAATTTGGCAAAGAAAGACCTTCATATTATGAGCAGAATTTTCACATAGTTCAAAAGTGAAAAATATATTTAAACATTCTGAAAAAAATTCGTCAACCCAATTACATATTTATTTGTGTAAAACAAGCAAAAATTACTCAAAATCATCTCGTTTTCGTTCACGCAATAAATTGCGAGAGCCGAATTCGCATCCCCTTGCACAAAAGTGGGCACACTCGCTTATTGTACCAAGGCTCGCGTGCAAAACGGACCTCCCCAACCATAGCCCAACCATAGCCCAACCCCATACCAACCCCATACGATGGCCGACCCTCAACAAAACGTTTTTATCTGCCCTTATTTATTGTAATTCCGGCGGCCCTCTCGGGGTGCGTCGACATGTGAGGGAAAAGCGGAGGTTTTTCCGCGAGAGGTAATCGCGGAAAAACACAATGGACGTCGAATAATGCGCTCGGAACGATTCTCTTCTCTTTCTCTTCACAATGCTCGATTCGTTTTTAGTTGGTCGTTTTATTTTTGTATTATTTCATATTTGCCTCGAATGAAAATTTTTATATTTATTGCGTCCGTGAGGTGTTCGAGTGTGTGAGGTTTTTCTTTGCGTTTAAGGGTAGAGTGGTTGTGTTTTAGTACAATATTTTGTTGGGGATTGTTTTATTTGGTTTTGTACATGTTCGGATCGAAAAAATAACATGTAATAATATAGTTTTTAAAAAATTTGAAGTTTTGAGATTTCGATACATTTTCATCAATAAATACATATTTTTGATGATTAATGAATACAATTAAATATACCTACATATATTAAAAATGATTTTCAGAAAATGTATCCAAATTCGTTCGTCTTTTAAATTATTATTACACTATTGGAATAACTCACTTGTGATTATTTTCACGAATTTATTCATGTTATTCATTCATTCATTCATTCGTATAAAAAAAATGTACAGTCTATTTGAATTTTTGTAAAATTTTATGTGAAACTTTTCATCAATTCAATTTAGTGAAAGAATAATTTAATGGTTCTTAATATTATAAAAAAATATCACTAACAAACAGATTTTTTCCAAAATTTAAATGAAACTTATTATCACACTCACCCAATAAACAAAGAGACGTTTACACAACACAACATTTAATAGAATATTTCACCAGAATATTCAGGCATCGTTTTACTAAAGTCGACTCGATTACAATGTACCGTCCGTTTATAATATAATTTCCGGACTGTCTTTGATCTTCTGCCCCATTGTGAGCTTCGAACGCAAAACGGTCCTCGTCCCGAAGGAAAATTTGCTGGAAAATTTAAGCAGTTTAGAATATATCATCGGAAAAACTATAAAACAACGGAAACTCGTAAAGCGTAATCCTTAATCGCATCGTGCGCGCTTTTCCGAGTGGCTCGTTCACTCGCAAACGCGATATATCATTAGTCTAACTTTCTTTCAATTTTTTCCCTTCAGGTTTTTATTCTTATATTTTTTGTCATTATTTATAACCGTTCCGCTTTTTCCCAAATTAGTTTTTGAAAAAAAATCTAATGTGGTCCCTAAAAAACTATTATTAATTCAAAATAAACGCTTGTTTGTGAAAATTTTAAATGCGTTAAATAATTTGCTTCGTTTAATTAGTTAGAAAAACTATTTCACCTTATCGAAAAGCAACTTACATGAAAGCTTACACGAAAAGAACTGCGTACCTTCCGGAAAAACTCGAATAATAATGTATGGGCGACGCGTACCGTGGAACGAGATGGGAAAACTCGAACGAAGGGACGCGGAAAACCCTCCTGTGCCCTTATTCGTGCCCTCAACAACCTTTTTCTACCACGATTATTGATTACAACTAAAACCACCCTATTCGGAAAACGTTTTGAACGAAAACTCATTTGACAATTAGTGACTGTGAGTGCAATCGTTGCTTCGCATCCGACGCCAATTTTCCTAGCGAAAAGTCTTCTTAAATCAATTTTTTGAGAGACGATGGTATTTTATTAGAAAAATAAATAGCTTTGTATAAAGCATCAGTGCATACCATTTCGGGTTTCAGTATACTCGTAATGCTGGGTTAGAACCCTGGCAAGAGACACGCATCTATTTTCTTTATTGATATGATATCTCAATGGATGAATTTGCAGTTATTACATAGGCTTTTTTGTAGGTCGTTCAAAGGAGAGTTTATGTGTATTTTTATCGTTTCAGTTGCATGTCTCAATTGTCGCTCGGGATCGCTAGGTTTTCGCATGAGCTAACATACGAGCTTACGTTGCATTATAAATCATGGGCTTTTACGCTGTAGGAGCTTTCCGCGTATCGTTTTTTCATCGTTCTGCTCGAAAGTTGTGAGACTTGACGTTTTTACGCGATTCCTCTTTGTTTTTTTACGATTACACTTTTAAGTATTTGCTGTAACCGTATGAAATGATTATCAGTATCATGAATATATGAAGCATATCAAGATAGTTAATTCGAACCTTTTAATCGCTAAAAATATGTATGAAAGTACACACATTACAACGATTATAACTCCATACTAAAAAAGTTTCTGCCGATAGTATGCGTATAGCAGTAAAAGTTATGACTGACATAAAACATGCAACATTTCACAAATCCGATCGCAAATCTCACCATTTTTTTCCACAACCGCAGCATCCAGGTACGGAAAAGCGTCCCCTCGACAACGACGAAAACATAACTTCCCACATCGCATTCGACCATCAAATTGTTTCCACTGGTTTTACACGGTACCTCGTACAACGCGCTTATCTACTAATGGACACAGACGCCCCACGACCCGATGCACTATTACGACCGACATCCAACATCCATCGCAAGCACCCCAACCCCGGAAAATCCGAAATAACAAAGCGATAATTTTCGTGGCAGTTCACCCCCTTGGTTTTTCCGCGGAAAATTTATCGTCTCTCGAGTGGCGCCCCGCAGTCGTCGAATGCGGGGAAAATTCGCATAGTGCAACCCTACATACGTAAAAGTGGTGAAAATGCGCCGGAAAAGTTGGCCGTGTGGAGATTAGCCAAAAGTCATATACGTGTGTAATATATTTGTCGGAAAGGCAGTGATGCATTTTTTTTTACATAAAACTTAGTTTTAGTTTATTTTTTGCGATTTTAATTTGGTTTTGGAGCGTTTATATCTTTCTATATGTACGATAGTCTGATTTATATATCACAAATCTGTTTTCTTTGCAATTTGAATTCAAATCTCGTTCCAAAAGTGTTCATAATAAATAAAATGCTAATAATCCAGAAATTATTGGCCAACTATACATTTTTTTCCGCAGTTGTAATCCGATTTGTAAAATACAAGTACATATTAATCATATACCTCAAAAGTATTATATTCAGAATAAATACTCAACAGGCTGTATTCATGATCTTTTATAAGTACAGTAGATTATTTATTCCTATTTATAAAAGAAAAAAATAAATGTATTAGTGTGTATTATTCTTCTGCGAAAATCCGCGTACTTCCGCGAAACTTTTTTATAACGCTTCAACTTTATGTATGGAATATTCAGTCTTTATACATGAGTATTCATGATTCTGTCGAATGCGTACACTTTTCTCTTTTTTTATTATATCTTTTTCGAGCCTTCTTCGAGATGAAATGTGTGACCTTTAAAAAGGAACCCACTTACCTTTTCTAAATGTTTGCTGTGGGTGATATTAAATCCTTCTGAGAAAAATATTACGGAATAAATGAAGCTCGCGATTCACCAACACCAACTTAGAATAAAAGCACGAAAATAAAAAAATCGCCATTCAGAATAAGTCCTTAAAGAAGTGAAAAGATATTTCCTTTATTTTTTTATGCTCTCAAAGCAAAAAAAGCCAGACTACAATCACACAAAATTCCGGAGTATGTACATTTCTGAAATATCGATAAATAAACGAATGAATTGAAATGCGAGAGCTGATATTTTTTTCAGCAAATATTCACATCAATCATTCCATTATTTTTTCGATTAACTTTTTTTTTATTTTACCGTTTCCTCTGTTAAATGTTTTATATTTCAATTCATTCATTGATATTTTTCTTTTCATTAATAATAAAAATATCGGAAAATTCCAAAAGGTAGTGTTATATATTTTCTTATTCTTGCTTTTCGCTGGGGAATATTTTATGCAAATTTACAATGCGGAATTAAAACGGTTATATCTTAATTCAATTTGCGATTTTTAGAAAAAAAAACGAGTCTGTGCGCCAGGTGCTTTGTTTTATCGCGCGATATTAAAATTAAAAGAAGCACAGGTGATTCGTGGGTTGGGAAGAATTTCCTTTTATTTTATCGCCGATAAATAGGGGAACTTTTAATTAATCGAATTTTTTAATCAATTTATACACATACACACAATATACGAATTTGACTTAAATATTTCTCTTCATATTATTTAATATAATTATATAATCGAAACATGAAATTTAGAATGAGCACAAACGTTCTTCAATTTGTTCGTATGAAAGAATTAATTTTAGTGTATATGTTTGTGTATGCCGAGTCAAACTTCTGTCTCATCGTAATGCTGAATTGATCTTAGCAAGTTTTTCATTATGCTTGTCTTAAAGGTAAAATGTTTGATTAATAATAGTGTTGATTTAACATATGACGAAACTATTCCTTTAAATGAATTTACCACTTGGAATTCAACTAAATTCAGCACCATCTTTCATGAGCTGAATCTACTCTTATCGTTGATAATATCAAAAGTAACGATTCTACTGTTTTACTGTTAAATGATACATTTTTAGATTTTTCACGAAACTCACCTGACTTTTGATGAAAATTGCGATTTTCCCTGGGAATTTCCCCATATCCCACCGGCCATAAGCAATTGTGCATGACGTGTGCGCCAAGTTGCGAACAAACAAAGCCTCTCTAGTGGCACTAATTTGTTGTTCCTCGGATATCCCGTATTAAAACCGCTAATCTGATAACGGGTGCCGCTCGTTATTAAAACGTCCCGCATGCACTCGCCCCTAGCTTTTCCCCATGGCTTCCCCATGGATATATTCATTTGCGCTCAGAATTTATATTCGTATTTGTGCACGGATACAGGATGTGTATGTGCTCTTCTCTAGGAAGGCCGTAACGTCGCTAGTTCCGCAATAAAAGCCGGAAAAGCCGGAAAAACGGCTCGGCTGTATATTGCGCTTTTCATCGAAACGCTTTTCGTTCGTTGAAATGGTGATGTTTTTTAGCGTGAAATTTTATTTTCAAATGCGATTGAAGCTTTCGGACAGAATTATCGATGGAATACAATGTCGGAAAAATGATGCGATTCATAAAAACACAATTTGTTAATGGATCGTAAACGCACCGATAAACAACGTGTAAAACATCGAAACGAAACAAAAAAACGACCATAATAAAAATTTATGTTCGCCATTACGCTAGCCGGGAATAAAACTGAAAAAAATTACAAATAAAACGCGTATAAAACTCTCGACAATTCCGTTTTAATTGTTCCGGTCGCGAAAGTTAGCAAAACTCATTTTCCGACGAATGTATTGTATGCATGTGTTCGCATACTGTTTTACAAAGTGCACGAATTCAATTACCATTGCAATATTTCAGTGACACATTATGAACTTTTCCGCAACTGCGAAACGCTATTATTATTATTTCAAAATGCTTTTCGGCTTTTCTGGATAGATGGGGATTTTGAGTTTTTATTTTCCGCTCGCGGTGGAATTTTCCGACGTCGGAAAATATGGAAAAGAGATAATGCAGCGTCCGGGGAACAATTACCGAACGCTGTACGTACAAAATGTATGAGCAATGTGGAAATGAACGTTTTTCATAACGAACCTTCGAACGTTTCATAAATTTTGATGCGTCGCATAAAATTTTGACGTTTTTAATAATTTCATCGAATTTATTGGTGCAAAAATCGTTTAAACAGTGATAGCATACAAATTGAATAGAAAATATTTCAATATTGCATTTCGAAATTTGATGAGACTTTTATTGCGACACATGTAATTTAACTTACTTATGAAATTTTTCGACATAAACTGATATTAATAATATGTTCTTTCTAAATTTTGAAATTAAAAAACATTTAAATTTTATTTTCTTAAACAAATTCATTACAAATACAATTTAAATGTATGTCATATAAAAATAATTTAAACAGTTGGTAGAATAACTTATGCTAGATTATACTTATGTTCACTAACTCACGTTGCATTCAATTAATTTAACAATATTTACGTAATAAGTATATATATCTAGATACCAATAAAAAATTACAAGTAAGAACTTTATGAGAATAAGAAAAACTATTTAAGTGTACGTTTTCATTTATATATTACATATTCAGTAACAAATTTAACACTCTCTCGAATATAATTAATGCGTTAACAAATACGCCTTTCGCGCTTAAAGCGTCAGCAATAATTAAAGTATTGAATATCGCTATTATTCACGGAAAATCGTTTGAAACGTTACGCTCAAACGTAAACCGAAGGCTCTTAGCCAGTTTAAACGCACAAATCGATACACAAAACGTACACATTGTACATTTATTCGAAGGGAAAACTTCCCTCTTATCGACGCACTCCTAAGTCCTGGCCGGGAAAACCAGCGGAGTTTTCCTCGATTTTCCGCGCTCTTTTTTTCTCATCTGAGGCCGAATTCTTCGCAGGCTATTACTTTTAATGAAATATTTTGTATGCGAAAAATAGGACGCGGTGTTCATAACTCGGCATTCAAATGAAATGATAAGTTCGGTAAGGGAGGAGAGCTACTCATTAGGCCAATCGCCTGTGCGTTCGGGCGAGATATGGTGAGGGGGGTGAGGAGGGGAAAATGCGAAGATTCAGCGATTTACAACATTTTTATAACGTGCCTATTTTATTTTTCAAGTTAAATATCAATATGAGCTTTTATTTCATACTTCAAAACGTTTGGGATTAGTTCAAGATATTAAGGATTTTCAATTAAAATATTTATACAAAATTACCGAAATGTAAACAAGGAGTTAATTTTTTTTTTGTGAAATATTACATAGGATCGTTTATATGTAATCATCCGCTATTTTCCTATGTATTTCGACTTAATTTATCAACCTAGTTTATCGAAAATATCGTTTTTTATTAATAAATTTTAACGATACAAAAACCTTTTCTAGTGTGCATAAAATAACTTTGAAAAGTTTTGTTGAAAGCAGACTTACAGTTTAAGAGAACATAGATTACTAAACGCAGCTAAAAGTTGATTTTTGTTGCATAAAAATGGAATAATTTTATTAGTGATAAAGTTATCTCGATAATTAAATATAAACTTCAAAACTGTTTCTGTGAATGTTTATAATATGAATTACAAACATAAAATTAATTTATACATAATCATTCTTCAAACTCCATCAAAAACTTTTTCATACGGAAATAACCCCGATCCAACATCAGACGCAACATAAACAACCTAATATCGATAATTCGCTTAGTGTTAGATTTACAACCCCTGCATCTTATAAGGGATGAGATCCAAGACGAGAAACGGGGACGATGTCGGGGGGAGGCTGGGGATGTGTTTCCCTGATTTCGCCCGGCAGACTAACTCGGCTCATTCAGTTTAAGTAACTTAACTCTGTTTCCTCGTATTTTCACGTGTCTCATCTGCGCGGGATTTGCTCCTAACGCGAGGGACACGGGACGAAAGGGACACGGGACTGAAAAAGGCGATACGAGGGAAACGTGTTCGGGACAAATCCCGGGAAAATTGCCGATACGTCAAAAATGCTAAGCCGAAGCATACTGTTGAGATGCGACTAAATAAACGATCTGAATTTTGTTTATAAAATGTTGAAATCGTATAATTAATAATTAAGTTATACATTCATTTTTTTCCACTCAAAGTGGAATTAATTATGGATACTTGAAAAAATTGATGATTTTCATTTTTACTGTTTTGAAAAAAAAATTACTATATTGGATTAGTTTCTTTAATATAATATTTCTAAATAATGAGAAAATACGATTTATAATAATGCACAAATATTTAGATCGATTAAAAAAAAGAAATATTTACCGAATTTCAGTGTCCAACATTGAAAAAAAACTTGGTTTTAAATTAGATAGACGTATGAAATATGTATTTTAATATTAAATTAAAATTTTAATCAAAATGTGTAAATTTAATTTGTGCCGATGCATTGAAAAAACATCATAAATAATGAGAACAGAAAAAATAAATAAATTCCAAATGAGACAAAGAGAAACTGTTTACATTATCGATGTCGAAGAAAATTGCGTTTTCCCCCCGTTGAAAAAACAAACGAAGCTTAGTACTTCTCTCGCTCGGTGTGAAAAAAAAATTCAGGTGATTTACAATGTAACTATTTAATTTTCGATTTTCGCCGCGAAAACAAACCAATTTTTCTTCTAGCCAATGACGTGTACGCCTTCGGTGCAAAGAAAAGCGATATTTAAACGGAAAAGCGAACCGAAATTTTCCAGCTCGAGGGCCGAAAGAATAATAATAAAAAAAAACACAATGGTAATTTGTCGTTTTTAAGCTGAAAATAATAAGACGCGAAAATAAGAGCGAATGAACTACTACTGTTCGAACTGAAAGTCTGAAAGTTTTGTGCAAGATGGAAAAAATCAAACGGCAACTCTGAAAGCGAGCATTTTAAATTAACTGAAATTTATCGCGTCAAATATTTTTCATGAATTACGGCAGTCGGAAATGAAATTATTTATTACTTAGCCCCTTCCATTTCATATTTTTCAAAGCGAATTTCCTTACATTTCTATAAATTTTTGAGTATGATAAATCTCACTTTAATGAATATTTGTTTGTTTGTCGCCGATATTACATTTTGATTTGTAACCTAATGAATTGAGTATTAATCATTCTACCATAAAATCAAATTTTATATTAAGAATAGCTTTAGTTAAAATTAAATATTTCAATTATAGGCTACGTTTGATAGCGTTTAAATGAAAACGTTCCATGAAATTTCGGATCCATTACATTGAAATGACATATTCACGCTCTGTATTGAACGTACGAATATTGGGGTAGGCAAAACCGAGTTTCTAAGAAGATAAATGATCTAGAGACGACCGCATTCAGCAAAATCTGATAGTAAAGCATTCGGTTGGGGAGTTTCTGTCGATACCTGAATGAGAAGTGTTTGAATACCCTAACATAAACCTACACGTTCAAGGTTTCGAATCGTATGTTTCAATTTATATCAAACTATGTTATATGAGAATAAAATATATTTTATTATTTTTAAGCATATTTTCCAATGTAAAAAAAGCTTTCGATTTTCCACGTATTTGATAAAATCATGTTACGTATCCTCATGGGTATATCTCACATTTTTCGTTGCGATATGAAAAAATCGTCATATTGTTTCACGTCTCATAGCAAAAATTGATCTTGTACGTTCACAAGAAAAATCTTTTTACCTGAAAAAATATATAAAAAATGCAACATCGTTTTCTCACATATGAACAATACCTTCGTGGATAGAGTAACTTTTCGTGTATTATGATGATAAACAGAGCTTAATCAGTAGAAATGTATGTTTTTTTATAAAATGTGTATGCATACTAACATTTGTGTACGCATTTGAAAATTATTTGTGGAATTGTGAAAACTTTATTAAATTAATTAAAACTTCAATTACATTCGATATTTTACATGCTTTGTAAACGTTAATATGTTAGGATAATAGAAAAATATTAAAATATGTTGAATTTGATATACAAAAAAAATAATTGCTTATTAAAACATATTCCACACAATATAAAAAAAATATTAAAAAATCATCCAACAAACGACACCGCATAAAAAAAATCATTCATATCCCACCGAGAGACCCTGTATATATATTTTTTTGCCTCGGCATACTTCTTCTCCCTTTCTAGTCCTCCATTTATTTCTTTTGTGCGCGTTCGAACCTGAGACTTATATAAATTCAAATTTTATTTCAACAAATAGCCCAAAGTGAAGCCTGCCTACCCACCTTCCCCTCACGGTTTACGTACACGTCGAAATCTACGTGTTATATATTATGTTCACGAAGGGGGTTCGTTCGGCCCTTTCCGAAAAATGTGGATGTGGATCTCTTTGTGAAAAGCAAATGTTTATTCGCATATTTGAAAACATGTCCCGGTAATATAATTTGAATTCGTTTGAGCTCGAGGAGAGTTTGCGCTCGGTTTCAATATACACTTCTTCCATATTGTCGCTACGCTTATAAAGTTGTGATTTTGTAATAATATAAGCTTTTTTTTTTTGTTTCAGGTATGTTCTGTTGTATTTTCGCTTTTGTCAAACTGTGAGTATTTTTGACTTTTATCATCTATGGTTAGAGTTGATTACGTTACTAAAATAAGCTACTATGTAATCATCATAAAGGAAGGATACCTAGCCGCTTTATAAATAGATGTAACTGTACCATTGTTTGGATAATTAGAGATGTAGTACAAAGGGGCATGCTTATTTTTTATCCTACTAGAAATTATTGCGTTTCTTGGTTTATGACTCGGATTTAGAGCGAGAAAGAAAATAATTTCTAGCTAGAGTTTGTCAAAGAAGTAAAGCGTTTCTTATTTCACATCTCTGCTAATAACCAAAGTGACACATATTTTCATAACTGTTCACACATGTTTCTAATTAGGCCATTATAATTAGAACCATATAATTAGAACCATTTAGTGAAATATTAAAATTATTCATTCATTATCAAAATATAACAAATATTCTAAAAAATATCAACAGAAAATAACTTGCTATTCTTGTTATAATCTGGAACTATACTAGACATCGCTATATCTAATTCTGAGATAGTATGCATAACTATCTATATAATGCATTTATTAATTATTATCCAGTTCTGTACTCGAATAAAACATTTTTCCTAAAATATTAGCTCACCTAAAATTAGATTGCCTAAAAATATTAAATAATTTCCGGACAGCACTCAAATTCTTCAACATCGTATAATATAAAACCTCTATACAAACACGGGGTAATGTCGAACACTGGAAAAAATAAAAAGGCAAAGTAAAAAGGTCACGTAGTCGTTTGAGAGAGGCATCTTCACGCATCGCGTCCCACCGAAATCTTCATTACGAATTCTTACTTTATTATGAATCCGTCTGCGACACACAAAAAGGGAAACCTATCTATCGAAGGGACATATTAAATTATTTTCAAAAACGAAAAGCTCGCCCACTTTTCTCTTACCGAGAAAAGCGTATCGTTTCGGAAAAGCTCGATTACGGATGTCGTTCCAAGGAGGGAAATAGAGAAATTTTCTTTTAGCGCGTGAACCATTGTCATTCGCACTTTTCTTTCTTCAATGTGTTTGTGGGGAAAAAAACGTTGAGAATTCTCCAAAGTGGTTCAAATGTAACCGATATCAACACTGGTCGTTGTATTGTATGTGTGTATCTTCATAGGTACCTAAAAATATTTCAAATTCTCAACTTTCCAGAGCGATTATGTACACATCTGGGATACATTATTACATTTTACAATTTATATTTAATATATTATTATAGCCAAACCGAAATAAATATAATGCACGGTCTACTCACGTTACGTAATTTTTTAAGTATTCTGACAGATATTTTGTATTTCATTTGCTTTCATAATACTTACTATATACAATCAACTCCATAGTCCATATAGTTTCTAGCAACGTTAAGTCATAGAAACTTGCGAAAAATATTTTCTTTAATGTATGATGTTTTTTGTATTAAAGATATATTTATGATGTGCGAATATGATCGAAAAAAAAGAACACGCCACTTTTTTAATAGGGAAGCTCGAAGGCTTAGTTCGTTCAAATCTCCACCATAGACTGAGCCATAGGCAATAATTCAAGCGGGGGATGATGAGGAGTGGAGGGAATCGGAAAATCTTTGCAAGAACTGTGGGGAAACATGGAAGAGGAGATATGGGTAGGGGGGGAGGGGGATAAAAAAAAGAAAATGTCCTTTTGTTATTCGTCGGAGGGAAAAATGGGGATGCTGGGGTCAGCGCTTTGATTCGCACGCGCCGGAAAACTGACGAATTTTCCCTAGTCGAGGAAAAAGGAAAAAATGGGAAATAAAAGTTTTTCATCGCGAAAATATAATAATAATAAAAAAAATGATTTTTTCCGTTCGATTTTCATATTCACTTCGACACCGCGTTAGATTTATCGCGTTTTAAGGGTAGTCGGAAAACAGTTGATTTGGCAACAAAAAATATTGTCAGAAAAAAAATTCTTTTCAGAAAACTTTTCCTAATCTCATTTACAAACTGAAATCGACGATTCGCAATATGCAGTGAAGATAAATTTTGACATTCTTGTTTGATAGCTTTGACCCTAAGAATATTATTTTTGACCATGACGGGAGACACATTTATTCAACACACAAAAACTTTATTCTCATCAGACAATATTAATCATTTTCAATGTGCTGATCACATGTATACGAATAAATAAATAAATCTATTCTAAAAGAGACACACATAGATATTACATCAAAAATCGATTCTACGATCACATTTCCCGTGCGAATTTATAAATCGTCTTCGATCCTTTCGTCACAAAGGGGAAAACCCTCCGTGGAAAATCGAGGCCAGAGACGATTGAAAATCCCGTTCGGAAAATCTGCACGCGGCAGACAGGTGGATATTTTTCCTATGGGGAGGGTCACCTCACGACCCATTACGCTTTTCAGCGGCGACCCCTCGTTAATTTTCCGTCGAACGGCTTCATTTGGCCAATTTTAATTGGGTCGTATCGTATAGGAACCCGACCCCAATTTTGGCCGCTTTTTCTTTATTTATTTTGCCTTTTTTTTCCAGAGGAAAAGCCGCTTTTCACCGGCTGCGCGTATTTAGGTTTTTCGACTTGTTTCGAGTCGATTTTTCCGTCGGTTCAATTAGGCGATTTTTCAAAAGTGAAAGGTCAAGGATTTAAGTTTTTTTTTCATTCGATAACTTATTATTTTTTCGATAATGAATTGAAAATAACATCTTTTTTATATCGGGAAATGCTTAAATAGGGGATGCCGTTGAACGAGCTGGGCGTTTCCGAACGACGCCGTTAATTCGAGTGCGATCGACGAGAGACGGAAATAAATTGTCTCTCGAACAAATGCAAAACACGAAAATAGAAAGGGAAAAGCGGAAAAACGGAAAATATTTTCTTTTCGGAAGGGGAATTTTCTCGCGTGCATCTATCCTTAATGCAAGTCGCATATTACATGCGTCAAGTGCATTCAAGTCTGAAACGTCTGAAATAATGATTTTGACATACATGTGAAATATACAAATCATATTGAATTTTCCATGTGGAAATATTATCAAACTTAAATATGACATTCCTTTAAACAAATTTAATAATCAGATTTTTTATTATGTTAGTTAAATTATTCGGTACTTGTGAAGTAGATATAATGAAAGTAGTTATATTTAATAATAGAACATTTTTTCAATGTATTCTATTTCAACAGTAAAACAATTTTAATAAAATAATGCCATCATGATAATATCGGTAGCTTATTTATAATGATATATTTTATATTTATCTATTAAAAAATAAGAGAGAAATTGAAAACGCGAATTTTCGAACGCGAACAGAAGTCTTCGACAATTTCCCCCAAAACGATTGTCAAAATTCAACATTCAACAAATAAAGCCATACCTGTGCACTTTTGCGAGTATGCATCGCATTATATACACATATAATATATTATGTACGAATGGGGTTCACTTGGTCCATCCGTCGAAGTTTCAGCTGAAGAAAACCTGTATCGGGTCCCCTCCTAGGTAGGGTACAGGGGTGCGCCGGTTTAATCGCATTAAAATTTTATCTCTTCATAAATATTGAATTAAAGGGATCCCCTGTTTTGCTTCTGGACCCGTTTTGTAATCCAGAGCGTCGAATTTCGCGAACGCCCTGTATTATTAAGTGAAGTGTTTGTATATCGCGGGCAGATTGGCTCGTGCACAAGTGCCATTGCTAGAATCACCCTATTTTCATACGATTTATAATAGATTTGTTTTTTTTTCCGCATATGTTTTGTATAATCATATATTTGGAATTTAGATTTTTTTTGTAAAAAATATTTTTACGGATTTTATTTCATGAATAAATCGATTTAGTTTCAGAATTAGTATCACTAGTGGATTTAACAATGAGATGTGGAAATGAAATTTGAATGAACATCGGTATTAAAAAAATTGACGCTTCTTAACGACGTTCGGTAGACTGAAATAGGTTGTATTAGTTTTTTCAGGCTAATTTAAATTAAATTAAGATTCAGGTAAGGTATGATCAGGTCATGTTTCATGCTAATATTTTCACAAGAAGGTACCGAATTTTCTTCACAATCACTTCATGTTATAATTTATTAAAAAATCTCAAAAAATTATATACTTTTATGTAGTTATTTGCAGTTTATGTGAAAAGTTGAGCAGTTATCACAAACTTATTTTACGAATCGACGATTATCCCAACCATCACATTACTTACCCTAAGAGTCACACCTTCCTTTCCTAAGCATGTCGATACCTAAGTGAAAATTTGAGTACTTTACAGATTCGCATCGAATATGTACCTATAAAATCAATAGCCACCCAGACTTGAATTTCCCCCAACTACGTAAGCGCAACATCTCAATTTCCCACTTACGATTAATCATCTTTCCTCTCGATCAATTTAAAAGACAAAAAAAAAACAAACCTCTAGAAAACCCCTCGAAACAAACAATCTATCAAAACACTTAATTGCACACACTAACACGGTGTACATTCAGAGTGTTTCCTTTGCGTGGCCGATCGCCATCTCGGGCAGCAGCGGCCCTTTTCCATCTTCAGAGAGCCCACCTGTCCACCTGTCAAGAGGGACTTCCTTTGTAACATCTTGCCGCGCTTTCCTCTCGAGGGCACGAAAAAACCTTCGGGTAAAAAGGAGATAGAGATAGGGGAAGAAGTTGCCTTACCTTTTTTTTTAACAGCCACCGTCTGCACTTCGCTCCTGACAACCTGTCGGATGACAGCCGCTCAAAGGTAGAAACTTTTTCGCGTCACTACCTGAACGAAACTTTTTTAATTTGTAAAGACACGAGCGTTCGTCTTTTGTGATTTTATTATATTGCTCTCGTCTTTTTTTATGTGTTTTTTCTTTCGAATTTGACGAGTGATTGGATTCATATTTTTGTAGATTTTTCAACAGTGTGTTTTTTGGCGACTTCCAGTTCGAATATTTAAATGATTTTTCATGTAGATATTTTATTTTTAGATGAAATATTGAAAAATATAATTGCTTTATTCATTGCTTAAAGTTAAAAAATATGTTACGTACTTATATACATATATATAAATATGTTGAAATACTTAATAACCAAAATTCGTGTGGGAACTACAATTATCTCCCCTTTAACTTCATATTTGTTTTACTTTTTGCACGTTTTATAATACAATATTCTGCACTCTCGACGAGTGGTTATTCATGTACGTATTTGCTAAAATAATACCTAGAATTCTTAGAGATTTCTATATTTTTGATTCTGAAACTTACAAAGATCTTATCTTTATTGAATTTTACAAAATTTCTATGCAGATTAAAGAAAATTTCTAACGATATTGAAATACAGGTATCTTCGATATCTTCGGAATAAAATGAAACGGCGTCGTCGTCTGATCGAAATTATTTCTCAAACTTAAATTTCCCGCAACTCGCAATTAAAGTACTAACCCCCGACTAATAATTCGGATACGGAGGACTCTGAAGAACTCGAAAATTCCATTAAAACGAAAGAGAAATAAGAAACTTTTGTGAGTATCCAAGTGTTCGGAGTCGCCTCCATTCAGATGTACTTCCCGTTCGATTTTCGATTTTAATTTTCCCTACTCTTGGTGCGAACTCGGATTTTAATTATGGCCAAATTTTAATATTGAAAAACCGAAGGTTTTATTCGTAATTTTTTATTCACCTCTCCACGATTTCTGCGTCCGGAAAAACCGTTGTTTGACTTCGAACCGAGTGGCAATTTTCTCCGAAAATTTGCGATGATTTTTCGACGTAATTAAAAAAGAAGCATTTTTCGATTATACGAATTCGCATTTTTTTCCACTTCGACATAAGAAAATCTGCTAAAAACGACCGAAAAATTGAGGTCGCTTTTCTCTCACCTTTCGTTTCAAAGAAACGATTTTCCAACGTTAAATTCGTTATCGCTTTTTGTTTCTTTTGAATAATTATCTTCGCTATATTTTTTTTCACTTTCAAACGTTTAATTCTGAATACGATTTGCATTTCAAATAAAATAAATTTACAACATTTTCATCAACTTTCATTCATAAATGAAAAAAAAAATTTGAATGTAATCAGAACTAGAACCGACTAGAGTCTGAATTCTTCAAAGACTCCACCCTGTCAAAAAGCCTCTTTTGTCTTTCGTATGAAATTTTAACTTTCACTCACATACACACGAGAAATTCCAGCATCTTTGATCTATGAATCCTCAGAGCTTTGAGGTGCCCACCGAAAGAGAGCACCCATATAAAATTCCTAACCGAAACTGGAGAATCGACGAAATGGGGAAGTGCGACTTTGCATACGCGTCGATTGCTTATTCCTCGCGCGAACAGAAGAAAACTTAAGGGGATCATCGACATGGGAAATACGAAATAAAGCGGAGACGGATATGGGAGCAAGATGGGGGCACCTCGGACATTCGGAACTAAGGAGGGTCGGTTGGAAAGTTCGCCGTGCAAATATTTTATCTTTCTTTTTCGAGCTGTACTCGTATTTGCATATAAAACAAGGCGGGCCCTTTGAACGATTACCGCCGGTACGGATAAGCGTGCACGTTCGACTTTTGAAATATTATTTTGTACGGTGGTTTTTCTCGGATGTAGGAAAATTTTGCTCTTTTCGCTCCATGAGTATGAGGAGTTTTTTTTTTACGTCGCGATTTTTGTGTGTGCTTGTGTATTATTGACCTCAAGTGGCAGAGTTTGCTCAAAGTCTCAATATATATTCGTAAGTGAACAAATAGCAACGGTTTTATATCAGTATTGAAAGGATATATTTTTAAGTATCATTTCTACTGTACATTATAATCTATAGAAAGCTGTTCAAGATTCTCACCATGAGTAGATTTGAATCTAGAATAATAAATTTTCGCTAGTTCAATTAATGAATGTATTGTAAATTTGAATTCAAATCAATCGACATGAATATTCAAAAGAAACAATTAAGGGCCGATTTTTTACCTTTGGTTTGAGAATAAAATGATTTTAAGCTACATGCGCTCCCTCCAACTATGAGCTGTCAAAACAGCTCCTTAAAGAGAAAGACATACTACAATTCGTACAAGAATACATACACCCATCTCTTTCCCCTAGATTTTGACAGTCGGTTGCTGGAAAACGGCGTGTAATTTAAAATCGTTTTATTATCAAACCAGAGGTGAAAAGACTGACCCTAAGAATATATTCAGCCTAAAAAATTGACCTGTAACTTTTCCATGAATCGAATTTAAACATCGTAGATTTCAACTCAGGATTACTCTATTGCATGTACTACGGCTCACCATCCACATATCACACATCACTTTTTATGACGAACACTTAACTAAATAACCTAATTAAAAACTCCCAAACACGTGTTTAGCAAACTGAGCATACAGCAATACAAACTCGAAGCATTTCCACGAAGCCAAATGAAAAAGTGGCTCGCTTGAGCACACCCGATATGAGAGAGGCAAACGCCACATAATTCTCGGATAAAACACTTTGTGAGCTTTTAGTGCACGCGTACGTGTGCTGTGTGCTACTAACGATACTGTTGCAGCTTTTGAGCTTTAAATCGCCGGACTTTCTGTCTACAGAATGAGTCAAAAAAAAAATACATATTACAGCCAGAAGTGCACCGTTTTACCGCGTCGTAGACGCAAATTACGACGGCTTTTACGAGCGGAACTTTTCGAATATACACAACTAGCTAATGATGTAATGAAAACGATTCTTACGTGTGCTTAAATGTTTTGAGTACATTTTCGAACAAATTATATTTATACAGTATACGTTTCATTCAGTATCAATACCAATGTACTTTTCAGTTTGAGTTTTCCGGAACAATTATGTATTAGTACGATCGAGTTGTAATTTTTGTAAATATCATTTATTTGTATCTGATGAGAGTATAGTTTTTGTTGTGAGAATTTCTACTATTTTCAATAACTTTAATACATAATTAAGTACATATTGATACAATAAGTACGTAATATTATATGATGACTGAATAACATGAAGGTTACGAGTGACAATTTTTATCGAAATTGAATTAAGTACAGAAAATGATTCTGTATCACATACGGAACTATTTGTCCCTTTGTGCTATTCATTCGTCATATATTACAGACAGACTAACGAATTAGAGTTATTATTATGTATACCATAGTGATTTTTATATGTCTAGAAGTGTGCCGGGAATTCTATGAATTTTCAAGAAATCAGAATCACTCATTAAATAGGATTTTTACAGAAAAAAAATGGATATTTTAATCCGAAACTCTCTCCCTTTTTCCGAGATAAAATTAATCTTGAGCAATATAAACCCTAGAAAGGAAACCGAGATAAAAGAAAGCACAAAAAGGGAGGCTGCACCTCGGTGGAAAAACTTTATATCGCTTTGCGATGCATTAGTCATGATTTTCCTAGACGCGCTTTCCTTCGGGGGAGACTTGAACACTTGCCACCCATAAAACGCCGTGGATCCGATGGGGTTCGACTTCGCAGTAACATTATTACGCTCGTGTACTGCGTATTTTCTACTTATTTTACACGAAACGGTATGTTTATGCGTCGCGTGTGCATTTCTGGTCGGAAAATTCGCGGTCGCAAGTGCACTCGTGTATAAAAATTGCATTATTTACGTTTGCGTTTAGGCGAACGCCTTGGGCTGAAATTGTGTTTGTTGCGCTCGTAAACGACCCTAAGTTGGAAATATGTCGTGTTGTATGTTGAATTATTCTCTGTAATATATTTTTGAATTTTTATTACGTGCTTTTCACGTGAAAATGTGTGGATTTTTGATTCAAATGAATATATTTCAACTCATATACCAGAACTATATTTTTTCTTAACTGTCAAAATCAAATTAAAACCGTTTTTAAATGAAAAAATCATCTCATGGGCTCGATTTTTTTCACACATCGGAAGGGAAAGGATCTTTATTGGTCATAGATATCACTAAAAATCGATCAATTTTGTATACTTTTACAAAATGGGGATTCTTTTTGAGGAACCATTTTTCGAAAAATCAAATTGAAACTTCTTTCGGAGCAATAAAAAAAACTACCAAGCATTAAAGAAAAATGACAAACAACTTTCGCATGAATCTTAAATATTCGAATTCAACAATACAAACAACAAACAAACTAATATAACAATTTTCTATTGACTAGATATGCCATATTGAAACATTATTTAAATAAAATATGCTAACATATCATATCCTGGCTCGGCATAAGCAGCTCTAGAGACAGAGTGCATCTCGGATACATAGATTCACTTTGCGACTTTTACGACTTCGAATCGACACCACAAAAATAACAGAGAAAGCGATCGCTGTTGCACTCTTGGTCCAGGAAATGCATCAAATCTCCAGCGCAGCAGCCATTTCCGCAAGAGGTTATATCCACGCCTTGTGCTGTTTTATATGACGACTCAAAACGCCAAGAGGTACTAGTGTCTTTGTGGGGAATTCGTGAAAAGCGCATATTAAGTTGAACATGTACCTACATAGATATATGCATTGGGAGAAGGTTGAGTGATTTGATGATACATCTTGGCACACGTTTCAAATTCGTTTATATCCTTTTGCCACCAAATATTTACATGAGTGTGCATAAAAGCGATTTCTGTACATAACTCAATTTCGGCGAAAATGTCGCTTATACCCCTTTGCCTTTTCAGTCGCCATATGTATGCACTCTATCCTACCGCACAATGCACTGAGCCTTTGTGCTTTGTATTACACACGGTGTTTCAAAATGCGTCATGTAATATACCCATACTTCATAAGCATTAGCGAATATTTTTATTTTTCATTTATATGTGTATTAGATATGCATTACCTTCTAATATAAATATTGAGTTAAATAGAACAATGTTTGTATCAATGTGTTCAACAATGTATCTTTCAATTTTTTTAATTCATTTGTTGATTGATTCCTTCTAAAACAGATATCAATGATTAAAATTCAGATTACAATTTAATATGCACATGATATTTTAGATATATTCCTTTTTTTAAAAACAAATATATATTTAAATTATCTTTCTAGGATTCAAAGAAGATCACGATGTATGTATGAGTATCTACTATATAAGTAATGTGTATAGGAGCTATATGTGAACGATACGACAGGAAGCTCTTAAAGTGATTATTTCGTAAAAAGTTCGTATTTAGTGGTTTTCCGTTAGCCGACCCCCAGGATTCGGAAGTCGTTAACGACCGAGCTTAGAAAGTTTGATTGAATGACCGACGGTGTTTGGTTAACTTTTTAACTGTTCGTTTTACAATCTGTTCGATTTAATTTATCGTACTGCCGTTGTTTGCCCGGCCGTTTTTATTTTTCCCAACTTTTTACAGATCCGTTACCGAAGTGTTTTCCCTAGTTAAGTATTTGGTTTTTTAAAAAATACAGTTTTCGAAAATAAAGTTTTTCACGTAGAAATTTTTACTATTTCAAATTTATATTAAAATATTTTATTATAATACAATAAAATGAAACATATTATCAATTCAAATCATATATCGAGTTTATTCGGTATAAAGAAAATTAATTTTCAAATGTATTCGAACAGAAATTGCTATTCAAATATTCAATGAAATTTTCTACATATCATATTATTTCTCATATACATTTTTCTACATACATATGTATCGAATCGCATTTCATGAAAATTCACAAAAAAAATTATCTCGCTCCGAATCCGCACCGACGAAAATACATCAAAACAACCATAAAAAGCCGAATTCAAAAACGGCAACGATAACAATTACTAAAGCCCATTCAACTCGAGAAGGACCCGCGGAAAAAAAATTTTTTTTCGTCCAAAAATAAAATTTAACTTTTCACCGTCGTAAAGCGTTCGAGTTTTCACGTCGTGCTCAGAACCCGGCCAAGTCGCATAATGGCGACGGAAGGAGCTTCTGAGGACGAAAAGAAGTGCACAGCAGTAAAAATGTTATGGGAGACCCGAGATCGGCTCATTTCCTATGAAACCAACCCCTAACGATCCCCCTTATACTCACGAAAACCATCCCACAACTCCCCCATCTCTCCAGTACCGAAAAAGGGACAGCTGCATCCCGAACTGCAAGGAAAAATAGCTCCAATTAATCATAGCGTTGTTTTAAGTCCTATTTACCCCCAGTCTCCCCCGGGGGGTAATTTTGGGTGGATTTTTTTTCGGGGCAGAGTTTACGCTTAATAAAGTCTTCCTGCGGTCTTTACATTTAGCGCGAGATGAATTTTTTTTTTCGGGGGGTGGGATTTAATGTATAAAAATGCAGAGATTATAGGGTAATTTTTAATAATGAGGTTTTAAATAATTAATTAATCGAGACGTCGTCTTCAATAACGGGAAAAGTCGGTTTCGTTGAAAAACATCGTTTGCGAAGCGTTTATTATTTTAAATAGATATTTTCTCTTCGGGCTTATGCGGCGAACTCACTTTTGCAAAGAGTGAAATTTATCGTTGTTGCTCTCTCTCTGAATTCTCTAAGTTTTTCTATTGCTTTACACAACGCATTACAATGGAACGACTTGTTTTTCGCATAATACTGAAAATAGGGAAAACAAGAGTCATACTGGCGCAATACATTTTCAGTATGTTTTCTTATTCTGTTTTACAACTTTTAGAGTCTGGACCGTTTTACGTGTCTGCGATATTTCAAAAATGTAGCTTTGTCAAACAATATTTCTAGAAGAATGCATACGTGTTCTGCAATATAAAAAAAAAATCTATCAAATCATCATTTTACGTAATAGTCGATAAAAGTGAGCGTAAAGACCACTTTAAAAAAGACCGTTAACATTCGAAACGACTCGAACGCACTTAAATCCCTTAAACCCCATCCGAGGACAAAAATAAATCACTTTACCATCGATATACCCGTATATACCATTAAAGCGCGATTTTTCCTTACATCGGCACTAGATTTACCGAGTTATCGGATCGCAATAAAACCCAGCGAAACCCAACTCGCACATAAGTGCAAAACACTAAGAGGCGTAATGTTATCATCGAACCAATGTAAGCCTTTCTTTAAGACCGTACTTTTATTGCGTAGAGAATCTTTTGTATTAAAACTTTATAAAGCACACCGATGTTATATTTGGCGCAGTCAAAAGAATATAAACCTATACTTTCAAATAGATTATACTTTTAATTAATTTAAACGATCTTGACATACTTGTGTACATTATATTGCAATGAAAATAAGAATCAGTATTTAATATATTTATAATTATATATATTTAAGTAATAGTTTGTATAGAGTGAAAATTTTCATCTTATTTATATTCATTCAGAGTAAATACATTTAAAATACATTCTATCGACAATACATTTGACGCCTGAAAAGGTCAAGGGCTGCAAGTGATATTATTGCCAAAATTAAGTACAGGAATTGCTTCTATACACGTTCCTATATTTGGTGGCTAAAGGATATAAATGAATTTGGAATGTGTACCGAGATATATCATAAAATCACTCGACCTCCTCCTAATACATGTAGTTACATGGTTAACTTTGACTGCACTTTTCTCGAAATTACCGCAAATCCACTTGTACCCCTTAGCCTTTTCAGTCGTTTTTTCTTACTAGATTTTAGAAAACCTAACTAATGTCATTTTTTATCATTCCAATACTATTTATGTGAAAAAAAAAATACATTGAACCTTAGTACTGATTCTTGACTTCTTGAAAGATGTTCGATTCCATCCAAAAATTTCCAACAGAAGGTCATGTTCGAAGACCAAAAGTTCTATGTTTATAAATCGAGTCACTACTTCAACATTCAATATAATATTATAAAAAAAGCCTTAAAGACTGAACCCAAACGCCATAAAATCTCGCACATACAAGACGCATAACACAAGCAATCATCAATTAACACCAGCGATGATGCCGACGACATTTATAGCCCACTCGCGAAGATATGGGTCACGGTATCCCATATTTTTTTTACACACCCTATATACATATATATAAAATAGGCTCTCGTTCCCCCTAGGGGTCGACGAAATCTCTGCGTCGAACGACGACACGCCTTTCTCGTGTAAGAATACATGCAGATTTTATTATTTACTCTCTTTGCCTCCCCCTGCTCCGGGCCGGGGCATAAAGTTAACCCATTCCGGTCGGGGTACAGGGTCGTACGTAATAAGCCGTGGCGTTTCATATGAAAGTTCGCAAAGGGCGAAAAGGCGCGGCACAAACAGTCGGCGAAGCCCGGAAAGCGCAATAAGACTAACCCCACCCTATACTCTATGTGTGTGCACATGGTGATTCATTTTTTCTTTATTTTGAAAAAAAAATATTGAGAATAGTTCTATAGAATTAATTTAATTTATTTCAAAATGTTTGAAGTTTTTTTAGAAGTCTTTTCAAATCTGATTTGAGAATAAAACGCATCAAAACTGTACTCCAACTATGAGCTGTCGAAACAGTTGCCGAAAGTGACAGATATACTACAGTTCGTACATACATCAATCGCTTTCCCTCAGATTTTGATAGCTCATAGCTAGTTAAAATTCGTGTTATTCTCAAACTAGAGGTGAAAAGACTGGCCCTTAAATGATGAACTGTATAGAGAAAACCTCGATTATCCTTTTTTTTTTTCGATTAAGCAGTCAAAATTCCAGTTGTATAGTACAAACTGCATCGGACTTAATATTGTTATTTTGTTGAGTTTGAGTCCTGTCGAAATGTGGTGAGATACATGTATTATTTTTCGACTATATTATATACAGGTATACGTCAAAATATGAATAATATAAAAAAAGCTATTTGGATTGGCGAAACTTTTCATTTATGTATCGTAAATTTTGAATTTGAATCTAGTGCAACGCTCTTTAAAATGTATTGTTTATATGAATATTTAAAAAATATATTGGATTTTAATAAATCACGCTGTATACATATATACACATAGAAAGACGTATGTGCATATGTATGAACGAGCGCTCGCATAAATTTCGCAAAAATTGTACTTTATCGGCGAATTAGAATACGAAAGCATTTACATACGAAAACGCGTATATTTTTCTCGTAACTCGTAAAATTTCCCAAAAACACACACACAGAAAAACACCAAATCAAATACAAACACCAAACCGAATCATAACCCGAAACATACACAAAATATACACCGATAAAATAGAAGACACAAGTTCAATACGAACTTCTGCTGCTTATCCCCGATACCAGCATCTTGCATTATGTAAGGGGACACGAAACAAAACGAAAACAGCAGATCCACATTATCCACCACTGCGTCCTTATTACCCAACCATCCTCGGGGAAAATTCGTTTATTTTTCTAGCCTAAGTGGGTCAAAGCTCATATCGTTAACCAGAGTTCGAGCTGCGGAGGATGCGTCGTTCTATTCCCGGAGTGGACACCTTGAAAAAATAAAAAAGGATCCGAAGAAACGGGGGGCGACATCAAAAGGAAACTTTAGAAGCTTCCTGCCGTCTTTCGGCGAAGGGGATATAACTTCGTGGAAGAGGAAGAATAAGAAGAGCAGAAGAAGAAGCTAGATTCTAGCCGTGAAAAGTGCGATCCGTGTGTGCATTGGAGACGGTGCAGTTGCAGTTAGGCGTTGAAAAGTTCGCTAATCGATTTTATCTGCCGTGAAATGCATTTGAAAGGATTTCGGTTCCGATGTAAAATTTATATTTTACTGCGATATTACATTTTGTATATTTCGAAATATCCATTTATCCATATTATTACAGTTTTCTTTATACTCCATGAAATGTAAATGTTCAAACTTCTGAAACATTTAAATTTAAATCTCTTTTATCCATTTTGATTCTCATATTATTTTCTTCATATTGATGAATTCATATTTCATATTTCGTATTGACGAATAATATTAAAAATAAATTAGCCGATAACGTAGTGGTATAAATCATCTGTGCAAACCTCGTCGAGTTTTAGTATCCTCGTATTGCTGGTTTAGAGTTATGCCAAATCCTAGCGTGGGTCACATGACGTTTATCTTTCTTACTAGATTAATCACTAGATATTTCTTTTTGAATATTTGATCCATTCAATTAAAAAAAATTCGATTTATCGCTTTATAAAACGGTTCTTAAAAATAGATCTACTGCTTATTCTGTATCGATTGAATTAGATCGATTTGAACCCTACCTTTCATTCTCTCAAGAGCTTCCGACCTAGAGGCTATTTATTCACTTCAAAGTGAACGAATAAACGAGACATTTAAAAACAATTCGATAGCAATACCTGTAATAATAAAGCATCATTTCCAAATTTCCAACTCAAAAATAAAATCATACCAAAAGTCCTTAATCCAAACTCGCATTCACAAAACATACAGCATTTAATCAAAGAAAAACCCGAACTATTCCAACACCTTTGTCTCACCTGTCAACACTAATCCTAGTTGATAACACTTGTACGCCTTTTGCATAATCCGCCTTAATCCGCGCACGCACGCGTTCTCCTCACAGAAACACACACACACACGTCAGATCTAAGGGCGCGTTCACACACGCCTCGTCTCGTCACGTAATATAATATTATAATAACGGGCATCGTTCTCCTTCTGCCATGCAAATTCAGGCTCGCTCCATTATCGTCACCTAGAGGATGATGCAAATGAGCCGCCGCTCTCGGTAATGGAAATATTCAAAAATTTGCATCGCGGCCGTTTCATTACGAATTTGTCGAGGCCGCCTACACTCTTCCGAAAAAAAATCTCGAAAAAAAACAACAGGATCCGGACAAAAGTAACGGTCGATTTGAATAATTCCTTTAAACGAACCGGCGATTTTTTTTTTCCGCCTTTCGGACGGACGTTCGAGGTTTTTTTTCTCGGTCTGTTTTTCGATCGAGGTTTTTCAAAGAGAGGCTCCCGAGCGAAAAAATAACACCTTTATTCAGTCCGGGGACTTTCGTCGAATGATAATGACTCGGGAGAGGAAAATTCGATCAGTGTGAAATTTTGCGTGACTCGTTAATCGCTCCGAACGGAATTCAATTTGATCGATGGAAGTGGTGCGAAAACATTTTCTTCTTGTTTTCGACGATTGAATCGATATTTTTAGACTTGTTTTTGCTTTGAGTCGACGTGGCTTTTATTTAACAATTTGTCTAAATGAGAAAGAAGAACACTTTCAACGGTTAAATTCATTTTTTGTAACAATTGAAATTGGAGTTTTGAACCGATAGCTGCACTTAACTAAATTTGAGTTTGTTTGTTGCTGATGTGGAGACAGATTAAATTATAAAATATAGGGATTAATTTAAGCAATTGCCATCATCCTAAAGAAATCTACGATATCGGTTTTGTCGGTTTCATTTTGATATCGGCTGCACTATTGATGCCATTGAAGATTTGCTTAACATCAGATAATATGTAACTCACTGCAAAAGTTTTGAATTTTCTCTTGGTAGCTCATCCTACTTAGCTACATATTTACTCATATTTCTCATCCCAAAATTTTTCTATTTCATCCCTACACAAATTCCCTACGTACATTTTCACCGCCATTTCCTCGTTCATTACAGCCCATTCCAGCGCAAACACGATAATAACTTGAAAACTTTTTCACGACAATGCATCACTGCACAATTCCAATGTGACATTTATGCATCGCAATATTACAAACGACTCACTTCGCCCACAATAATTTCTTCATTAAAACTTCACACGCGCTCCTAAAACTTATTCCATTTCACAGCCCCTAACATCCGCAGGGGTTGCCAATCGCATACTTCAAAACGTGACACTTGTACATCATAACGAAACTATTATTTGAAAAAATATTTACTCAAGTGCGCCACTGCAATGCAGAGTGGGACTTATTATTTTCGAATTAATTCCGAGCTTTTTGAACTTTGACAAATTTTAATAACTCGCTCCTGTGTAATATACGCCCGCATAAGAAGTTGCTCTCGCGCAAAGACTTTTTCGAGTGGGGTACGTACACAATGGGGTTCTTAGTGGGCGTTTGTATGGGGTGGGTTTCTAGAGGGTGTTTCAGCAGGAAGTTGGATGAATCTAGCTCGCAAGTTAGCTGGGAATTTTCGAACAGAATCGAGTATGTAAATGTTTACGTCTTCGTATTTAACCGCGAGCAAAGTATCAACGCAGTAATTAGTACACGTCGTTGTACCGATGTTTGCTGTCGTTTGAGTTTGTCCGTTATCAAGATTCGTTGAATCTGAATTTGAAAAGAATCTTTGTTTTAATTAGATCGTTTTAAATCAGTTATAATTTATTTTTTAAGTCCATGAGTGATAAGTTTTTTTTTCGATTATCTTCGAAACAATGTCGATCTAAATATCAGGTGTATGCTTTATAAAGCACTCACACACAGATTATGTCGATTAATATATAAAAATCATTGAACGATTTAAAACTTGAATACAATTATTCATAATTATATTCAGCATAAATCACATTAAATTCATTTTAATATGAAATCACATTAAGGCACACGTACCCCAAAGGTAAACCCGTCGCGCGCTAATTGCACGCGATTGTTTTTAATTCGATTTGAATTTTATTCCTTTAGAATGCTTAATGAGACCGCTTAACCTTTCTCTGCAGATGTTCTTAAACCAAACATCTAACACCTAACAAAAGAGATTTATGTATTTTCAAAAAAATATTTATCTAATCAAACTTTTTTGTATTCAAAACTGACATCTATGACCTGGCATTGCTCGAAACTATATGGACTTTAAACCAATTATTATATAACATAAAATTATTTTCATTCATGTAGATTTCGTCAGTTTGGCGTATTTTTTCCTAACAAAACACGAATCAGATTAGAGATGATAAAAAGCCACCTAAACAGAGAAACGTTGTTAATTTCTGCACAGTGGTAACACGATAAAGTACGTCTAGCTGAAAAGAGAGTAGGAGTCGAGTTCGCCGTGTAATCAATTTGTTCGTTAACCCATTAAAGCCGGGGCAACGCAACACCTCGTCGACACGGGCACTAATTCGATTCCGGCCTCAGGCCAATGTAATTATTTCGCGGGCAATACGAAACTCCTGATTTTTATGCTTCCCTTTTATTTTATGCACTACGTATAATTTCGTTATGTCTAGTCTACTTTTTATTTTTTTTATACCTTTGAAAAAAATTCCTAAATGCTTTTTTGAAATTATCTAACATGTGAAATAGTCTATAAATTCAATTTTCATCTAAACAGAAGATAAAAATACTTTATGACAGCTTAAAGTCTATAGTCTGAAGCAACACCGAATCATAGCAGCTAGTTTTTGATGAAATTCTTAATAGAGTTCAATTTATATATTGCGAATGTTTTCGTGCGCTTAAAGTTAAACCGCCTCAATTTTCGCTTTGTTTGTTGTGTTATAATATTGTACGCGAAATTATGTTATAGAATATATTCAGTGAGCGTTGTAGAGAGTTAACCGCATCCGCTTATTGGTTAAGTTAACTCGCGCTCACTACGAGCCATTTTGCGGTTTACGAAGACTCTGCCGAAAGAGGTTAAATAAACCGATAATTTGTACACACGCACTTTCCAAGAGAAAAACGAAGCCTCTCACATATATCCAACAAGTTTATATATTTTCTTTATAAAGCAAACATTTTCTCAATAATTAATTTCTCACTTATTAAAACAATATCATAGTCTGAACTTCATTCATTGACTTTTTCAAAGTCAGCGAAGTTGTTTAGTGAACATTTAACTTTCATATGTAAACCCATACAGTATTTTGGATAAGATATTTTTGTATTTTTAACTCACATTAGATAAAATGATTAAATATTTCTTCAATTGATGATTATAACTGTTAATGCAAATGTAAATAATTGACAATTTCCAGCCGATGCGAATACAAATAACAGGTTATTTACAGTTGATTCGTTTACAAAATTCCATATTCTATCTCTTTCGCTGAAAATTGTACATGAAATTAATTCAAATATCGTTTTTATATTATGGGTACTAAATAAATTCGTATCTAGAAGAATTGCTATATTTCCAACTAATTTTTTTTTAGAATCGCCCTTACATAAGAGAGTCGTTCTACAAAACAATTCAAAGCATATTACAATCCACCAACACTTTCAGAATCTGCTTTCAAATTTCATTACGCAACATTACACAAGCGAATAAAGTTTTTCATAAAAAAAAAACGGAAAATCTCCCAAGAACACAGATACAGACACCTCATCGAGCAACGCGAGTCTCTTCCTTAGGAAAGTTTCCTCAGCGAAACGGGCTTTGCTTTATGCCTTCAGTCGTAATGCGATTTCGCGCCGCAGCTGGCAAATATTTAGTTTTGTAATCCGAGAGACGCTGCGCACAAACAATCGCTGATTATTCAAACATAATGGGCGGGAAATTCGAACCGAAATTGTAGGAGCGGTTGCGAATTTCGAGCCCGAATCGGCGGTCCACGTCGTCGGATTTACGCGCTTTTCCTCACAAAAATCGTATCGATTGTATATAAATTTTGAAATTATTGTGATTTACATCTTTTTTGTACGTTTAAAATATCGATACTCGAAGGTAAGAGTGAGTTATTGCAGTTTGCGTGAACGCAAATGTGATCTGGTATAAGTATCTTTATATGTATATCAATTGATTCAAGTGTCGCTTATGCTTGATTGCGTTGAGCTCAATCAGACTGCTGTAACTTTCTATTACTTTTAATTATGAATGATTCAAGATTATTTAATTGACTACATTCATAATAAATCCTGTTTTTTCAACTTTTTAAGACCTGTTTTGCGTACAGATATAAGCAGTGAGAGGCACACGACATGCTGCATGCCTCTTGCTGCTTGGGGCTGTTACAAAAAAAACTTGAAATATTTATATAAATAAATTTCATTCGATAATCATTTGTTTAATTAATAAATATTTCGAACTGTCAAATACGGCTTGAATCATACGAAAACTCGCGATGAATTTGCATAGTTCCAAATCTATTTGAATAACAATCGCAACTGTTACAATGCGTACCGTACATACAACATTTATTGATCTATCCGAATCCTTTCACGGTTCGAATTAGCACAACAGCCTAAACACACAACATGAATCCCGATTTCAGTTTACCGAATGCATTCGTCGACTGTTACATTTATGCGATTTATAAACGGATTAATCGGTAATCCTTGTTGGTGCAGAGCGCCAAGGCGTTGTTTGTATTTATACTGTGTGCGAATTAATTCAAGTGCCGCTATTAATGTGTACGATCGGAATGTTTGAGAAGCGATATAATGGGGATTTATGGGCGACTTCGATTCCGAATGTTTGAACTTCGCTGATTTCCATTGCGAATGCGAATTTCTGCAAAGTACGTGTTTTCAAAATATGTTATGTTTATTGATTTGATGAAATCACAAAGTATTCTTAACCTTTAATTGCTGAGAAATTTCGGAATTAAAAAAAATCTGAATTTAAAGATGTATAAACATTTCCAAATGCACACTTGATAATCCTGTAAAGTTACATTGCAAATGGATTAGCATTTGAGGAGTCTATAAATAATATATGATGTAATAAATGACATTAGCTTATTTGACACAACATTGTTCGATTATTTTCGGAAATTTAGTCGATTGTGAAATATTTTATTTTATTTATGATCGAAACAATCAAAGTGCAAAATATCTATCGAATTACGTTGCGTATGCTGATCGTGGCTGATGTTTGCTGATCTCATGAAACTTTGAAGTTATAAATTGCATTAATTAAAAAATATTCAATATAATGATGCAAAAATCTTTTTGTTTATGTATACAATAACTAGGGAAAATTTCAAATTGAAAAATTAAATCTTTGAAGGAATTCATAAAGCACACACTTACAGACAAACATAAAATAATTTTCAATTAGCTTCTGTGACCCGAAAATATTCGAATTTTAAGTCGACTGTGAGCTGTTACACTCTTAAGTATTTCTAGTTAAAAAAATAAAATGTAATAACGAAGAAACTTTCTCAGGCATGCATACTCGTACAATAAACTCTGATAAGTTCCACTGCAAAAGTATCAACCTTTTTCAAGTCTATAAATAACACAAATTCAATTTTGTTTATACAGACATGTATTAAAGATAATATTTTATTATATTGACGAATGAAAAGGCCAAGGGGTACAAGTGACTTCGCAGTGATTTCGAGAGAAACGCGCTCAAAGTTGAATATGTACCTACGTATATGTTCGAAGTCGAGTAATTTGATGATATATCTCGGCACACGTTCCAAATTCGTCTATATCCTTTCGCTACCAAATAAATAGAATCGATTCCTGTTACTCAATGTCACTTACTTGTACCCCTTAGCCTTTTCAGTCATCATATATTGAAAAAACCCAAAAAAAAATCATCGCAAACTCAAAACCGAGCCGCGTCTACATATTCGAATTTAATAATGGCGGCTCGTGTATTTCGCTCTTCCGCCGAATTTGAACCGTTCCTTCTTCGTCTTCTTGTTCTCGAGCCGAAAGCTGCCACCCTTATGTACGAGGGTGGTTAAGGCTTTAGGAACGGGCCTCGATGTATAGGCAACTTTAATTTCCGTCTTGGCCGCGGGCATAAATATTAAAACGATCCAAAATAAGCCGCCTAATCCCCGGGGACGACTCACGGCTTCGGCTCAAATATTGTAAAAACAATGTAAATATTTGGACGCGATACGAAAATGACTGTTTCGATTTCGGTTCCGGGCCTTTTTACCGATTCGTTTCCGTGCGGAAGTTTTCCTTTTTCAAATTGGAGTTTTTCTTAGGTTTCGTTTGGTAGGGGTGTGTTTTAGGGTGGTTGGTTTGCACGTGTATTTCAAAAATGTGTTTTGAAATGTTAAAAATCGTTTTATTTATATTATATTTGTTGTTCACTGCGGAAACATCAACACCTTAAGGACGCTAGATAATTTTAAATGATATTCGCCTAACATCAAAAAATTAAAATAGTAAAAATCTTTAGAATGCTACAGGAATTGATTGTGAAAATTGGAACAAATCAATACGATCTAAAATTATTCAATTCTGTATAATTATGTTGCTTTTTATTTCCAAGAGATGACATTGAGTTCGACAGTAGAAGAAAACCGAGCAAACTTGGGATTCGTCTTTTGCATCAAAATTTTCTTAGGGGCAGAATATGACTATTCCAAATAAATAAATTTTATTTTTTTACAGTCCAATACTTTCAATATCATCAGTCATTTGATTTCAAATGATTCTCTATTCAATATATTTTAAAACAAACATTTTACTTTAGATAATTTTCATGATATTAATGGTAGATTTTTGAATCAGAAACCAAATTTCACCCAATATATTTTCACTATACATACATGAAACCTACTATCATTAATCAGCACCAATATGTCTACAATATAAAAAACATCTAATTTCCAATCATAAATGAAAATTTCAACATAAATTCAACACTGAACTGTACATAATATACAAAAAACACACATAACATAGCTATGATGATAACAACGCGATTATTATGCGAGAACCCATCGAAACGATCAACGTTTACGCACGCAAACAAATAACGCTTTCACGTCGAAGAACAAACGACGAAGCGTCTTCGGCTTCCGCGTATTCGAATTAATTAATTAATTAATTAATTAGCGGATAATTGCGTTATGGCAAGTCATTATTGCGCCACCCAACCCGCCTCTAACTCGCATGTGTCAGGAGGAACAAAAGTCATTTTAATATGCTTAAAATTTAATTTTTAAAAAAAATATTTTTTTAATTAGTGTATCAATTCAATACAAAACACTGCATATATTTTAATAAAATTTATTTAAATATAATATTCACAAAAAAAATATTTCATACTATTCAAAATACATATATGCGAGAATAAATTAATTTCCTAAATAACACAATATTTAATTTTAATTTTGTAAGGTACATACTTTTGGTTCACCTAATGAATCCCTAGAGTTTGGTTATAATGTGCACATGTAGAAGCATTTTCTCGCTAATCGTTAACAAGTCAACGAGTCGCTTAATCAACCACTCAGTTATTAGATGTGCTAATATGTTGTTGAATATTGTGATTTGGTAATCTTTAGAAAATTTTAAAGATCTTTGTCAATTTTGAATATAATATTTTTCTGTATAAACCCATATTAGGTATTGCTCAAATATTTATATTTGAAAATATATTTTATGGAAATTTTTGAAAAATGTTCATCGTCTATGAAGACTAATCGTACATACGTGTGAATTTAGCAGTAGATTCACTGATTCGATCCCAATTAACTGACAAAGCTCAATTGTAAACATCAAGAATCCTTAACATACAATTCGAATAACTGCACTTTTCCAAAAACATTTCGCATCTATCATCGAATAATTAATCGAAAATTTCGAGAACACAAACCCAACAGCGTAACACGAACCGAACAGCGTTCGGCTTTAAATTTGAAACGTTAACCCCGCTTTTCATACATATTAAAGCGCGAACCAGAGTTAATTTGAACGTAACCCCAAACCTGGTCGACTTCGTTCAACTCGACAACATACCTTATTTATAACTGTTTGTCTGGACGACCTCAAAAGCTCCAAAGCACACGGACAAAGCTCCGAACACA
This sequence comes from Cheumatopsyche charites, assembly GCA_024721215.1. Classification (NCBI taxonomy): domain Eukaryota; kingdom Metazoa; phylum Arthropoda; class Insecta; order Trichoptera; family Hydropsychidae; genus Cheumatopsyche; species Cheumatopsyche charites. The sequence continues at coordinate 9,613,247 of CM045580.1, forward strand.
AACAGCACCAGAAAATATAAATACGAAACGCAAATTGTGACCGCTTGTTTGATCGCATACGTTTTTTTTTTCGATTCCAATATTGTAAGTACCTTATGTATTTTATATGAAAAGTATTTTCCGAGAAATGAATGTGTTGGATATTTCGATTTCTCGAGAAATCTTTTTTTTAAGTATATAAAATATATGGGACGTGTATCCAGAGACCAAATGATCTGACTTGAATTATGATTTTTTCGTTAAACTCACACTGTAAACCTTTTTGAACGATTTCCACGTACAATTAGTACATTTTCAATGAGAAAAGTATTGAATAAACTGTCTTTTATATTGTTCCAATTTTAACTTTTCCATACAGTGAATTGAGACCTAGTTCTATAATAATAATAGGTATCAACAAAAAGAGCTTTCCAATAAAATAAGTCTATCGTTATTTATTTATCTATCGTTATTATCGTCTTTGAGTATTTTTTGCCCATTCTACTTTTAAAAAATAATTTCTTTTGCATTGAATGAATTTCATTGAAATATTTTCGATCCCCTTGCATCCAGCTTTCCTTTACATAATCCTGAGTTGCATATTAGATTTTTTTTACATGCATTCTTTTTCAAATATTTTACCGAGGGTTGATCTGAAAAAAAAATGTCTTCAAAGTATTCTTTCAACTTTAAAATATGCATTTTCTCAAAATATCTTTTAACATTTTTAACAATGGCGATAGCACCAAGTTACATCTTTATTTTATATCTGCTTAAATAAATATTTGATTAATGATGTTCATTGAATGATCAATTTGTACTATGACAACGATTCTGTGATTTTTGTTAAAGTGAACCGAACAAAATGTGTGATGTTGATTAACTACGAAGTGTTTTCTAAATTTTTCATATCTCGAAAGAGAGAGATTAAAGTGGCCAGTTTATATTATAACCTCAGATTCGTTTTCATAGCGTCGAGAATATTTCGCATGTTTCCTGAAAACTTTCGCATAATCGATGGTGAGTAAGAAAAGTTTTTCACAAAGGGACATTTTACTTTCGGGGTAGTTAGTTTGTTCTCGGTTTTATTTCTGTTGCGAGTTTCTCGCTTAATCGTTCGGCGTTTCCTTTCGGTACAAGGGTGGCGATAATAAATAATTCTCGCTTATATAAATATTTGTTTCTCGCAATTTACGCTACAGTAATTAATTCGGTGGAGGGGCCCTTTGTTCATTTATTCCCTATGATGATGATAATAATGTGGACGCTGCTCCCTTTTATTCCCATTGTTTCGCTCTCTTCGAAGATGTGTTTGTTTTTTCTCGGTGGAAATGAAAAAAAAAACTCTTTTCGTGTTTGCTCAAAGGAATTTTCGTGTAATTTCAATTATACTATTCTGCTTTTTTTTATTAGATTAATTTCGGCTTATTCTCTCATCCATGCGACGAAGATTAAATGGGATATGGCTTTCGTTTCCTTCGGCGTTTAATTTATGTCTTTATCAATTCATAAGCAGAATATTGAAATTATAAAAAATATATATTAATTTTATTCATATATTGAATTAATCATATATTTTATTTTTTGTTACAGGTCAGTACTTCATTGAACATTTGATAAAAACGAAACGAAATCGTAAGTAATCAAAACTGTGGACTTTCTCACTCGCATACAAAAAAAAAATGAATTGGTTGCATCTCTTTTTTACTTTTATGACGTCTCAGAACGATGTTTCCGCCTTTATTCCCAAACCGGAGGTGAATAGATCGTTATAAACACATATCAATCAACCCGTTGAATATATGAACACAGTTTTGGAGCGTTACATGGACACACACATAGACAGACACACACACGTGGAATAGCGCTATTATACAGTTAGATCCTGAGAAATCTGAAATAGCTCGAGGACGATTGTCAAATCGACTTAACCCTTTAAGGAGGCGAGATGCGTCCTTGCGTCAAACTACGATCAGATACGACGCCAGGGGGTGTCAAGTGTACGGCGTCCGATATTAATCTGGCGGTGATTAAGCGAACGGACGTGCCCCGGCCGTGATAAGGGTTTGCTACCCCTGACGACTCACTTGTCGAATGTATTACGCCCCTTACGTATGTATATCGCTATCTCGCTGTACTATTTCGTTACACGGCCTGATGGGTTTCGACGTAGTTATTAAAAGGTGTTCCGGAGAACGAGAGGGTTTTATGTCTGCGTGTGAAATTTTGATCGTCGCAATCTGCGGATTATTGGGTGTGTAAGTTTGTTGTGTCGTAATTGTGTTGTATGTGGCTGTTGCTATTTCTGTTGATGTTGCTTTTATCTCTATAGAATATGTGTAAGAGATATGTGAATGTTAGATCCAGAAAGACTACTGCAACAAGAATGGCTACAGTCAAATGTAAACGCTGCATGAGTTTGTATGCAGTAATGTTATATGTTAATTAAATATAAATATGCAGTAATATTTTCATATTGTTTGTTCATATAATTTGATTGATGAATTCGATATGATTTCACTAGTTTATTAATACAATAATGGTATGCATCACACAGTGATATAAATGATTCTCTTACCTAGTAAGTCTATTATAGAATGAGACGGTTATATAATTCATTAAATATGATTTTCATATTATATTACATGTACATTTTAATTTATTTCAAATTTTAATCAAGAGAAATTAATTCATGAAAACAATTACAAATTTTCATATCTTACCGCTTGCAATTTTTTTCAACAGCATCTTCATTTTCATCCAATATTAAAGGAAAAAAAATACTTTAAAAACTACCAAATTTTCAACATTACCACACATTCTCTCCAAATCGATTCCACGCACAAACAACCCATTTATACACAACAACAAAGTCCACCTAATACTAACAAATGACCGAGCATTAAGTCCACCCTGAGGGTGCACCTGCACGATGCACTTCCGGTCATCCTTCATACAAAGCGATTGTCATCCCTTCGAGACGTGTCCCGGGACGTCCACTCTGTCCCGGGACAGAGAGTGAGAGGATCCCGGGTCACGAACGGCTTATTATACGGCTCAGATAAATATGTCGAGATGGGGTTCGAAACGTACGAATGTAGGAGCGAACGTACCCTTGTGCGATGGGGTGAAATTGAAAAAAGGATCGTAGAGGGCACCCGTTCTTGTAATTGGATTATGATGGATTATGGTCGGTGGGTCGCTGTTGTGCTTTATTAATTTTTATGTGGTCGTTCGCTTTTAGGATGGCTCTATGTGTGGGGTGACTGTTTTTCTGGAATCGCTATTGAAATCTGTAAAGAGAATGTGAATTTATAAAATTAATAATGGTAATGAAGATTTTACGATATTTATTCTAACTTCTTCTGAAATTATGGTAATTCACATGATATAGATTTAACCAACATAGAGACAGACCTTTATATGAAAAATAGATGGCTATATATCCATCTTATAATACCTGAAGAATATATATACATCTGTATTGCTAGTGTAGATTTGTCTCTTTTTTGGGTTTGGTTACTTTCATATAAACTCGCCTTAAAGAAAAAAAATCTTATTCTAACTTAAAACCTTTTCAATCTTAACTTAACCTAAGCCTAACAAATGATTTATCAATTCGAGTACTTAAATTCTTTTAAGCTAGCTTTGGATACAATTAGGCTCTGCTGGAAACCTTAGAAAACACATTTATATGTATGTAGGTTGTATCCTTATCAATTCTATATGCATTATATAGAGTTGAACATAAAAAAAGCATAGATAATAACATAAAAATGTTAAGAAAATTGAATTAAAATGTATCAAATCATTATTATCTGTGGAATTCTGTATGAATGGTCACCCCATTTATTAGATAAAGTTAAGGAAAAATGGGGTGGCTTTTATTGAAATATCGCATGAATGATCATCGGATCGTTAATGTTGGTGTTAATAAAATTTTTATTTATTGATACAAATCGCTTTTGTGTCCGATAGTAATGTGCTCTAGTATTAATGGGCGTAATGTGGACTTGAATTATTGAATCGCGTTCGGCTGAAATGTGAACGTCATAAAATGTGCGCGAACAATGCCAATAATTCTGTGGAAATTTATCGGATAATTTTGTGTCGTTGATGAAACTGTGTGTAATGAATATGAATGCGAAACCGAATTATTTCCACTTTGTCATATTAGTAGAAATTTTCAAACGCGTTCGTCCAATTTAGCAAATTCAAAACTAGAACATTAATAAGAGCTTAAAGGATTGATTGTAATCAAATTTAGAAGATTTAATTAACGTTGAATACATAGAATATAATCAATTATCTATGCAGTCTGTTAGTTATAGGTATATTACTATGTTCACAAAATTACATATTGCAGCGTTCCAATATTCACATAAATTTCTCTATATGAGCCGCCCAGTACATAAATCGATTAATTTCACTTTTTCGTATAAAAATCAAATAAATGTCAAAGAATAAATTTCGAAAAACGCATCAAACGTGTTTCAACATTTCCCTCGATTTTTTTTTTTTCATAGAATTTGTGCACTGAAAGGCTCATGTATACGGAAAAAAATGAAACAAACACAATCTAGTGCAAATACAGAAAAGCAATATACCGCAAAAACGAAAGATCGCATCATTTTCAGACTCGCACACACATTCCGAAGCGGGGAACGTCGATTCCAATCTATATTAAAATGAAACGTCACCGACATCGATTTATTTATCTTTTTTCACGCTGAAGCGAACCTGAAAAAAAAAACCCCCGAAGGCTATATTTTTCTGGTACGGATGCCTCCGCTAATTGCGCTTTGATCGAAATGCCATAGCTCGTTTTCCTGGCGATTGGACGTCCAACCTGTTGGTTGACTTTTTGGCCGGACAACTTTATGTTTGACCGATATATTGGGGAAATTCGTCGAATTTTGTAATATCAATGAAATAAAATTCAGTTTATTTTTGAACATTTTCACATTTCCTAGAATTTTCATAAGATTTGTCTTTAATTATGGTATGTGTTAGTTTTACTTTTTATCGAATCGCCGTGAACTATTAAATGACGACTGAAAATGCCAAGGGGTACAAGTGACTTTGCGGTGATTTCGAGAAAAACGCGTTCAAAGTTGACCATATACCTACATGTATAATATTAGAAGAAGGTTGACTGATTTGATGATATATCTTGACACACGTTCCGAATTCATTTATATCCTTTTGCCACCAAATATATGAGCGTACATAGAAGTGATTTCTGTGCATGGCTCAATTTCGGCAAAAATGTCACTTGCAACCTTTGGCCTTTCCAATCGTCATATATAATTCAGACTAAACTTTTCAACGTTAGGTATCATTTTTTTGTGAAAGCCGAAACTTTTTAGCCGTCATGTTTGAAGATAATTTTTATTAAAAATATTTTGTTCTATTGCGTATTATACAGATTGAAATTGAGTAATTAGCCCAGTCTCCTCTCGTATATGTGTGCAAGTATGAACTCTGTACAGTAAAAGAGAGGCCATTAGGAAATTAATGGCACAGAAACCAAGCACACCGCGATAACACACATTTCATGAGCCATTTAACGTCTCCGGTAAGGATTTTGCCAAATCTTTCCACCAAAATACTATTTGTGCCAATTGCCGAACTGACGACGGCTGAAATTTATCGAAAAACCGAAAATTATTACATATCTATAGTATAATAACAATTATACGATCGATTGAAATATATAGATTCGAGCATAAGCCGAAACTAATCAAAGAGATATTTGTTTTTATAAGTTGATCGATTCAGTGAAAAGATTACTTCTGACGTAATAAAATATTTCAGTCAATAAGAAAGACTTCACCAAATGTAAAATATTATTTATTTCTCTATAATTGCACAACTACAATAAAATTCAGAGAAATTTTAAAATTTACCTATTAAATTCAAAAATAAACAGAATCGATCAAATAGACATTCATTTCAATGAACAAATTGATTGAGTGCTTCTAACATGAAAAACATTTCAGTCAATAAACAGACATCAAACTCGAACAAAATACTCGCTGATGGGAAAACTATTATTTACATATTTCAACACGTTCATATAACTATTGACCTATAGAGTGATTCTAGGAGAGATGGCCACACGGGAGACGTGGCCATCTTTCATAATCACTCTAACATGAACGACTTGAAAATTTAAAACGTATAGATTCAAACATAAGCCGGAAACAATCAAAGAGACATTCGTTTCTATTCGGCGAAACAATTGCTTCGAACATAAAAAAAAAACGTTTCAGTCAACAAACAGACATCAAACTCGAATAAAAGACATCGCCGAAGGGAAATAAAAAGCGATTATTTATTTCGGCACGATCGCATAACTATTGACGACTGCGCCATTTTTTTCCGTCTTGGACATAAAACTGCCAAAGCGTCGACACTTTATTTTCACGCCGCCGAAACTTTCATCTTAATCGCATCATAGTTTCCTCTGTTCTTTTCCACTGTGTGCACCACGTTTACGACACACTAAAAGAGACGATCATATCTGGACGTTATGGCGACGACTTCCTCTGCCAGGGTCTCATCTTCTCATCCCTATCGAATGCTGACCCCCCTTCGTTTTGGACTAGTCTTGTTCTATGTTTTGAGGAAGGGTTGCTTAGTTGATCTAGAATTATTTGAAATTTTTACATCAATAGAATTTTCAATAATAAATCTTAAATGTGTTGATGAATAAATGTGATTAGATTGTACGTATCAGTATGTCTTTATCTTCATTCAAGTATTCATTCTTCTCAGCTGCTTAATTTGGTCTGCCGCACCTTTGTAATTCAATGCAGTTGAGTTACTTACTAATTGATTGTCTATTTTCTTGTGTTTTTTGTTAAATATATTGAAAATCAGGATAATCTTACATATTAGTATATACTTACGATTTAACACAAGAACAGGTGATTTTTCTTTATCGATGAATCAATTTTAATGAAACTTTTAAAAGCGTACAATAATATACATTTTAATATACAAATATAATGTTTCTATCTATGGCACACAAACAAATACAGTATTATATGCAGATCTGACTTAAAATTATATTTATTGAAAAAAATGTAAATATTAATTTTCTCAAAGGTTATAATATATTCTTTCTATTGTAATTTTTCTCATGTTCATTTAGCTTCCGCTTTCACTTATAAACTCGACTGCATTATAAAATTGTTAGTTTTATAAGTTTTATTTAAGTACAATTCTTGTGAGTTTATCAAAATGTCGATAGAATCATGTATTTCTTTTAATATTCTAAATACAAAAAATAAATTTTCTGGCACAATCCTTAGTGTAGTAACCATTCCGAGTCCTTTGATCGTCGTAGGCCTCAAACTGTTAAATCTGCAGTCCCCTTTTATGGCGCGTCGATGCTATCCGCTCTATTTACTTATCTGAAAATATGGCCGGTTGTGTTTTTTGCCAGTTTTTTGTGTTCACCGTTTGTTTACTGAATAAATAAGATGCAGAAAAACAAAGGAAGGCTCGCCACTAAAACGGTTAACGACCGTGCTTTATCGCCTCCGGAAGATTCATATGTGCGTCACGCTTTATATAGAAATTTATATTTGTTCGTTTTATATGGAAGTCGAATTAAATTCGTACTTTACGACTGGACCGTATACGGATAATGGCAGATGTTTGTAGATATTAAAATCTTCTCGGTAAAACGGATCGTTAACTCGAGAGTTCGACTGACGAAGTTTGAAAGTTCGATATTTGCATATGCATTTTATTTCAATTTCAACCAAATGCGGTGTCATATGAGCTGTCTATGTAGAGAAATGTCTATGTCTATCACTTTTCACGGCTTTTGTTTTATGGAGTTAATCACTTTGTGCACTGAACGGCTCATATTATAGTCGGAATTGAACAATGCGTAGATCCTGACATAGCGATCCTGTCAAAATTTTAATCTATGGGATGCCAAACTTTGTGACGTCGCACCACCATCGATCACTTAACTACGGCTTGTCGCCATCTGTCAAACTACTAATTATATACGAACCAGTCGAAATCGACATTCAGACCATACACGTTACACATTTCGACTTATTGCATTCGAATAATCCTGCAAACATCCATTAATCGTAGCAAATCCGTCATGGACATTAGTATGTATTTTCAACTCACTATAAGATTCGTAACCGAAATCCAAGACACATTTTAATTTTCAAAAAAATTTCGACTTATAGTCACCCTATTTATATAATATATCAAGATTCGTTTAAATACTGAAATTATCATGAAAAATATTTCGACTTTCTTGTATCAGTCTGTCTGCTTTAAATGGATAACTAATTGTAAATTCGATATACAATATGCATGAGCAATAGTAATAAAGAACAGCGTATATTTTTTAATATAAAAAATCTCTAAGATTAGCATTTTTATATATAAAATAAATTTCGACTGACTTATTAACGATTTTCGTCGAATTATCCGAACGTTCCGGATATTGTTCCGGAATTTCTGAAGTGTTTGTCGATTCAGTTCAGCGTACGTGCAACTTCCGCCGAGAGGCTGCTGAATTTTGTATGAGCTTTCAGCGTCTGAAAATTTTTGACTAATTTATTATTTTTATTTATTCATTCGTGAACGCTTTCGTGAAGCACCTTCTTATTATTTCTCGCTCGGAACAAAAAGTAGGCTTTCATATAAATTTTCATAATGAATTCAGCTTTTCATGAGTCGGATTTTATCTCTAATGAATTTCCACATATAAACTTTTAATAATAGTTTGATGAAAAAAAAATTCGATCTTATACTTTTAATTAACAAATTTCCAACAATGGGCATTTCTCTAGAATACCTTTTTCCCCCATATAATAGCTAGGCAATGAATGGGTGTAAAAAAAAGATCTTATTCACTAGTGCAAAATCGATACTTTCTTCACAACACAATCGCGACAACATAATGGAAAAAGAGCACATGTACCCGGTTCTGAAAAGGCAAAAAAATAAAATAGAAATAAACAAGTGTATGTGTCGGTCTTGTTAGACGTCAAATAATAGGGCCAGGCGTTCTCCAATGGCCGAATGATTTTTTTATAAGGCTCTAGGGGAAGTTCCCTTTGGACCTTTCGAATCCCCACTGTGGTGGTTGAAGCGAAAATCATGAGTTTATCGTATCGTTTTCTATTTTATTTAATTCCTTTCGGCAGATCTTTTTCTCTAAGTATACAGGGTGGTCTGAAGGTCGATGTTACTTCGATTAAGATGAGAATAGTTATTGCTTTTTATATTATACAATTTATAGTTTGTTATAGAACTTGAATCGACTCCATTTTTTAACAGTAGGTTCTAACTAAACACCTCTTACCATTCACGAAGTATTAGAAGAATTGACTTGCAAAGCAATTGCAGCTTCACTATATTTTACATAACTATTAATTTAAATAACATCAATTAATATTTTTTCTTTTTCATGCCTCTATAATTTTTCATACAAAAGAGTCTCACTTGTCTGTTTTCATTTTCCGAGTGGGAAATCTAATGAAAACGATTCTCTCCTGATAGCAAGCATTTTTTAAACAAACTGTATTACTGTACCTACGTATATATTCGTCAAATATCCACTTTCTTCTTTTCTTTTTACTTTTTGACTCTCTTCAGGGTTTTGTCTCTGCCAATTTTCGAAGGTTTCGACGACGGCTTTTGTCGTTCGTACCGAGTTCACTATTATGCGAAAAATCTTTTGTCGTTTCGGACCGCAGAAGCTTCATTTTCTCTCTTACGTGTTATAAGTAGAGAATTCAAACAGAAATTTTCTTTTCTCACAAATAAATTCGTAAGAATATTAACTATTCTTCTGAAAGTTCTCTTGTTCTCGCGAGACGCCTTAATAGCCGCTATTAAAATATCCGATTTACCGTTCCATTATGAAAAGGACTCGTCTGATATATACAGCCCTAAAACGATTAATTACCACGATTGTTCATAATCTATTTAACTTTTTAAGACAATCTTCTGTTTGTCTTATGTCACAATCTCCCCGATAATTGCCGTTTTTTTTTTATTTACCTATATGATTTGAAAATTATTAAGCGATCTGATTGACACAATTCAAAACCATTTTGTATACTTGCTTCCAGTAATATCGATTTGTCATTTACACCTCTTGCCTTCACGTCCTCATATAGACAAAGCAATAGTAAGTTCACGAATCAATTCTTATGACATTTCGTATATAGGCGAGTTCACAATAGATATGCAACTAAACTAAAATCGAAATTAACAAATAGAGACAGATCTAGATAATACTATATAGATAACTATATATCCATATTTTACAAATATAGGTATGTCTCTGTTTGTTCGTCTTGATTTTAGTTTAGTTGCGTATGAACTCATCCTATGGCATGAAAAGATTCATGAACCTACTTAGGGTTGGTCTTTTCACCTCTGGTTTGAGAATAAAACGAATTTAAACAACACGCAGCTGAGCTGATGAAATCTGGAGGAAAGATATGGATGTATGTATTGTAGTATGTCTGTATCTTTCAGCGGCTGTTTTAACAACTCATAGTTGGAGTGTAGTTTAAATTCGTTTTATTCTCAAACCAGAGGTGAAAAGACCGACCTTAAGTAGATTCAAGAGTTGTTTCATGCCATAAGATGAGTTTATACGCAACTAAACTAAAATCAAGACCAACAGACAGAGACATACCTATATATAATATGTCCACAAGATGTGGTGAGACCGTAAGAAAAGACCGGTCCTTAGTATCGTCAATTAGAAATAATATTTAAATTTTCTCGCTAAACGCAATAATTTCTAATTAGACCAACAATGAACATTCCTCCCAAGTATTACACGTCTATCATCAACGCATACAATCGACAATAAGTGCCACAAACCAGCCGAACCTAAGCCTATACCAGACGAACTACAACCAAGCTCATACATAGACACATCACTTCGGCTCAATCATCCTCTAAGCAGAGCTGATTAGCCCGAATTACGCCACTGCGAGCCAATCCATTGTCAAGCACCGGTGACAATCGAGAGATAGGCGTATGACATCATCCGAGCTCATACGTCAACGGACACACTCCACAAAGAGGCCAAGACAATGACGCGTCCAGGTGGAGCCATCCATCCATCGAGAGGACGTTGCCTCTGATGGCCACCTATTTGTAACCATCGTCTGGGTCGATTTGTCCGAGACCCCGAAGTGCCTATACTTATATGTATTTGTGCAAAACCCTCGAAAACGGTTCAGGGATGTGGATATTGAAAATTTTCACCCTACGCATTTGGGTTGGTCCGTAGATTTTCTTCGTGTGTATCATTCGATCGGTTTGGTGAGGTGGATTTTTTTTGTGTTTTTCTGTGCTTATGGATCATTTAAACGACAGTATAGATAGTTATAGATCATTAGATAAAGTTTAAGATTAAGATTAAATTATTTTCATTTTCAAATTAGATATGATAGAATTAAGTTGAATTTCGTTTTAGTACAGTTTATCATGTCATGTCATGTCGATTGTCTGTCTAATAATATTCTTCATTCATCAACATTATATTCTTCAAAATTGTTACATTAATTTCATCGCTTAAGTTTTGATGACTTTTAATAATTAATAAATAACCTCAAAGTTGACTTAAGTTTCAGCAACCATTTCAATTGGTCGAATCAAATATCATTCTCTGAAACATTATGTCTGTAAATATGTATGGTATACATAAGTAACAGGTAGGTTTTTATAAATGTTGAGGCTCTAGAATCTTAAGAAACAATACGATTTTGCATCTCAACTTGTAGAATTAAGTAAAAAATATGACAAAAAAATCAGTATTTTCGCCTCTGATTAAAAAACATAATCTGGGGTACAGAGATGAATGTATGTACTGTTAAATGTCAGTATCTGTCCACTGCTGTTTTGAAAACTCAGAGTTGGAGGGCTACATGTAGTTTAAATTCATTTTGTATTTTAACCAGAGGTAAAAAGACCACCCCTAAAATAGCTTAAGCAATAACATCACTAAAACAATATCAGAAGAATACAGCGGATAATTAACAGATCGATTCAAAGATATCGAATTTCGACTTAAACTAGACCTAAACAATTCTCGAACATAAAAAATTCAAAACGTCTAAATAACTATAAAAATCCAACTCAAACAAGTAAAAAACCTCACCGGGTGCGAATCCAACACGCACGTCCCACATAATGGTAGCTCCTTGACGCCCATAATGCGATCCCATCAAGCATCGGCCCGATGGAAAGCGGCGTCCATTAGGTCTTTGTGATTTAATACAATAACCGATGATCCGTGCGGATCGGCCATAATTCAACGACGAGTGGACTCTGGCCTGCGTGACGCCCATCTGGGCCTTTTTGGGCCCATTTGGGCCTTTCTGGGCCCGGGCTTTTGTGCGAAGAGGCCTTCGAGTCAGGGAATCCTTTCGAGTGTTCCTCGCACTAAATCAAGCCTTTGATACGAGTTGTCTAGAGACGACGTGTTAAATGATGCGAAAAGACCTATCTATCAATGCGTTGTTGCATTTCTGCATCAAAGAGTAGTATCAAAGAATGTGTCTAGTATATTTTATTAATTTTTTTGTAAAGCACTAAATTAATCTTATATTTTTAATCAAATTAATTCAAATTATCAAGTCTCCATATCCATTAATCAAATAGGAAAAACGACACGTGACTCTCACCAAGAAAGGACTCGAACCTTTGCATCTTAAATATGCTTAATCGAGACGGCATACACTTAAGATTTATATCACTGCATTAACTTATATCCGTCAATAAAAAAGTCATGACTAATGTGCATTGATACTCATGTAATATTTGAACGATTTTCTTCAGAATGTAAGTGGAATTTCATAACATTGCACCTCGAATGGGAGGAAATTTTAATAAAACTCTTTCGGAAAGCAGGTGCAATATACTCGACTGAAACATACCGAATTTAAAACTAAGTTAATATCTCACAGCTCTGGCACATACTTCCATTGCATACATTCCGATTACGAGGGTATTCGAGACGTTGATTAAATTTCGTTCTAAACTTTATCTCGATCGCACTCACTATCGTCTTGCACTCTGTGAACTGCAAGAAAAATCAGAAGAGGCAAAAACCGCGACGTCGACTTTGAAATTTCACCTTCTCCTTTATAAAGTTAATGAAAATATTCCGAGCCATGTTAATGAGACGAGTATATTTTCTCAGAAATAACAGACTGTCTCTGAATTCAAAATTATTTCGCAACGCCAGGGGGGATAAGTAATGAAAACAAAATGAAACTTTCGGACGTTTCAGGAGATTTACGCGGAATAAAAAAAGTCTAAGAATTAAATAATATAAAGAAACTTTTAATGGAACGACGATGTAATTCGACTAAACGTTTCGATACCGATTCGCTTCGATTGTTTTATTCGCAATTTTTAATTATTCGCATATACGTAAGCGAATATGTTTGTATGTTAAGAGCGACAGAAGGAAACTTTTCACGCCTTGTCGAACTTGTTTTTAATTTAAGTCTTAGACTTGCCCGAGTATGAAAAATTTTCCAGCGGAGAAAGTTCAAGACCTGACGTCTACTTTTTTCATTAGACGTGTCGCGTGAAAAACATTAAACTCGATTCATTTAGAGTAAAATGCTTTGAGAATCTCCACAGAGACGAGCACTATCAATTTGTTAATTATGTACCGAAACTGCTTTGAGTCGAGATTTAATAATATCATAGGACTTAAAAAGAAAATTTTCGTATGAACAATCAATTTGTATATTTTTCATGCAGTAAATTTGACATCTAATATAATGTATCCTCACTATTCCAATGCTGCGAGTCATCGACATAATAAAGACGCGCCACGGCATTTTTAGAAATAATTTGATTTTAAACGCACAATTGTTATATTTCGTACTGTTTTATATGACTTCAGATATTTTTTTTAACAAAATAAAACTCCACCCCTCATTCACCTTTTGAATTTCGCACTTTATACGCGAAAAGTAAAACGTGCATTTTCAATCTATCTGAGTGGAACCTTATCGTCATCATCCACTCACCCTTCTTCGTAAAAGGGCCCGAGGCGATAATCTTCAAAACTTCATTTCGAACAATCGGATTATAGAGGCTCGACGAGAGAAAGGGAGAAGTGTGCGTAATCAAATTTTCTGTCCGAGGAAAAAAAGTTTCGATAATTCGATTATTCGATGAGCATCATCGTCGCGGTCGCGGAATTATTGCGCCGGAACGCTTTAATGACGCAAAGGGAGCTTTCATCAGCTAAAATAATGCCATTATCATGGGAAAAAAGTGGGAAATTCCAAGAAATTCCATTAGGGAAAATCCCGTTTTCGGATTATGCCAATTATGAATTTTATGAGTTTTCTCGTTCGGATCGGGAGTTTCGGTTTTGTTTGTGGGAAAATAAAGTAACTGAATTTATTAATGTAATATTTTTTCGTTATTTAGTATGTTTTTTTTATGGATGTAATAACGTTTGTTTTATCTTTTCATCTATGTTGAAATAAATATATATGTAGCTCATTGAGTATCAATGGGTATCTTCAATAAAGTTGATTCATAGTTAAATAATATTTCCATAATAATTTGAATGCGTTTGTATTTGATTCAATGTACGATCAAAAGACATTTATCCAATAAAAAAAAATATGAGTTTAATACATTTACAATTAATAATTATTTTCCACTAATTTTCGATAGCAATACAATACTATAAGCACATTTGACGACTGAATTTCACAAAGGGCACAAGTGACCATTTTTATCGAAATTAAGTTAAGTACAGAAAATGCTTCTGTATCACATATAGAACCATTTTCTGTACTTAATTTAATATTGAAAAAAACGGTCATTTGTGCTCTTTGTAAATTCAGTCGTCATTTAAAGTCATATTTTTTAATTTAATTTTGCAAAATTATTTAAAAACATAAAACTCAAACCCAACAATTCTCAACTACGAAATTTTTATTAAACAGCCATATTAAATTATTCAACAAACACCATTCGAAAACGGCAACTGCAATAAAGCGAGCACTTTCAACCCTTCACCTTCGGCTCGCCCAATAAACGCCCTTAACGACCCTAACCCCCTGAAATTATTAAATATTTCACGGATAACCGTTAAAATTGATAGCTTTCACACACATACATACACTATCTAAAGCCTTCAGAGCCTGAAAAGGCTCACACTTTCAGCCGATTCACACTCGTATGCACCTATGCGAGTCGTAAACTCGACGACTTTATCACCGCCGAGTTCAGTTTTCGTCTTTCAGACGACGATTGAAAGGCGTTTACGGTTTCAGGTTCGATGTAGGGGAATAAGATTCATTTTCAGATATGAGATCAAGTCTGAAAAGTCTGAAAATGTATGCGTTTTACGCTCTTTTGCGGCACTGCTTCTGTTTCGCGCTTTGAAGATGTATTTTTTGTTACGAATTGCAAAGGTGTTTTCGTGCTCGTTTTTAATGAAAAAGGGTTTTAATATTTTTTTTAGATTTGAAATTCAATTTTTCGATGTAAATTATTTATTTTTAATTACATTTTTTATCAAATTATCTAGTATAAACATAATTGTTTAGTTTCAACTGAAACGTTATTTTCAAATGAAAGTGATTTTTCAGAATCGCATAACGTTATTTGTCTCTATTTTTAATGGAAAATGCCTTATTTTGTTAGACAGAGCATTTTAAAGAATATCTGAAACTATCTACTCAATTAAGGTGTTGAACAAGTTACATTTATTTTATTTACTATTGGCTTTGTCTAATTTTCATCTGAATGATTCATTTTATTTTCTCACAAATACAAAAAAGTAAGAACCTCTATTCTATTCGATATCTGATTTCCACTATTTATAGTCAGTTGAGAAATGTTTTCATTGAGTGCTCCTAGATGCGCTTTTAAATGCAATATTGATAACAATGCAAAATAATTAGCCGTCTCAGTATCTCACAGATTAACTCTTAATGATGCACTTTATCATTAAATAGCTCAATAAATGAAGCTATTATGTATTATCATCTAGAATTCAACGATTGATATTGAATCACAATGACCCTTTTCTGAAACTGAAAATTCGTCGAAAAAATATTCCCAATTAAAAAGAAATCATTCGATCCAATTAAAAACCACAAAAAGCCAATCGAACATACAAAACCTGAATTTCGCACACGAATGCTTCTCAAAAATTTCTCATCGAGAGCACATATTGAAATTGCACCAACTGCACTCGAAAGCACTCGACGCAGTACACGAGTCGAAGCCTGAAAAGGCTGAAACACTTGGGTTTTATTTCGCGATTTATTTTGTACACGCGTACTATCAATTTCAATTTCGTTCCGGGAACGAGGGCTTTCGATACACCCTGTCACTTTAAATTTACGAACCTGTCTGCTATATGCGCTTTTCAATTTTCAGACGTTTCAGAGGTGATGTGAACGGCTATGACTTCGTCGTCGAATGGAAATTCGTCAGGCCTTTCTAAATTAAATAAATCAAATAATCACGCATACATATATCGACTGAAAAGGACAAGGGGTACAAGTAACTTGTGGAGATTTCGAGAAAATTATGTTCAAATTTCACCATGTACTATGTATTAGAAGGTCGGCTGATTTGATGATATATCTCGGCACACGTTCCGAATTCGTTTATATCATTTTACCACCAAATAGATGAGCAATAGAAGCGATTCTTTTGCACAACTCAATTTCGGAAAAAATGTCACTTGTACCCCTTGGCCTTTTCGATCGTCGTATGTGATTTTGATATTAAACAATTTTGTCTTTCAAATAAGGCTTTCATAAAACTTTGCACTGATTACTAGCACCCCTTCCTTAACTTCTAGGGTCCTCATATAAAATTTACCAACGAAATGCAATTCCTGTAATATTGAAACGTCAACCGATTTATAAATCGAATCGCCTCCTTAGCCTTAGCGGAAGCCTGTAAATTCAGCTTCAGGCTTTCGGTCCAAGTAGAGGCAAACGTAGCGGAAAGAACCGAGGACATTCCGCCTCGATATCATAAAACGCGACATAAAATCCTTAATAACCTCGCATATAAGCAAAGGGAAAGGGAGAGAGACTCTCGTTCATTACGCCCATTTGGAAACATATGCGGATCACGTGCGGTATGGTCGAACCTTTGAGAAAGTGTGGTTGCTCCATATACTTAGTGTAGGGAGCTGGTGCTGGAAAAAACTATGGAGAAAGACTATTTTCTCTTATGTGAATGTGAATTAAGTCTTGTGATATTTTTTTTTGACAGGAAAATGGATTGTTTTAGCAAGTGAATTGGTTCAAATTTGCAAATTTGTATGTTACGCTTGATGTCTGAAGTGAAGAGAGATCTGAAATTGGCAAGTTTTTCATGAAAGGTTTGATTAAAATTTGACATACACTTTCGTGATAGAGGCTTTTGTATTTTTTTCTAACTCAACCTATATATAAAAATAAAATAAAAAAAATATATATAAAAAATAAAAAATAAAGAAAAATCCATCTGAAAAAGTATCGAAATAAAATCGAGTTAGACTTTAGCAAGAGATCTCAATCAAGCTTGAATTATCCACACTTCAAAAATTGACTGTCTCATATATACCTTTTCGTCAAAATTAGTTAAACTTTTATATAATTTTGCTATAGATAGATGAAATTCTGTAATATTTAATATGTATTTTTCTTTCACAAGCAATATTGAATATAATATTTCCGCATATGCGTCTAGAATAATTTTTCTCTGGCAATGAACATAGATTTTTTGGGTCAATCGGTATCGAAAAAAATTTCTTTAGGAAAATTCTTTCAAAAAACTCTATTGGAAACGATGCACGATATTTGTAGTAGGCGTACTATAAAAATATTGGATTTTTCATGTCCGTTCATTCGATGAAAAAAATACGGATTTCCTTGCAACGAAAATAGATTTATTTATTTTCGTGCAGAGGCGTGTTTTTGCCAAATCATCTTATGATTGCAAAAAATTCACATGAGTACAAAAAAAATGGTTTTATTAGACATTTATCATATTTTCATATAATTTTATGCTTCTAAACACAGAGCTTCACAAATAAATAAAAAGCCGCTTATTGCCGTATTCTTTACGGAAACTTTTTCGTAAATTTCCACCAGCGGTTTCCCGCATACAGTTTTTATCACTCCCAAGTCGGCAACAACGGATAGTTTAAACACTAACGTATGAACTTTTAAAAAATTCATATAATTTTCTAAAAAAATCCTTTTACTCTTATTATAATAATACAGCGCAAATTTCAAACGCACGAGCGAATTGAAATATTCAAAAAAACGAACGCCAGTACATTTCTGCAGCATGAATAAATGAGCCCATACACGTTCTCGACATCTTTCAAATCTCTTATTAAATTTCGCGACACTAATGCACTTGTTATGCGCGAGACGGAGAAACGTCTGAAAAATATTCGCGCTGAAAACAAACATATCACAGAGTCACTGTAACAGACATACAATGTGTATAACTAACTCCATTTGCATACAGGAGAAATCTCTTCGTAGAGTCGCTTTAATGATATAGAAATTCTCATATTTACTTTCGTACATCGTTTAAATTGCATAAGAGAATTGCTGAAAGCGCTTGTTTGCGTTATGACGTTTGCTTATTTACCAACGCGCAACCCTTGTTTGTTTCGTGTTTTATTTTATTACATGTTAGTTGAAAAATCATTGCATTTTTTAAAATTACATATGAGCTTCGTATAGAACACAATTTTGATACAATATTATCGAATAAACTAGCGTTTTTTCACGTAGAAATACACGATTTATATTTTGTATTTATATAAAGTGAAAATTTTCTCATGCGCTTATTTATATGAAAAATTATATGTTTGTAAATATTTTTGATTTCAAATTTTATAATTTTTAATTAGGGTTAAATATTCCAAAAAGTTAAACTTACTTTTTTTATCCACACCATATCGAATTGCACCGAAACGGTTTCATCAATTTTTTTAAATATTTCACCTCGAATGGAAAGTAATTGAGTTAAAATGATGACTGAAAAGGCCAAGGGGTATAAGTGGCATCGTGGTGATTTCGAAAAAAGCTCAATTTTGGCGAAAATGTCACATGTAACCCCTTAGCATTTTCATTCGTCAAATAGAATTATTTTGATTTGAAATATAAAATCTGTATGTTTAATTATAAAAATTATAATGGCGTACATAATATTATTATTTTTTTATTAAATGGAATTTTATTAGCATTATTTGAATGAAAATAATACCAAATTCTTGAAATATTGATAGTTGTGAATTAAGTCAAAATCAACCTCGTATAACACTTATATTTTACAAAAATTTCAACAGAAAAACACAATATTAGAGCAAATTTTGTAAATTTTTACCAAATTTTATGTTTTTTACTTAAGGCAAAATATTTTTTCTAGCCAAGAGAAAATTGTAGTCCGCATCGGATCGTTACCTAGACGATTCCGCTTAACGAATTCTAGAAGCGATCGCCTGGAGAGCGTCCAAAACCCCCTATCCCTATTTACAACCCACCCACACACCCCAACCCAACTATAACCCCACTCACTGGGAGAACACTCGGTTAATTTGGCCGAAATGAAAGCCTTCAGCGACGCAGGGGACTACTGGGAGCAGTTCGACGCAAATCCTGTTAGACGCATTCGTATCGGAATCGAATTGCAACGTTTCGATCTTTGATCGAATGTTCAAAACATGTTCTAAATTATTTTTCTGAAATAAAGTTTCGATATTGTGATTTTTCTTATAGGAAATGGTTATATTCTTATAGGAAATGTGTCTTATTAAATTATGGTATAATATTTTTTCATTGCATAGATTCGATAGATATGTGGAGTCGGTTATATCTGGTCACGTTTGCGTCGGCGTGATAACTTATTCTTCGTTTTAATTATCAATATGATCGAAAAAATGATAATTAAAACTGAAATTATGAATAATGTAAATATTAATTATAATAAAAATCATAATGTTTCTAAAAATACTCGATTCTTTATTAATTTATCAACGACGATGTCCTGTCATATTTTTAGCTAAATCTGTATTCCAACTCGATGCAAGTCCTATCCAGATCAATTTTCTTTTCCATAATATAGATAGAATAGCTCTAATCTAATTCAACTTAAACTATTTTTTTACTCTACGTATACATATATATCGATGAAGATTCAATTTTAATAGGAAAGATTCAAAAATATTAATTCAAATTGGGTTTTAAATTCGTAAAAACAAATGAAATTCATCTATTTTTCAAAATAAAATTATTATTTTCTTAAATTATATTAAACGATTGTAATTTAAAAAAATGAATCTTAAGTGAAAAAATTCAAATATTGAATTATAATTATGAAACTAAATATTATTCTAATCAGTACAAATGGAAAATCAGCAAAGTTTTAATAATGGACGTACAGTTGAAACATAAGTAATTAGTCACGAATACATTCCCCATATAATAAAATATTACACTAGCTCATATTTTCGGAATAGCCTTTTTTCTGAATAGAACAAAAAAAAATTAAAAACATCCTAGAATTTTATGCTTGAACACATGACAGACATTTCCATACAACTATCGCAACTCGATTTCCTATGAAAACGTAAACACCCATCACACATCCACTCAGAAAGAGACAGCTCTATCGCCGAATAGGCGTGTTTCGTTCATCAGTTTCTGAACAGTTCAATTCGCTCACAATACGAATCGACCATCATTTTGGAAACGGAACTTATTTTCCAGGTTTTAGGCGGGATTTTTAAAAGTTTTCGACCTGCGGCGGAAAAGTGCGCAGACAGGTGGCGGGCGGAAACGGAAGCAAAGGGGGGTCGGAACGCTTACACGTCCCTTTCGGGTTTTATTAGCGAATTGCATTATTTAGTGTTGCAGCTGCAGCGCGCTGCCCGTCGGCTACTATCTCGACTGTGCCATACAAAAGCGCACTACGTGTGTCTGGCCAAAGCCCGCTAATTTCCTGCGACTGCCGTCTGCTGAAAATGCATTTTCAATTTTGACACTAGGTTCTATTTTGGATAAAATATGTATTTTATACGTAAAATTGTCTAGATATGTATACGAGGAAAGTGTATGGTTTGGTTCTCATCGATTTCAATAAAATTTTGTGTAAGTGTAGTTGTGAAGAACGAATGTGTGTTTTTCAATAGTATTTTTAGTTATTGGTCAATGTTTGTTATTTCGGTCTATATTTGTTAATCACACTAAACAAATAACGTTAAGCTATATGAAACTTTTCACATTTTCGTTTAACGTATAGCAATATTATTATTGTTGCTTTCATCGCTTTAACGATGTGTATCTATGTCAAAATATTTCATGTAAAATAACCATTTTCCTAGTTATTGCACCTAATAAATTCATACCAAACTTATTATTAGAGAGAGTAATGAAGATCCTCACCTCACAATTTAACAAAAATAGCTTTGACTTTATAATCGCAAATTTTTGTAAAATAGGTATAATGAATGCATAAAAAATGTATTTTATAATTAAGTCAAAAACCTTTAGTCTTTATTCAAAATGGAAAATTTAAGTTAACGTTTGAATATTGAATGCGCCCGAGCGAATAATCCATTATTTTTTTTCCAACTTCTTCAATAATTGGAAAATGAATAAAATACGACTAATTGTAACGTGTACGGAGCGCTTTACTGTCAGCGCACGTCTAGAGTTTTTTTTTTATTATTAATTATTCATTAACCGTTAAGTAAAATAATAGAATGAGAATATAAAAAAGGCTTCATTTACTTTTTCTCCGCTTTCTTCCTAATCCAATTACGTTCACTGTTTGCTTTCGGCTCGTTCCGCTAATAACAATCATTTTCTTTTCGACCATTATTATTATCTCAATCTTATTGCTGAATACTTTCAGTAAATTATTCATAGAATTTTCCGACTTGGAAACTTCACAGCATGTAATATTAAAGTTTGAAAAGTTATACTTTTGCACGATTTTTCCAAAATGCAACTTGTAGATATGTAGGTACGTTCTTCTAAAAAATTTGTAATGAAAATGGAGCGTCTTGAATCGAAATTTTTTCTCTCGAGTGAAAATTTGAAAATATGGCTTTATTTCAGCGCGAAAAACCAATAATTTCCTTTTATAGTGAATAAAATATAAAATGAAAAAAAGATACGAACCTCAAAGGGGAGAAGACTTTTTATATGTAGTAACGCTGAAAACATTTCAACAATATTATTCCCCACAGTGACGTATACCTTACATACGGGTATCTTTATAACGAAATAACATGTATTTCAATGGAATTCGAGACACAATAACTCACTCCAAATGAATGGAATTGCGAAAGAATTTTTTCTACGCGTTCCATTTTCAATAATGTGAAAGAAACGTGCTTACATGTGAGCATTGCTTGAAAGCATGTCGTACACGAGCAAGATACAATACAATTATTTTAATTTATCTTGATTCGTGTATTTCCGTTAACATCTCTGTAACTACATTGAATACAATGTGTATATTTGTATACAAAATCACAATACAATGAGCATAACTTTTATTAATAAAATATATTTAACTTTGCTTAATTTGTAATACTAACCTATTACATATGCCTTTAAAACATTTCGGTTCGTTTAAAATATAACAACTTTCACAATTGAATAATGCAATGTAATTTATTTTGAACTTTCAATCGAATAAACAAACAAAGAACTTCAAATTTAGCAACAACTAAGATCTTTTTACGTATCAAAAAAAAAATAGTAACAGTACAAAATTATATAATTATTTTGTCTTATTTAAACGAATAATTTTTCAAATTTAATACGACTCCTTATTTATATGCACAATTTGAAACCCAACCCCACATCACACAAGACCATACCGTAATAATTATTTTTTAAACTTCTCAGACCAAAAACCCATCATCCATAAAAAACAACAGCCGGAAAAATCACACAATACATCTCAATAGACGACACTTGAATCCGGCCTGAAAAAAAACCCAAAAATTTTCCGACCCGAAAAAAAAGCCACCCACGTTTAACCCTAAATCCGCTTAATCATACGGGACAGAAGAAGAGCGTTGCCCCGATCGATGCCATATAAAAAGCCATAAAAAATAACGCCTTTCGGAAAAATCATCCCCGCCGAAACAAACGATCCCTTTCGGTCCGAGGCGCAAACGGGAACAACAAAAGGCTTTCACGCTAAGCACCCACCAGCAAATTCGACCTGGACCCATCTTTAGAATATTTCGGACCGAGATGGCTTCGGCCTCGTTCACATGCACCGTTTCACGTACTGAAAGTCGTCTATCGAGCTTCGTTTAGTGTGCTCTATTTTTTTTTTTTCATATTTGCAACGTATGCCTGATTCTAAGAACAGGCTAAATCTGAGATGCATATCAATAATTGAAAGCAAAAATAAGTCATTCAATAATTTTATTATCGATCTATCATATTATATTATATTTTATGAAGCAGTATTCTCTGTGTTTTTCGGATTGAATGTTGTATCGGAAGTTTTGATTATATGTATGTGTCAATTTGTTAGTAAGTTGATTGACTCGGGTGGCACCTATCTGTCGAGCCCATTTTATTTATACATGCGTCAAATCATTTGCAGCTACATTCTCACTTTAGTTAGTAATTCGATGCGTAATTCATTTGCATCTAAATATCGGTAATTGAATGCAAACAATAGTTATTGCATTCTTCACTAATGTGAATATGATCGTGCATAAGCAATTCTATGTATCTATTGATTCAATACAACCTGTTAAATCCATAATACCTATTGAATCAATACGTACGTAGAATGGCATATTTTCGATCACTTTCACGTTCTTGCAAACTGCAATAACTCACTCTTGCTTTCAAGTTTCAATATATGTATGTATAAAGCAAGGATTTTCGTACTACGACAAGTGGCAAGCAACACTCTTTTTGCAACATGGCAACAATGGGAACCCCTAGAAACTGACTTCATAGTTCCCATCATCGACCATGGAACCGAAGGCATGCTGCTTGCTTACATGTCACAATATGCAAATTCTGGCTAAAACTTAATTCATTTGTCAGAAAAAAGAGACCCGACCGATAGATGCCACCCAATTCCATCGACTAATTGACACATATCATCAAAACTATCGACCCCAAAACTGCTTTATGACACAAACGGGGCAAATAAAAACAGACACAGAGTGTTACAAATACAATATAGAGTTATATTATACATTCAGACGTAAAACGGTGCATGTGAACGAGGCCTTATTCGGCGACTTAGCGGCCCGTGATGGGCCGGGACACGTTCGCGGTCCGATGGGCCTTTGCGTCCCCGTGACCCTTACATAATTTTTAAGGGAGGCGACTTAGGCGAAATCCGACCCGTCCTGATTTTTTTCGCCTGATACTATATTTATGCGATGTATGTACACGATGCAAAAAAGAACACGAGTAAAATGTATGAAGGCCGTCCCCATCCGCGAAAACATGGGTCTTTGTGCTTGATACACTCATATTGGTCCAAATGAATGATTGTAATAATTTTAGATAATATACGAATGAAAGTTTATTATATGGCATATATTTATATTTATACAGGTAATTTTCACTCAATTATCATTAATTAATATAATTCACTTTAATATGAAAAAAAAAGCCCTAAGGCATGACTACGAAGAGTGAATTCGTAATGCGATAAATTAACACTTTTGTCGAATCAATTGAATTCAAATATTCCAAAGAAACGCATTACTAAAATATTTTTAGAAATTCATTTATTTAATTTATTGTAAATTAAATTAGTCAAATAATCGATAGTTATTTAAAATTATTTCTAAAACGAATATACAAGAAAACTTAACTGGTTTTTATATTATGATGTATATATATTTTCTGAAATTCATACTCTGAAATCTATTGTTATAGTTAAATACTGACGGATCCCAGCAATTCTTCACCGACTAAAATGATTTTTGCACCTCATCGAATTCCAGGAATTCAAATCGTCCGTCATTGACCCAAATTACTTATTCATTAAACATTACCGAAACCCATTCGAGTCCCAAAACGGCGCTGTTTTCGCACAATTGACGCCGAAAATGATCGCCGAACGAGAGGCTTTCAAATAAAAACAAACCGCGAAACATTATACCGCCGGAACAATGGCCGCAAAAGACAAAATAAATTATTTCGGCAATTATGAGACGAGCCTTCGAACAATCGACCCCAGGAGAACAATCCAGACCCTGCCGATATACCAAAAGCTGAAAGTAATGAAAGACCCGCTCTAACCCCACCCTGCGATCAATGAATTACGCCTCAGGCGGAATTCTATGAAGTCCACTACTGTTACATTCGGGTTGACCGAAACTATTTTATACAGATTCACATTTTTAGAGTTGTTTTTGGTAATGACTTTTTATTTCACGAACAGATGCGGTAAAATGCTGCAAATAAGATCGGTATCGTGATGAAGTAAAAATCTATCGATGAATCTTTCCTAAAGCTGTTTTATGTAATTATAGTAAAATTAATTGTTCTAGGGCAATATTTTAGTCATGGTTCTTAATCGAAGCATTTTATTGTACATAATTTCTATATTAATTTAAATATTTTGAAAATTCAACTAATTGTTTTGCTCCTGACAAAAGAAATATCGGTCAAATATGTTGTTGGAAAGTTCATTTTATTAGTATCATTTATTATTGTAGGGTTTTTAATTCAATTTGTGAAAAAAATTATATATGAAATTATGTACCTACTTCGTATTGGTCGATACTTAACATATTTTTTTCGAGTTATTTCAAACTGACCCTCATCATAATAAATGATGCTTATGAAAAGAGCTTTCATTCGACATATGTACGTCTTGTTATAATTAGTCACTGGGGATATTCTTTCTGTTTTTCATCGAAATTAAAAAATATTATATCATAATATCGAAATAGTGTCTCGGGTGGAATTCAGTGTAGTTCATTCTATCATTTGATTAAACACATCTGTTTAATAGACTCAATTTTTTAAACAAATCTTGATTAATAATTATTTTTATAAACAAGATCATGTGCACAAGATTTTATATTTTTAATTTCATTTTCTTTCAAAAAAATTGAGTCACATTATTCTACACATTCCATTATCAGTATTATCTTGAAGAAAGCCTGATTATTTTTTCAATTATCGAACTTAAAATGGCAAAAAATGAAACCGAAACGAAAAGCGTTAACGAATCATTACTTATTCTTTTGAAACGATGAAAAAAACAATTAGGCAAAATTTTTCATTGACACCAAAACGGCATTTCTAGCTCGCGTTCGGTAACCATAAAGTCGATCGAATCCGCAGTTTTCCGGTTTCCGAATTTTACGATTCGGTCGTGTCGTTTGCGGTTTTTTCGGCCTCAGTCGGAAAATTTCGAAACGGCGATAATTCTGCGGCATTTTATCAGGGGTGACGTTAATCATCCGCTCGGTAATTACGCCCGGGTCGCAATATTTCATTCGACCGCTCTCGTATATTACGCGAAACTTGCCCTCAAATAGAATAAGTTGCCAACTTTTAAAGAGGATTATCAAAACTTTTTCAAACGGGATGAGAAAGCGTTGCGTTACACGTTTTTTAATCCCGGCGAAACTTTCGCGATATTTCAAAACGCGGACAGAACTATTGCCCTTACGTAGATTGATCGAAGAATGAACGATGTCGAAAATTTTATTGTTTGAAGATTTTGGATAATTAATTATTTTAGAACGTTATATGTTGTAATTGCGTTTCTTAATGTATTTTAAATTATGTAGAGTCAACGTAGTTCACTAAAATAAATTAGACCTTTCTAAGAATTTTGCAGAATTATTTTAGCTCAAAACGTGCACGTTTCGTATATTTGATGAAGATAAACTGAATTTGATATTATTATATGTTTTATCTTCTAATAAAATGAAAAAGGGTTTTATATACATATATCTCAAAACGTTTTTTTTAAACCCTGCACTTCATTAAATTCAGTTAATATAAATCTTTCATGCATAGAGAATAGAACTAATTTCGCTTATTTATTATATGAGAAACTCAGATAATATACGTGTATATTTTCTTCTAACAATCAATTCATATAAAAACGAGTCAAGAAAATAGATTTACTTTTTTGTATATGTGAGTTTTAAAAAAATATTATATATCTATTACATTAAAAATAGTGTAATTTTTATTGATGAAATTATTGTTTAACAGCATAGATATACAATGCATTTTTTTAGATACGAAAAATTTACAATTTAATTTCCTTCAAAAACATCCATTAGACACAAATCAAAAATTAAATTAGTCATTATCTTTTTTTTTAATGCGTATCTCGTTTCAGAGTTATGATTGCATTGCGATCAAAGCGAAGATGGGGGGGAATCATAGCACAAAAACGATATCTTCCCTTTTGTCGGACGCTCCTCGACTTTAATTTGGCTTTTTTTCCCGGGATAGGGTCCCGCTTTTGTTCACGCTAATTAAACAAATCGATAAGGACCTTTCGGTGCGTGCGGTCGACCCCTTTTTCCTCCTGAGCCCACCCCTGCTCCGGCCCAGAGGCAAAAGGGAATACCGCTCGTGGTTAAGGCCATGTTCACATGCAACATTACACATTTTGACAGTCATCTATTGTTTTCAGTCTTTTTTTCCATCTATCTTGATCTCGATAAAAAATGGAGTACGTGAGACAGATATTGTAGTGAAACTTTTTAATAGCAATTCTCGATCTAGTGTTCAAATTTAGTCCTTTAAAATGAATTCGAGGTAGTCAACGGTTTTCAGTTAGATAAACAAAAAGTGTTGTCGATTAATATTTATCCTTGTGGAGGACGATAGGTGACTTTCAAAACATGAAATGGTGTGTGTAAATGTGGCTTTACACTAGCGCAGTCGGCTTCTGACGAAGATAGCCATCTTCGTCCGGCATTCAATTAAGCCCGGCTTATGATGGCCGAAAGTCCGCCGCAGGCCGAAAAAGCAGACTTTTCTTATTTAGATAACGAGCGTATTAGTTTAGAAACTGTTCGGATGAAATAAATGCGTTTTTTTTTATTATCTATATGAAAGTTTTCACATTCCTCATATTTAAACATAGTCATTTTATTGAAACGTCTAAGTATAACCTAAATATAACATGGAGTTGGAATTTAAAAAAATCATCTGCGGCGCATTTATTAATGTGAGTTTTAAATGAATTACATGAAATAGCGTCCCTGTATCTGATTCATACCTTTGTCACCCTCGTTCGACACGATATATAAATACTTTCCAGTCACAATTAAAACGGAGTCGTTTATGGTCAAAGGGCATCAAAAGAATGCCGACGCCCTTTGATGCGGCCAGGTGGTCTGTTTCCTGAGACGTATCGGTGTACCGTTATATATCTCGTTAGATATGACCAACAGTGTGCACAAAGTGCTATACATATATCTGTATGTCTGTATGTATTTTAACGTAGAGTTTCCCCTCTGCAAAGAGACTTTAAAGTGCCGAGGAGATGCTCTTCTCGTTGGTCTTGGTCAGGAGCAGATTCAAGAGTGAGATGTTGAAAGATTATTTTTTAAATTTTTATATGTAGCTTACCTACGTTAGTTTATAGTAACATTTAATTTTCATGAGCTTACTCGACTTTATTTGCATGAAATTGTAATGTGTATAACACTTTATAAAATATGCTAACTTCGTACTGAAAACAATATGAGTTTAAAAGCAATATTTTCATCAAAGAGAACAGCATGAAATTGTTTCGTTTAGCGAACAATAACTTTCCGATTCTATTGAAAAAATATTATTTAAACTACGTAATTTTTTTTATATTATTATTCGATTTTATATTTTCAAATTTTCGGAGGATTTCGACTGATCTTTGATCGCCGATCCGCCTCTGAAGTTTTCCATCCACTCTAAAGTCAACGTCTCGATTTCAGAATAAGAAGCGGTTGATCTTTTTCGTTTTCGACTTGTCTTTTGCTCTCGGACGTCAAATGTTCCGTCTGAAAACGATTCGGTTTCGCAGAATCGTATTCAAAGTCCTTTTGGTGTCGGAGGTATCAAATCGCCATTTTATTTGCTTTTCATACCGGTGTTTATGTATTTTGGCGCTTATTCCAAATTTAGAATATATTCGTTTTCCGCAGATGAAATGAAAATTTTCTTTGAGCGTTCGTGTTTATAGTTTAACGAATAAACATTTGAAATACCTGAATATTAATTTAGGAAAGGTCATTATCAAGGGTCAAATGCTTTATAGACTTTTGAAAGAGTTATCTATTTTTAAACAGTCGAAAATAATGTTTACCTGTGGTGCATATATTTTATGCTCAGATGTGTAATTACATGCGAAAAAAGATGTTCCCTGTCTTTAAAAAATTATATACTTAATAGATGTTAGTTTTTAACTTCATGTTGAACAATATTCATTTCAAATTAAATATTTTCAATTTCAAAAATATAATCAAACCCTTGTACTCATGTATTTACTCACTTCATCTCAAAGCATATTAATTCAATTTTATTGAAATACAATTTAAAACGGAAATAATTCAATTTGAAATGAAAATTCTTAATTAAAAAGAACATCATTAGAAAAAAATAATTGCATGTACTCACATGCAGTTCCGGAACACAATCGAACCAACATCCGCAAAAGTCAAACCTCCTAAGCTGCAGATCAAAGAACCGAGACCTCGACATAAAACCACCGTTTATTTTCGCACAAACGAACCGCTTGCACATCAAAGAGATTCACTAAACTCACCGAAAACAACTAGAAACAACAACAAAAAGAAAATTCGGAACAAGTCGTATCCACGAGACGAAAACGGGACGCAGCATCATCCTCCAGGATGCACATTTAAGAAGTTCTAAGAGGATAACAGTCAGAGTCGCTCGCTAAGTGTACAGTCGTGTAATCGAGAGGGTCGGGATTTGTAACTGCATTGTTCTCTATCTATTGTCTGATCTGATAGTCTTATTTAGATGATGATTATGTACTTTATATACTGCACATGAAAGAAAATAGGAAAATTCGTCTTATGATAATAGGATGGAGATTAAAGGGATGAAAGTTTTGATGGCTTCCTCATTTTTGAATTTTTTTTAGTAGATTGTACTTTTAGTTAAAAAAAGAAGATGCGAATGTGAGAAGATGTATTTTTAACTGAAAATAATTATCTTTTAATTTCAGTAGTAAGTGAAATTTAATAAAGTTTCATATTCTAAGGAAAATTCAGTATGTGGCGTTGAGTTGTAAAAAGGTTTATCTACCTACCACGTAAAAGAATTACTATGAACTCTTTTTATTTAACATTTGATATTTAGTTATTTCACTCAAATATATTATTAAAAATCAAAGATTTCCAATTATTCCCGAAATCATATTATATCCACTTACATAAAATACATTTTAATCTATGAAAACAAATGAAAATGAACATGTTATGAAATTTTCAAATTTTACAGTCATTCAGTGATCAGATATTAAATGCAAGTACATATAATTTAGATTTATATCAATATTCTAACATTTCCCAAATTGCATCCAACTTGATATAAGTCTCAACTTAATAAAAAAAATAAAAACTCCTACTCAACTAAACCTTGCCAATATTTATCCAAGATATTTACAGAGAATCGTTTATACGGAGATAACTTCGCACACCCCGATGGCATTAGACTAAAACTAACCTAACAAACACCCACAAGCACTGTTCAGAATCTAGAAACAATCTAGACCCGACGAACATCCTTAAAGCCGCCAGTTATGTCGGAAAAACAACCGCTCATATTAAAAGCCGAGCACACTGCACATTTTCGAACTTCCTACGGGGATAACGAGCGGTCAAAACCGCACCGCACCATAACATAATCGGAGGATTAAGATATTTCCGCAATAAAAGTTAGCGGCATCGATCGGCGACCGGGTGACCACAATTGCGAAACTTGAGCGGGACGAATCTGAGGGGATGCGGTCTCTCCGGGGATAACGTATTCGGAGGCAAACTTTGGTAATATTTGTTCTTGGGATCAGACTTGTGCTTATTTGTCCGGCATGTCCTACCCCTATATGACGACTGAAGAGGCCGAGGGGTACAAGTGACTGCGGCATATACTAGAAAAGCGAGCTCGAAGTCGAGCATGTATTAGAAGGTTGAGTGATTTGATGATAGAGGATTTGTTCTTGGGATCAGACTTGTGCTTATTTGTCCGGCATGTCCTACCCCTATATGACGCCTGAAGAGGTCAAGGGGTACAATTGACTGCGGCATATACTAGAAAAGCGAGCTCAAAGTCGAGCATGTATTAGAAGGTTGAGTGATTTGATGATAGAGGATTTGTTCTTGGGATCAGACTTGTGCTTATTTGTCCGGCATGTCCTACCCCTATATGACGACTGAAGAGGCCGAGGGGTACAAGTGACTGCGGCATATACTAGAAAAGCGAGCTCAAAGTCGAGCATGTATTAGAAGGTCGAGTGATTTGATGATAGAGGATTTGTTCTAAATATGAAACGTGCGTCAATTATGGAACACCGCGATATTTATTACTTACAGTTTCGACAATCTGCTAATTTTGCATAAAATCAGTCACATATGTATAGTATTATTGTTAGATTTCAAAAAGAGAAACAAAAATATCGATATTGAGTCTACACATGTTGGGGATTGAAATTTCACTAGGTTTTTTTTAACAATATCAGCTATAGCATTGAAATGTGATATTTTTTAGGATATGTTATGAGATAACTGCCTGGCGATTTTTTGTATCGAAAACGCATTACTTTGAAATGAAATACAGTATTCCATATTTGCCACCCTTTGACTATTTCGTATTTCATAACACTGCCGTTACATATTTGAGACACACAAGAAAAATGATGAAAAAATCATTTTTCAGTAATCGTCCTTTTTTTCAAATTTGAGTGATTATTTCTTCCTTTTGCTAAAATCAACATATTTGGCCTCAATCTATTTCTCAAAAATGTTAATTATTATTCATTTGTGGAAAATACACGCATAAAGCTTAGGTGTTTCCATATTTAGGACAGTTCATCTATATCTCAGTTCACGTTCCATATCCGTTTATATCCTTCTACCACCAAATAAATGAGCGTACATAGAAGCGATTCACGTACACGACTCAATTTCGGCAAAAATTTCACTTGTACCTCTTAGCCTTTTTAGTTGTTATATAGCTTTGCTTTCGGCACCCCACTGGGATTGTCCGTCCTTTGGGATTGTGCGTTTTTGTGGTGTCTCTAAGTACGCTTCGGTTGTGCTTAGGTGAGTTTAGGTCCGATTCGACGATTTGGGCTGTTTTGGTTTTTCATGTTGTAGAAAGTTTGTTGTGGCTTTTTTCGATTTGATTAGGGTGTTCGGTGTTGTTGGAACGTGTTTTTTGTGTGGGATCCTTGAAGCTATGCTTATGTAAATGGCCGTTTTGCGAACGGCGACAAGCAGCAAGAGGCACACGGCGCGTAGCTTGGTCAATAATGGGAATAATGGAGTCTGTTACTTGAGGTTCCCGTTGTCGACTATACCTCTTTCTGTTTGTAGCAGTACTAAATATGAATATATAATATTCAACTTGCGATGAAAATAAATCAACATTGATTTAAAAAAATTCAGATATGCACTCATATCAGATTAAACCGCACAATATCTTCGAGCGAAAATATAACAAAAGCTAAAAAGAACATCGAGCGTGCGCTAAAAAGCGGCGTTCACACGACTCGGCATTTCTCGCACGCACTCTCGCTTTTAATCTGCAAATGACAGAAGGCTTAATGGAAAGTTGGACACGACCACCCTCCGTTTCGAACCGTCAGACTTACTATTGTATAATGCGTAGGCATAGCAGAGAGAGAGACGCTTCGGCTTATCTGTCTTCTGAAAACGGGGGCTGCAACGGAAAGTCTCGAAAAACTCGTACTATTGAATTAGGCAGTAAGCCTCTTTGAGCAGATTGAATTCTTCTAGCACTTCCGCTTCGAATCCGGCGTCGTGCGATGCTAATCTTCGGGTATTAGGAAAATTATTTTTTCGCAGATTTTCGCAAAGGATCTGGTGTGTGTTTGAAGATAAATATGTAGGTACAGTAATTCTCTTTAATACGCGTTTTTGAAATACGCGAAAATACGCATTTTTTGGCTTAACAAGCTTTTACAAAATGCGATTCTTATACTCGTAACGTATTCACATCTTGGCCAGCGGCAAAATTAGCATATCGTGCAATTATTTTATCTTCATACATAATACACATTATCTTAATCGAATTCAAATAGAATAAGATTTCGTTTAAATTCGATTAAAATAATGTGTATTATGTATGAAGATGAAATTTTTGTGCTAGATATACATATGTAGTATTTTACCTCTGGAAGTCACCGGTCTATGTGTGAACATGCAATTAGAATATCGAACCATATTTTTCGGAATTCGGAATACTAAAAAATATATATTTTCCATGTGTATAAGTACTTATCTCATAAAAAAGTATATCTACGCCAAGATATAACGATTAAATAAACATTATTAACAATATATGATAAAACTTTCCGACGAAATCGCATCGTGTAGTTTGTTATCGGATTTCAACTATCGCAATTTTTTCAATTTTGCATTATCAAACTTTTAAATCAATCTTAATCTAGTATCAACACAATATACTAACAAGAACGACCACCATCACAACACAACACAAAAACCGAACAAAGCAACAAAACACCCCTAATCAACCTCATTCATCCCCGAACCGGCGAAGAAAAAAATCTCCACACACGTATGGAAATATCAATTATTGTTACCCTCACTTTCCGAACATGCGAAAATTCGATTAGGAAACGAAAAGGAAAAAGTGTTTGTAAGACAAACACGGGACTCTCGAATTTCATTAGGGCGTCGTTTGTTGCCGAATTCGGTATTCGGAGCGTTTCCACGCTTTTTTTTCCTTTCCGCGGAAGGAAAACCGGACTTTTCCGGACTTTTCCAGTGAGGGATATCTCTCGTCTCCTCTCCTTTCTTTCACTTTATTTTTTTCGATTTCTTCGTAGAAGGTTTCGCAGGTGATGCGAATTCATGGCGCGTCGTCGCGTTTGCTTATTCGGCACCGACGGTGAATACGTTTCGGTTGATTTTTTATTCGTGTGAATATGCCTTGTTTTTATGAGTTTGATTGTTCAAGGTTTCGCTCTCGAAGTGTTATGGCGCCTTTTGAATAAACTGCGTTACATATTTCATGAGTATCACTTTAGTTTGTTCGGCGCGAAATTTATCGTCTAAAGTGTTTTCGTTTTAAATTATTAATATTTTTTTTAATCAAACTCGTTTTAATTTTGAATTTTATGATATTTTCGTGTAAATTTGAAGATTCAATTCGTGTTTCTTTATTTTATTTTCTTGAGTGCTGCGCTAATTTAATCTAATTTGCTTGTTTTATGAGAAAATTTATTTAAAAGCATACATTTTTTCTTTCAAAGAAAGAATCATAATATTCATAAGAGGTAATAATTCGAGAACGTACCCCGAAAATCTTTCTCTTTTCGTAGAGTGAAAAATTTAATAAAATTCATTTATTCATTCCGAGAAGAAAATGTAAAAAGTCTAGACGCGAAAAAAAAATAATTCCATCAAGCACGGCTGAAAAGTTTGATAGTTTTCTTAGCTTGAATAATTGATTCCGATTAAATTAACAAACCGCTTTTCTTCCATTAATAACTGCGGGTTCCGACTTTTCAGACGTTATAATGTAATCTCACATTAGAATAACCGATTCATTTGAATTACAACGAACTAATGAAAACTTCGTTTCGAACTAATGTATTCATTCATTTTAATATTTCGCTTACACATCCATTTTCATTCATTAATAAGAGTGACGACTTTTTCTCATTTTTTTTATAATATTCGAAGAACTCATAGAACTATTTAATAACTTGAGACACTCGCGCGTCAGAAGTGAAAATTAGTAGATTCGTAGTTTTTCTTTTTCTCATATGTATACTAAAAACTATTTTTTCTTCTATGTTCATATTATTGCTCTTTCAATAGAAATTATTTTTTTAAAATATAATTTGTACATATTGTGGAACTTATGCTGCTTTATAATGAAAATGTATACATTATAGCACTAGTTTCTGTGACCTGAAGTTGCTTGAAACTTTTCAGACTTCAAGCCGATTGTAAGCTGTTGTATAATATTAGATATTAACCATTTCCGTAATAAATCCCATTGAATGTGTAGGCTATGCATAATGGTTAGAAATATAAGATTAACGATGCAGAAACTTTACCAGATGTTCTAAGAACAACCTTAAAAAAAATATTGTTATAAGATTATCCATTAGAGTCTATAAACAACACATATATTAATATTCATTTAATTTTCTTTTATTTATATAGATTTAGATCAAAAAATGTAATTCGATTGATTCAAGTAAAATTAATCCCTTTCCTCTTCTTCTCCCCACCTTTATATCAAACAAAAAGTTCTACACTCGAACGAATCAATACATTTACAAATTTCGATTTACAACTTCTACATCAGTTTCATATCAAAGATATCTAATTTTACACGAATCTTAACATTCCCATTGTCTACACCATCACTCTCGACTAAACCACCTCGCAAGTTCTAGACGAGCGATTTGCACCGTTCAAACGACCATTTGAGCGCCCAACTCACCCCCATTTTCAACTACCCCATAACAGATTTCAGCTGAACGACCTTAATTGGTCGAACACACGAATGCACAGTCGAGATGCAACCCTCTGCATCCATCGCCGCATAATTATCAAATGACGCTCTGAGCACTCAAAGGCTTAATTGGCACTTTTGACTGTGCTTTAGTCTTTTGACGAGGCACTTATCAGTTTTTCTTTGTTCTGCTCGGCTGTCTTTCAGATTTGTGTCTTATGAAATGTTTCATTATAAATAATGTCTGCTAGATAAGCGATTCTATATGCCTATTAAATCAAAATTATCAATGTGATTTCTTTTGTTCTCAATACAATTTGTCACCTACAGATGACAAACATGAAGTCATATATGACAATCGAAAAGGCCAAGGGTTACGAGTGACATTTTTGCCGAAATTGAGTTATGCACAGGAATCGCTTCTATGCACGCTCATTTATTTGGTGGCAAAAGGATATAAACGAATTCGGAACGTGTGCCTCAATATATCATCAAATCACTCGACCTCCTGCTAATACATGTAGATAAATGGACAACTTTGAACGCACTTTTCTCGAAATCACCACAAAGTCACTTGTACCCCTTGGCCTATTCAATCGTCATATAACTTAATTTTTTTTAACATAACTATTTGGGCAGCTACATATAAACCTCTCTATTAAAGTATAGGAGATAAATAAGGAGTTGTTATTCCTAAATACTTTAACCAGAATTATCTTGTATTAAAAAAAATACTGCCTCCTTTTTTCATTTCGAATGTGGAAATTTGTAATAAAAAACTGATAAGGAATTTTCAAGTAGACTTTTTCATAATTCAGCACGAGCAAAAATATCATTTTCTTAAAATGTACGTACATACATAAAAAATTCTAAATACGTTTTCTATATAAATTAAACACGTCTCGCACAGTTCTTGGCGAAATCTTGGAAACACTCTCGCTCTTATTTTTGAATAATTTATACGTTTAGAGAATCGTTTTTGTATGCTTCTCCTTTCGTCGCGATAAGCTCGATAATCCTATACATAAATTAACCGTGCCGATCTCAAAGAAAACATTGAATTCGCATTTCCCCATCCGAGCACATTGTATAATACTTGCACACAATTCGTTCGTATTTATTGTTTAAGCCGAAATTAGGTCTATTCGTCGAATACTTTATGTATTGACATTTAGATGGGATTTGAATCCTTTTAAGACTTCGCCTTAATCCCCGTTAATCACAGTCGCACGTAATTATACGTATTGTTCGATTATACTACGTAAAGTAGAGAAAGAGAGAGTAAGAAAATTTCAATTTTCACTTAGTGCATATACCGCGAATAAAATAGGATTAAAATATTGAATTTCTTAGTATAATTTTCACGTTATATTAATTGATCAAACTTTCATGAAATTTTATATGCTGTGACTCAACGTTGGGCATGACTTAAACTTACTGTGAACTGTGAAATTAATAAAATTTCAATTTTAATAAAAATATATATTCATTCTTAAGGGGAATTTAATAAAAAAAATCACTAACAATATAAAAATCACTGTTTCTGAAGGCAATTCGACAAATTCGCGAACCCCTCGAACCTCGCCATTTCGCTCGTTTTTTCGCAAGGATGCAATTTCAAACGGGTGCAAGGACCTCTCTAAAACACACCCTCATCCTTCTCAAGAGTTTCGAAACCCATGTTGTGATCTGGGAGCCGAAAAGACACGAAACTACATCGTTAGACCGTGACGTTTCGTCAGGAAGGAAAGAGTCCCGAGGAAGCCGGCTCTACGTGCTCGGCATATCGACAAACCAGTAATCCTTTGAAGGAAGAAACACTTCGAGAGACGAGAGTAATAATAAATGACACCCCCTTCAACCCCCGGCTTGGTCCGATGCGCAAATGTCCCGAGAAAACAGTGAAAATAAAGGAAAAAATCGCGACTGTCAAACGCAAAGACGGATTCGCGGCATCGATTCATGCCCGCCTTTTTTTCCCGTTATTATTATATTTCACTTCGCATTATTTTTCAGTCTGTCCTTCTTCGTCTTTTTTTGTGTGTTGTGTGAATTTCGCGTTATTTATTTCGCCGGGACATGTCAATTTTCTTGATATTTCCAAAGCATTGGGTTCAGACGCTTCGACGACATTGTGTCTCGTTATTTTCCGACGGGGAGAAAATTCGAGAAATTGACGCGCGAGACGAAATTTTCCCTTACGCTTCTCAAACTGTGTTATTCGAATATTTTCCGGAGTGATTGGCGAAACAATCACCCCTCGAATCATATCAATTTTCTTCAATACATGTATGATTGCATTCCAATAAAACATATTTTCTTGGGTGCTCTAGTCAGTGACCTAACAATTATGGCAACTCTAACTTACATACATTCAAGTATATTAAAATTTCTCTACATCATATTCTTCATAATTAAAACTAGTTTTAACCGAGTTCCTTGAACTGAAACTATCTCGAAACTCCATCGTGATATAAAATCGGCGAAAATTTCAAAACTCTGCAAGAGCACGTGTAGCCGTACCTTATCTTGTATGTACATTCGCTCGCAAAACGTCTGTACATTTTCTAATAATACAGAAGACGTCTAGAACGGTGATAGACACGATCGGCGACTTCCCCTTTCTGCAAACAGGATCATCAGGAGCCAATAGAAAATCCTGGACACGTTTCTGCTAAACGTTGATGAGTCATTCGTTCGACGTACACAATTCTGAACGGAGAGAAAAATCTCATGAAATATTACATTATTACTTAGGGAGTTAGGAGCGAGAGGGCATTTTTCATATTCATTCGGAGAGGATAAAGTTTCACTCGAACACACGTTGTCTTACGAATGTGATTTTATTAGAAAACTTCGCCGACTGAAAAACTAAACGCGAGATTAACGCCTGCGAAACTATTCAGTGTCTCGAGACGTAATTTTTTAACTATGCTTTGTACAGAAAGTTTTGCGAAAGTCTCGTTTCGTAATGAACGAAATTTTCTTCGTGATATTTTATATGAATTATTAAAATTCTCTGAATCTCTCGCTATATGATATCGCTGTAAATTTTATAAACTCATTTGTATCATTTTAGAAACGATTCATCTCTCATATTCATATGTAAATGTATTCAAACTAAAGATGGCTTATCTTAAAATTAAATTTAAAGAATGTCAAGGAAGGACACGACATAATGATTAATGAAATTTTTTATTAAAAAAAAATTTTTGTTTGTTGCAGGTACGTTCAACTCACCAGACCATTATTACCCAGCATCCAGATTAAGTCAGAGCGAATCGGATCAATCTTCATGGGGGTTCAAGTCCCGTCAAACGTTCTGCTATGCATAATGCACAAGCTGGGGCCATAATCCCCAGACATGTGCAGTTTCGGGCAAATATTTTGCCCCAGACTAATTCCCTTAGTATAAAAATCTGAACGGCAAACACTATCTGAACGGTTGCACTCACGCGTTTTACAATGGAGTGCAATTTGGTGTTTGGACGCGTGCCCCATGCCGATTCGATATTTCGGACTGTAAATTCAAGGGTGAGTCATTTTAATATTGATGTGTTGAAAAAATAATTCAGTTGTATATTATTATGAAAATACAACTCTTATTTAAAAAGGGACGTTTATGTTGAAAACTTGTCTGTTGGACTGAAACGGCGCAAGTGTGTCGCTCTCTATCTTTGTTCCAATCTAACTCGAATGATTTTACTATTTTTGTCTCTCTTTATTAATACAAACAAATATATTTTTAAAACATTAATACACATACACTTATTGACACTAATATAGAGGAAAGGCGACAAATATGGGCCGATTTATTATGAACCTTGTACCACAATTAATTTTGGATGAAATTTATCAGTAATGTATTAAATATTATTGATTGATTATTGTTTGAATTTATGCAATTGAAACAAGAGGTCTTAATTGGGTAATACAAAATTCAACGTGATCAAAGAAGCACTGGTTTATATTTGTCGACTTTCTCTAGATATATGAAAAAATAATTACACTTTTTATCAAATTTGAACATCTCTTTTATAATAAATCTGATTATACTTATAGAATGAATCAAAAATGAAATTATTCAAATATATATCGAATTCAATTACATCAAAATTTAGTCACAGCACGACTCACTGATCTTTCTCAATTGAAAATATGTGAAAAATTGCTATCTCGCAGAAGAAGAAAAAATACGATTCGTGTCGAAAAAAAAAATGTATTCACACAATTGTAAATCTCTCAAAAGTGTGTCGAAGATTTCGATTTTCATCCGAACACGAAATCGTTCAGAAATAAAATGTAGACACGAGACGTGTTCGATTCAGCGATATTTAGCGACTCGAAACGTATGAAGCGTTTTTAAACGTGACGTACGATTTGCCAATACGTGACGACATGTCGAACGAAATCACTACTGGAATATTTTATGACTTTTTCTGATGAAAAAAAAAATCGCACATGTATGTACCCACATGTTGTATGTGTGTGAAATCGTCGAGTCGAAATCGCGAACGAACGCGAGAATAAAAATTTTCGAAATGTCGGAAATTAAAATGCGATATCTGCAGAGTGATTTTTCGATGCGAGAGAAATAAAAATGAAATGTTTCTTTTTGTGAATTGAAATTTGATTGAAAACGATATCGCTCTCGGAGGACTCCCATAGAAAACGGTCGACTTTGTTCGGAATATTTTTCGCGGAATTTCTAATTGTAAAATTTTCAATATAAAAATATATTAAGAATAATTAAAAAATATTAACAATACATTTATCGATATGATTTTACAAAAAAAAATTAAGAAATTAAATTATTTTGCATTGGTAAATTGTGCATAATATTTTCTACTTAAAATGTCCTTCTATAAAATTTCAAACGATAGAAATTCTATAGACTAAATAATATCAAATTACTATCAAAGAGAAACTTAATTTAATCAACATAACTTGAAAAATAGTTGCACATGCTCTAGTCATAACTTTTTATGAAGAGAATGTAGGATATTTAAAAAGACCTATTAAGTTGCTCATCTCAACTGTTGTTATATGCACTTTATGCACTAAACAAGTCACACGTACATTCATTATTATTCATCGACACATAAGTTTCGAACAAAAATATCATTTCAATATTCAACATCTCCTTCAACATTCATCATCGATCATTTGTCCCTTCAATCGACGAGTACTTCCTCACAAAGGACTCCTCACTTCAGCGCGTCCTTGATTTTCCTAATAAATTCCACTTTGCGACGGCATTTCGGGAATTGTGACGAGGCCGTCGGATCTTCCGGGAGACTTGGAAAATGGAAAAAAGGGACGGGGGTCGTTTATTTGTATTTATTCGTCGTCGGGCGAAATAAAACGCCTTTATTTCCCCCCGAGGTGAGTTTTTCCCCGGGCGAAGATCAACCGTGAGGAAAAGCTGCGAGGAAAAGCCGTGAGGAAAAACCAGACGGATTCTCCGTTTTCCACTCGAGGCTCTCCTTCGCGAGTCTCTGCATCTTATCGTTCTCGTTTTTAAATACACAGTGTGGCAAGTAAATAAAAAGACTATTATTCGAATGAAATGTACTCGAAAGGTTTTTTCATCTGAACATGATTGTTATTTTTTTTTTTTTTTTGTAAAATTAAGTCTTTATTCTCAATTTGCCTTTTTTCTTCGGAAACAACTATTTTTATTCAACTGTCGGAAGGAGGCATTTGTCTATTTTCAGATTATTTTGTATTCAAATTAAGGCGTTTGTTCTAAGTTTACATTTGTAAATGAATTGTATTCCTCAGATTAGTATTAAGAGACAATCAATCATATTCTATTCAAAATAGAGCGAAATGTCATTTAAATTGAACTAAAAAGTAATCTATTGAATCGAAAAAATGTAAATTAAGTGCATGATTACTCACGAGTGCATAAATATATTATTTTTTATAAATTTTCAAAAGTTCCATTGAAAATCCATTTGAATTGAAAATCTTGCATCGATTCGAATTTAAAAGTGTTTTATGGCTTCAAATTGAAGCGACATTATAATACAGCCTTAAATAAATAAAAATATAAATATTCAGTCTCACAACAGAACGAAATCACCTCGTACTTTCTTTTACACTGTCAATATTTCATATCACATTACGAACCCCTCGCAGCAAATAACAAAGAAATATTTCGCGACTCTCTCCGGCGTTTGTTTCCTTCTTCCCTTGACGACCTAATTTCTCCCTTTCATACCTATGTATGTACATACACACACGTTCTTTTTTGAATGCAAATGTATTCAAATCGGTCCTCTCTTTTTGCTCCGTCGGCGGAAATTTTTTTAAAATTTGCGTACGCAAACGTAACGAGCGTCTCGCGAATTTGCGAGATGAATCATCGGTAGGTTTTAAATTTCCCGCGCGACGTTTAATTATGTCGCTGAAAAGGTAAACGAGAAATTATGTTGTTGAAAACTTAATTACATCCAGTATATCACTTCTTTTCAGCGAATCTTTTCACCGAATGAAAAACGCTGAAAAAGGGCGACGAGCCGCTAAAAATGCGCTCGTTACCGAACACTAGTCTTTATTTTTCAGATGTTCAACAGAGCTGAACTATTACGATAGTCGTCTAAGCGTTTTGGATTAAACTCTAGGGAACACAAATATTCGTGAAATAAACAAAGTATCTTAAGAGTGGAATATTTGAATATTCTAAGAAGATTTATATACACGAAAGTTGTATTCTTATTTCTATAAATTACGAAAGAGTTTATAATTTTTTTTCAATGAATTATATAAAACAAGTACATTTGTGAATCTTTCTAAATTACTTAATAATGAAACGAGTATATTCAAATTTTCAATAGCGATCTCTACTTTCGCGACAATTTAAATTCCACTAACTTCACTACTAACTGAGCACATTCATCCGACACAAAAGCTTCAGCAGTCGGCTTATTTTCCGAAGAAAAAAAGTTGCGCAATTTCAACTCATTTGTATCCGCTGCATTATTGCATCCCTTTATTTTCACGTTCGTCTGCAATCTTCACAAGTGCATCTCCAGCATTAAAGGTACCGAAATAAATTACCGTAAGTCATACCGTATTTGTTGTTGTCGTTGTTCACAACAATACGGGATAAGGAACGATGGTGTAGAGCCAGACAATGGTGTGGCCGAATGAAAGCCAAGTTTTTCCACTTTTCCGGAAACGGAGAGTCTGCTTTTCACTCGGCATTGTCTTGCTGCTTTCGGAAAATTCGTATGTGCGCTTTTCATACTTTTATAATTAATTAAAGTGAATTTGTTAACATTATGCGAATTCGGGTTATACAGCAGATTTCGCATCTTTGTACTTATCATTAATACTACATAAGAGTTCCCAATCGCTTAAATTCTATATAATCTAAAGCATCGCTGAACATCGAAACCGGTTCCAAATGAAAAAAATAATAATTTTATAAAATTTTATACGTTAAAAAGTCTAAATTTGATGGAAATTTAGATCAAATACATACATAGACGGAGTTGATAAAAGCCAAGTTTTTCCGCTTTTCTCGGAAATGGAGTCTGCTTTTTCGTCGTTTCTTTTTATCCATTGTGTTGTTTTACTCTCTCGCAATTCGAAAACCTCAAATATACATATTTTATTATATACTTGCATATAACATATATTATTTATTACATTTATGTATATTCATTGTACACGCGATTCAAGTGGTAGACGAGAGTTAAGTAATGGCTTTTCCGACCCGACGTTGATATTCAAATATATCTGGATTTTTCATTGTGAATTTTCATTTTATCCAGCAACGTTAGTCATTAGTTATGTATGTCGAAGGCTTTGTCTCCGTCATTGCGAAAACAAAGGGCTGATTTTCATAATCCGGAAAAAATCAGACGTAATCCTTTCACCTAAGGCGTTCTCTTCTGAAATTGAGAAAAGATGAGATTTTTAATGTATTTTTGGCTTCATTATAAAAAAATATGATACAAGATGGTTATATTAACAATACGCACTCGACAAAATAGATTAATCAATTTTTATTAATTGTAAGTAATTTACAAGATACACGTTTTATTTTAGGGTTAGTATCATGCGATTCATATAATTGTCTAATTTCAAAATCATTCTTCGAAGAATTTTCTCTTAACTCTTTCATATGATGACTCTAAAATTCAA
This sequence comes from Cheumatopsyche charites, assembly GCA_024721215.1. Lineage (NCBI taxonomy): Eukaryota > Metazoa > Arthropoda > Insecta > Trichoptera > Hydropsychidae > Cheumatopsyche > Cheumatopsyche charites. The sequence goes on from CM045580.1 coordinate 9,657,130, forward strand.
TGGATATTAGTAATTAAACTATTAAAATTGAGTAATTAATAAACTTTTTAACAGGAGATCTTTTGGCAGTAAAACTCTTCAGATTTATTATATGCATGTCTGGATAGATTTGTGCATCGTTACATTTTACAAACAACGGAATTTCTGTCATTGGACAGTTCTTCGGGGATCTTTTCATAGCGCAGCCATAGCAAATATTAAGCATGATCTACACACGCAACAAAATAAATTACGGAATGTGAACATATGCAACAATTTATATGTTTACAATCAGCTTAAAGTACAACGATCCTCGAGTCAGAGAAATTATTGGAACAAAATTCACCAAAATAAAAATTATAAATTATTCACTATTGGAAACTGCTGAAATATTAAATCTGAAACCTCTTGAAAATTCGCTAATTAAAATCGCTTGCAATATTGCAGGTGAATGCAGCCTCCTGCCCAAACACTGAGTGATTTACGTGCGAATATTAATATCCAGTTTGCACGGGGACGGGATTAAGTACGTCTGTTCCGTGTACCGACTCTCCCCCATATTTCGCAAAGGCCCTGGCAAAAATGGGGTTGGAATTGTGGGTTAGAATGGGGTTGGAGTCGTGGGTTAGAATGGGGTTGGAGCTCGTGAAAAGCGCGGAGTTTAATTATGCGCGCTCGGTGTCTTTACGCGACCAATTTGCTTCGGTATGACGGTTCGGGTGCATGTTTTTTAATTAGTGTAATTATTGTCTTGTGAAGTTTCTATTGTTCAATACTCACATAGATTTGATTTTTCAAGAATAGGTATTAGTTTATCGAGGAAATTTTCTAGGAATCTGTATCGCATGGAACGAGTTCTCAACTAAGCTCTTCTATATAAATTTCAAATTGATTTTTCTCGAGTTCAAAAAATCATAATGATTTCAGTGTGTAATATATTATTTTATGAATTTTCAGAAACAATGAGAATTTTTATTGCCTGCGGCGCAAGTGTTATTAAATTATTAGTTAAACTTACTAATAAATGCATTTGCAAAATACAAAATATAGTTCGATCACGAAACTAATGTTATATTTGAGATCAGTTCATACATACAGAGTGGTCCAAACCCAGATGTTAGTAATTTAAAATATATATTAACGTTACTGTTTGGACTATTCTATATATAGATAAATATAATAAATTTATGAAAAGTTTAATTAGATTCGTCAAGCGTAATTAGGTCGAATGTGTATAAATATATCTGACTCTTTTCATTATAACTCTGGCTGTTGACTCGTGAATTGTGCAGAGATGATTAAAATTCATGAAATTTGATAACGGAAATTCATAATAATACAAATCTTTCTATATATCTATTCTAAAATATTTGGGAAGAATTAATAAAATAACAATGTTTTTGATTTTATCCGTTAGTATCAGCTTTCTTCGAACCTTCATTTTTTTTCTTTATTCAATACAATTTATATTTTTTTGATAAATTCTGCTACAGGCATGATACAAAGAAAATTTCCATGTTGTGAATAAATCTGGTATTTTGATTTGTAAACGGCATACAAAGCAACGCCTTCATGAAAAAAGTCTTTAATTAATTGTATTGTATCAATGTTTTTTACATAATAGTGACCCTGTGATATTAAAATTTCTTAAAATATAAAATATAACTTATAAATTTATTATATATTCCTTAACTTTGACATGGTTTTACCTTTTTAATGTAGCATTTATCCATCTTTTTCACACAACCCATTTCTTTCATATAATCAAGAATTATTCCTTTGGCGATATAAGGTGAATCGAATTTGTAAGAAAATGCTTTACGAAATAAATTTTTCTCTTTGATATACACTGTGTTTTGTGTCTGAAATATTTGAATATAAATATTATAAATATAACTAAGAATAATATAAATAGGCTTATTATGAATCCGCAAACTTGAACCCATATATCTACATATATTAAAAAATATATATTTTATATTAAGGTCTCACTATATATTCAGCTACATATAATGTTATAAATTCAAATACCTAAGTTGCGTTAAAATTTTCACCTGCACTGGACCAGTATCTCTAAATACTTCTATGTCAAAATCCATTATCAAGTTTGAATCCGGTGTTATTGTGAAATTCATAGAAACATTCGTCACATTTTTACTTTTAAATCCTTTGCATAAATGTACACTGTAAACTTTCAAATCAAACGGTCCCTGAAAATCACATTTTTCATTTTATTTCAATGTATATCATTTTCATCGATATAGAATTGATGTAGAAATTTTCCATAGACGAAAAAGATTATTTTTCCGAGTTTGATGTCAGTACTGAATTCAGTGAAAAAGTTATTGCATACTTACTATACGGTCTGAAATAGAATCAGCTTCTGAATAATACACTCCTATAGCCAAAAGATACATTATTGTCTTAAACATTTCAGCTGACCTTTTTATTTGGATACGATCGCGAAACCTAAAGTCATAATAATCGAGCATTATTTGTTTATATTGTACATTGGTATATCTGTAAAAATGAACTGAATTTGTCAAGCCTCATTGAATTCGTATACATAATAAATTTTTCATTACTTTTCAAATAAATTATTCTCGATTCACATATCGACAATTAAAAATCTTATAATCAGACGAGCAGAACGAGCAGATTCATATCGCGAGTATGCTACATAATTAAATATCAGATATCATTGTATCGTATTTAATCAAAACAATATATCTATTCAATTAATATAATATTTGCAATGTGATGCTTCAATTATTAGATTTTAATAATCTCGTGCTATATTCACTGTAAATGAGGTTTTCATTGAAAGTATATTTTAAATTATTCCATTTTTATAATAATATAGTTCACGGACGAACAAAACCTATAAATGCAAACTATTATAGTTTTTCTCGAACTATAATACATCGATTTCGGAATCGAATGTAATCGCAGCAATATTTTAAGACCACAAAGAGTCAATTATTATCAAATCCAAATGTGTCGAGATGTAGGTCCTCTCGCCATAAAAAACTGCACACTTTCCTTTGAAAATCATCGGAAAATACATATTAAAAAAATGTCATATAATTTCAAGAGTGCGAAACTCCGTCACGACGACACCCCCATATCGAATTGCAAGCTCGCGTAAACGACGAAATAATAAGACGACATCCCCTCGTAATAATACGCAACCTTTCGCAAAGTGGGACCTCCTATTACCCCCGAGACTCGTCTCTTCCTCTCCAGAGTCGTCTTTTGCAGAAAACGCCTCTTCGGGCTCTTTTCAAAACCCTCGACTCCTCCCCAGGATGAACCTCCCCTGATGGTCTCGGAGTACCTGGAGTCGTTTCCCTTTTGCTCGAGTTGGCAACCCCTGGTGCCTGGTCGCAGTGAAGGCCCGCCTCTAGACTCGACAAAAGATAACATTTTATTCATTATGATTAAAACTTAATTAACTCGAGCTCGAAGCGTGTGACGTGTATTTATGTATCTATATCCGAAGGGATGGGGTGTTGAATCGAATTTTGATAAAAATCAATTGTTTCGTTTGTCGTATTAGGTGGATGTTATATGGCGATTGAATAGGTCAAGGGGTACAAGTGACTTTGTGGTGGTTTCGAGAAAAGCGCGATCAAAGTTGAGCATGTAGCTACGTGTATAAAGAAGAGGTCGAGTGATTCGATGATATGTCTCGGTACAAGTTTCAAATTCGTTTATATCCTTTTGCCACCAAGTATATGAGCGTACATAGAACCGATTCCTGTACATAACTCAATTTCGGAAAAAATGTCACTTGTACCCTTTGTTCTTTTTAGTCATCATATGTATTGGCATTTTGGGGCTAGTACTAGCATGAATCTTTAGTTGTTTGCAATAAAAAATCGTTTTTCAACCCACTGAGTGTTATTTTCACTGAAAAGTGTGAAATATGATTTGATTCGATTTTAAAGAAACATCAATTGAAAATTATTTTACTTAAAATGGGAATTCTATATATTTACATCACAGGTTTTTTTTTTATATTTATCATTCTGTATGCAAGTGATACGCAAGCATAAAATGAAAAATGTAAGTTGCTTTGAAGAGTTTTATAACTATTCATAAACATTCATTCAAATGAAAAATTTTCAAAATCGACAGATATGAATGAATAAACTTCGAATAATAAATGAATAAACTTAAATGAAATTCGAAAAAATGGATTGATAAAACACAAAATTGATACATTCTGTATCGAAGTTTGCTTGAATGCTTGAAGCAACACTAAATATGTGCCCTTTATTGTAAAAGTGGTGTAAGTCCAAGAATCAAAATGAATGACTTAATTTTTTTTTTCATTCGATTTATATTGATATAAACTATCATAATATATTTTAAATTAAAAAGTTAAGCGAAATCGAAAGAATCGATTCAATTGTTTTTTACTATGGAACGTAATATTTAACTATATAATAACACTATTCTGAGTGTTTAAGTGTCCGTTTAATGCTCCAAAAACTGCGTTAATATATTCAATGGATTAATCGCTAGTAAGAAAGAAAGTAAGCGGACTTAGACCACTGTTTAAAAAAAGAGTACAACATACATACCTAATATCGTATTTCGCGAAAACGTCAAAACGGAAAATGAAGAAAAAATTCCATTCGGAGATTGATCGAGCGACTTGGCGAATTCAAAGCCGAAATAAATCGAGCGGCGGCGGGGGAAAAAAAAAAGCGCGCGAAAAAGTTTACAATTCAAATATATCGACTGTCTCGCGCAAAGTTGCGTCGAAAACTTGTTATGGCCGTGTTTTTCGCCGCTTCGGATATGCGGTGTCTATTATCCGAGGCGGACGGTTATTGATAGCTCGTCTCGTGTCTCTCTTTTATGTGGAGAGGGTTTACTTAAAAAGTTACAGGACTGTTTTGTGTGAAAAATGTCTGAGTGTTTTCTCGACAATATGACTTTTTCCTTTACTGAGCTGTAGTACGATTGTACTTGTGCATATGTTAGTATTTTCGATTCGATTCTTAAGAAAATTCTCTTAGACAAATACAATTTAAAATATATGCGTCAGGATTTGATATCTTTTTGATGCATGTACATGTTTCAAGTTCTGTTGTATTCTGGCGAGTGCCGCCATTTTACTTAATTGATGATTTGATTAAAAAAGAGTATTCATTTAATGATTTATGAAAGAGTTCCTAAAAGTAAATTCCAAACTATATCTGTATTGATCAAACTTGATCAATTGTCGTACACTAATATTAATTTTCGCAATTTCTATCCTAGCGGTTGCTTCTTCAGTTTAAAATTAATTGAGGAATTTAAAATTATTTGGGTAGCAATAACTGAAACAATAAAAAATATCCTCCACATTCCAAATTTTCTGAATCTTATCCTGTATAGGTCATGTTAATATTTATTCAACTAATATTATGTGAAAACACTTAAAACTTGATGTCTTAGACCTATCAAAAAAAGAGATGAACAACCATGCAATTCTTTGTGTACGAGTGCGAGCGAGTTAACCCATAGTTACATACTTGTACTCGAATATAAAAAAAACATGATTCGCACTCGCACAAAAAGAATTAAAAAGTCGTTTATATCTTTCTTTAATATTTTTGAGACTTCACCAATCACCAGTAATAATCTTAAATACCCCCCTACATAATACAATCCAACAAACTCAAAACCGAACCATTCACAATTCTTCCTTCGAAGAATCCCAGAACATTCCCAGAACTTCCACACACACGCATTCTGATTGTGATGCTGCAATCAATCAATCCGACAACCCCATAACCAATGGTGTGATAGTCGGAGCAGATTCGTGAGCCTATGAGGCTTCTCCGCTCTTGGGTCAGAGTTGGCACGACGACATTTCCATGACAATCCAATTACCATAGACAATCAATTGAGTATAACCATCGTGGACGGTCGGTCGGTTAATCAATAGACCGTTGCGCAATCGTGACTGGTGGTTAACGATTGTGGCACTCTATGGGGAATTGTCGGGATATGCACTTTCTTGGGGCTCGCTGATTGACTCGTTTATTGTATTGCATTGGATAATTAGCTACCACTAGCCAATTGTTATTGGTACCGTTATTTATCCGATAGCTTCCATTTATGACAATATATTTTTTTTGTTTTCCTTTTCAAGATAGACTAGCAGTAGGCGCATGTGTATCAAAATAGTTCGGAATTAATCAAATTCGTATCGCCATCTATGTCTGAAATAAAAAAAGATTGTACGTCTTAAATATGTTAAACGATGCAGTTCCGTAATTACGACCCGTGGCTCAGAGCGTGGACGGTGGGTTAATAATCTACAGGCGCGAGTTCGAGCCACAGCTGTGTCTGAAAATTTCGAGCATCGTTAGCGTATTTATAATATAGATAATTTGAGTCGCAATGTTTTCGATCTAAAGATTGAGGTTCTATTCATACATTTGCTTTCAATTTTTTTTTCTTTAAGAAAATCTTTGAATTAAGTTATCTTAAGTATTCTTCTGGGCCCATAACCTGTTTCAAAGTTTAATACAATATGTAATAATAATAGAGAATTCGAACAAAAACAAAACTGTGCATCGAGTCTGTTCCTTCGAAATAATTCAGACGGTAAGAAAACGCCCTGGAGCAGGGGTTGTAAAGTGTTCCTGGTACGATTCGCATCAACACCCGCCCCTGGCTTGGAAACATCTGCCTTCGTCCCACACCTGGAGAAAACGGAGCACCTCTATAGAGAGACACACCGCGAAAACTGCTAAAGCTCCGCTCCAGTAATCAATTTGTACTTATAATGGAACAAGAGACTACCTTCTCCCCCAGGTAACCGACTATTCGCTTCTCAATCTGCCTTTGTTGAATATCAAGATATCACCACCCTATTTCAATCATTTTCGAATCCCAATCGAAAATTCGTCATATTCTAAACATGTCTCACCGTCGAAACGCGAAATGTTTCAGCCCTAAAACGACTCTCATACAATTTCAAATGCCTCAAACTATCATTTGGGTCAAAATAAAGTTGAGAAACACTAACAAACAGTCGCAAGTTTGCTCGCGTCTTTCATACCCATCGACCACTTTCGCCCTCGACTCCGTCAGTGCTCTAATTGAATATAAAGGATGCCGACTGAAACAAGCCCGTACACTCCTCATACCTGGCAGTTCGGTTCGTTCCTTGCCCAAATTCAATTTGGGTTAATTAATTTCGCGTTTAATACGCGACGGAGTCCACAACGATCGGCTCCATAACAAATTTTCGATTGATGGATTAATTAATGAGAACGTACGCGGTGCGTTGGCGTTCGATACTGTTCACATTCAAATCGACTTTGGAGAATTTAACAATTCTGTTATATTCGAATCTTGACGTCGTTATAGATGTTATACAATAATAATAAATTTTAAATATAATAGCATTTTATGTTTGTGTCTGATTGTTAATGTTCATGAGTTGCACGAATCAATTGTGACCTCTTCATAAATTCGATTAACTTTGAATTTTTCGTTTAAATAATTAAGTTGGTATTAAGTATTGTGTATATAATATTTATCAATAATATATAAAAAAAATCACATGTATATTCTCATCAAGTTAAAATTTTATGAATAAATACAATCGAAAAATTTTCATGAAAAGTGTCCACAATTAATATCACTAGTCATTATTACGAGTTGATTTATTAATATTCATTGTTATACATTCATATGTAAAATTAAATATTTTGTAAGTAAAACGTGTTATACTCGAACTTACAATTATATATATCTAATAAAATACAAAAAATACTCTTATATGTTACATCGAATTAAAATTAATTAACGAAAAAAATCTGAACTTGAATCGAATCCAAAGTCGACTTCGTTTTCAAATTTGGCATATTTCAGGTCTCGTTTGTAATAAGAGGCGAATACAATTTTTTCACACAAACGCTCTCTCATAAATAAATTTGCAAGTTTTTCTAAAACGAATATCAAAAATGTGAAAATTTTCTCAGTGAACCGCAATAATTCGTAAACATGATAACCGTTGACTAATTCGATTTGACACGAGGTTTCTGCCCGAGGCAGATATCGAGTCTAAACTCGACAAATAACCTGTCCGTAATTAACTAGGATAGGTATGTGAATATTGCGGTTATTCGAATCGTTGACACCATTCCTGCGATTCACTTATGAGTATACGTATAAATAAGGCTATATTGAGATGAATGTTCGTGTGTGCATCGCTTTTGTGTGCATTGTGTATCGCAGGGTTAAAAAGGAGGAGTTTGTCGAGATAGGCAACACGTTGTCAGCTAGCGAAGATTTTCCTCAGGACGTACTCAAATCCTTGACAAAACGCCTTCGAAACTTTCCGTACACTTAAGCTTATCCCGGGAAAAGATACCGAGTTTTCCGGCACTTTATTATCGAGCTTTCCACACCTTCTTAGCAAAGATATCGCCTCCGTGGAAAAATCGATTCACAGAATCTCTCCGAGATTGTGCTTCGCTCAATATGCAGTGCTTGTAGAGAAATTTCTCATAATTTTGCAATTTTTTTCTCAAAATAAACCTACAACAAAACTATTTATGTTAATTTTGCATTATAAAACATTTTCAAAGAATACATTTTAAATATAAATAAGTTGAAATTTGAAACTGGATCGATTTTAGTGAATTCCCCACAGCCACTAATGGATGCATATGAGCTTATGCAGAATTCGCCCTTTCGCAACGATGCATAATGCAATTCGTAATCGCACCGCAGTCAAACGATTTGCCGAGCGCTTAATTTTGCAAATTGATTAATTTGAAATGCACATATCGGTCGATTATCCAAAGTCTATTTGATCGATTGATCGCATCTCTGTCCGAAGCGATTATTGTATTCGATAGCCGCTTAAGATCGGTTTTAATTGTAAGCTGTAAATGACTCCATACACGTATACGATTTATCGTATGACAACTTAAAAAAAAGGTTTTCTATTCATATGAACATTAGATATATTTTTAGCCAATCGTTAGGAAAAACTAATCGTCTATTGGTCTTAAAATTTCTTCGCATGGCAATGCACTCTATTGTAATAATTTTTGTCATACTAATTTATTTATCTATCCTTTTTTTATCTCATAGAACCTCACCCACAAATTGACTTCCATCTTCGTATATGGAGAGACATTTATTTATTTCATGAAATCTAACCAAAAAATCTTTATGCAACTGTCGATAAACATAACTTTCTCATTTTTGATCGAAAATTTTAATTTTATAGAAAATAGTGCGGATTATAAAACGAGCAATGCCATGTGAATCTAAATCTGTTCAACATCGAATCGAATTGACGCCACTAAATCCGTTTAATTGATAATAAATTCTGGAGGCCACTCCGTTTAATTAATAAGGAATTCATTATTTCTGCCCCCCTCGAAAAAGGCATCCGAGTGCATAATCAAAGAAACATTAGTTCTAGGCCTTAATCCGAAAGTCTATTGATGTGGCTGCTAACCAAACCCCCCAGAACCCCCAAAAACCCCCCAAGCATCTCGATCTCCATCGCTAAGCTTTATTGGATTCCTCTGGGCACATTAATGACCCGGAGACGAAGATTCCCGCGGATTAAGGAAAAGAAGGTGAAGAAGCTCTCGGCCCTCGAGAGTGCCGTACATAAAAATGTTAAACGTATTAAGGCGGCCATCTTAGAAAATGGACGTCTAGTTAGTATACTATTGCCGTTGCCTTCTGGAAATTAGACCGGGTCTTATGTTAATTTTTTATAATGAGAATGTTCTGAATATCATTTTCGGAGAAGGTTGTATAGAAAGAAATAGAAGTCTTATGCTTTCATTTGAATTAAGAGGAAATTTTATAGCCAATGCGATGAAATATTATAGACAAATTTTTCTATAGTCAATTTTTAAAAATATGTATGTATGTAGCTTTGATTCGGAAATATTATTTGAATTCGATGTTTCGACGAAGAATTCACTCGAAGCGATGTAATTCGTAACATTCCTTGCACTTGGGTTTGATTTTTGATGTTATTAAATTTTATCGACAATATGTGCAACTCTTTCAATATTATAGTCTCCTAATACAATGAGCAAATATTTGTTGAAAATATTAGTTGAATTCGACGTTTGACGAAGAATTCACTCGAAACACGCTTCGAAGCCATGTGATTCGCATTATTCCATGAACATATATGTACCTACTTACGAATAAATCTAAAGTTTTTTAATAAAAATTGTATAGAAACTACCCTTGTGGTTAATCCCAAGTAAATTGATCATAATACTTTATTTTAAATTGAGAATTAAAAGCATTCTTAAAATTACCCCAGAGCTTATATTCAATCATTCTAATATCGAATTATCCCCAATATCATAATATTAAAATTGTAAGATTTTATCGAGGTTTCGTTATCATGATTCGATGGTTCGCACAGAAAGTTCCATCGTACAATTTATTTCCGAATGTATTAGTTAAAGATGCGTCAGCATTTCGGATATTAAAGATCTTTATGGAGGAAATAAATATTTATGTGAAAACGTGAGCGCACAGGTGGTGGACTCGATAAACTTTGTGCTTGTCCTTTGTGGCACAGTTTGGGTCACGCTTGCGAATCAGGGGTACTCTAATAATTTCCAAAACGAATATTTGCCATATATATTCTTTAAATGGATAAAAAAATCAAAAATTACAGTCGCAGGTACTGTTTGTCTATTTTTATTTAATTTTTATTTCAATCACTTGCTTTAAAATTACCGCTGAGGCTAGTAACTCTGAAGCGCATAACGAATGATGCTACCATCGATCGAATTTAATAACGTTCGTTATAAATGAGATACGAGTTTATGATCAAATTTATTATTTGTTGTAACGCAAATATGATTTAACTAGGCCTGCTCTATAAGGGAATAGGCTTTATTTATTCGCAACAACATGCTGTGCTTTCTGGCTCATATTTAAGCTGTCGCTCATCGAATAACTTACACATTATTAGACCTTTCGTCCTAAGAGTGGATTTATAAAGTAATTATTTACCAACGGTATACGTGACATTGTTATTATTTCATTACCGAATAAAATTTCATAAACCCAACTATGATTTCCCCGAAATTTAATACAACACAAATCGCTGAATAATAATTTCTCATTATTTTAACTCGAATTAACCCTTTCACGACTTATAATATATTTTTTCGATCCGACAGGGGCGGACTTGGAACGATCGACATTTGATTGACACTCGACCCTCTGATAAATGAAAGTCAAACATTTTTTTTTTCTAGCACACATCTATAAAATATATTTATACACGAAACCCTTCGTCCATTAATCAGCTTCAATTTCGAATCGTGTTTGTTGTTTTGCCTTTTTGCCCGAACACATAATGCGATACGCGTCGCCCTTTGATGATATATTGCGAGAACGTTCGCGTTTCGCGCTTGAATAAATCAATTTTTAATTATTTATCTTTTCTGCGTGTGAATGTAGCTTTTGTCGCTTTTTTTCGCGCCCGTATTTATGCGAATTTTTAAGCCTTTGATTATTATTCGAGTGCGGCGTTCAAGATAAAAAAAAATTGATGTCGCTCGTATAAATTTGATGAAAACGCAAGCTTTTCTTTTGTGAAATGAAAGTCGTAAATAATCGCGATAAATCTTTTTATATTCTTTCATATTGATTTAATATTACAAAATATTGTATATTTTCTTTAATTTTTTTAACAATCGTATCATGCTTATAATGTAGTTTTTAATTCTTTATAATTATTGAATTTTCCTGTCGTTCATAATGTCGATGTCGAATTCAATTTTTAGAACCGCACATGAACACTTTTTAAAACTAATAAAATATACTGTAAATGACGATTGAAAAATCCAAGAGGTACAAGTGACATTTTTTCCGAAATTGAGTTACGTACATGAATCGCTTCTATGCACACTCGTGTATTTGGTGGTAAATGGATATAAACGAACATGGATCGTGTACCAAGATATATCATCAAATCACTTGACTCGATACATGCTCAACTTTGATCGCACTTTTCTCGAAATCACTAGTATCCCTTGGCCTTTTCAGTCGCCAAATATACCTATCCAGTACAACTTTTACTTCTTAAATTCTCGAAAACTGACCAAAATTATTTACAGTGTTGATCTCTATATTGTTTCTGGTACGATATATGACGACAGAAAAGGCAAGGGGTACAAGTGACATTTTTGCCGAAATTGACTTATGTACAAGAATCGCTTCTATGTACCCTCATATATAAGGATATAAACGAACTTGGAACGTATACTGAGATATATCATCAAATCACTCGACCTCCTTCTAATACATGTAGCCACATCCAAAACTTTGAACGCGCTTTTCTCGAAATCACTTGTACCCCTTGGCATTTTCAGCCGTCAAACATCTTCAGACACGAACCCGACTTTTCTCGTTCATGCACAACACAAGGAAACACATCGATTCGAAACTTGGACGTGGATGGTGCAATCTCATCGTTGCATTTCAGAATTGACTTTGGTGGATGAGATCGAATGCTCGATCGGCCGTGAACTCGACGTTCATTATATTTGTGCATGCACATTGCGGCTAAACGAGGACCCTCACCAACCAAGGGTGGAAACCAAGGGTGGAAACCAAGACCAGATACCAGACGAGGTGGTTGAAAATGTTCGATTCGATCGATATTCATGGGGTGAGTTTGCGGGATGGTGTTGCGGCGGTTGGCTTGGATTTCTATGGAGGCGACTCTGTTTGCCTCTATTGTTAGATTCATTGTGATTTTTTTTATTGATTATATTACACAAGTGATCAATTTATTGAAAAAACGAAAATTTGGTTAGAATAAAGCAATAAGATTCGTACACTTTCAACGCCTACTTTATGCATTTTTCTTGACATTATTGTTGAGCAAATTGCGACTCAAACGTCACAAGGATAAAGAGAGACATGGATAAATTAGCACTATTATTATATTAGATTTTTCATCGAAATTATCATAATGGTCATTACAATTAAAACGTTTGTGTATATCCTCTCGGACTTTAATGCTGAGTTCGAATTTATCAGATCCTTGTGTCAATTACATATCGTTTTTTCTTAGATGAATCGATCGTTTCTTGCAAATATTTGATTTTAAAAAATGTTAATTTAACTTAAAATGAATCTGATACCTACATATATACATTCATATGTCATTTTTTATGTTTCAATGTAAAACACATATCTCAGGTGAACTTAAAAACTTCGAATCGATCTCGCTGTATTCGAATCCAATAGAAAATTTATGACGTCTGAAAAATAGGATAACAAACATCGTAAAAAAATCGCAAAGCACTAACTTTTATGGGCGACTTTTATAAAGTGAATTCGCTTCTTCGCAAACGTGTAATCGTCTTTCGCATACGAAAACGTTCACTTTTCAGAACAAATCGAGCGTTAGACGCGTTCGAATAGCTTCCTATATTCGGTACAATTCATAAAATTTTATGCATTATTGATGTTTTCTGATGTATGAATATATAAAAGATAATTTCAACTAATCTATTATTGAAAATATTTATTTTAATGTGATTTTTCTCGAATATTTTTTCGATGAAGTCGTTTATTTTTCGATTTAGCATTCGCAGACATTCAAATTGCTCCTGCCGAAATTAGATCTTTGGAAAAAAACAAAAATCTACGGAATCCGGAGAACCCTCCTCATAGATAGATATCAGTCTGGTAGACGAGCCAAGAGACGAAGTCGCCAAGAATTCTCGCATGACGAAGCACAGCCTCAATAACCACATCCTCATAGCCCCATACATACCATAGGCTGGCTAAATCTCATATAATGCACTGCACGATCTCGATTATCCGATATAAATACATTTTATGAAAAAATGTTTATAAAATATTGGGAAAAGAACGTATAAAAGTCGTTTCCATCCGCGAACACAGATGAATTTTGGTATAATATACATATGTATGTGTGTACTTATGATGATCTGAAAGACGTGTTGTAATAAATTTAAATCTTAAAATAATTGTAGTTTGTAAAAAATGATAGATAAAATCGACTATAGAACGTATGAAGTGATTTTTCTGAAAAAAAATCGATTTTCCGCGAAAACTCTAAATCTACAGTAATTATATCGTCATAGTGAAAAATTAACAGACTAGCAATATGTATGAGATATAGATAATACATTAGTAATCTTATATGCAATTATCCAGTAATTAAAATATCATAGATGTTTTATTTTATTTTTATCCTGAATTAAATTTTGATTAACTTTGTTTTTCATATTTTTTTGTAATTTTAAATTTAATGTTTTCAGCTATTACATGAATACAATAAACACAGGATCTAGTCTAGACTAGACGAGCAAATTTTAATATCCTTTTGTTAATGGTCCTATTGTGAGTTTTCATTGTTAATATTTCATAAATAATTTGAAAATTAATTAAAATATTCGTACATACGAAAACTATACCTGATTTATTCGCATTAACAAAAGCCTTCTTCACATTATCATCGTTAAATGAAAATTAAATTATCATGACTATTGTTAGTTGCGTGTTCACGATCTTAGATCGTTTCTATTCAAAGCAAAACCATTATTTTCATAAAACTGAATATTCATTTTATTAATATGAAAATTTAAAATCAATTCAAATTATCCTCATAACATTTTCAACTCCCTTCGGCTTAATTAGAGCGAAATCCGTACATAATTCACGTACGAAACAAAAGGATTTCGAGTTGAAACGTTTTTTTGCAATTATGCTAAAAGGATGTATGTTTTTTTTAATTAATTCGAAATTCACTGTTGCTTACATGTACGAATAAAGTAAATCCGTTTCGAAATACATAGATGAGAAGTGGAAAAAAATATGAAAAACGAAAAAATGCACTCGTGCCACTCAAAGGAACCTTTGAAAATAAGTAGATGAAACTTTGGTGAAATAAAAAAGTATTGAATCGCTTGAAAATATCTGATGAAACTCTAAATATAATATTTTCCGATGAAAAATAATCGTATTAAACGATTGCAGTTAAATGGAATTTACGGTCTTTCAGGCAGACGTTCGGACTCGAAAGATAACATTATTATTATGTGTTTTACACGAACGACTTTCTCTTTGGCCCTTTTCCGAATTCGTTTTATATACCTACTTTATTTACGTCTAGTATATTGAATTTATAAATCACTTGTACAAAGTCACTTGTACCCGTTGGCCTTTTCAGTCGTCAAATATGAGTTATAAAATGTAATTATGCAGAAATCTTTCCCAATATGCATACAATAACGCTTGAAAATTTCATCGAGATATGATCGAAACATCAAAGTATATTATGAAAACAAATATGTATAGGCATATTGAAATTTTTAAAAATTAAATTAAACAAATCCTTAATTCACAATCAAAGCAACCAA
Organism: Cheumatopsyche charites; assembly: GCA_024721215.1. Lineage (NCBI taxonomy): Eukaryota > Metazoa > Arthropoda > Insecta > Trichoptera > Hydropsychidae > Cheumatopsyche > Cheumatopsyche charites. The sequence continues at coordinate 9,672,528 of CM045580.1, forward strand.
CCACAGACTATCATTATGAAAAAAAATACGACAAGCTCTAATAAATTTCAGCTTATTAAGCCGTTGTCTGTTTGACGTGGAAATTGTTTGTTTTCAGCAAGGCTCGTCAGACAGGGTGGTCCGTAAGTACGTAATAATTAAAGAGCCGTACATGCGAACACGCTTCGTAATGAAACCGACATTAAACGTGTACTCTTTGTAAGTACTCGTGTACCCACCCTGTACCTATCCTGTGCACACAGGGGACCTGGGATTTCGAGGTCCTTGTACACACCGAGCACTCGTCGATGATTAAAATTGACCTGCGAGTTTGTTCTGTGTTATTATATGACGACTGAATTTCATAAAGGGCACAAGTGTCAAGAGTTGAGTACAGAAAATTGTTCTATATTTGATACAGAGCCATTTTCTGTACTTAATTTCGATAAAAAAGGTCACTTGGGCCTTTTGTGAAATTCAGTCGTTATATCGTACGAGTATATCGATGTTGAAAGTTTGAGTAGTTTGTTATTTGAATGCGTTTCTCGTGGTGAAGTTCGGATATGGTTGAGTTAGGTTAGTTGATGGTGGATTCAAGGTTTCGGTTATTGCTCTGATTTGAGATTATTCGTTGTGTTGTGTATTTTAAATTCGTTGATTTTTTCATGCAAGGTTATATAGTTTGATGGTATTAAGTTTTTTCTAGTGGATATTTGGGTATATTTATAAAATGAGTTTAAATACAGTTGTATGAAACGTTAACAATAGCACAAATTGATGCTTTGTATTATTAGTAATCAGACATTTGAAAAAAATCGATGCATATCTTATTAGAATAAAGTTTTGTATTAGATATCATAAGTTAAATGACCTCTAGTTTTTGCCTATTTTATACAATTTTCATAACAGCAGTTACAGATAAATTTCAACCCAATCGTCTCAAAAACAAACAAAAAAGTCAGAACTTGATTATATCGGATAATATGTCATATTATAATTTGACTTTATTTTGATATTTTCTTACCTAATCCAAATTCATCAAATCTATTTAGAAAAAGAAAACCCTCCTGACTTTTCTTACATCAGATTATGTGCATCGTCAAAGTGAGTTTTATTAAAATTTATATTTACCCTTGAGCAGAATTTTTAAAATAATTAAATTCAAGTTAAAATATATTAAATTAAATAATACTGCAGAATTTTCGCTCATTTCGCGAAACAGCACTCAACCATCAATACGCCATCCATTTTATTATGGGAGTCGTTGAAAAACGCTCCGACGAAAAGGGGAAACGCACGTAATTCCGAGCCCCCGTAATACGGGCTTCGGAGAAAGACGTAAAAATTTGATTACATAGGCGAGCTTCCACGTAAAAAGACCGTAAAAATCCACAGACACTTCTAATTGCGAATCTTCCTTTACTGCGCCACTCTTTCTTTTATGTCCCACTATATATCAGGAGTGCAGATTCAAAGTGCGATTGATTAAAAAGTATACATAAATCTATCGGTTTTTTTTCATGTTTTTCTTATTTTAATATAACACACTGATTCTCGTATACGGTCATGTGATTTCACAAAAAATATGGGTTATTTCAAAATATTTTATGTTTTAGAAAATTTTTAAATCTAATTTTATTTTATTTTTCATTTGTTTTATGTTTAAAAATTACAAAATGTATGGAATAGTGGATTTTTCTTTCGAAATATTAACATTTTCAAATATTTTATTTGAATGAGTACATGAAAAGATTCACTTTTCTGAAATATTCATTTTTTTTATATAGCATGTTAAATACAGCATTTCTTGAAAAAATACCATAATTTATCAACGGTGTGAAGTGTTGATTATAGGTATTTCATAAAATCAAATCAAAACATTTATTTGATATTTCTTTATAAGTAGTAATATTGAATTTGATAATTTGAAATTATCTATCAATTGTCTAAATCAGAATTTCTCCGTATGTAATTGTAATATTACGAAGAGTTATACGACAAATCACCATAATTTAAACTAGAATCGTTATTTAAACATATATTAAATAACCTAACATAATCTTTCTTAAAACTTACCACTTTTAAATATAATTAAACAAAATTCAATCAAATTTTCATTACAATCAAATTATATACATTATATGATTCATAAAGCAAAATTAATATGCATATTAATTTATATATCCTCATCGTACACGATCATAACTCAAATAATACTCAATTTCGTTAATCTAAATATGTGACCTTTGAGCCTCGATTCCTCATACATTTTTTCTCTAAAATTTCCCCTTTGGTCTTGTTCGTTTAACAGGACACGTATCCAGTTCAGGAAAACCCGAGTCCATCAAAGGGATGTCGTCCTTTTGATCTTTCATTAGGACAAATTAACGAAGTTCCTTCCTCAATACGTGTCGGATTGAAAAAAAAGGACACTACGTGTCTTTCAGTATCTACAATTCAACAGTTTCCATTATTTAGTCACTAATTAAGATAAATAATTGATAGATTAGTGTTCACTATAATATATTTTTATATTTTACTAATTTGTTCTTGTTTTATTGTTGCAGGTAATTCGATTGGATTTCAAATGGTTTTTCATAAGATGGTGAAGTATAATATAATTTAAGCTCAATTTGGCACTTATCTATTAGTACGCTAATGTCATATTTAGAAAATGTATTAGATCAGGGTTCACTTATTCACGAATTTTTTTGTCAATTGGATTAGAATTAATTTTGAGTCTTAATTTTTAATTGAATAAGTATAACGACAAAATATAAGTATAATATATAATAATTTCGTTATCCTGATCAGAATATAACTTTTCTTCAATCCATTATTGAAAATCGAATTTTTAATATGTATGTCGATTATACGGTCAATCTAAGTACGAACTGTCAAAACAGAGATCAACCTTAATAAAGTACATAAATCCATCTCTGTTTCACATATTTTCACATTACGTAATTAGAGAACCTATTGAAAAAAATTAAACACTTTTCATCGTCTAAATACTGACATATTACGAGAATGCTTAATTTATTTATTCTTAAAAATATATGAAGTATATAGCCAGTATTTCTTAATCATTAAAATCTTTATCTAAATTCATAAATTTATATGAATTTGATCAAAATTCATCATAGATGACCGAAAAATTCCACGAATCGACACAATTTTTCATTCTCGTCCCTCGACATCGACAATGCACGTCACGTGCGTAATGCAAGTCGCGGAATTACAATGCAGCAATTTGCATGCAATTCAGCACTCGATAGAGTGGCATTTTCCACCCCCTCGGGTCAATCGAGGGTTGATTCGTTAACTCCGCGGTGGATCCGTTATTAATATGCGATTCGTCTTCCCTTAATTGTTGGAAAAAAAAAGTGTCGTTTGCAAAAAGCGGGGTCGAACATGCTGAACACACAGCGAAGTTCGTTAAGGGTCGGGAACATTTTGCATATTCAACAGGCTTGGTCGTTTAGTGTTTGTGTTTTACGTTTTCAGTGTGTACTTTTCGATTATTTTATTATATTATATTAGAGTACTTGAGGTTTTACTTTTGAATATTTTTTTTAAGAAATTTTGAATTTTTTCTTTAAATTCGTTTTAAATATCCTTATAGATCAATTTGTAATTTTATGTGTGTCAAGTACAGTTCTAAATAATGCATTTGGAATTATTTTTATGAAAATTGATTAAATAAATACCTTACTCGGAAGAGTAATAAGCAACAATTGTCACAGTGTATAAAAATAATATTTTATTATAAATCGTTTCGAAAAATCGAAACAATGTATAGGTAGAAACAAATTTTGCCCGATTAATCAATTATTTACCAATTTTATACACTTTGAAAATAATCTAATCAATACTGTTTTTTATTTAATCGATTTTTTATACGAATACACATAAGTATAGAATTGAGTTATTGCACCGTATATAAAATTCATTTTTATACGATGTGATAAAATATTTTTTTATTATATTATATCAAATGAATACATATCACACAAGGACACAATCCAAGCATCTCAAACGTCAAAAGGACGAGTCTCGTAAACGAGGGACGAAAAAATGGGAACCTGCAAAAAAATCCCGTTACCACCGGCACGTGACGTCACGTGCGATTTTCACATTTTTTCCGTCTTTTTCTCGGAAAAATTTTTTTTTTCTATTTTATTTTTCGCGCTCCTCTTCGTCCTTCGCCCGCTCACTTTGGAGGTTTCGCGAAATCGAATTACGCGACGACTTTTGAATCGGGAAACTTTCGCGGCGAAAATATAACACGTGACCGAGGTCGCGAAAACGCGAAACGTTTTCAGCCTTAAGCAGAATTTTCCGAACTTTCAGCACATCTCAATATTCTCGTATGAATTTCAATAGAAATCCATTTTACTTAGATATAACCATACAGTGATATTTCGATTCATACTGTACTCGATTTAAGCATTCATTATAATCGAACATTTTTTCTTTAAGTGATTTTAATATTTCATCGATTTTTCACTTCAGCTCAATAATTTTCATTCCAATAAAAAAAAGACATTTCAAGTTTTCAAATTTTTTTCATAATTTCTCATACCAATCATCAGATTAATTCAACATCTCTAATAAAATATTTTCATCCATATTTATATTTTACATACACTCAATGATAGCGAAATGAATTAACCTCATAAATTATTCTGGATACATTATATACAAGTTCAAATGTAAATTAATAGACCTATCTTGATCTATATTATATCGAATGCATCACGGTACATTTGTGCATAATCTAGTTTGAATGACAATGCGACCAATGGTCAGTGTTGAATTCTGAATTGTTAATGAACCGCATAATCCTAGCCGAATTTTGCACAAAGGAAAACTATTGTGCGTTCGCAACGACCCAGAAAACTAATTGGGCTAATGTTGGTTCCGGAAAAAGACTGAAATTTTCAAAAGAATATCGAGTGGAAAATGTCAGACGACGGGAATTATTTTTGTTCTAACGTTCGGCTTATATAAAGTATATTGATATCGAAAAATCAAAGGCACAATGGAAACTAAGAATAGGTTCGAGCTCGTGTAATCCGAATAAAATCTGTCGAGATAAAAAAAATACTTATATGGGTTGAAGGAGAGATTACGTATAAAAACGATATCTTCAAGTATTGAGTTACACAAGTAAACGTATTACTAGAGAAATCTACATGATTCCATATAATGAGTATTCTATAGAAAAGAAATATAGCGGCATTACTGAACAATTGAAAAATCCCGAGAAAAATCTTATTCTTGCGATATTTATCGTCGTTCATTTATCTCGAGACGAAATCTCACTTATTTATTTGCGAATTACAACCAAATGGTGAATTCTTCTCGGTTTTAGTACAGGTCTTTTTTATACATGCCGCATCGTTAAATACGAGTTCGTAAAAAATAATGGCACACAATGAAACTCTACAGATTTATTTAATTCGTACGATTTTTCTTTCAGTAGAATTATGCACTAGTTTCCCACGAAACTTTGAAATAATCAAATCATATTATTGAGAGAAACTGTTGTAACTATACCACTTTTTTAAATTCGATTTATATACAAATTTTGAAATTTTAATTATCTCCAACTATAGTCTTAACATTTTCATACATCAAGCTTTATTTTTTATAATATAATTATTAACTGAAATGATAATAATTTTTTTTTTCATTATCTATAAATACAATATGAAATGTTCACTATTTTCTTTAAAAAATAATAACTGAATACTTATTTATATCAAAATGGCGGATACAATTCTTCGAGCACATTCTAAATACTTTGAATAGAGCTTTACTCTAAATACAAGTCTCCCCTGTATCTCAAAAAAAAAATTATATATCTTAATGTATTATCTAATCAGAACTGTCACATTTTTCGACTAACCAAACAATATAATCCGATTTATTTTTTCACTAGTGTGATCCGATTATGACATTATCGCAAATCAGCATTTGCAACGTGCATTACTTCGAATAATGCATTCGCTTTGCTAGTTAGTAACGAATCGTACAATTTCATCCCCCTAAGCGACACAAAAAAAGTCAACCCCTAGTGAAATATATTTTTTTATATCGAGGATAAAATTGCAACAAAATTATGCATGATCCCGCGAGACTCGAATAATATTCGAATCGCAAATTGAATCGCAGAGCTAGACTACAACTTCATTAAGTTCCATTAGACTCTATAGATATACAATATTATATTTGTGAATCGATCCGTTGAGCGAGATTGTGATTTATTATTAATTGAGATAATTTTCGCGTCTGAAGTTTTAGTATTGAATCGATCGAGAATTTAATCAGAACTTAAATCTTGCTGGAGTCTTATTAAAATTTAATCCCATGCTTGGGAGATTCAATCGAAAGATTTTGTAGACTTGTCGTCAGCGCTTTTGGAATATCTAAAATTGCATTCGTTCTGAAAGCAATGTTGCATTTTTTAATTTGAAAACGTGTATCGTTACATAAAAATATTTAATATTGAAATATCGAAAGAGTATTTATTCATGGCACATTCAACAGATACAAAAATGTATATCAAAATATCAAATTTATATTTTTATGTAATGTAATTATCAAAGAAGATGGGATATTAATAAAAAGATTTTTGCCGATCATTTTTGAAAATTCAAAATGGCGACCTAATGGTTATCGGATCAATAAAAATCATCACTATTCTTTTTTTTTTTGAAGTTTTTCGAAAATACTTTACAATACAAATAAAAAATCATTGCATTTCGAATCTGTTTAATATCAATTTTTCATCGTGATAAAGTTATTACAACATATTTTTTTGAATTTCCCCCATTTTTTTTTTCATTATTTACCAATCATGAGAACAATACGATAGAACATTCATTACATTCACACATTGAAAGCATATAACAAAGCACATTCAATCATAAAAGCGTCGCTCGACATTTATTCGCATATCATTTGTGCTCGCGTATAACGTTCACACGTGGACGAAAAAAAACGCGCGGAATTTCATACGCGAAAAAAGCGCGTTATGAAAGATTTGTTTATTTTATTCGAGTGTATGTAAAACGACATGTTTCACATTACGTGTACATAAGCGGACAGGTGTAACAAACGGAAACGCCGCAAACGATATGCAAATACGTGTGTCGTCGCTTTCGAGATTTTTTTTTTAGCGACACCTGGAAAAATATTAATATATATTCCTGTATGATTAATTTGAGATGGATTTAGCTCTAATTTTTAGTTGAAATGTGTGGTATTTTCTGAACATTTGCGCGTCGTAAGTGAATTTTCATCGATTATGACGCATCAAAGTGAATTCGTTCGTTGTACAAAAAGGGGAAGTTCCCCAGAGATATCGAAAATGTTAGACACCCCTTTTTCTCTATTGAAATCTTATCGCTGCACTAATTCGAAGATGAATAGTTCTTATGCACATTCCCCTAACGAAAATTTTCATTTTGTATCAAAATTGCTGCCATTACCCGGCATTGCTCATTAAATCTAATATAACATAATAATACCTTAATTCATTGTGTCTATCTAGTGAAACACAATAATTTGAATGATAGCTCAATTTAATATAATTTGAATAAGCCAAAGTTTGATCGCAGTCGAATTAACGATATAAGAGCGAATTGTATACAAACCATCGTTCATTTTATATACATGCAAAAATATGATATTTTTCAATTTTGTATCATGAAATTTATTAAAAAAAAACGAATTTTATTAAAAAACGCATGCAACTTTTTTTGCAGTGTCGTCGAAAGGCGCAAATAAAAAAAGTTTGTAATTTATTCGCAACGTTCGGTAGAAAAATTTATGCGACGCAATAATAATGTTGCGAGGGTTGTGAGGTTTTTTTTGTGTGTGTGTTCGTATATTTCTTATTCCACCTCTCATTTGTCAAATGTCTTTCGCTGGAACTGCGAGTTTTATTTGACTTTTCGTTCCTTATCCGATACTGTTAAGAAGAGTCTACAGACCGAGATGTGCGCAAAAAAATTGCCGAAAAAGAGGGGTTCGCTTATCGATAGGGTGAATGATCGATAATGTCTAGTGTCTATTGTATATTTTCGATAAAAAAAATGTATATCTGTTTATTTAATATCAAGGGATTATGCTGAATTATTTTAGATATGTTATGGAATTATTAATTTATAGTGTATATAAATAAATTCAAATAACAGTGTCTTAATTTAACTTTAATTCTAATTAGATGTAACTTCACATTTAATATCTAGCATCGTCATTAGACAGATATATCGGTGCTATCATCATACATGCATTATTAAAATTCAAATTCAATGACATATATTTTTACTAGTAAATGCAAAAACAACATTGAATGAAAATTCTCATGTCTATTTCAATGCGCGATATATTTTCATATTAAATAAAGCACACAAAGCGTCTGAAACGCGATTGAAATCGCATATTGTTTCGCGAGAATAGAGCTTCGAATATCACTTTTGAACATTTTCCTACACGGTTATTTTGTATATTTATTTCCTCGTTCGCAAGACAATCGGAATGAAAAGCAATCGAGGCAAGGTTTTCACGAGAAAAAAAGTACACAGAGTCGGGAAATCCCTCCAGGTTTTTTATTTGATGTCGGAATATAAAAGAAATCAAGAGGATTGGTCGTCAATTTGGATCTTCAATCGGTTTATTTTCTCTCTCCGTTCAGATGTGAAAATCAAACGAAAACTCAATGAACGAAAAGTAAGAATTGCCTTATAAATACTCTAGTCTTTATTTTTGTATTTGAAAATTTGTTTTCTAATCAGTATACGTGTTCATGCTTTCGAAATAAAAACGAACAATCTTATCTTACGTTCGCAGCTAGAAAGATATTTCTTATCGAATTTTCCGAGGAAAAGTTTAATTTTTCCATTAACTAGGGGGGTTCAGGTTGAAAGATTAAGGGTCGAAGATGATTTTGTGGAAAAATCTGTGGCAACCCCTAAGTTGTTTTTGTTGTTGTTCGTATATTGAAATGTCGGAATGGAACATAAACAAACGCACCGTCGATAAGCCGAAAAGCAATTTCCACACTCGAAGGGGTTCTTTGAGGGTTCTTCGATTTTTTTTCAACAGATAAAATTTCAATTTTTGTCTAGGAGTGTGTCGGATGTTGCAAAAGTGGAAACGTCTCAATATACTCTGTTTAACATATGTTCATATTTTTGAAGTGAAAACTTCTATAATACAAGTATCAAACTCCATAAAATACATTTCTTTCAATATAAAAATATACGTTTCCACTTCTGATGAGCGAGTGTTCCATAATATTTTTTTTTTAATTATACGTCAATGCCATATGATTCCACAAATATAACAATAGATTCATATCAAATATTCACTCTTACATAATGCTCATTCTGTTGTACAATGTATGAATATATGTATTAGATTTTAATAAATTAACAATGCGAAAATAGTACAAAATTCAAATAATCTTATCAATTTATTGATTAAAATCTGAAGCTACATTCATACAAGATCACAAAAAAAATTAAATAAACATGGGTGGCAAAATACGACACTCGTACACAACATTTTGACACTTCGCAAATCGAATCGCCTCAGAGTCCATAAAATCTCCCCACTTTCGGTGTAGCGTCGCATAATAAAGTGCCGGTGCTACACCAACACCGCTATATAGAGGAGGGGGCCGATACTTATGTGCGAATGTACATTTTTTTCCGCCGCAAATCGGAAGGTCGAAGGTTTCGCGAAAATCTGATACCTTTTCCGAGGGACCCTTTTCCGAAAAAAGGGAATTTCGCTCTCAAATGTCGATCACGAACCGTGGTCTTGTGTGGATAGAGCCGCTGAAAATATACGAGTAAAGTTTTCCTTGCGCTCCGGCGAATTGTGAGTATTTACTGCTGCTTCTAGGAGGATTCTCAAGTTTAAAATGCGCTATCTTTCTCTTTTTTAATAAAAGCTTTGGCGAGCTTAAGAGGGTATTTATTGCATGAAACGGTCCCGTTTTTTAAAAATAATGATATTTCTCTTGCTAGTGTGCTGCGTTTGATCAAAAATTTAAAGAAAATAGTATGATAAACTCACACTTCTTTCTGAATGTCGCAGTTGAGAATAAAATTTAATATACTTTGAACATTTTTCAAATTATGAAATTTACAAAAAGTATCATTAAATGATTGAAACACAATTGCTGTCAATTCTATGTAAATAAAAATTTCGATGAAACTTTCCAAAATCGTTGTGTGCTCATCTGGAAATATTTCTGAATCGTTACATTTTACAATTCACGATTAATATTATCTACAAAATTTCTGATTTTAAAATTTTATACAGGATCCCTTGTCATTGCCTAGCCGAAGGAAACATTATGCACGACCTATATATACAACAAAATTTAACATGCTTTTACTGATATTTTACATTTCGTATTTATTTGAAATATTATACAACAGTTCACTACAGGCTTTAAGTCCATCGAGTCTATAGCAACACCAAGTAACAGAAGCTAATTTAGAATATATAAATAAAACTGTATACATGAATATAAATATCAATCTGGAGCCAAATTTTGAGAACCGCCGATTTAAGGGAAGGGTGGAGCTAATTTACGTTCCGTTGTACCGAGACGACCGAGTATACAATTCCACTTTACAAGTTGTACAAAGTAATACAATTACTAAAGCCGCATTCAAGTCTAGTTGTACCTACACCACTGGAAAAAATGTTCCCGAACGCAATTAGTCTAGTTGCAATAGAACTCAGTACGAGTGTCAGATTTTTTCTGTCTGTCTTTCGTGGTTAATTAGTGAAATAGTTTAGGGGTTCATTAGATAAATTTCTGTTGCAAAATACCTATTATAAAATTTGAATGTTGAAAAAAGATTTTTGTCGATCTGGCATTTTTTTTAATTGAAAAAAATGTTTGTTATATTATATTGTGCGTATTATGATTCATCAAAATTTGTGTATTTTCGCAGAATTTTATAGGAATAGGACAAATTCCTCGCAGAAATTGTCCTAATCAACGTTTCGTCACGCTCTCACTACGCTAATTGCTTTCAACGTGTCATTGTCAGTGTTGCCATACATCAGCAATATCCTTCTTCACTCCGAATTAGGGTGACCATCCTTTCCAAATTTAATTAATCTTATCCATTTCCAATAATTCGTCATAGAGCGATTTCTACACTAAAACCTACCACCATTCATCTCAATTACAAACATATTTTTTTCAATATAACAAATTTTGACCTTCGATAACCAAAAAACAATTAAAAGATACATTTTCATTCTTCACGACTACTTTATATCTACACATGTACATTTCGACAAATATTTATTGAATTCAGTGAGTGTTAAATCATGGATTTTCTTTGTTAATAAAAAAAATAATCTTCGATATCAATCGAATCCCTCACAACTCTGCATCCAATAACCTATAAACATTTAATTACACATCGAATTCATACAGAATGTATAGATACAGTAATGATGCTAGAATTTATCCCACAGACTTGTCTGTACCACCTGCGCCCTTCGACCTCCCAACTCCCCCCAATCTCCTTACATTCCTATTCGAATGTAGCATTGTACAAAGACACCATTCAGGGGGTGGAAGCCACCTCCTCATCCGTTGTTCATATCCTGAACGAGCAATATGTCAAGGAAGCGGCCTATAAATATCTACTGACTTTAATTTAAAGCCTCTCATTGCACGAGCAAATGCATTGTTGTTTGTTATGTATTTTTATATTAGATTGTATCTTATATTTGACGTAATTAATTGTTTTGATATACGTTCGATTGTAAATCATTTGATGCTTATGAGATTTTTAAATTGATTTATGACTGCTTATATATTAAATTGTGTCAGGTATTTACTTTTCTGTAAGAGTTGATATTAAAAATTTGTAGCTTGAGGTCAAGTTATTGAATCTGATTGTGAGCAAAATAATGTCAATATTGCAGCATTGTTTATTATTATCTTTAGTATTGAATAATTATAACAACGACGTGATATTCGATTGAATTTAGCTAAACTTTAAACTGAACCACATTTGAAAAACTAATTTAACATAACATCGAAACTAACATAACATTTCTAATGTAATGACTCATAACATTGACTTAACTATTTAATACCCTGAATTTAGAAAATATTCAGATAAATGACAACTGAAAAGGCCAAAGGGCACAAGTGATATTTTTGCCAAAATAAAATTATGTACAGGAATCTCTTTTATGTACGATCATATATTTGGTGGCAAAAGGATATGAGCGAACTTGGAACGTGTACCGAGATACATCATCTAATCACTGGACTTCCTCCTAATACATGCAGGTACATGCTCAACTTTGAGCTTGCTTTTCTCAAAACCACTTGTACGTATTGGCCTTTTCAGTCATACGAGATACATAGTTCGATATCTGAGATATTTCACTCTGTGCGAACGTGAACATGATCAGGCAATAACCAATGTACCTACAACATTCGCATTCGCATGAGTGCAACATCTCATTTTCCCTCTCAGATATTGATATGTATAACTATATAACTTTAATATTCATTAGAAGTAAACCATATCTAGATATGGAAAAAAATTGAACTGAGAATTCGAAATTGAATCCGTTTTACACATTATAAATTCAATATTGAATATTCGAGGGGGGTGATGGTTTTCTTGTGTCGATCGTTAATTCTGGCCAATCTGGGCCCCGGTCCTAGGACCGAGTTGGTCTTCTGCGCCGTCAGTTGGCAAACCCATAAATTACCGGCCTACGAATCCGATATCGCTGGGGTTTTGCACACCCCACTTGATCACCTGCACAAAGCACATATACATACACCAACAACGTCTTAAATCAGAGATTTTCAACTTGTTCCGTTCGCTTTTGAAACATTTCGATCACTAATTTTGCCAATAAGCTCTACGCTGCTGTAGATAAGTTTACAGTGAAGACGGACACTGGTTGTGTATTGGATTCATAATCGCTTTTGAAGTAAATGTTTCTCGATTATATGCTATTCGATAGCTATTTTTAGGTAGATTTCATATTAGATAGTTTCAGATAGAATTCTAAATCTAGATTGCGACTTATATGGTGAAAAAGTTATCACTTAATACAAATCTGTTTTGGTCGAGTGGTATCGAGCGTCGACACATACACGTTATGCTCGAAATCATCGAGCGTTAGCATATTTATATAAAAGACTAGTAGTGCCACGGATGTGTATCAAAATTGTTCGAAATTAATCAAACTTCGCATTGCCACGGATGTGTTTTATTCGATAATATTTTTTATTGCCATCTATGTGTGAAATAAAAAAGTCTAACCCCAGATTTTACGCCTTATATACGTTAAACGGTGCAGTTTCAGAATAAAGATGGTAGCCGAACGGTCAACACGCGTGTACGCGCGCTCGACGATCCGAGTTCGAGGCACGGCTGAAAATTTCGAGCATCGTTAGCGTATTTATAATAAAAAAAAATAATTAGAAAAATACAATTTAGAAATACTGCTAGCTTTTCGTGTAAGCAAATGGCCTATTGATGAGTTGACTATTTCTGGCCCTGCAGAAAAGTCGGTGCACTCCCCTTTCCCTGGGAACAAAGAACAACTCCAGACGCCTTCGATAAATCACTGGGTCGGGGAAAATTTTTGAAGGCAACCCTCCCCCTCCCCCTCACCCAACCCCATTCTCGTTTAAGGGTTGGAGGTTTTATTTTTTCGTCTGCGGTGATTGAAAGTTTTCATTTTATCACGCTTGTTATCGGCGTCTGTGTAAGACGACCCCTCGTTATCCAGAACAACCGTTCTCTGGCGCCTTTGCATAATTCGGTGTTTTAAAATGTAATTTGGCTCGATTTTATGTATTTTTATGAATTTATAATGAGGTTACATGTACTTGCACCGAATGCAAATATCTACTAGGTTATATGCATTTGTACCGAGTGTATATAACATAGTATTCGCACGCGGATCGAGTGCATATAGCCATGTTCAATTCAAAAATGAAATTGACCACAATGCTCGTGTTTGTGTAGGTATATATTTTTTTCGGTTTTATCAAGTTAATTAAGGTATCTCGCATATATTGACTATATTTTTCAATTTGAAACAATTTTAATACATATTATACTTCTTACTGGCTTAATAATGACAACTGACATTTAAAAAAAAAAATTATATAGATATGTTTCGATTAAATTCGATTTAATTTAGTGTCAATTGTGTGTGCTTTAATTTACTTTCCAAAGTCTTTGCCTTATGCCTCTTTTCTTCATATGAAAAATAAATGATATTAATTGATAAAATTGCGTATAAATGATTATAAATTACTTATATTAAAATAAAATTAAAAAATAACTAAATAATACATGCGATAACGATCCGTACAGACTCTAACTTAAAGACTGTAATCGTCTGACTATACATACAATGAATGCACAATGTCTGTTTATTCATGTAACGCTCCGAAGCTACATTGATATATTCACCGGATTGATCGCTAGTATGCAATATTCTTATATTTTATTCACGATTCAACGACTCGGATCATCATTGCACAAAGATACGAACGCACGCAATAAAAACGCATCGTTGACGTTTCCCGTTCGAACTCTGCCCAATTAATTCTCACTCCGAAGCACGCACATAATGCTCAGGGGGTTGAAAGCCGACAAAAGAATATATCCGTGGGGTGGCAGCACAGGGTGGGCCACAAAAAGGGTGCCAGAATCGAGCACAATGGGCCACGCGCGAGCCACGTGCTTTTACTATCGCGGACCATTAGCGCGACCCTAGGGACGAACTAATAATTTTCTAAGCATACGATTTTCGATTCGTTCCGACGATAGGAACGGTCTTAAATTGATATATTGTCCGCTTTATGAGCTTCGATTCGATTTTGATGTGTATTAATGTTTTATTTAAATATTCTTGTGTTTAGATTTTGGTTTTGTATGATTTGAGGGTTGAAACATTGTAAATTGTAAAATCATTATTTCGATACTAAAATTAAAATGAATCTAGATTAAATAGTGATAAATATGCAATCAGTGAATAACATCAAAATTCTGCTCAATTTCCATCTTAAAATTCTTATTAAATAAAAATGTGATGAATTTAGACATAGCCAAATATTCTGCCTATAAATTGACAGAAAATTGTACTTCACTTATAATTGTGTGATAAAATTCATATAATATTCACTGAATCTTAGCTGATATTATGACACTGCTGCTTTTATGATTTTACCAAAACATATGAAGTTCAATATGACTGAAAATTCAGATTTTCTCAAAAAAAAATCACAACAACGTATTCAATTTAAATCGAAATTATAATTTTATTATTATTAGAAGTAATATAAAAGAAAAAAAAACGATTAATCAAAAAATCAATGAACAAAATTAATTCACCCTACCTGCCCTTTCGACATGTCCATTACGATACACAACGTTGCACATTTCCCCTGCGCTTTTGCACATGATCCAGTATGACATTCGCCATTTGACATTTATGACTTGTTGAACTTATCGAAAAAACGACACACGATTCACGACGAACCTCGTTTTCCACGACGATTCGAATCGGAACATCGCGAAATTGTTGTATACGGTACGAAACGAGCCGGTCGACGTTTTCCCTTAAGGGTTTTTCACTCAGCGAATTGACAGCATGAATAAAACATGCGGGTTAATGCCTATCATATGTTGCTTTCGCTCTCGGAAAATGTTAGCAGCCGATGAGTCGCATTTATATCCTGTCGCCGAGGTTAAGGATCATCAATTCGAATAAACGGTCGTATCAAACACTCAAGATGTCTTAAAAATAACTCGACGTATCGATTTTGCAAAATTTACATATTTTTTCGATGATTTCTGTATGAAATTTTAGATTGGGTTAGGTTTTGTGTGAGTTTGAATCATTGATATGAATCAGCTGTATATTTAGTAATATAATATTACCATATTTTACAGTCGAAGTTCAAGCGTATTTATTGAAAAGTCCTATAAGTACTACATGTTTAGTTTCCTCGTTCAATAAAAACGCGTTATAGAAATAAACTCGTATATGTAAATGGTTCAAGGTGATTTAATTCAATACTTTTTCTAAATCAATCTCAATTCATTAGCCAGTCAATGGTATAAAACGTTTGTGCATACTGCATCAATTCAGCGTCAAGATATTAAATTCGAGTCTTATCAAGTCCTGGCAAAAGTTGCACGTTGTTTTGAAAGTTCCTAAAAATGAATCATCTGTCTTGTCTGTAATTATTAAATTCAATCGATTTAGCGCCATTTAATGTGCTCTGTTTTTCTGCTGTGAATTTCCAGACTAGTGGCTTCGCTTTTTCACTTCAAACTAAACAATAGTTTAGTCATCGGGTAGTCATACCAATGGGTCATACCAATAGGTCAATAGGTAGTCATATCAATAGGTCATACCAAAAGGTCAATAAACAGTCATACCAAATAATAATAAATAAAAAAAATCATCAATAATCGACTCGATATAATTTCCACTCATACATTAACGAATCACCTCGAAGTTTTTCTTTCATATCCACAACTGAAAAACCATCGACGCCACTTTTCCACACTCGACGCACTTTTCCACTCACATAACGACATCGGAGCACATCCAACCTCACTATATTAGAGACGATCGCCGATAACATATCGAGATTTCGTATTCAGGACGAGATGCCGACCTCAAGCCGAGAGAAATCGATATACGAGATATCCGAGAAAAGAGGGTTTCCGCACTAGCGAAAGCGTAGCGTATGCATAAATAAGAGGTATCCTTCATTTCGAGATTGAATTACGGCCCAGTGTCTGCTCAGGTAATTTGGGTCTGGGGGCCAAATGGAAATTCGACCCCAACTTCCCCCCGAAGCCTGGTCGTTATGATTGACTCGACTTTGCACACTCTTCGCGTATTCCATGCACGATTTCGAATTTATTTTTCCTATCGTGCGTTAAGGTTTATATATTTTCATTAAAAATATATATTTTTTTATAAATAACTACCGTTTAATACCTGGCGCAGCTCGGGATATATGTATATAGACGAAATTTTTGTATGAAAATCATCGGAACATGATTGCTTCTTGACGTTCCCCGGCTTTCAAAGTATTATATAAAAGAGGTCAATAATCAATTAAAGCAAATGTAAGAGTTGCTTTGAAATAGTTTCTTTTTTTTAATGTCTACTTATATTTTTGAAAATATATATACACATCCGACCTTGAATTCTAAACGTTTATTTGCATCGCATTTTCGTGGCACGTTTTCGCCATTTTCAAAAGTGATGGATTCGTTGTCGAACACGACATGCGAAAGATCAGATCTATTTTGAGAAATGCGGTGGAAAATTCAAACTAACATTTTCTCTCGACTATTACTTTCCACGTACTCGAAAAAAACGTTAAAAAATTCCTTATTTGAAAAAGAAGAGATGGTTTTTCATTATTTATTAATTCTGTTATTTTCTTTTATTCTTTACGTGTATATTTATCTAGGCTCATAGGAATCCGACTAAGCTTTATTTTATCGCTCTTGTACAGCGGAAAATCGGATTTTCCGGCTTTAAATGTTGATCTTTTCAATTTTAACTGTTGGACGCGATACGTTAACCGCTCGATTAACTGCCATTGTGACCGTTACGTGCTTTTAGTGTGCAAGTACATGAAAATTGCACTATTCGCATTTTCCGACAGATTTAGCCGTTAAAATACACGTATGTTTTGCAGTGAAATCATAACAGCTGTGAAAATGTAATTTCATTGATATTTTAATGAAATTATATATAGACAAATGTGTGTATGACGTACAAAAACTTTTGATCTGATGAACGAATCTTGACCAAATTTGGCACAATTATACTTTGAAAGCCAGGCCACGTCAAGAATTAATCTGTTTTTTTATGCGTTTTGTTTCAAAATAAGTTATTTTCATACAAAAATTTGGGTTCGGGTTGTATTCGAACAAAAAATATTCAAATTTCAATATCAAAAACACCCGAAAAACGCTGGGTACTAAACGCTAGTTAATTATTGATTGTAAAATGTAATGATACAAAAAACCTTCCCAAATGTACATCAATAGCTGAAAAGTTTCATTACGAAAATATAAACGGTTAAAAAGTCTATAAAGAACATACATGTAAATGACATACAAGGGGTGATTCTTTTTTCATCCTACAAACTATAAGGATACATTTAGAACTATTTGACATGTATCTCACCCATGTATATAGGGCTGCCTCGTTAATCTCTGAATTGAACGCATGCATCTAAACTACCCCAAAAGTTAAATCGAAAAAATATATAAGTAATGAAAATAATAAGCGACTCGTGAAAAAAAAATGCTCAGCTACAAAACACAGCGAGAATGACCCGAAAGTTTAATGCAGGTGAGCTCCTCGAGTTCGAAGAGGCGAATAAAAAAAAATTGGCCGCTTTTAGCCGAAGTACGTAAGCTCTTTTCGACGGAAAGTTGATCGCCGCGAAGCCTCGAAAAAAAGTGGTAAAAGCCTCCATCGATCGCGTTAAAGTTCGGCTCCCCTCTAAGGCGAATAAATATTATATAATATGTACCGTTCGAAGCCCGGAAAAGTCGCGGAATGTCGGAAAATTAATTGGGAAAACGGGAGGAATTTCCCAAAGTAATGCTTACTGTATGCGCTTGAGGCGATGGAAATTCTTAGAGAAAAATGCGCGTCTGAATATCTTTTTTACTAGCTGTATTACCAGATGATTCTCGGAATTATAGATTCGAAGGTATTGTAGATTGATTGCATATTGAGAAGATGCCTCGTGGTTGTCCAATGTGCATCATCGATATGATAATATATGTATCTAGCTCCTCGTTCACACAGAACGAAGCTTTTGCCATCCGTATTATACAAATGTGAGATACAACCTGCAATATTTGCAGAATGTTTTTTTCAGCTCTGAAATTCTATCCTTTTTACATTCTGAAAAGCGTATGAACACATAACGTAAGTTTCATCCGAAGCCCCATAGGACTCGAAATTCCAATTAGCACTCAGGTGACCCAACTCTGAGGTTTTTCGGTTACGTGAAAACAGAAACAAAGTCAACCATCAATCAAATAGGACTTCAAGGGACTTTCATGACAAAAGAACAAATCCGATACAAAAGAACGCTCTAAAGAATTGTCAAAATGCCCATTTCAGTAGTTCTCCGATTTGCACAATATAATTATTATGACGTTATAATAATTTTCCAACATAGATTTTAAATACCTAGATACATATTCATACATATAATCTAAATATAATGAAACAGAAACCTTTCCAGATATGCACACAATAATTTTGGAAATATTCACAGCGAAAAGAGCAACTGTTTATGAGTCTATACATATAATTTTATTCATATAGATACAGTTCTTGGCTCGACTGTTCAGTCGAAACACGATCATTACAGCAACACCAATGAAAGTTCGAGGTCCTCGAGCTACGAGGATAATAGGGATACAATTCTTCCGAAGAGTGTTTCCGGCGTCTCGGTGATATATGGAGTCCCACATCCGGAGACTATGCCCCAGGGCCCCCGTTTGACGAGAGGGGTCCTTCCTAAAAACATCTTTTCTCTACGCGACTTTCGATTTGCTCGATATTCATGAATGCTAAGTAAGTCATGGATTAATAAATGAACGAATCAACCCATGTTCATTCATATACATACATTATATTAGGTACAGAGGTCTACAAGACGATATTCAATATTTTTTACTCAAATTCTTCACACCTTGGTGTATCCGAAAATCCCCCATCAATGTTCAGCGATTTTTAACAGTTTATTTGTTATGAATTTTTACACGTATTTTGACATTTTTTTTACCGCAGAAACATAAAAAAAATATTACGTTTTTAATAGGATTACATATTTTTATTTTTTTCTCAAACATGATGGACTCAATTCACTCTTTCATTTCATGTGTCAACTGTACAAGATTCATTACATGTTACAAAGAAAAGGATCAAAAGCGAAAATTTTAGGTTTGAGTTGGACGGAGTTAAACTTTCAAAATTTCATTAATAATACAAAATGAATGTTTCATAGGTTCAAACTATTTTCAAAAACTTAAATAATTTATCAGTTTACAAAATAATGAAAAAAATCTAAGTTTTATACATATTTGTATTCGAGTTTGTTATTTGCTTAGGATTAGTTGATATCAATTAACTTCTCTGGAACATATTTTGAGTTCTTACATTCGATTAATAGAGCAAAATTGCCGATATCATCTGTCTGAAAAACAAGTCAGAAACATCTGAAACTTTCTCCGGAACTTTGGCTTACTGGAACTTTCTCAACTACTGAATTAAAACTTTGCTGACACTGACATGCATGCTCTTCTACTTATAAATAAAGGTAATTTCTACTAGATTTACTAGAATTTATTAACAATAGGTAAGTAAGTCTGAAATCAAGGAACATTTGCATTAATATAGTGATACATTAAATCCTTCATGTAATGCAAGTAAATCAATAACAGGAATAATTAAAAGATTAATGTTGACTTGACTATGAATTGTTTCGAAAAGTATTTTTTTTTTATTGAAAACATAAAAAAGTTGGAATTGAAAAATTTATTTTAAATACGGTCTTACAAAATTTTTGTATTAGAATTCACCAATTCAATTTTTTTTCAAAAATTGACAAAATTATCTCAAGTTGTCAACGCAGTTTTAGACACTTTGAAAAGGTGTGATGCATTTTTGAAGTTATATGCCTCATTGTCAACACGTCCAAAACTAAAACCAGACATGGGTTTCGAAGGAATGGATGATAGAATTAGCCGTTTCCAACTATCAGAATAAATATCATATTCGTAAGCTCCTCCAGTGACTAAAATCATAATTAAATAATTTCAAATTTTTCTAAAACAACATGAATAATTTTGCCCATCATTATTACAGTCATGCTTCTTTAATTTTGAATTATTCATTGGTTCAATATTCATGTTCAACTATTTCAGGCATAATTTTAAAGTTAAAAAATACATTGAATGATATTCCTTCAATTTTTCAAATCTTTCAAAGTTTGAAATGAACTAAGTAGAATATTTCACAATAATATGAACCAAAACCAACAGAAAACTAATTATTTTTCAATACCCAGACCTCAACCAATATCATTTTTTATGAAAATAATTTTAAAATTCATCTTACATAAGCAAATGATTTTTCGTTGATATTCACAGGCACATAAAATGTTTTGGGTTTCAGGCATATTAGCGACATTTAAAAAAGTGTCGTTACGAGTGTCGAATCTGGAAACGGTTGTTAGATGTTCATTTTCACCATTATAGCCACCAAAAACGTACAAATAATGATCCACCCCAACTAGCTGAAAAATATTTATACTACAGTTAAAAAAAATATTGCAAAATTTCAAATGAAACAATCTCAAATTTATTTTGAGCATATATTATAATATATAAATATTTATATCTCACTTTGAAATCGTGTCTAACTTCTCTATGAAATATTATTTTCCATTGGTCCATTTTAGGGTCATAAATTTCTATATCTGATACCACTTGATTGTTATGATCAAGCCCACCAAAAACATAAAATTTACCATTGTGCGCAATACCTGTATGACATTTTCGATGACGTAACATTGCATTTACTGTTTCCCATTTATCTAATTCTATATTCCATCTAAAAAAATATATATTTGAAAGAAATTTAGGTGATATTGAACATGTTCTAAAAAATAATTCAGCTAATCAGAGATAATAATCTCACTTTATGACATCGCGACGTGCAATATTTTGAATATCTCCAGACATATTTTTAACAGAACCACCAGCCAGATATATTTCGTTATCGATTTCAACCATCGCAAACTGACTTCGCAATACTTTTTGATCAGATGCACATTTCAAATCATGACTTTTCAAATTCACACTCCACATCTGCAAATTTTTATTCTTAATATGTATGTAATTATAAATCAAACTAAAACTAGATATTTATGTATATGAGATGCAACCAAGTAGATTAAATAGTATGTAGGAGTGAATGCATAAAAATAAATAAAACGAATACCTTATCATCAGAGCCGATAAAGAAAAATTTGTCACCCACTAGCAAACTGTGATGAATAACAGTAGTATTTTCTAATGCTAAATAGACTGACATAGTACTGTCTATGTTTTTATATAAACACACTTTATTCTGAAAATAAATCACACATTTGTAATTTTGACTCTTGAAAAAATTAAAACAAAATACAGTGTGTTACATTATCATCTTTTCCAACAAGCAGCAATGATTTGGAATATGTTCGTTTAGATATTGATTTTTTTTCATCATTGGGCTGCCTTTTTGAAGGAATATTGCATATGATAGATTTCAAAATATCGAAACATATTGAGCATCCATCTAGCAAAGGAAGAACATTCTCTTTGAAGTACTAAAATTAATCAAAAATTTAAAACATAAAAAAATATATTACATATGTACATATGTTACAGTGAAATTGTAAGTACAATGAAATCATAATTTCACCAAAGTTTCAATGAATTCATATCTTATTACAAACTATTTAATAATACATATATCTTTTATATATCTGGTTTTTATATAAAAATTAACATTACATTAATATTCATATTAAATTGAAATGGATATTGTTTTCATCTCATTTACTAGTAACTAATTGTGGGCTGAAAAAACAACATTCATTTCACTAGTGAAGTCATGATTTTGCTGACAATGGCAATTTCACTGTATACATACATATTTCAAGGCTTACTTACACCAATTGAGATTGATTCATATTTAACATATTTAAAAAGAAAGCAATAATTTTCAGTTTTATTACGTGAATTAGCATTCAGCCACAATTTTACAGCTTCAAAAACATGATATTCAGTCTCTATGCATGATTCTTCGATCGCAAATATTTCACATAAAGCATCAAATTTTGCTTTCAAAAATGATTCATGTTTGATAATCTATATTACATAAAAACAAATAAAAAGAAAAACATTTTGAAATACTTTTATTCAATATATTATAAGAAAAAGAAGCTGAAAATACCTCTGAAAAATGTTTCGATACAAACATTTTAAAAGCAGCAATCACACTTTCATCGTCATTATACTTCTTAATTAAGTCATAAAATATAAATATATTTTCAACCTTTAAATTTTCCGCAAAGTGCAAAAGGCAATATTTCAAAACGGTATTGACTCTTAACTTTTTCGCTAAACTTAGAGTCTCATCATAGTATTTCACATTCGGGTCTAAAATTGTTTCTCAAATAAAATAAAATAGATTATTTTTGAATAATATTCTAACTTGTTTAATTTGATTACCTAAACGCCCCATATAAATTGATTTGAAAAAGTTTTCTATTATTGTCGAATTGATCTTACCATCGTAGTCAACAATTATTTCCTTGGAATCATCTTTTATTTTTTCTTTACAATATAAACTGCTTGATGCAAGTATTAGCTTATTAGCAGGATACCTAAAATAAATTGTATATAAGATTAGACATATACATTTCAAAATATGAAACTCCAATAAATTAGAAATGAATAAGACTAATAAAGTATTACAAAAGCAATTCAAAAACTCAACTTAAGTGGCATTTGCATTGTCACAAAAGTGAACGCTACCAAACCTGATGATCAAGACACACCTATACAGCCATCTCTATCCTTACAGAAAGAGATAGCTTTATAGCCGTTTAGGTGTGTTCCGTTCATTAGTTTTGTTGAATTGACCATAATAGAACATCAAATTCAGATTGAAAACTGAAAGGGCCAAACAAATTCAATAACCTCATTTTTCGGAATCAAAGTAAAGTAATTATTTCTATACATGCACATATTTGGAAACAAAAAGCTATACTTATGCACAAATTCAGAACATGAACTGATTATGAAATACATCATCAAATAATTTGTTTCCTTCTCAATGCATTTCGATTTAAGCTCAACTTCGAAGGAACATTTCTCGAAATCACAATCATGTCAGTTATTTCCCTTGGCCTTTTCAGTCATCAAATAAAACTTATATTTTGTATTTAATTAAAAGTACACAGTAGATATAATATGGTGCACTATGTACCATACATAAATTCATTTAATTATAAATATTACTTTTGATGATTACCGCTTATCGTTGATCACCAGCTCGATATCGCAAAATTTCGATTCACAAAAAAAATTATAAATATTCTTCGTCAGTGTTAATTCATAACTGTTTGGGAATTCCATTTTTATTGAATCCATTTAATTTGTACAATCTGAAACATAAAAGAACTCGTACATATTAAAATGAATTTTATTTAAGTGGATAGCTCTTTCAACTTTGTTTCTGCCAAATTGAATGGATATGTCAGCAGCATAATGGTTTACGGATCCTGTTAGTTTAGTCAGGTTATGTATTATAAGCAGGATTAGTTTCTATTCCATTACCAATCAAGTGATGGAAATCATAATTTCACTTAAATTTAAACATAAGTTCGATATTTTAAAATTGTCTATTATAAATACTCCTGTATAACCTTCCGAAAAATACCTTTTTCGTAGACCCACTATCTAGGATATAAGTGAAATAAATACTTCACTGCTATTATGATTTCATTGTAAGAACCGTTTTTTTGGGTTGGTACTTTCATTGCTCTAACTAATCATAAATCAGTCTTTCAACTATGAACTGTGAAAATCTGTCTCTGTTCTGCGGATTTTCAACAGTTCATAGTAGAAGAACAGACCGAAACTCTCTGATTAGTTAATTAAATCAATGAAAATACTGCGTTTACGCGTATATGATAATAATAAATATTTGTCTCGTGAGTGGCAAATAAAAATAACCTCTCGACTTATTTCTAAGTCAACATCATTTGCTGTGGTTTCTTTTTATAATCTAGTAATACATTTAATTCATAAAACAGATTCAATATGTATATAAAATGATAAAATAAATATTATATTAATATTTTACAAAATTGAAACTTGTTGACACTTGGCAGTTGATAACATTCGTGTACGTATTCGTTATCGACAAGGTTGCCAACTGTAAATTGTCAGGAAGATGGGAATTGGGAAGTTGGAAATTTGAATGAAATTAGGTGAAAATGGGGATGCTTGGTCCCTTCTTTCATTTTTTTACCTCTAGTTCCGTTTTAGAAAATCAGATTTTGATAAAAAAAAAAAGGTTGGAGACTCGAATCACTTAAATTACAGAGTTATTAAAGGCGTTAAGACATTTTTCAGATAACTACATACATTCACGCGGACCACAATAACTCACTTTCACTTTCAGCTACCTATGTATAATTTGAATCGATATGATGTTAATTATCATATAAACTTAAAGTGATAGTAATAAATAAAAAGTGTGTTTCGATTTCAGACTGCCTCCATCTGCAGCTGTACAGAGACTCGAAGGATCGCTACAAGAAGGGACAGACGAAGGCTTCGTTATCTCTTCAGCATTTCCTCGGCTTCGAGTCGGGATTTACCCTCGACAAGGAGTCGAACACAATAGCGATCATCTGCCAGGACGTGATCGTCGTCCTGGCCTTCGACACCAGGGAGAGACTCATTCAATGGCAGGTGAAGATCTCGAGCAATCTGGGCGAGGGACAACAGTTCCTGGTGCTCGTGTCCTCTGCTCCACCCAAGACCAAGACCTCGACGGGACCGGCGAAGCTCCACGTGCAAGACCACAAGTTTTGCCTCACCGCTGGAGTACCACCGAGGCTCATCGGCATATGGGAGATTGTGGCTTTGAGGTCAGTGACTCACTAACTCTTTTTCCATCTTCATTCCGATGGAAATAGACATTTAAAGTATTAATCATTATTTTCATTGGCTCATTTCAGGAGGTACGGAGTAGTAGAAGGTCGTTTCTGTTTCGAAGGGGGTTCAAGGTGTGGAAAAGGAGAAGGACTGCACGTTCTCATTACCGATCAAGGAGAGGAAATAACGCATACATTCTCATTAGCATCCCAAGGGAAATTATCTACGAAAAAGCGTCCTCTAGTGAGAAAGATGTCCAGTGAGTTCTTATAGAAAATATAACAATGCAGTTGAATTTGAAAGTGAAACTTATAACACTCTATTTTTACAGATGCAGACAGTCCCAAGAAGCAAATGACTTTCAGACCGGAGACTCGTCTCTCGGATCTGACGTCAACTCAACCATCGGACATGAGCAGAAGTGCTTATGGAGACGAAAACTGTTGCTCTCATCATCACACAATGGACAATGGAGACCAGCAATGTGGAGCAGTTTCTCCTTACTGGCCTTCGATGGAATCTCAAATTTGCCATCACCACGGAGACATAGACAGCAACTACGGCTGCGGTGACACATCTTCGGTTAGCGAAATGCAGGATGCTGTACACCACGAATCTTGGATGGGAGGTGGAGCGAACGGAACGGTCACCCTGGAAAGATGTATGAGTTGCATCAGTAAACTAGGAGCAATGTCCAGGTCGTCCACGGTGACGGCTGCGATGACTCCTTGTGCCGGTTCTCATTTTCATCCAGCTTGGACTATGGAAGCCGTAAAAGAGAGAACCGATCGAAATTCCATGTCCTCGAGAAATAGTTCTGGAGGTAGCACTGAATATTCCACGCCTAGACTCATCAACGCAGACTCAGCGACTACTCCTTCATCTCCACCTCAGAAGAGAATAACGGAGGTGTGCAATTGTCCCAATTGCCCTCCTGTTAGACCTCCGAAAGTGTTGCCTCTGACGATGGCCGGTGCGAACTCTCAGTGTCACACTAATAAAATCAAAAAAGCACCAATGCCGCTACCCATCGAACCGATTTGTGGATGCCAGAAGCAAACTGATCAGACGATCCCTCAGCAATCCAAAATAGGCCCTTATGAAAACTATGATGTTCCTAAACTACATTTTCAAGAGGTCAGTATATATAATTCATGATGCAAAAATGTTTTTAGAATTTAAAAAATTAGTTATTTAAATTTTATATTTCAGGAAATGAAAGCTACTAATAAATTAGAACTAAGTGGATTAGGAGAACATTATGATACTCCTAAAAAGATCAAAGAATGTTTAGCGATGGAAAATATCTTTCAATTGACGAAAAGCAATTTGCCCGGCATCATGACGCTTCAGAAACCATGTGGATGCATTTTGAAACTAGGAAGACGAAATCCAGAACCGACTATAGTTGACTGTGAGGATGTTCGACCACCAGATTGTCCTTGCCAAAGAGTGACTAACTGGGCTAACAATCTTATATGTCGCAAGCCCGATGAACCCAAATCTACCGATCGAGAAGAGCTGGCTCTGTACGCTACGGTGGATGTTACCAAGAAGGCAAACAGAAGGAACAACTCTGTGTCGATGACGACAACACCGGCTTGCATTTGTCAGTCTAAAGAAGCAAAAACTATTGATAGTGAATCTGATACCTCATCGAACTACGTCAATATAGACCCATCTGCATTGCTGCCCGAAGATACAAACGGTGATCCCAGTGTGATCAATTATGCCAATCTTGATTTTGCGCATTCTTTGGAGTATTACGAAAATGCTAAAGACATGCTCAAGAGGGCTGGAATCACCCAAGACGAAATGGAAGCCTTACAAAATAGCCTTAATTCATTATCACACGCCCTCGACAAATCTCTGTGCAACAAATGTGGACATCATCAAAACACAGCAGATGGATGTCCTCGAGCTGAACCGTCCTCCAATACTAAAAACGATGATTATTTATTAATGAAGCCGGCTTCGATAAAATCGACATCTGAGAATTGTTCTAAAAACGTTTCTGGATATACCCCCATGTCTCCAGCAGCTGCTGTAACTTTGGCTAACAAAACTGCTTTAAAATGTAGAGTTAACAGACTGATAGTTGAGAAATCTGCGAGCAACCCAACCTTGTTTGGTCCTCCTGTAGACAGAAGCAGAAAACGGTCCGAATCTGAAATGCGAATACCAGGATCTGCTATGATTATGATGCTCAATTCGCCCAATAGTCCATATACGAGAAAGCAAATCATGGATTCGACTGATAGCATTGAACTGTTAAAAAATAGAAAACGATCTAGTTCGGCAGATTCATCTAGATACTTAGAAGACCTGAAAGAATTCGACAGCGTCAGTAGCAGAACAACATCCTCATCTTTGGAAACTTTAAGAAATATATCACTAGACAATAGACGATCATCATCGCCATGCATTCATCAAGAAGTGGAACACTGTGAAGATAAGAAGTGCTGCACCAAAGTCCAATACGAAGTGAAATCTATAGACACAGACGGTGATGTTACTCCAAACGGTATTCCCATATTGAGAAAGAAAGGCAAGGAGATGTCCCACATAAGACGTTCCTCTAGCGTTCCATGCAAATCAGGTCCCAATCGAGACTCTTCGAGTTCAAATGATTCAGGAGTTTCAACATGTTCTCTTAAACATCACGGAGCCGATTTTGCCGAATTCGAACTACCTTTAACCACATCCATGTCCAGCAGAAGGCATAATCACGCATTAGCCCAGCGGCAAGCTAAAGGCTCGCATCCTGATTGTTTGCACTCTTCACTCCCGAGAAAATCCAAATCTTCAGATCCTCTAAGAGACTTGACGTTCCAATTCCAAAAGATCATCATACCGGCCAAATCGTCTTCAGCCGAAGCTGAAGTACCAGTTTGTCCACCAAAAGTTGTTAAAGGTATTAATCAAAGATCGGTTATAAATAAAATAAGGTTTTTATATAATTAATGAAATTGTATTTCAGGAGTTATCGACTCTCACAGCTCCAGTAGTGGAGCATCAGATATGTCTGATTACATTGAGACTCTATCCATGTCTTCTCATAGTTCCTCCGATACTCCAGAAACACTAAGGTATGCATTTGGACTAATTGCGTTTTAAAGTTCAAAGCTTGACTCAAATTCTACTTCTCCTATTTTCAGAATAAATCGACAAGCCACAAATACTTTAAGACCTAGGTCTGGTAAGGAGTATCATAGCATCGATCAGACCATGCTCTCAGCTCATCCAACTGATGCTCGGATAACAGGATGGATATAAATATGTCCATTTGCAGATCTTCAAAATTTACTAATTTAGTGATGGACATTTGTATGTGTTTTGACAAAGTTGTTTTGGAGAAACACATGTACATATAACGTGTTGTGATATTTTTATCTAGAGTCAAAAATACTTTGTACTCTTTTCTGAAAACATTGTATTCTGAAAATTTGAATCTT
This sequence comes from Cheumatopsyche charites, assembly GCA_024721215.1. Classification (NCBI taxonomy): domain Eukaryota; kingdom Metazoa; phylum Arthropoda; class Insecta; order Trichoptera; family Hydropsychidae; genus Cheumatopsyche; species Cheumatopsyche charites. The sequence continues at coordinate 9,701,782 of CM045580.1, forward strand.
GATTTCTGAAAAACATTTCTAGTCAACCGGTTATTCTCACTTTTTTTACCTATGTAAATAAGAAAATTATGAAACTTTATGTCAAATTTATTTTGAAGCATGTGTGAAATTATTTACAGTGCACATTCGTTATATGAATGCCATTTTTTAAATTCTTATAGATAAGACGTATGTCTTGAACCAATGAAAATATGTATTCAAATATTAAAAATCCATAACCTAACCTAACCCGATTTGGCTTATGTATTGACAGATATGTGTTAGTGTATAATGATGGCATTCATAAAAGGGATATAATCACTGATGTTCAATTTTTAAACATTATTCAGCTCCACTGTCAGATGAATATTTTATACGAGTTTCAAATGTGTTACAGTGAAATCGCATTTTCCTTAGTGAAATTATAATTTCATTAACTCAGATGGTGGATATAAATATAACTAGAGAGTAAAATCTTAGTTCTGTTCAATATTCATCCCAACTTGACACAAAATCTTTCCTTATAAAGCCTTTTTGAATATAATAAATTTTCAATCCAACCAAATTTGGATCTACACACTAAAAGGGAATCAAAAAACTGTAATATAACTAGAAAATTCATTATTGGATTTGAATTCGCTGAAATAGTATGTTTGATATGAGATTATGATTTTAGTACTGATATTACGATTTTACTGTAATGAACAAGGATAGTATTCGATTTGCGCAATAATGGAATTTGGTAGCTATATTTATTTTAATTTTAATAATTTATTATTGAAAAGAAACCAAAGATTTTTTTTATTTTGATTGTTTTTTCTATTATTAGAATTTACCATATTGATTTTGTTAAATTGTTAAATTTTATTTGATAAAGACTGAAGATATTCCATAAGATTTATTCATATTTTTCATCAAAATTAAAAAAAAAAAAACAACTACCCTTACTCAATCATACCATGCTTCCCGGAAAAAGAGATCTGATATTACAATGAAATTAATTTCACACTCAAAAGCTACAGTTGATTTCATATTTGTATAATAATGACGGAAATGTTATTGGGATACTATGTTTGATTCATGATGTAAATTTCATTTTTGGGGAAGCGTGGTAGTATGTAATGCCATTTATTCGTATGATTTTTATTTGTGTTTGGTTAATGAATGAATTAGATTGAACTCATCGTGGTATTTCTAGTTTATAAGAGTATGACAGAGTAAATAAATTTGTAAAATATAACAAAAGTTTCAATGTAAATTACATAACATATATAGGTACATTATATAATGAAATAAAAATACCTAGAATAATTTTTTTATGAAAAATATATATATATGTATAAAATTATCAGTGATGCTCTCCTTACCGAACTAACTATTGTGCAAAATTTCGTATATTTTTGCAAAATGGTAATGAATATTATTGATTTTGGAATATTTACTCGATCAAAACTCAAGAACACTTTCGATTATTTCTTGATCATGTGTATTTGTATTTAAATATGTTTATCGACAAGCAATAATTGACTTATTGTTAGCAAAACTCTATTATCCTATAAATTTCACATTAATCTAATATGAAATTCCACTTACTACATTTACATTGTAAACATATTTACTCAAAACCTCGATTTGTTGTATTATAATTTTGTAAATCGAAATACTTTCGAGTGATTTTGAAATGTATTCTGATTTTATAAACATGAATCTAATTCCAAATCGCGAAGTGTTGAATCGTCCCCAAAATCAGGTTTCAATATTATTTTATCACATATGGAATATGAAATAATGATTTGTACACTTTTTAATTATTATTTCTTAAAAAGTATCAACATATAACTAGCTTAAAACAATCTTTATGGCAATGGTGTAAGTCATTTTTCTATTGTACCGAGATATTTAATGATTTGTATTTAACTTTGTTAAGCATATTCTACGAAAAACTAAAACTCAAAATGGGGAATGTTAAACTCAAAGTGGAAGACTTTCACTTTATTATCAAAACAAATAGTAAACTAATTTCTTTCTGATTTCTTGGCTTACGCCACTTATCATTATGTGCATAAATCTACACTCAATACAGAAAAAAAAAACTTCTTATTACATTTTTTTAACTGCACAATATTTTCCAATAAAAAAAATATTATAATTTAAATGAAACCCATTCTGTATATTCATAGTTGACTTTTGAAAATTTTACGAAATACCGATCTAATCGAAATGACTGAATTACGAAAGAAATTGTGATCCATAGATATTCCTCGACACTCTTACTTTGAACATTCAATATTAAATAGTGACATTCGTGATATATTTTTGTATACTATTTTAATGAAACACACTAAGATTTTTCATAGAATTCAGTCATAATAAACATATTGCATATTCACACTTCATATACTTTGCATCGATTCGATTCGTCATTGGGTGTAATTATCTCTTAACATTGCGTCGAAACCTCTACATCTTCTTGATCTCATTGTGAAATTCCAAGCATAATCGCACAGTAGTGATTTATACATATTATATATTTGGTATTTATAATAAGTGATGATAGACTATGATAGTATCCTTGTAACCTATTTGAATAAATCTCTTTGAAATTCACTGAGTTTTGAATGAACTTATTTAACCCTTTCCAAATCTAAATGACAATCGGAATACTGATTCAGGTGTTTGTATATAAATAGTAACCTGTAAGAAAAAAATATTAAATTAAATTTAAATAATGATAATGATTATAAAATTAAAAATATGATTCTTATAGATTTCGATGTGTTCTTTCCGAATTTCAACTTTGCCCCCTCCTACTTCTTCCGCTAAAGCCTCCATATTGAAAAAAAAGCATCTAAAATTAATTTCTTGACTTCCGTTCTGAATCAATTTATAATTAAAATGGTTCTATACAAAATTAAACTAGACGAAATTTCCCACATTTTGTGTCTTACACATTTTTTTGCAAAATCAATAGTTTATTCGTAAGAGTGCTGCAAAATATGCAGTAAAAAGTTGCTTCGCGCCATCGGCTCGAAGCATTCTACGCGCGAATCTTTTATTAGTTTTTATTTCGTAGTATCCACAATTGAGATTCCAAATGAAATTCGTTTTTTTATTCAATTGTGAATGGTTTTGCCCGGCGTGTTCTGAAATATCAATTTTCTATTTACTCTTGATGTTCGTGGACATATATATACAAAACTTTGAAAGAATTATATGTACATATAAATTAAAAGATTGGTTTCAAAATATCCAATTTAGTTTTGTCACTCAATAGGCTGAATACTGCTCTAGTTATTTATTTGTGTATATTTCAATTTTTTCATTAAAATCAATATACCTACATATGAACAAATATGAATATGAAGTTGATTGCTTGAGACAAATTAAATACTAATTTGGAACAAGAGTGTTTAACATGGAAGTTTGAGCAGTAGATACTTACCTATTTTTCGAAATCTAATCAAGTTACAGAATACTTACAATTATCTGTCTATTATATTCATAGAAATTTTCGATGAAATAATTAACCAAAATTTAAAGAGAAACATATAAAAACATAAAAAAAGGTATTTATAAAATTATTTTATTTTTCATATAAATGTTTTCCAAATAATTATGAGATAACTATGATATATTATATTATATGTATTATATAATTATTCAAAAAAAAATATGATGACAGATTTGCTAGCGATTAAAGTACTTTGGCAAAATTATACAACAAAAGACAATTCGGATTGTACATAAACTTCACTAAAGCAATTATTTTATTGATATACCTATTTAAAAAAATCCAACTACAAATAAATATATGTAATATCCAAATATCCAAATTTCCAAGTTTTTTTTTAATAATATCTAACATTAGATAATCATCAAACTATAATATTAACAATAGTTTGATATCATTTATTTAACTTTAGATGAACTTTCGCATTTAATCGCGAATTGGATTTCGAAAAGGATTACAAAAATAAAACGATGAATACTGTGAAGCAATCATAAATCATGTTATTTTAATACCGTGATTTTTTTTGTAAAAACGAAAAATAAATGAAACTAAATCAATCTTAATTCAGACTTAAAAAAAAAATTACATCCATACTAAATTATACACTCCAAATGCAAGCCGACAGCTCCGAAAATATTCAGCAGATTGATACGTTCACTAGATTAGAAAATTTACAATCTGTAATTGTTAATTAACGTAGCACCAGATACAACAAAGCAAAAAATTAGTTTACTTGATAAGAGAACATAATCAGTGTTATCCACAATTACATTCACCGAAGATATATCTGTGAATTGCTAGCAGTCTGTATCATAATTTTAAGTGAAGGTAAGAATGAGGCAACTGTAGAAAAGTCGGGGCCACTAGCTAATGATGTAAGAGTTGATAAGGAGTTGGTATAGTCTCCTGTCTGCACCATTTGTACAACCCCATGCAGAGTGTTTATGGCGTTGTCTGATAACTAAACAAGAAAACCGAATAAGTATAGAACAAAAATTAAATAAAAGACAAATTATGAAAAGTTACCTTGTTTTCTCTCAAGAGATCGTAAAGCGTTTCTAGTTTTCTTTGAACATCGTCAAGTTTACGTTTAATTGGCTGTTAATCAAGAAGACAATTTAAAACAAAGGAAATATGAAAAATCTATAATTTTATATACGACAACAGAATTTAACAAAGGGCACAAGTGACCTTTTTTATCGAAATTAAGTTAAGTACAGAAAATGGTTCCGTATCATATATAAAACGATTTTCTGTACTTAACTCAATATCGATAAAAAAAGGTCACTTGTGCCCTTTGTGAAATTCTGTTGTCATATATAAAAGAGATAAGTATTATTATATGTAAAATAATTACGGGATTATTAATAGATTGAGCACACTGAGCTCTCAAAGCATCGAATACAGTCTGCATATGAACATGTTGCTCAGGTATCGGAGGCTTTTGTACAGGAGTAGGTAAAGTTTTTACTACATTTTCAACATGAGGCTCCTGAAAAAAAAAAAATCAGAATGATTCAAATTCACACAAATTGTAAATATAAAATATATAATTTTATTTTACTGGTTGATTCATAGATGTGTGCATCATGGGCGGCTGACTCTGTGGATAGTTTCCATAATTCTGTCCGTATTGTTGATTAATTGGATCTTGATAGGCTTGTTGCATTGGAGAACCACCAGATAGGGGTACATGTTGAGGCATAACAGCTCCAAAGAGAGGATGTGTTATAGGAGCTGGAGGAACATATTCTTGTTTCATCTGCAAGATCGAAAAATATTCACATCAGATATCCTAAATAATATTAAAATTATAACACATAATATAAACCATGCGAGGATTTAAATTCACACCGAATGGTTTCATTTGATCGATGCCTGTTGATTAATATCTTTTCAAATCAAAACATATGAAGAAAAAAAAACATTAATTTGATTTCAAATTATAAAATTTCATTATATTTTTCAATAATTATTGATAAAAATAATTTATCTAAACGGAAGTTACTTTTATGTATGTAAAAATTATTCATAGGTAGGTAGATTATTTTATAATTGACAAAATTAATAAGCAAGTGGTTCTATTTGCACACAGTTAAAATATTATTGCATAAATGAAAAAAAAAACGAAATATGTACTAAACGTTTGTAACTGAAGCATGCTTCATAATTTAAGAACAAAATCGATTATTTGGGAGTTACTGAATATGATTTGAAAACAAAAGGATATGGAACGTCAAATAAAAGATCAATTCTGACCAACAAATGAAAATACCTCATTTTTAGAACTAGAGTGTGTATGGGAAATAATTTGCTTCCATTTACGAGTCCCAGCATGCTCAGCGAACATCTCTTTCTACCACAATACATCATCGTAAAACATAATACTTATAAATAAATATTAACAAAGTTGCAAAAAATGCAAAAACTATATTGAAATATCGAAAAAAAAATCTCATTCAAGTGATATACGCATTACATCAAAATATTTTCAGCAAAAAGATACTGAACAAGTTGAAAAATAAAAAATACTTGTCTGTTATATGAATGCCATCAATCTAATATAATTTACCCGATTCTACATTAATTTGATTTGATGTAGAAAATTTTAGAAAACTATAAATTCGAAAAATGTTTTGCAACAAGTAACAGCATTAATTTAAAGAATGAGTACCATCAGATTATAACATCACAAGCTAGAAAATATAAATTTAAGAAAATCAAATAGTCGATTTGACAGTTCAAAATAGAAATTTTGTATGTAAACAAAGCAAAAAGAACTTACATAGCCATGATAATAATCCATTGAAGACTATAGACATTTTAGAAACAGAATCATTAAAAATATTCCTAGACTAATAGAAATGTTAAAAACAAAATATTAACCTGCGCTTTGCCAGCAGAGAGCGGTGGAGGATCATTCCACCCTGACGGAGCCTGGAAAGAGGAAGGTGGCAAAGCTTCGACTCCAGTTTCGAGTTCATTATAAGGAGGTATATTGTTGACTCCATTCGGAAGCATCTCTGTAGAATTCATACCGGGAGCAAATGAATTATTTGAAAGAGGATTCAAAACTGAAGGTTGTTTCGGAGGAGCAGAATTTACGGGAGCAGCTGGAGTTATGTTCGGAGCTTGGTTATAATTTCGGGATGCGTTAAATGCATTGTTGTATGAAGGTTGTGTGATTGGGTTTGGAACTGCATTGGGTTGTTGTGGGTTGTAAGCAGATTGAATTGGCATAACTCCAGGTTGCATGAAGTTTTGTCTCGAGCCAAATCCAGGTTGGGTTTCGATGGGAGCTGGTTGGAATGAATTGTTATTGGGTTGGAAAGAATTACTTCCAGATTGAACTGATGGATCGCGAAGGTATTTGTTTCTTCCGATTATACCACCTTAAAAATTAAAAAAAATATTTTATTTGATAAAATATATAAATCAAAACATTGAAATTCAATAAATAATCAATATTTCTTTTTTAACATATAATCAAAATTTTATCACCATGTGAAGATGCACTAGTAGGGCGTGGAGGCTGTGTTGGTGGTAAAGTTGGTGCTGGAGTAGGTTGAGTAAATCCATAAGATGGTTGAGATGGAGGAAGTAGATCTGTATTGAAAAATAATAATTACATACACACAAATGTTAAAAACATATTCATTTATGAGAATCTTGCCTGAATTATAATTAAGATTTTGTTGTAAATTATTCGTAGGATAATTATTAGCAGGTTGAGGAACACTTCCCCATATATCCTGATGCTGTGTAGCACTTTTGTAGCTAGAAGTTCGCACTCTACTGGTTGTTGATGACAAATGATTCTACAAAAAATACATTACAAATATCAAATATCGAAATATTCATTTTTTTTTCTTGAATCAAAAAGAAAACAAATCTACCTGATTAACATTTCTTTGAGTGGCTTGCATTTGGTAAGGCTGCACATATCCCAAAGCACACTGCAGCCTAAATACCAGCTCTTGATCGGGTAGTCCTGATAGACATGTAAGGGCACCTTCAAGAAAACCTTGACTTGCAAGTTTCATGGCGTAAGTTGATAACAATTGTGATAGATTTCCAGTTGCCTAAAATTATAATTGAAAAGAAGTAAGAATGGCAAATATTGTATAGTGTAATTTAGTGAAAATAATATTTGAAAATTTACTTCTATAGGACGCCCTCGCTGCATAGCAGCCAATCTCGAAACTAAAACCAGCTCGGCTATACGAGTGAGCATTTTTGCATCGGTTTTCTTCACATCAATCTCCTTCTGCCACTTTGCAACTAATTTTTCTACACTGGCACTGCACAAATAACAGATAATTGCTTCTCGGAATAATCCTGGATCAGACTCCTTGTCCAATTTGTCTCCAAGAATTTCTATTAAGAAATACGTTTTTTTTTATTCATATATGTAATCAATATTGTGATATGAATATTTTGATATGAGACTGAAAAGATCTAGATTGAGATGGTTATGGGACAGAATTCCAACCACATGGTTAAACTCACATCAAATATCTCGATCTGATTGTGAATAAAAGGTCATCCACTAGCTTCCCATGTGTAAAGAAACATGAAAAATTATCAATAGGATTGACCAGTAAGTTGACTTGAGATTGAAATTTAGAAACATTACTAGAACTTGAATTGGGAAAAAGGAAAAGAGAAATTAGCATTATGGTGCATACCACAAACAGAGTATAATTGTTCAGCAGAGCAATGAGTTAGAGCAGCGGCAAGAGCAGCTTTCCATCCAGCAGAAGAAACTCCGGAGGCAAATTCAGTCCAATTACCACCAAGCAAAGCACCAGACAAACTAGTTATGGCACCAGTATTATTAGTGAGATACCTCCATTGTGTGCGTTGAAGAAGATCGCTTCCACCTGAATCGATATAAATACAGCTTATAAAATTTTGATTTCCATTTCACATTTTATATTTTCAATTATTTGACAAATACCAGTGCTAGCGATGACCAGGGCATCAGTTGTTCTTCCAGCATCCATGCACAGTTCAACCGCAATTTCAGTATTACCACTCAATAGTGCTTGACAAATGAGACCTTCAGGATCTGTAATGAAACATATTCGTAAACAAAAATGAATAACTGTGTAAATAAATGAAATAGTTTACCATCGCCCATTGGGATGTTGAACGTCTGTGGTGTGGCTTTAGTGGTTATTTCGCTATTGATCTTATTTACTTGAGCTATGTTATCAAAAGCTGCAGCGGCATCGCTACCCTGAAAAAAGAAAAGAACAAATCATGACTAATGTAAAGTATGTAACAATATGAAGGATACATAGATAAAAGTAAAAATATGCGTGCATTTTAGCAAAAAAAACGTGTTAAGCTGTATGGGGAAATGCATTATCTTACCGAAATATCAGTGCTAGTGTCAGTCGATGGCTCAGCTTCTGTCTCAGACGATTCGCTCTAAAATGCAAATTATTTTGATACTATGATATACAATGTTAATAAACTGTGGATGTTAGTGATCGAAGGATAAATTAATGAAAAAGTGGAATGCAAAATTTTTTAATCATTCACCACAACCATATGAATAGTGAAATTTGGAATTATAGCGAGATATTTTTTAGCTGCATTTTTTCAAATATGTAAAGCTAGTGACATTATTATACGGTATTATGAAAGCCAACATGTTATTCACAAATATATTTTTATTAAAATAAGCCAAATACGTACTCTGCTTAGACCTGACAAATGGTCGGCTAGTTGCTCTATTTGCCCATCGATATTATTCTGTTGATTTTTACCAGTCAATTTAGCAAAATGGGCGTTTAATTTACTGTTCATATCTTCTGATCTGAATCCTGAAATAGGCGTAAAAAAATAAAATAATTGAAATGATTGTGAATAGAGGAACCTTCATTATATTGAAAGTATTTTTGCATTACCTAGAAGGTTCAACATTTCCGCTCTGGGATTTGACTCAAAATTGGCTTTTAAAAAGTGCCATATATATCTATCATGTTGATCCATAGATTGATCACCTTTACGATGACAATAATCAGTAAGCAAAGCTGCTGCACCTTCGGCACCTCCGGCTGCAATTACCTCTTGCAGTGAACGAGCTTCAGTAACTAATTCAGGTTCAGTTATGACCTGAAAAATAAAATGATAATTAGAATGAGAATCATTTTATATCGACTTCAATAAATATGGCTACAGTTGAATTTTCACATACTTGACTGATGAAAACTTCACGAGGAGAAACAACTCCATTTTGTCCAGCAGCTGGAGTATTGAAGTTTCCAAAAGTAATAAGCTTGCCACCAAACTAATTATGAGATAAAAATCATCAAAAAAGGAGTGAAATTATCCAAATTACATTTAAATATATCACATACACCGAATGAGGCTTTAACTGGTCTCTTGGACCATTGTGGAGGTCTCGGAAGTATTTGTGGAGATGTATGAACTTCAGTTGTGGAAGGAACAGGTGCCTGATGCAAATTTTCCATTCCCGGAAACGAGTCCATAATCTTGTTACTTGTAGCTACCTGTTATCAAACAGAAAATAATTTGAATTTTATAATTATAAATTGAGAAATGTTAAATGTGATGATACTTTACAGGTGGCAAATGTGCTCCTCCGTTAATAGAATATATTCCTACTCTTCCGTCATTACTACAAGTAGCGACAAGATTGGGATTTTTTGGACACCACTGAACATCAAACATCCACTGTCCTGTAGAACAAAGTTCAGATAAAACTTCTCCACCCTGAAAGAAAATTAAATTAATCAAAACTATAAAATTTATAATAAAATTATACTAAATGACATACAGCAACATTATTATTGGGATTCCAACAAAAAACTCTTCCATCTTTAGAAGCAGATAAAAGTAAATCGGGATCTTGTTGGCACCAAGATAAAGCCAACACACCTTTTTGATGTCTTTCCAACGATAATAAAGGAGACGTTGCTAATCTGGAAATTTAATATGAAAAAAATATTATGTCAGTAATTATTTCTCATCTTTCAAGAATTTTTATATACCTTAAGTCCCAAAGTTGTACAACTGGATTTAAATCGTCTTCAGATGCTAAGCAGAGTTGAGTAGCTACGGTCGGATGCCAAACAGCAGCTTTCCACTTTGTTCTAGCTTGACCATCGCTAAAACATACAAAATTTATAGTTTACATTAAAAAATTCATTTGTATTAACAATGTATGTAATTTTGTATCGTTACCATAATTTGATAATAGGTTCATTTTTTCTAAGATCCCAAACGATACATCTAGTAGCGAATGAAGAGGCCAAAATGTGTTGTACCTGAAAACATAAATTTAACTATTACTTTTATGATTGTAATTACTAAAGAAAAAATAATAAAGTATTTTTAAGCTTCATAGAACAAAAAACAGTAGTTGGATGATAAAATGTGTATATTTATCTAGACAAAACAATAAAAATGATATCTCACTTGTCTATTCCATGCCAATGACTGAACATGTTCATTAGGTTGAGATTTGTTACCGGGAGACATAGGAGTATTAGTATTATTCAAATCCCAAATATATATTTCGCTATCTGAAGCTCCAGATGAAAAAAGATTATTTTGAAATGGATTCAAATCGAGAGCGGACACAGATCCTATAAAATACAAATTATAATTGATACACATAATATTTCCATATGAGAAAAATATAGAAAAAAATACACACCAGTATGTTTAGTATTGGAAGCTATTAAAGATTCTTTCTTTTTTAACATTTTGTCAACGTTATAAAATTTCAACAACCCGCCGTCACATCCACCGACTATGATTCCACCAGATGACCATACTAATTTTTGAAATCTGAAAATAAACAAGAAAATAAACAATGTGTAAACAAAAAAATGGTCACATATAAAAAGAGTTGAAACATACTTGTGTTCGCTAGGAATAGAAATCACTTGCTCCATTTCATAGCTGGGATCTCCTAAATTCAAAGTGTACATCTCTAGAGAGGCATTCGAGCTGAAAGAAGAATCCACATGCTGAGCTGCTGAGCCGGTGGCAAGAGTCACCGGGTAAAAGTTGTTCGGCGACCAGACCACGTTAGCGGTCGTCTCCAACTCCTTGAACTTCATCTTCAATGTTGATTAATTACTGAAAATAATATTTTATTACAACTTTAACATAATCTAAATAATGATAAGTATGCATTGAAATAAAATTTATTATATGGTAAACATGTAAGTTACATTATTTATAAATTAATAGAATTTGTTATTTATGTACGTATTTAAACTTTTCATGGTATACGTATATACGTATTTAAGTCGCGTCTTATTTAAGATGAAACACAATCTACAAAATATAGCCAGTATTTAGATATGATTGGATAAGGTTAAAATTTCTTAATTTGATTACTCTTACTTATTTCATCTATTAAGATGTTTGAGTATTATTAAAATATTTCATCATAAAAAGATCATCAAATAAGTTGGGTAAACGTCATTCACATAATTAATGAGCACCAATAAAACTTAATCAAATGATAAACATACAAATCGTTAAATATGAATACTGACAGTTTACAGTTAACATTAATACCGATATGAATAACACTATACCGTCAGTCAACGAAACAGAAAAATATGAAATAATGAAGAAAATACTCACCGGCTATCGGCTGAAAAAATACGCAGGAAGAAGATTTATGAGTTTCAAATGTTCACTTTGGAGGTCGGAAGATTAAAGAAACTCGATTTCAGCAGAAATTCGGCGAATTCATCTGAAAAACTCGACACAAATAAAGTCAACACCGGCGACCACAACTGACAGTTTGACGTGGCCTCATGGATTCGCGAACACAACACGTAACCAGTGCAGCTCTCGAACACTATCAACGTTCGATAATCTCATTACCTACGTATTTGTTTTTACGTTTTTCTGATAAATTATTTTATTGAAACTTCGTTTATTTTTATTTTTTTTATGATTTATTTTATTTAAATAATTTATTTCAATAATAATTTGCTATTTTTATATATGTATGTACGTGTTGGTCGATAATTTTGTGTTTTAACTCTGATCGTATGTGTTATTTGACGTTACGTGTGTCAGATGTGAACTGTCAAAATCTTTTTTGTTGAATTTGTGTATTTTTCTAAATTATTATGAAAAATGGTCGAAGACGCATCTCATGTTAATAATAAACCTAAAGTATGTTTTAGTTTTCATTTTTATAAAATTTTATTCATATTAGTCATAAGTCACAAAACATATCTCAACTTTGACGTTAATTCATTCAAACAATACTAAATATAACATGGCATTGTTGTATTGCTTTAATTCATTAATTTCATATGACTATTTAATTCTGTTACATATATTTCATTATTATATTGCTCAAAAAATGCAAAATCGAACTCAACCTTTTCAATGTTCTCTTAATTCATATAACGATTTCAATAAGTTACTAAATATAACCTTACCTAACTTTGTTGTATTGCAGAGTAAAACTACTCGTCCAAAAGCTGTATATTTATGGACAGTAGCAGAGGTCTTAAAATGGTTTAGAAGACACTGCAACGAATATTATCAACTCTACAACGAATGTTTTTCTAAAGTAAATTAAATATTTTACTTGTTTCTAATATACGTATAATATTATTGTTCTAATACGTATACATTTTTCAGCACGATATCACAGGCCGTGTTTTATTTAGAATGAATGACAATACTCTACTTAGGTTAGGAATAAGTGACCCTGAACATCGAAACAACATATGGAGGGAGATTCTTAAGCTGAAGCTCAAAACAGATATAATAGAAATAAGAGATCTCGAAATGAGAAGCAATTTCAGTGCCTATGATTTGAAAACTATTCCAATATGAATCGACCATTTTAAAATGCCTAATACTATAATATTAGCGTTGTTGCCAAGTCCATCCGTAATATTAAGAATTTTATAAAAGTATTATTTTCACTTTGAAACATGTACATAATAGTGTTATTATTTGCACAAAAATGCAGCAATAATTTATAGCTTTTAAATAAACAAAAAAATAATAATTAGGCTTTTATACAATGTGTATATTGCTTTTGTGTGAAATTAAAAATATTTACAAATAAATTTATTTTACTCAAATAGTTGTTATTTTTTTTTATTTATTATTTTGGCTTACAAGATCTTTACCAATTAACTTTGTTTATATATATAAACAAATTACATTTAATTTAAAAAATGTGAGATATGAGATAAATTATAAGTATGTAAACGCTTTTGTTTCCATTTCTTTTTCATATTTGACATTTATGTTTAACTTTATATCATTGAAAGTATTAACACATCTGATAAATTCTAATATTACAAAAAAAAAAATAAGATTGGAATACTAAATTATGAAGATATTTACAACAATGTGAACTGAAATACATAGATAATATTCCTACCTACTCATTTTATCTAATTTCTGAACTTACTATTAAACCATTATTATATTTTTATATGCACGTATTGCACATCAGCAATAACAATGTCACAACTCCAATATCTAAATTTTTGAGTAATTAAATATTAATATATTGTTCATACATATTATGTAAGTATTTGTTGCATGTGAAATGTTCAATTGGTACCATGTTGGTACCTATTCTTATTAAATTTTCGTGTTGTGACATTTTATATGCAACAGTCTGTCACTTAAATTTTCTGAAATAATATCTTCTAGTTTGTAAAGAAAATTAATTGAAAAATTCCAAGTATTTTTCAATGAAACCGATTTATCTATTTCATACTAGGTACGTATTTGTACTGTAAAAAGATAAAATTTGAGATGTGATTGTATTCTTATGTTAATGCGCTGTGTTTATTTTGAAATCAGAAAGACAATCTGCTCCTTGGTGCAAAGTAAACAATGAATTTATATGTATTCGGAATAACTGTAAAATATAAAAGTTATTCTAGGCATTGTCAAGGCTGCCCCATGCCAAAAGATGTGTCGATCTGATTTTTGATAACTGCCAAAATTTCACAGGTTTTACTAATTCTTTTCATCGCATGTATTTATTGTTCGATGTGACTGAAACGTTCTATTTTGATCAACTAGACTATTACATATTCGATCTAGATTATTTTTCTGAACTTTTCCGTTTCGATCGATCCATATGTTTGTTTTCATCAATTAATTCGCTCCGGAGGAAGTCCAACATGTGACAGTGTGAAGTTGAAAATACTGTTAACCATGAACAGTCCAGATTTATTTAATTTCTTAGTAAAATTAATTAATTATATAATTTATAATTAAATACGTATTTTGTATTTAGATAATATTTTTGATGAAAACTGATAAATGGATTAATGAAAAATAAATTTAATCTCATCCGCTCATTTGTGTGAAAATAAACCGGAAAAAGATTTAACAATTAGGTTGATATCTATTCATATTTGTATAAGAAATCTTTGATACATAAATCTCATAGATAAAAATATCCGATAAAAATTAAATATGACAACGAAAATAATACATAGATAGTTCCGGATTGTAGAACGAAAAGATTAGCACTATTGTAAAAAAATACCTAATGAAATCTTGAGAAAAACTAAATGATAGTTGAAAAATAATATTTCAGTCGCCGAAGGGTTATAATAGGCACGGTCCACCGAAACAACAATCGACTATGGTGTTCAGATCTTTCCTTCAGATCCTCTGAACCAAGCTGACGCTCTTCGGTTTCCTCAGTTCTTGAACAGAAGTCGACTTCGACAGTTCCCGATCAGGAACTGTTTGGATTATAATATCAAAGTGCGATCAAAAGCAGTGTAACTTAGGGAAAAAAATAATGTTCAAGTTTTAATTTCGATTTTAAGCTTTTCATAACTGAGCAGTTTTTTTTGATAATTAGTTTCGCATTTGATAATTCTGTGATTAATCTATCGTACCGTAAAGCTAGGAACATATATCGGTTGCTGGTCGCGTGATATTGTCAGTTTTCTTAGTGGTAAATTATAATTTACAATATTTAACTTCTAAATTAATCGGTTATCTTTTATGTAAATATTATATGTCAATTTCGTTTACACTATTTTTTTTAAATTTTGATTAATATCGATTTTAAATCGCTCTGAAATTACTGAGCTCATTACGCAAATTGTTAATTGAAAATCCGTCTAATGTTTACATAAATAAATGTGTATTTTGTATAAAGATTTGGCTTAGGATCAATTTTGTATATAAATACACATATATTTTTGAAGTATTAAGTCGAAATTATCTGACAGAAAATTTCAATATAGTAAAATGAAAAGCGAGATTTTCTGCACTGAGTACAGATTGTATGAAGATAGGAAATCGCATTTCCGTTTCATCGACAGAAATAACATTATCTCATATTGATATTTTACGAAATTGGGTCATATTAATACTATTTGAAAATCTTTTAAATTGTAAATTATTATAATCGAAAATATAAATCTAATTCGAAATAACTAATATAAAAAGGTATCAATATATTTCCACATAATTGGGGAAAACTTTAACGTTGATACGAGAAAAGATATCTACAGATTTTCTTATCGTTATATAAAATATGTAATATTAAGATATTTTCGAGTTTATCAAAATTTATGGACTGTAATAAAGTTAAATGCACTCACTTTAAATATGCAGATGAGCATTTAACGACTTGCACATGCAACGCTTTTGTCGCGAGACGAACATTTGAAGACCATTCGAAAATGGGCCAACCGAGAGGAAATTTTGCAAAACGATTGCGATTTTGTGTTACCGTGAATGACACTGATTCGAAAATGAAAATACGAACTTAATTCATTACAATAATTCCATCAAAACCTAAAATTTTAAGATAAAACTTTTTTTTTAATGCGGATCAACCCATTTATAAAACTTTTTATTATTATATTTGAACATATTACAAGTAGATTTTATTTTAATTTAAAAATATGCATTTGAATTAAATCTGCATTGGTCCAAATTGCGTGAAAAATAAATGAATTCGTTTGTAACGAAAAGTGAAACGACTCTAGCTTTATAAGTAGCACGAAAAGAGGATATATTAATATATTTAATTAAGTAAAACTTCCATCATTCGATTTACATTTCTAAATCTTATAAGATAAATAATGCTAGTCTATTATAAATCAACGTAAGTTTCATGATATGTACATTCTACATACATTTTTACCAAATTTCCATTTTGCAACTTGCGAAATTAACAAACCAAAAATTTCAATATCTTACAGAAAGTGAATTATCAAAAAAATATTTTTTCAAATAATAAATATATTCGCATACTTTTTAAACATCCACAGTAACATAAACTCTTAACGTATCCATTGACCAGTCTAAGTTGCATCTTGCACTTCTATGCAGTTCTATAAGAAGTGGCTGATGTGTGACAAGCTTCTTATCGATAATATTTCAAACGAATCAATCTCCGACTTATCTCGTATCATTTATCATGTAAATGTGATTAGCCATCATTTAGATAACGCTAATTATTATATTGCCGTATAAGCTCGCGATTAATTTAGTACGATACGAGCTTGCACGTATCGTACTATTTCATGTGCTGCAATTAATAATTGTAATAATTAGTGCATATTTTGATTGAAATTTAAGACTGTGAACGATTCGAGAATAAGATTTAAAGTGAAGTGAATAGGTATCAAAGATGAACAAATCTCAGAAGAAAAGGGTAATTTTTAAATAATTAGTAATTTTTTTATTAATGTTGTGTTTAATCAATATGTAAACGTATTTATCGATATGGTGAATGTTAGTTTATAATAAAATTAAATTGGGCGTATGTTGATCCTTAACCGCAGACATAACACAATAATCTGTATGCAGTTTTATGAAGCACTAAAATATTTGATGTTCTATAATATGCTCAGATGTATGCAAGCTTTTATTTTCGACAACCTCGTTTCAGTTCCCTAACGTAAACATTGTTCTTCTAATATATTTTTATAATTTGTATATGAACGTATTTTATTATTAGGCATTAAAATTTTTATTGGATTAGAGAAAATCGCTGGAAATTACATATTTATGTCGATGGTTTTTCTGAGAATTTTCCACATTTTTTTCTATACAATGAATCATTTTTTTTTAATCGATCGCTTGTTTTATGATTTTGTTTTGATACTTCCATATTTTATACGTGACATTATCCTAATTCGGTCCACTTTACTAGACATAAGTCATAAAATGTGTTTTTCAAATTGAAAAAATCTCTAATCGAACCCAATTTTCAATAATTAAGCATAATATCTTATTTATTTGACTGTATCAAAGAAATCAATCAAAGATCATCATCAAAAATCAGATATCAAAGTAAAAACTTTGATTGAGATCTCTTCATAGATACAGTATAGTTTAATATCTATGATATAAAATAATCATATTTTATGAATGAAGTGATTTGAAATATTTGATGTTTCGATATCAATATCAATATTAGTAATCATGACAGTTTTTTCATTGATTAATCAATTAATTTTACGTTTATGCTTTTTATTGTTTTAACTCGATCCAACCCAATCCCAGTTCTATACATACAAGTATAAGACACGAACATTCAATTGATAATTACTCGATTCGAATATTAATTGAAGTCATTTTCTTTAATGAATTTTAACACATTAAAGACAAGAATTTCATAAGCGAAAAAAAAGTATCAACCAATTACTACGTAACACTTTAGTTGAGAAATTACAATTGAAAGAGCAGACTTTAATCAGACATTAAAAAATATAAATTTCAATCGGTCGGATACGAAAGATCTATTAAATTACACAAAACAAGATCGTCGTTCGGCTCGAATGTGAAAGCTGCATTAGCCATTAGATGGCGGGAAAATTCGAATTGACCAATTTTCGCAATCGAGAGCAAATTTTCATCAGATTTTCACCAGACAACGGTACGATTGTGACGATGATGTCGACCGTTTCCACGAATAGAATTCGGTCGTATCGTTTGCGATGCCGCCAATAATTATAATTATAATATGATAAAAGAATGCGACCCATCTCGCCATCGCCAGAACAATGCGAATATGAAAATTTTTTAAAGTGAAAATTGTAAAAAAATAAATTGAAAAAAGAGAAAACGCGCGCAAAATGGTTTGGCACGACTGCAAGAGTGCATAAATTTCGATTGTACTGCCAATAAATATTGAGACGATCCGTTCTTGTGTATTGTCTTTTTTTGTGTACAGTGTACAACGATATCTTTGTCTTGAAATGTCTGTTTGTTTGAATTCAATTTTTAATTTGAATGTTAAACTGACTTTAAAGTTGGTGCTTATGGAAACATCGAGGATTACAATCTAATTGTAAGCTCTCTTCCATTTGTTATTTTATTTTTTTAGTTGGGATTTTCTATGTAAATAGCAATCAATTAGCAAAAACTGTTAAGCGTTCTCGAGTTTCGAAAAGAACTAATCGTGGAAATCTGGCAACAATGATATAAATAGAGCACGCTTTTATTGCAGCTTTCATGTTTTTTTTTATTAATAAATATAATAACACGTTTTTGTGTCGTAGAGATAATAAATGTTGCCACACTGTCGTTTATCATATTAAATATTTAGCGATTCATATAAATTTTCTTAATTTTCCGACCATTTTCCGAGAGTTTTCCAATCGCAATTAATAATATCTAACGAGATTGCATAAATGTTTCGTTAACATTTTCAAATTTTAAATAAGGAAACGTATATACGATTTGAGCTGAAAATATAATGTTTTCAGAGCACTCCATATTCAGAGTATGTATTATTAAGTTGAATTAGGTCAACTATAAATTCATTTGAAATTCGTTGATGATATCAGAAGTTTCTCGATCTGAATGTATTATATTTGAATACTGATTTTTTCATAGTTTAGATTAAGTTAGCAAATATCGAAATGGAATCAGATCCTAGAAAACTCCTTTGTAAATATCCAGCCAATTTACTTTATTACGTACTCCTGTACCATAAACTCGATTGCAATCAAACTTCAACGAATTTCGATCGAACATCTGTATAGTTTCCTATCATGCTCTGCTAATGTATCGATTAGGTGTCTAATTAAAAAGCCAATTCAATCCGTCAGTCTGTCTTATCTAAACTCTCCCAAGCAGACATAATTCGACGGACTTAAATGCAATTTAAGCTGATCTAAATATACACATTACAATCGACTAACAATGTATTATGAGCGGACGCATTGCACAACATTCCTTAGAAAGGGTCGATCGAAAGTCGCTTGCCAAAACAAACGCATAGTGAAATTTATGCGAGGCCTGCGCTTAATTTCGCGCAGTAAATTGTGCAAGTTGCACACTTGGCAAACATTTCGGTTTTGCAACGAGACGCGGGGCCGGATAATGAACAGCGCCGGATATGGCCGCCGAACGGCGACCGCGGACCGCTCAAAATGGCGGACGTTTCCGTTACGGTTTGAATTTTCAGCAAACTTTGACTTAAAACTATTGGGAGTTGCGTTTTCATTCTTCACAACTATTTGATGACTGAAATAGGTACAAGTGTATTTTTTTCCGATATTAATTTCAATACAAGAAACGCTTCTATGTATGCTCATTAGGTAGGATAAGGATAGAAATGAATTTAGAACGTGTGCTGGAATATATCATCAGTAGGCATCTTCTTGATACATGTAGATACATGCTCAAATTCAAACGCACTTCTCTCGAAATCGCCTCAAATCACCTTGGTCTTTTCAATCCTCATTTCATGTCTGCACTTATAATCCATTTCCACAACTTTTCATTGAAATCGACGAGGACCATTTCCGAGCCCCTCCTTGTAAGCACCTAAACAATGAGTTTATTTAAATTGTTTATAGTTTAAAATTAAAATTCATTTCAGATTGATTCAAAATCAAGCACTGGATTAATAATCTGACGATTTATTAATTTAAGGGAGAGTTGAAATCTTGTTTAAATTGATCAATTATATATACCTATGTGTACAATGGTAATATTTGGATTATCGAAGTTGATTTGCTACGAATACATATATCATTAAAATCAATATTATTCCGTTGATTTATTTTCACACTCAGATCAGTTCATCTGTGTTATATTAACCTTCCATTCGCTTGTGAATCTGAACAGAATCAATCATTGTTTCCAATTAATCATCGTTTACGTTGAACGATTTTGCTTTTCCGATTTTGGTACGAAGTGTGCCTGTTAATTGACGACTGAAAAGGTCAAGGGGTACAAGTGACTTTGCAGTGATTTCGAGAAAAGCGCGTTCAGTGTTGACTATTTACCTACATGTATTAGTAGGTCGTATGATTTTTTTATATATCTCGATACACGTTCCGAATTAGTTTATACCCTTTTGCCACCAAATTAATGAGCGTGCAAAGATGCGATTCCTGTATATAACTTAATTTTGGCAAAAATGACACTTGTACCCCTTGGACTTTTCAGTCGTCAATTTTGAAAGACAAATTGATTATTTTTAATATCTTCACGATTAAATTATGACTAATGCTTTATCCCTATACGAACATTTCATCGAAAAAGATTTCAAATTTTTACAGTAAAAAAACGAAATGTTCCGAAGTTTATTTATAAGCGTTTCTTTAAAAAAAAATGCTATTAGCATTTGTACTCATGTTACAAACGAACCCAGATGGAAAATCGAAAAAAAAACTGTGTATTTTCGTATACGTTGTTTTATTTTTGTTGAACATTGGAAATGTGTAAACTCACCAGTAAAAGTGTTTTAAAATTAGTTTAAAAAAATATTTATCGAATCAGCCCACTATAATATCTACAAACGTAACAATGTTTTTAAATTAAATAAGAACTCACGTACAATTAGAACGAATTTGTATAATAACTCAAATTTTCAATTCGATACAAATATTCATCTAATTTACGACGAGAGTTATCTTCGATGTTTTCATTGTGATTTTCCGAAAACACAAGAGAAATGCTTCTTCAGAATCACAGTGACAAATCGACGAAGAAACATTTCAACATATTGTTACAGTATTTATAATCCAGAGAAAATTTCGCGAAAATTTTCGCGGCCAAAAGTCCAAAGAGACTAATGGCGCTTAACTCGCATCGCTTAATTTTCTGGCAAGCATTGTTTTCCGTTATGTGATTCATAAAAATCACATTGTTTCGAAAATAATGATAATAAATGTATAGATGCATTAAAAAATTTTTTTCTTCTTTTAATCAAAGCACTTCTTTCTTACTCAGTTATTTTCGTTTATATTTTTTGATATCCCCATTGAAAATTGGTGAAATGTTCGATTTTTTAAAATAAATCTATATAGTTTTCAAAATCAGTATTTTTTCATATCTTCCAAATTCTTCTTAAATGATATAATTTTCAACTTATTTATTATATTTTATTTTATAGAGAAGTTAAAAAATACAATAGATAATAGCATTGTTGTGTCTGCCCGTTCCAAATTTAACTAATCAAACACTCATGCTCTTGTGTTATGAAATTCGATTTTTTTACGCAACTTTTATAAGTTTAAAATGGATTCATAGTTTTTCTTTTATGACAGTATTATGACGCTGAAACTCAAAACATTTTCATTGAGATCTGAAAGAAATATACGTATTTCTGGCGAAAACTCAATTTTTGTATCCTTTCATTTTGTAGAATATCCGCTGTTCGATTTGTAGACATATGATAGATTAATCCAACTTATTCAATATTATTATTTTTCAAATCCTGAATCAAGATATTCAATACATATTTATTTATAAGCTGGAATTTTCCGAGGAAAATTTAATTAGCTATACAGTCGCTTTCTGTCAACAACTCGTATAACGAACGTGTTTAAAAATATTTATAAAATATTTTTCAGCGGTTATTGAGTCTAGTGGTTGTTAAGATAATAATATGTGATAAAAATGTCTAAGAAAATTTTTGAATTTTCGCGCTCGTTGGCTATTGTACGATGTTCGCTAATGTTTTGTTTAGCTTAGCGGACAGATGTACGTATTTAGAAAACGTGGTTTTCCAGATCAGTGGCGTACATTTTTTTTTCTTGATTAATTAATTTATTTTTCAAATTAAACTATCTCCAGATTGATGTTTGTTATGACATTCATATCAAAATGAATAAATTAAACTAAATAAATCTTTGAATTTTAAAAATATGATATCGATTTCTTTTATTTCAGCTATATCAAAATGATAAATATTCTCAAATATTCAAATTCGATAAATGAAAATGAACAAACTTTCGAAAAGTCAACGTTTTTCGGAAGTCAAAAAAATTTTCTTCTGCTTGTTAGAAGTATTAGTTGTCCATATGAATCGAACTTAAAGAATTCATTTTAATTAATAATTCGATAGAAAATTTGTTTAATTAATGACTATTTTCTGTGATCAGTTGATGCTTGAGACACTTTGAACTTTATGGTAATTGTTAATTATTGTATAGCATATCCAGAACTTGTAATAAATTCTGTTACGTGTGTAAGCAATGCATAATATTTACTACGATTGAGCAGCGAAAAGCTCCTCCTGAGAACTGACAAACGATAGAAATCTCGTTGTTTGTAGTATTTTATATGTAAATTATAAAAAGTAATTGTATGGAAACATCCCCAGACGTACATACGATAACTCTAGAATGTTTAATCGGCAAAAATCGGTCGTAAAGGAGTCTATAAGCCACAGATACACAGATGCAAATTAATTTTTATTAGTGTAGATTTTATTTATACTAGCAGTAGCCGCATGTGTATCAAAATAGTTCGGAATTGATCAAATTTCGTATTGCCACGGATGTGTTTATTGCCATCTATGTGTGAAATAAAAAAAGATTTTACGCCTTATATACATTAAGCGGTGCAGTTTCGTAATTACGACGCGTAGTTCGGAGTGTGAGGCGCGGGCTAATAAATTGAACGCCCGGGTTCCGAGGCACGGGCTGGTTGAAAATTTCGAGCATCGTTAGCGTATTTATAATATAGATTTAGTGTATTTTGAAGGCGCCACTGTCCAGAACAGGGCCGAGAAACAATATCGTAAAATCTGAGCGATAAATACTGACCGCTAATTGCCCAGTGTCGAACAGTATGGCGACACAGCAGTTCAGCTATGTCAAACCTTTCCCGAATATCTGGCACGCGCCCAGTGCGTCTGGCGCGCGAGCCAAACGTTTGGAATCTCTGGCGAAATTCAAACTACGCTAGAGCGGATGCGAGTTTTTGAAATACGGCCGTTAATTATCTGGGCTGATGGATGTTCTTATACGAAATAATCTATGTGACGATTTGACAGGACAAGGAGTACAAGTGACTTCGAGAAAAGAGCGCTCAAAGTTGAAAATGTACCTGTATGTATTAGGAGGAGGTTGGGTGATTTGATGATATATCTAGGTACACGTTCTAAGTTCGTTTATATCATTTTGCCACGAAATATATAGAAGCGATTCCTGTGCATAACTTAATTTCGGCAAAAACGTCGCTTGTACCCTTAGTCTTTTCAGTCGTCATATAAATAAAAAAACTTTAATGAATGTATATTTTTTTGTATATGCTTTACAGACTCTTAAATGGTTTATCCTACCAAACTGAAAGTTTTCAGAGTAATTGTGTGCATATCTGAGAAGGTTTCAGCACCATTATATTTTACAATTTACAAATATATAACAATCTACCGAATTTTTATCGTTTGACGTTTCACGGGGAAACTATTGCCGTTGTCGAGTCGTAGCAAATATTATGCTCGGTCTTCACACGCAATTTAATCTCACATGTTTTCACATATATTTCGTATTTATTTAAATTGCTGACAATTGGCTTCAAATTCTTAGAATCTCGAGCAACGCCAGGTCACAGTAGTTAGTACTGAAATATCATTCAACATATATTTCTTTGTAATATATGTATTTGCTCTTATTTGTTGTGTATGTTTACTAGGATTCTACCTTACATTTCACTGGTTTGTTTAGAACCAATTAAAAGTGCGTAACCATTCGTATGTTACTTATAAGTTAGCATACGAATGTATGATCAATGAGTTCACTGGCCATATGGCAACAATCTTGGAAAATAGTATACTTCGTATTGAAAAAATGAGGAAACTTGGCTAATTTCAAGTGATTAGAAATTGTAATATTATATTATCGATTCTGATTACTGAAGTATTTTTCGATATAATAGTTATTTTTTTTGAAATTCCAAATACCATTCTTTTTTCGACTGTCACAATACAAGTTTTCCGCTTTAAGTTAAATAATTTTCATTTCAAATAAAAAAAAATATTTCAAATTAAAATACATTTGTCAAAAATTGAATCCAATGAATTGATGCACATCATTACTTAATCAATTTAAAATGATTTGATTCGATAAATAATAATTTGAGTAATAGATTAATAAAATTCGATGCTTTTTAAACTGTGACAATTTGGATTAAGATATAAATAGATACATAAGTATAATATAAAATTTTACATAATAAACGAAAAATACAAAATTAGCCAACTCTCCCCGATCAAACACAATCTTCGATTCGGCTCGTTCCAAAATTCAATTATAACAGAGTGCATCCAAAGCCAATTATAATATCGAACGTACACATTCGAAATTAACTTGCGGAAGTTCTATAAATATCCACAAAATACGAATCTTCCTAATTTAATGAACAGTATCTAATATCGTCGATACGTTAATTTAGATAAAATAATTATTAATTTAGATGTGATATTTTGTGGTTAATTTGTGCGAACGTTTTGCCTTTAGCCTTGTATGTAATAATGGCTGGTCGATGCCAAAAAATAAAACACTTGTGGTTGATAAGATATTTTCATCGATTCCGCTTTAACACGTTTACTACGAATGATTTTTAGCAGTATTATTTTTTCATTTGTATAATTATTTTATAATATATCCATTTTCAGTATCGATGAAATCTATGTATGAATTTCTATGTATAAATAATCCTTAAGAACTTTTCAATTAAGATATTTTTATTTAATAACGTTTTAATGTTATATTTTATTATCATTTTACCATTGTTTTCAATTAAAAGTGTGTTTAACTCATTTGTGCATGAATTTTTCGATTATCAATTTGCATCAACGAATGTTTGTTCTAATATGTGTTGAAATAATTCGGGTACTTTTATGTTAATCTAATGCCATCGAAGTATATGTCATTACACACTAACAAAACTTTGTCAACTCATAGGTCGAAATATGGATAAGATTAGACTGGAATAGCGTTTTTTATTTATCAAATCTCGATCCTTCATGATTTTATGCTTTTATTCTAATTTAACAGAATTATTAGTTCAACTTGACGTAAGTTTAAATCTGGTGAAAAAATAAAGAAAATTAAATATCTAAGCCAGTTGTGATACATATTTGTATGATTATGCCAATGGATAAATAGAAAAACTTTTCATATTATGTTTGATTAAAATAATTGGATATAATCTCATCACGGTGCTTATATGTAATTTTGTCAGTTATATTTTAATTAAATCTCAGTAATCTCATATTATGCCAGCTATATTTCTCAATTTGAAACAATTCATACTCAATTCTCAATACAGACACATTGAATTGAAAGGCATCACAAAATTCATTCAATTGTAAGAAAACCTGACGAATCTATATCGAGACATTGGGTAAATATTAAGATAACAACATAAGACATTTCATTCAAATAACAAAACCTCATAAAATCGAAAAAAGCGACGAAACTTTCACAAACGGAGCCGCATCCGAACGGTCAAAGATCGACATTTCCCCACTATAAACACCCAAGACCGTTCTTTTTTCGATTAGTCGACTCACATTCGACACAACGCGAAAATCCAGCAAAATTAGCACGCTATAACAAACGAGGCGAAAAAATTCATTTCGGGCGCGAATTCGCGGTAAAAGACTTCAAAGGTCGTCGAGCCTCGACTCGACATGTGCATTCGGCGTCGGCTCTCCGCGGACGACGAACGCCCAAATCCGCCCCGGTCCGGCATAATTGCATAAAAACATGATAAGGAGGGCGCTGTCTAAGGTCGCCGGTTTCTTGCAGAGGAAGCGCGGCAAGCAGAAGCAGCAGCAGCAGTGCCAAAGTCAGAGCCATCCTCGGTGTCGGAGTCAGGGACGAGGTCAGGATGGCGTCGAGGATAAGGAAAATGCCGGAAAAGCTGCTGCGGAAGGTGGAAGTGTTAAGGCATTTAGGAGCGATGCGCCTTATGAAGTTCGAGATTCTGAAGTTATGGGAAGGTATTGTTTTTTTTATTTGTCGATTCTATTGTGATTTGTCTGATTGATTGGTTCGATATTTCAATTTTTACATTAATGATAATAGAGGAATGAAAAGTCCAAGGGGTGCATCAAAAGACTTTGAGAAAAGCGCGTTCAAAGTTGACCATGTACCTATATGTATTAGTAGGAGGTCGACTGATTTGATGATATATCTCGGCACACGTTCTGAATTCGTTTATATCCTTTTGCCAACAAATAAATGAGCGTACATAGAAACGATTCCTGTGCATAACTCATTTTCGGTAAAATGTCACTTGTACCCCTTGGTTTTTTCGATTAACCAATACTCGAGATGATTAATTAAAGATTGAAAGTTCAGGCTTCTACATATGATTGAAATGTCAGTTCTTAGTAAAGGTCTTTTGGTAGTTGGAATAGAGCTCAAATGTATGCAATTGTCAACATTATTAGAAAATAAATATTAATGGAATTGATAAACTTCTATTCAAAGATTTAAGCTCGATCTTTTAATTACTAGTTATCAGAAAAATCTGTCATATTCTATTGAAAACAATATCTATGGTTTTGTTGCTTAAGTGATGATTGAAATATCGGGTTTTATATTGTAGAATAATGCAGGTTAAATTATGGGTTTCTTTTTGTAATGTGATTTATTCATTTATATAGTAAAGCTTGAATTCGATATCATCATCATTGTTGACATTTTGAAAAAAAAATTATCAGAATTTCATCGAAAATATAATTTCTGTTAAGGTTAATGAATAAAACTTCGATGAAATCAGTTTTATGAGGTTTGTCGAAATCTCGAAAGTGAAAACATTGAATCGATTGTAATAGAAAACATCACGATTTTATAAATAAATCGGTATTTTCAACATTGCGAAATTCAAAATTAGCGTTCGCATCGTTCATGCGGTAAAGCTTTTTAGCTATAAACCAAAATTTATGATGATGGACGTTAGCTGCACTTTCGATAAAAATTACAATAAAACATCGATTCATATATAAATATATTTTGTATATAAAAAAAAACTATTTATTTACATATACGTATTTTTGGATTTGTTTTATTTCGACTGGTGTGTGATTAGAACAATTGCACTGAGAATAATTCGAATTTCGCGCGTCACAAAACCGGCATGTTTACAAGATTCAACAGCGGCTTCACGTTGCTTTGCTTTTTATGAAGAAAAAAAATATACACAACTCTCTTCAAAAACATCAGTCAATCCTGCGAACTTTGATGATTCAAATTTTCCGAAAACAATCGAGGAAAAATCATCTTTCCGACCCAAATGACGGAAAAACACCGTTATTGTATATCTTATGCGATCGAGCTTCTCTCGATATTTGTTTATGTTTTATGCCAGTTTGAATTTGTTGTTTTCGAACATTTTGAAGAAAATATGTTTTTCAAAATAGGTAGATACACATTATGTACGTATCTATTTGTTTATCGAGGTTTTTATTTTTATCGTGTAGAATTATTTCGAAATCTAAAATGTTATTGAATCGTATGTTTGAGCTTAATGTAATTGGATTAATCTTATTTAGATGTCACATTCATGCATGCATTTGCATATAAATAAACTCTTACCTTGAATCTGAAACGATTTTCTAGATTAAATAATTAAATTTTCCTCTGATCATAAATTGAACCGCATAAACTCTCATAAGATACAAAATTGTGATGTTTGTCTCATCAAAGTAAATTCAAATGGAAAATTTACGGTGGTGGATAAAAAAAATGTGAATGTGATTAATTTTTAATTTGAATGATATAAACCTAAGAAAATATTAGAAATATCAACGGCAGCAGTTGAATTTAAATATAAGTAATTGTCAACAAACATACAAAAGACAAAAAAATAATCACGCATTTAATTGTAGTTAAGATTTGTAGACATTTTATCCAATCGTTAAATGAATCTATCTTTTTCAAAACATAAAATTTCAAACCATTCTAATTTTAATCTAATCTAATTATTTCAAGATCCATATTTCAATGCCTTAGATACCAAACGTGCAAACGAGACAGAACCATATACGCAAATAAGAAAGTCCTATACTTTTCTAACTTGTATTGTTTTGATGTTGACTAAGCATCCTAGTGAAATATGGACTGAAACGAACCGCTCCAATCATCTCATAAGATCATTTGGCAAGTCCTCCACAATCAAGACCATTCAAACGGGGAACGTTTACGAAAATATTTCATTGAAACCCCAACCGCGAATAAACAAACGTTCGGACATATTCTTAAGCGGCGTTGACGAATATTTATACACACATCGCATCGGAGTCATTGCCAAGAGATTCATTGAGAAACTGTCGGTTCCTCGAGGAGCTCTAGACTTGACAATAACCCACTTGTCGGGTCTAGTGTCAAGCTCAATTTCGCAACTTTCAGATATCTGGTCGCGTCCAAGGACTTGGAGCCAGGAGATGTCATCATTGTCGCTGAACCGTTGGTCGTCGGTCCCATCACCGGTTGTGAGCTGATCTGCTTGGGATGCTACCATCCGATAGTCGGAGATCCTGTCAAGTTTGTGTTTTTAATTGTATAATATTCCAATGTAGCTTTTTAGTAATTGGGGAGTAGGCAGTCGATACGATATGCTTAATAAAATCAAAGAAATTTAAGCCAACTTGATTCAATTTGACTTAAGAATCTAGAGCAAAAGCTTTTTCATGCAACTTGTATCAAATTAATTTGATTCGAAGCAAAGTAACTAGAAAGTAAGCTCTAAACGATTCAACTTATTGTTAGCCTGAATCATAATTAAAAAGCTTATCCAACTTATCTTAACTGTAATCATTGAGTATCGTGCTGATGATTTTCCTCACAAACAGTACCAATTTTCACATACATAACGACTTTTTAAGCTCTGCAATACGTAATATCTAACAAATTTGATATTTATAAAGAAGAGAATTCAGTTGTTTTTCCTATATTTTATTTTGATTGGACTTTTTACTTTAAAAGATTTTATTAAAGTTACATTTTTTTAATATTTCAGATGTAAAGTGTGCTCATGGCCCATTTGTGGCGAAGAGTGCATTGGACTGCATCAACCTTTAGGTCATTCTGTAGAAGAGTGTTCAGTTTTGAAAAATTATACGTGTATAGATTACAGTAATCTCAATGATGTCAAAGATCTTTATCAAGCTATTGTTCCTTTGAGGTAATTAGTTTAATAATAAAACAGTAATATAATCGTTCAATTTATAACATTTTCGCCATTTTTCAGATGTCTCCTTTTGAAAAGCAGCGACCCGGAAAAATGGAAAGGCGTTCACGAAATGGTAGCTCACAACAGTATCAGAAAGAAAAAAACGGAATTGTGGAAGAGCAACCAGTTGATGGTCGTAGATAAAATAAGAAAAGATTGGGGCATGACAGAGTACACAGAAGATGAAATTCACACAATATGCGGAATATTAGAAGTACCTACCATAATGTTTTCAAGTGCGGAATTCCAATTGCTCAAGTGCAATCGACTCACTCTTGATATTTTAGGTGAATGCATTTGAAGTGGGTCCAATGGGTGCTAGCATCAGAGCCATTTATCCAAGAGCTTATTTATTAGCTCATGATTGTACTCCGAATACAACTCATACGGATGATGCAAAAAGACGTTTAACTATTAGAGCAGCAACCAAAATATGCAAAGGCGAAGCAATCACATTGAGCTACGCTTACACGTTACAGGTAAAAAAATAACATTGTACAAAAATTAATAAGTTGATTATATTTCAAAATAAAATTATAGAGTACTCATAAAAGAAGGGAACATCTACTAGAGAGTAAATTTTTCGAATGTTGCTGCTTGAGGTGTAAAGATCCAACTGAACTGGGGACGTTTACTTGTGCTATAAAATGCCCCAGGTGCAGTATGGCAGCAAATAAAGATATAGTTTTTCAAGCTATGATCAATAATGACAATATGAAGAATGTGGAGATCAGAACTAGTCCAGGAACAGTTTTACCCACAGATCCTTTAGATCCTGATGCTTTATGGAGATGCGACACTTGTCCATCGTACAGCATCAGTGCTTCTTCTGTGAAGACTTTAATTCAAAGGTATACTTAAATTGAATTAATTTTTGAATTGCTTTACTCTAATACCAAAAATAATTTCATATTCTTCCACTTTTCCATTCTCTACATTAAATCTTTCAAACTCATTCGATTCAATTAAATTAACATTTTCAGGATAAACGATGAACATGACAAAATAGACATTAACGATGTAGAAGGCTTCGAAGCATTCTTGCATCAGTACAAAAACGTTTTACATCCCAACCATTATCTATGCCTATCTGCCAAATATTCTCTGAGTCAACTTTACGGAAAAGTCGATTCTTATCTGATTCATAAGATGAGTCTGACACAGTTGCAAAGAAAACGAGACATCTGTCGAGATATTCTCAAAGTTTTCGACGTTCTAGAACCGGGATATTCGAGATTGAGAGGTATTTTTTTCAGATTCACAGATGGAAAATTAATCGTATATTGTTGAAACGATTTTCATGATTTTCCAGGTATCACATTGTACGAATTGCATGCTCCGTTAATGATTTTAACGACTAGAGATTACGAAAAGAAAGAGTTGAGCAAAAGTGAGCTCAGAGTCAGATTAAAAGAGGTAAGTTTTTGAATTAATTTTGTTTGTTTGTGAAAGTAAATTTATTTCATTTTTTTTTTAATTGTAGGTAGTGAAATGTTTAGAAGAATCTTTAAAGATATTAAGTTTTGAACCTAAAGAATCTTCGGAAGGAATCATGGCAACTGCGGCTAAAGATGCGCTAAGAAGAATCAAAGATTGGGAAAAAATCATAGGAAAAATTTGAAATATGCCGTTTTATTAATATTTCGTATTAATGATCTCAATATTCTTGAAATTTAATTCGAAAAGGTTATGTAAAAATATGTAAAATATGATTTATTCTATGTGGGACCTGATGAATATTGATTATGTTATTGTTTTATAATTAATAAATTGTTTTTAACGTTATGCGTAATTTATTCTCATGATAATGATATGAATTAGGTTATGATTGACAGTCTGATAAATTTCGCGTGAAATGAGCACGTGTTTCAGTCTATTTTCAGGAATATCATGCACGTATACGTCACAACGGTTTTCTAAAGGAAATACATAACAAACATGCCTGTGTCTGCAAATAGATTTACTCAGCAGATAACCTGAGCTCGCTGAATGTTTCAGAAGACAAAAACATTTTTTTTATGAAACGAAATTGAAAAAATTAAGAATTCATTAATTAGTTTGAAATGTTTTATAAGTTCTTCCAAAGAAATCAAATTTCCCAATTTCACAACCAGGAAAAGCCTGAATATTTTATTACCATCTTCATTCATTTTGATTAAAAATCTAAAATAGCAGCATGAATTTTTAATTGACGTTCAATGAAATTGACGACTTTTAATAAATATATCAAACGAATAATCAATCTGTTGAAAATATCAACGCACGTATAATTCGAATATAGTTATAACACAGTATTATCTGCGCTTATTTTATGGAGTGACGTTCTTCAATCGTGAAGCAATTAATTGAGTCAATGATCTTTATATTGCGTTTCAGTTTAATTTATCTTATATAGGATAAGATAAATTAAACTTTGGTAAGATGAAAAGTCAACAAAGGAAAATTTGCATACTCGAAATGAAAAGTTGCCATCCTCTGCTTCGGGAAACGGCAAAGCGCACCAGAAGTTCAAACGAAAAATAAACCGATTTATTTCGGTCAGTTCGAGAAATGCCGAGACGGGAGAAGCTTCCAGTCATTTTCAGAACGAGCCAAACGAACAACACATCATATAAAAACAGCTAAAACACCCGAAACATAAGACACTTCACAAATCATAGAAATGGAAGGCAAATGTGCTGTGTGCGACAAGAGCGCGTCCAGCAAATGCTCCAAGTGTTCCACGGTGTTCTATTGTGGCAAAGACCATCAGAAGCAGCATTGGAAATGTCACAAGAACCAATGCAAGCCTGTGCTGGTGAGTTTTCGAGTTTTAAGTGTTAAGTGTTACGGCGCATCGGATAACTTTCACTTGACGAAAACGCACGTTTGTTTAGTTTAGTGTGAGCTTCTGTCTTTCGACACACTTTGCTCTTTTTCGACGATTGTGTTTCGTAAATACATAGTTTTGTCGAGTATGCAGTTTTTCGATGGAAAGCTGTAAAAAGTATCGAAGAAAGTTGAAGGATTTTTTTTAATTCGATTAAATAAAATATTTTATTATGTTTAATCGATGAAGTTTTTGTGACATTAAAATGAATTTTACAATTAGACAAAGCTTGACTTTGATCTTTTGTAATAATCAGATATCGAATATAACTGAACTGAGTATAAATTTCAGTTCAAAAATTTGAATATAATTCTTTGATTATTCAATTTTTTTAACATTATAAAAGTTTTTAATTATATTTTGATATTCATTAGTTAAAGTTATGCTTCATAAAAAAAAGTTCACATAACTTTCTCTAGATACGTATGACGTATCTTACAACATTAAATGCTTTGAAATAATATATAATTCGATTACTAAAACTAAAATACATATCTAAGAAATAAGAAATAACTTAATTGAAAAAAAAAATTATTGACTGTCTTTTATATTACTTATACATAAATTTACAATTGAATGAAATGTTAAAAATGTCTGTGGTTGTTGGAAACATTTCCTTGTGCAAATACTTAAGTTAAACTTGCTTCCCTCAATTTCAACCAAATATTTTCCTCATATTGATCAAGATTTTACTTTATATTATCCAAGGTGAAAGAAGATAAGATCCTCGGTCGCCACTTGGTCGCGTCTAAAGACATCAAAGAAGGTGAAATCATATTCAAGGAAAAGCCTCTCGTCATCGGTCCAGCCCAGGTATTTGATCGCTTTCACTTTTTCTGCGATTTCTTCGATTTCTGCGAATTTTTTAGAGAAAATCGTCATTCTCGTTTCAGATTACGGCACCGGTATGCTTGGGCTGTTACAAAATCGTGACGGAAAACAATTCCAGGCCTTGCAGCGAATGCGGTTGGCCCGTTTGTGACGAAAACTGCGAAAAATCGCCGAACCACAGGGCCGAGTGTGAAATGACTGCTCAGAGAGGACAAAAGGTTATATTCAATATTCAAAATCGATAAAAATTTGAATGAATTTCAATTTACTTATGCTTCAGATCAGCGTGAAGACGTTCGGATGCGCTCATCCAAACTATCAATGCATCACTGTAATGAGATGTTTGCATTTGAAAAAATCAAATCCCGAAGTATGGAAGGCTATATCTCGATTGGAATCGCATTGTGAACAACGCAAAGGTACTTACAAGTGGGAAAGTGATCGAATTCAAATAGCGCAGTTCGCCAGAAAGTTTTTCAAGATCGAAGATGAGTTCAGCGAAGAGGAAATAATGAGAGTCTGTGGCATTGTGCAGGTATTCATTTGCGATTTCTCTGAGTGAAATGTTATTATACTCATTTGTTTTTCGCTTATGTCAGGTCAACGGTCACGAAGTTCCATTTACAGAACCTCCTTTCGTCGCCGTCTATAACACCACTTCTATGCTGGAGCATAATTGCAAGGCTAATTGTAGCAAAAGTTTCACTAGTCGAGGAGAAGTATTGATTATTGAATACTCAAAATGAAATATTAATGGACCAGTAAATGATAATTCGATTTGTTGAGTATCATATTTGTAATGATTTACGTGCATTTTAATTCAATTCAATTTCAAATCAAGAACGCCTACTTAAAATAAAATATATATGACTCGATGTACTATGGATTTTGTAGTCTTCACTACTACAATGTAGAATGAAGTTTCTAGAAGTAAATCATAAACAGATAAGTGCTTTTATATAAAGGTATGTCACAATTAATGTCCAAAGCTATGTAATTGTAATATACCTGCATTTTGAAGAGGTTTGGTCAGAATCTGATGAATACACTTATGGTCCATTTCATCCCGAATTTTTTCATTATAAATTACTATATTGGACTAAATTCAATAAAAAAAATCTCTTACTTTAATTAAAATTTGATTAATCTAGAGAAAATCAGAAATACATTGATTCAATTTAAAATATTTTTTTTCATTTACGGTTCATTTCTGTTTCACATTCAGCATATATCTGAAATATTTTTACCTAGTTTCATTCACATTTTGATATCGTTTTAGGTGCTCATAGCAGCGGCCACTGACATCAAAGCCGGTCAACACTTGTCCATCTGTTATACTGATCCACTTTGGGGCACTATGAACAGACGTCATCACCTCGAAGAGACAAAGTTCTTCAAATGCTATTGCGACAGATGTAAAGATGTAACCGAGATGGGGACAATGTTCAGCGCATTAAAATGCCAAAATAAGTCTGTCGATTTTAATCAAATACCTATCCAAAGCTTAAAGATTTAACTGTTGAAGTATTCTTAATTGTAGGGATTGTTCTGGATATGCGCTTCCGAAGACTTTCCTGTTCGAAGACAAAAATGAAGAATCCCACGATTGGTTTTGCAATAAATGCGATAAGGTCATAAGTGAGCAATCTGCTCAAAAATTGGTAGATCATGTGGGGAAAGATTTGAATGCTATGGAAAAAGGCGATAGTGTTTCTTGTAAAAGGTAGAAAAAAATCAATTTCATTTTATGGATTGTACATATTCAGTTTGGTTTTTGTAGATTTTTAGAACACTACGGTAAATATTTGCATCCATCTCATTACTATTTAATGGATGTAACATTGGCACTAGCTCAACTGATAGGTCAAGATACGATAGGAGGCTTAGCTGAAGTTACAGACGAGAGTCTTTCGTTAAAGACAGATTTGTGTCGACAAGTTGTCGAATTTCTCGACAAATTAGTTCCTGGTAATTATATTTGTAACACTGTTAGTCTTTTCTTCAATTTAAAATTACGTACTTAGTTCAAAATTATGTTTTAAAGCTGAAGTTAGAGGAAGAGGAACTGTGTTATTCGAACTACATGCAGCGATAGCTGAAACTGGTAGAAGAAGAGCAGCTAGATCAGGAGAAGG
The DNA here is from genome assembly GCA_024721215.1 of Cheumatopsyche charites. Classification (NCBI taxonomy): domain Eukaryota; kingdom Metazoa; phylum Arthropoda; class Insecta; order Trichoptera; family Hydropsychidae; genus Cheumatopsyche; species Cheumatopsyche charites. The sequence goes on from CM045580.1 coordinate 9,737,564, forward strand.
GCCATTAGCACTCATAGATTTCTTAATGGTAAAATTTTCAATAAAATAAGTTTCCTGCATATTTTCAAAAAATATAAGCATTAATCTATGTATTCCCATTTCTTTAATTTAAGGATTCCAAAAAGATACTGGAAAAATCTTTGAAACTTCTTCAACATGAACCAATTGAATTACCAGAAGGAAAAATAGCATCTCAAGGCACGAAAAATTTAGAAGACATGGAAAAACTATTAAAAAGCCTATACGCAGCCGTAGATACTCCGATTTAATCAAATCGATTAAAATGCGTTCCAAAACTCGATAATTACAATCCGACGTAGTTTTTTTTTTAATTAATCGAGATAAATACTAGTATTAATTGAATGAATCGGTCGCAAATGGGTTAATTGCTGTTTGCTTTTCGCCTCTAGAAAACATGAATGAATGTTAGGCTCGTTAAATTGCAGTAATAAATTCGTATGAGAAAAGTATACGAGTGTTTTTTTTTAAACGTATGTATGTATTCAATTTTAGAAATCGGTTTTCGGCACTAATTGGAATTAATGTAAGCCAACAATCAGTGCATTGGCTCAAAAGTCACCAGTTGACTGGTTCGAGACGAAATTGGCACCTGATTTTCCAGTCATCAAATTAAATATAAGGCGATTTAGTTTCAGTTGTCATCAACTAAAGAATTTAATTAAAAAAGGCTTAGATATTTTTTGTGAAGATCGATACCGAACAGATTAATTAAAATGAAATGGAAAAGTGGTATTTTTTGTCATTTCAGATTTGCAGATGTGGATAGATTATAAGGGAGGAAACTTTTCAATTGTCTAATTAGACACTATTGCCAAAATTTTCAAACGAGAAACTTCTTAAAAGGTGTTGCTAATAGGATTTATAGATATGTAGTACAAAAAAGTTACCCTTGTAATTCATCCCTGGTTACATAATACTTTTATACTTGTAAATTTTTCTTATAAAGAACGATACAAATCCAAAAATTTGAAGATTCTTGTTGCAAAAATTATTTGTGTAAATATTGTAAAAGAAAAACAATGATGATCAAAATATTTATCGTGTATGCATTGCTACCCAAATTGTTCAAATTTCTCGATTGATCATTCATTATGAAGTAACAATGCAGGCTAGAAGTTCTGAACGTCACTGAACTGATCATCACAAAGACAATGAATTCCAACGCGGCATACACAAACGATTTACATTATATTATATATACCCCAAATAAGACAAATACACATTTTTTTCAACAATAGCAAAAAGGTTGAGCGCATCGGCGAAGAGGCTCGGTTCAGTCTCCGTTTTAGTGGAGCACAGTGAAAGTAAACAGTGGGGAATTAGTGACGAGTCCACCTGCCCACGTTATGTAAATGCCGCAATGAGACCGCGACCGGTGGCACACATTCGGCACAAAGACGCCCGAGAGTCTGCCCTGGCCAAGGGACAGGGCCAAGGCCAACACTCTGGTAGAGGCCAACACTGTTGAAGAGGACCAGAGAACGGAAAATGCCGAGACCAAGACCGTGAAAGAGGTATTGACCGCGGAAAAGATGGCACAAGGATGACTGAGAGTCTTCCCTGGCCGAGGGACAAAGCTGAGGTTAAGACTGCGGAAGAGGACCAGAGAACGGAAAATGCCAAAACCAAGACCGTGAGAAGGTATTTACCGCGGAAAAGATGGCACTCGTTTGACACAAGGATGACTGAGAGTCTTTCCCGGCCAAGGGACAAAGCTAAGGTTAAGACTGTGGAAGAGGCCTAGAAAACGAAAAAGTCCAAGACTGTGAAAAAGTATTGACAGTAAAAAAAATGGCACACGTTTAGCACAAGGACGATCGAGAGTATTTTCCAGCCAAGGAACAAAGATAAAATTTTGACAGTGGAAGAGGCCTATAAAACGGAAAATTATGGCAGTGAAAAAGGTATTGACCGCTAAAAAGATAGCACCCTTTTGGTACAAGAACGATTGAGAGTCTGTCTCGGTCAAGGGACAATATCAAAGCCAAGATTATGGAAAAGGCCTAGAGGGTGGAAAATTCCAAGACCGTGAAAAGGGTATTGACTGCAGAAATGATGATGACTGTTTGACACAAAGATGACTGAGAGTCGGTTTCGGTCAAGGGACAGGGCCAAGGCCAAGACTGTGGAAAAGGCCTAAAGAATGGAAAAGCCTGTCTGTATGTTTGTCTGTTTGTCAATTAGGTAAAGATAATCAAATAATACTTAGCATGGCGTTGTTCCTACTGCAAACTATTTCAAATGGTGCTTACCTACACCTATCGTGTAAATCCAGTCAAATTCTAAATGAAGTCTATTTTTCTTGAAAATGCATTTTCGAAAAAGGAGTTAAAAACAAAAGTATCGATAAGAGTCCCTAGTGACTTCTATTTATTTTATTTTATTATAAACTCTGTGCACTCTATAGCAGTTTGCAATCGTTTAAAATCTATTATCTTAAACAAAGCCAAGTTACACAAGCTAATTAAAAATAACCAATGACATTTTTTTCGTTTATTTTTTATAATTAAAATACGGTATCAATTCATCTCTGATTGGTTTTATAAAAATAAAAGATGAATCTGAAACTGTAAATTTGTTTAACACTGTGAGCAAGATCAATTTTCGTGTTTGACCAAGAAAACCATATTTTGTAATTGTGATTTAAATTTCGTGTGGGATTATATACCGTTGGATACTAATTTACTTGTTTAGCTAATAAGATTCAGTTAAACGTGAGTTTTTACCTAAACCAAACTGGGTTAAATTCGTTTAAAATGTTAATCGCATTTTCCACGTATATATGTATTTCTATATTTTTTTTCAAAGAATTTTAGGTTTAAATTTCCTAATTTTACTCAGAAACGTTCGATATTAATCATTCTTAAGCTCACGGGAAATAACTTGAATATTATAAGTTGAATCATTTTGAATTTCCCAAAATTTTTCATCATTTCGCACAACCTTGATCTGAATTTTAATATTCTTATAGTATGTATAATTTGACATTCAACTGATTTTCTTCATATGAGAACTTTAAAGGTATAAACGCAAATTTTTAGAAAGATATATTCAAATTATAATATTTTTTATTATTATTAATAAATATCATATAATTATTAAGTATAGATATATCAATATAGATTCCGTAACCGTTGATATTATTTTCGAAACCAAATGATTGGTCTTATTCTTTGGTACTCGACTTCAGCGATTGAAATTTGTTTCTTATACCCTTGAGAATCTAGAATCATAAATCATCGAGAATCACAAGAATTTGAAAAAATAACGATATATCTGATCTCCAAGATGAGACTGCTGAACTCGAGTACAGATATATGATCGATTTATCAGCGGACACAAGCTGGCACACACACTCGTTCGTAAGTACACTAAAACCGGTAATTAAATGGACTAGTCGAGCGGTTCCATCGAGTCTGCTCAGAACTAGATGGTCTGGTCTAGTTTTGTCCACCTAGAGATAAATCCTAGTCCGTCTGCACCATTAACGGATTCACCCCTGGCATTTTTCTCTAATACCAAAAAAATAACTTCTAAAAGAGTATGGATGAAGGTATTGAACAATTCCATTGAAATTTGAAGTGATATGAAAATCCACAATGAAAAGTGTTTTACTTGAAAAATTTGAATAATTCAAAAAAAAAAATGAATGAAAATTCGGTCAGTACAAATATTGACCTTAAAGGAAAATGTAGTGAGTTCGATTGTAGTTGAATATCAAATTGTTCTAAATGTTCGGAATGTTGTTGATATTGAAATGGTTGATGATTTCTGCTTCGAGTTTTCTTTTTACTTGCAGTTCGCGCCCCTGTGACCATGTGTGGGAAACGGTAGGTTTTTCATTCAACTCGTCTCTAGTTTGTAATGGATGGGAAACCTTTTGCAATACATAAAAAAGTTATTTGATTACTTTTCAATGATTATATTATTTTTGGATCTATAGGTAATTTATCTTAATCACAGCACAAAAATAAACATAAAGGTATGGTATGATTTATCATTTAAAAATTTATTTAAATAAACGGATTCGTTGTTGAATACGTACGTTAAAGGTTTATTTGAATTTCAATCCTGAGCATTGTCGAAACAGATAAAATAAAAAAGCAAAAATCCTACAGAATAAAGAAACGCGGAAAAACGAGAACTTGAAAGTACACCTTCGAATGCACAACGGTACAAAAAGCACTCGTATAAATAATTAAAAAAAATACATATTATATGCATATTTTGTAAATCAGAATCTGTCAAATTCAGTAATAGAATACAATTTTCAAGAATCGTTAGAATCAATTTTTCAAGAAATTTATTTATAAAAATCCTGAAAGGTTAATAAATATTGATAAAGGTAAAAAACTATCTATATCTGTATCTGTAAGTAAAAAGATCTTCAATTTTGAAATTAAAAAGATGCTTAAGTTTAATCTCAATTACTAATTCACGATGACATTTCAATTCCAACCTATTTATAATTAAAAAATATATACATACACACATATAATATGTATATAAAGTAGATGATAAGCAAAATATCCGACCTTAAACTAACTTAATCTAACCTCACATAAAACTAACTCAATCCATCGAACATCATGAAACTTATCTACTTCTTAACGTTCCAAAAAAAAACACTACACCAACAACTACCCAAACGCCAAAAAAAACCCAATTCGATGCAAACATAGAGCACGATTTCGATGCAATCCTAGTTACAAATCGATGCAATCCCGGCTACGACTTCGATGCAATCCCGGCCACTATTTGGTCGACTCCGGCTACGATTTTAGGCGACTCCGGCAACAATTCGATTTATCCGACTAAACCCCGATATCCGGAAATCGATATAATTGATCGGGCCCGCGAATCGTCGGTTGTTAAGGGATGAGTTAGCAGATGTAACGGTATGCTTGTGCGTTCGCGGTTACCGCAAAACCTGCTGAAACGTATGGCCGTTCCTCTCGCACTCGTTTGACGTGCGCATGGTTAGAGAGGGACAATAGACGAGTCGCGTTGGCCACTCGACTGACCTACTGAATGCACACACTTTTTCTTACGGTAACCGCGGGACCCAATTTCTTCGCTAGTCACGCATACTCCGCTCGCGAACACTTTGGCGTTTCGATTTTTATTGTATTTTCATACATATTTGTTAAGAGGTATAGCCGGAAAATTTTGGTAGTTTTCTAATGTGGAATTCGTGGAAAATCATTTGATTCTTATTGGAAATTGAATTTTCATTACAAGATTCTAATAAGAATGCCAATTTTGAAAATTGGCAATCATATATCTAGACTCTAGAATCTAGAAAAACATTTTTCCAGATGCTTCGCTTCTGCTCCAAAATTGCATTTTATGGCCAACTCACAATTCAAATTCTTCTTTTCCTTTGTTTTTGTTTCCTATTTGTAGAGTTTGCTAAATTCACAATTCAAATGGAATTTATAATATTCATGTTACTAATTAGATAAAAATATAATATCTTGAACAGAAAATATACATATAAAAAATGAATTCTGCAGTATTTGAACTTAATGTTTCAGTCAACTGAACAATTTCAACACTAATTACACATCAAAAAGGGTATTTACACTGGTCAATTTGACTATTTTCTGTTTATTCATATGTTAAATTTCTTAGTGTGTATAAGTAGAGGGGTTTGCATTGGTCTATTTGACTATCTACTATCGACTTGAACGATTTGTACAGCCTATTCAATGTCGAGTTACTATTAATATTATTCAAGCTGACTTTTTACTGTCCAATCGATTATCTACTATTCTCGGTGTGAACCGGCCTTAAGCGACCGACAGGTTTCACTTTTCTGCGAAACGCCATCGAGTCGAAAGCGGACTATGGTGAAAGAAAGAAAGAGGGGTGTAGTTTCATGGTGCAACCGGTGCCTCCTCCCACCGTCTTTCTTCTTTCTGCTTTCTTCGGCACTGTTGTCTGTCTGTCACACCGACTCGACGACAATCAGTATTCAGTCGCTCAGTATTCGAGCATCGGCCTTTGGACGAACGAGACGTGTGTCTTCTTATCAATAATATTCGAAAAATATTCATCGCAGAATATCTCCATTGAAAATCGCAATCAGTTCTTCAAAATAACATTATTTTCAAACGGTGACAATAAGTGACGTGTTTTCTTCAAAATAACATTGACAATTGGAACGTTTGGGTTTTCTTTTTAACCGCGCGTTGAAGTCTCGATTGAAATTTTCTTTTACGAGTTTTTCTTGTGTGTTGTGTCTTTTTGAATAATTGAAGTTTTTAGAGATTTTGTGAGTGTTGCTGTTTGTTCTAATTCGCCGTGGATGGAATTTGATCAAGTTTTTAACACGAAGGATCGCAAGGATGGGAAAAAGTCTTAGCGGTGTCGCGAAAGCGACCTTCGTCTTCGTTTGCATGGTGAGTTGAGCCATTTACTCAAAATCGTTCTTAGATGTCAAGAATCGAAAGTATCAATTAATATGTGTAAAATTGTTTTATAGTTATAATTCTATTAAATTCATTTTGAGCATTGAAAATAATGTTGATGTAGAGTGAAGTTACACTGATTAAGTTACTTTAAGAGTCAATATTCAGATTGTTTGTAAATATTTCATCTATAGAATTTGACAGCTATAATCAATGAATCTACTTATTAAACTCTGAAAAAACAAAAATGAAAACATGATATTGGAATATAATAGATATGAAATGTGTAACTTTTCATTTTTTTATAATAAAATACTTAAAAAGAATGTAGCTCGTTGAAAAAAGACGATTTTATGACTCAACATCAGCGAAAATTTTGCATATGAAAGTCATAATTTCAAATTCTGATGTTGGAGTGAATAAATCAAAAAAATACCGTCCTGAAATCTGATCGTAAATTAAATACGAAAAAAAAGTATTGTTGCGCGATAAATAGTTTGATTTAACGCACTATTGTTGCCAAAAAGATATCGCACGTGCAGAAAAAAGATCCGGATAAAAATCGCGATGCATATGTGTATCGAAAAATCGCTACAATGGAAAACGGTAAAATTTTTCAGTCCGTATGTAAAAAACGGTATTGTTATTTTCGTCGGAAATAATAACAGCCATAAGATGTTCATTTACATTGTGTTTTCGTATCGAATCAACCCACTTTCGATCTAGCGTTAATTTTGACGATCGTTTAATTATTTCTTTGGTTTCGATCTGATTATGCAATTTTTAGCACTTCTCCGTTAGATGTATGCCACAATTTTGACGTCATCCAAGCTCCGTCCAAATTCAATGTAAATCTAAAACTAATAAAAAAGGTTTTTATAAAAACATAATCCCTTATCTACCCCTTTTTGGTTAATGTATTGATTATTATTTAAAAGTTAGTGATTGTGTTCTTAGTTATAAAAAAGTATTGAAAATCAACAAAAAATATTATGAAATGTATGATTTCTTTGGTGTCATGATATTACAATATACCTATGTATATGATATATATTTACCATGATATTCGAATGTATTCAAATAAGTCTCAAAACTCAATAAGTCTTGAATAAAATATATAGATCATTGCTTAAATATTGTATAGATAAATGAATTGATGTAATTGAGCATTTATTCTCAAGCGATGAATGCGAGTAATTACAAATTTAACAAAAAATTAAAACATTAATTCTTTTCAATCAAAATTAATCTTTGACAAAACTTAAAAGTAATCGTAAACAATATTCTCGAAAGCCATTTTCATCGAGATGACGATGACGATCGTTATCACGAAATCGTCACTTTTTATGGCGGATAATTGGCTATCGCCAGACGACACCGATTTTCCGGTTTCTCTCTTGGAAAGAAATAGGCCGAATCTTCGCCGAAGACCAGTTCCATCCGAAGGTGGAACCAGGTCCGAAAGCCTGCTGAACTTCTTCTTCCGGTCTGATCTGCGAATCTCGTATGAGGGTCATCTTTGTCTGAAATTGTGCAGATTAATTTTTGAGTGATTTTCCTGATTCGCTAATTTCCTGAACGATCGAATGAAGCGCTTATGAAAATGTATGAATATAAATTTGAACAAATAAGTTTGATATTTGATGATGATCCAAAAGAATAGTGATTACTTTTATGAAAAATTATGACAAATACAATATTAATTAAATTTGATACTATTATTATAATAATATGCGTATATTTTATCTTATAAAATTTCGCCATAATCTAAAAATTAAAAGCATAATTTTCAATAATTTCTCTGTAATTTATGAGGCAATAAACAATTAACACTGTTTCAAAGTTGATAATATTTCATAAATGTACCGTTACATGTCCGTCAAATGTCATCATATTTCACAGACTTAAATGACACCAAGTGTCTCTATAACACATATAAATGGTAGAGAAACTCAAATTACACAATTTAATGTAATTTTTGTCAAATTAAATTAATTTGAATTAAATTCGATAAAATAAATTTACATGACTCCAATATTTATCAGCTATTCATCTTATCAATGAAATACTTACATATTATTTAAATGTTAAATGTAAATTATAAAATTAAAAACCTATCTAGATAATGATCGTGGAAAGTTTTACTGCAAAAGGATAACCATTACAGTCTTTAGATCACATATGTAGACATAAAATTTATTTTGCATCAAATCTGAACTACTCTGAGTAGATGCAATAAGAATCATATACAATACGATATTTGATTGAGATATGAAGTCTCAAAAAGGCATTTGCTCCAGAAATACATACATACATATGTCAGAAACACAATCGATTGCAATTTCCAATATACAAAAATTGTTAACTCTCTAAACTGCATACCTGAATATAAAACGATACGTGTCGGAATCGAATTTGTATTATACGCGTTACAATTACGCAAGAGCCGAAGAATGGAAGAAAGAAAGAAAGTGTTTGACCACTTTCTAGCCATCAAGGGCACACTTTTTAGGGTCACCGGTCGAATTTTCACTGAAACGAAACGAGTAAAACTAGAAACCAGAGACAGACTCTGGTACGTTCGATGACAAAGGTTGTCATTGTGATACCGGCGACATGTTCGAAATAGAAAGTGCGATTTTGTCCGAGCTTGCGTTTTTGACGTTTCGTCATACGTGGATTCGTGCGGAGTGTTTTGTGTGGGCTGTCTTTTGCGAATCGATTGTTTTCTGGTGAATTTTTCGTGATTCTATTGCGAAATTGATATATATTTATATCAATTTAAAAAAATAACGAGATGTAAAATTTGCTGAAAATAAGTAATTTTAACATTTAGAGTTCATTTTAATATAGATAGAATTTACAATATAGTAATATAGAGATTAAGAACGTTCGATATTTAAAAGTTTTATAAGCGGTATAGTCACATTTGGTTTTATTTGATTTACTAATAGGTATTATTTAACTGTGACTATTGGTATTAATATGATTTAAACATTTGATTAATTAGCAGGTCGTTGATTCAGTGACACCTCTGAGAAATAAAAAGTTAGTCTAATCAATTCTAACCGAAAGAACCCACAGTCACGAAACCAGGAATTGAGAAAAAAACGATTTCGATATAGTTCAGCTGTAAATTAACTAATGTGGCCGTAATTAACTGTCAAATTTCGAGTGCATTATTGAAATGTTCCATATAATGAATCTCGAAAATAAGATAATTGCATCGATGATAAAATTATCCATGAAGCTTGATTTTGTTTTATCCTTCATATAAAAATGTATTAGTTATGAGACTTATATGATGATTAGGCTTAGAATAGAAAAGCTTAGTAAGTAGTGACTGAATAAAATGATGACAATGTTTTTGGTACAAAATGATTTCTATAAGGCTTTTGAAATTAAATTATAGCTATGGGAAAAAATCTGTATTTCGCTCTGGTCATTGCGTATGAGTTACTGCACAACTTCACATTTATCAAAACAAATCTTTTTTTTAATATGATTACTATGTATTTTAATCAAAGATCATACGAACCTATTCAAAAGACGACACTGAATTTAAAAAAAAATCTAACGAATCAACCGTTTCATTTAACGAAACCTCCCATCAATCACGTCCCATACTCTTTATTACGCACTATAAAATTTTATTACGTCCGAGAACATCGAAACCAAAAAAAAAATGAAACAGAAAAAGAAAAGAACAACAATGAAAGAAGACCGCCGACAATGCAACACCTGTAAGAGAAGTACAACACCTGACCATGTGTACACTTTACGACCTGTCCCACATTTCTCCCGGTCAGGTGTGCTCGTCTCTCATCTTCTTCTTCCATTCTTCTTTCATCTTCTTCCATTCTTCTTTCGTTCTTCGACCGTTTCGACCCTCCTCCATTCATTCATTCTCGTCTCTTCTCAGTCGAGTGCTTCTGAGCTCGGTTTTTCTTTTGCTCGTCTTCTGTCTATCGTCCTTTTCTGTTTGTGAGATGATGGCCCTTTTCCGTCGAAGGTTGGTTCCGTGTGTTCACACCTTTGTGTGCACAATACGGTGTCTTCGTATTCGAAGATGTTGAGATGCGAGCAGCGGATGCTTCAAAGGGAACATTTCTAGGCTGTGTCAAGAGTGTCTTCGATTAACGTGTAGGTTTCAAATTGACGGTTATGTTCCGGCTGATAGACAATTATGAAATTTTATGAATTTCTATAAAGCTTTTATTATTATTTTTATACAATACATTATTTTCAATACTAAACTCGTGTGTGAAACCTTGAATATCAGTTATTTAAGTTCGGTTTGGTTAATGATTGTTGATTAGTGATTCCAATTAATCAGCTTATTTGTATGAAAAAAAGTATTTACTAAAAACAATGCAATCGATTCTCAAATTGTCAACAACACGTTCATTCACAATTTTCTACGATTAGTTGACAAATATTTGAACTTCTGAATCACCTACTTTTACTTAAACACAAAATGTGTGTTAAGCATGTAACAATTGCATACTCTTCCGAGCACAACGAGTGCCATTGTTTAGTACCATTCAATATGTCAATATAAATTCGGTCAATTTGAATTTTTCAATGAAAATGTATTTTCAATAGCATCGAAAATTGCTTCGATATACATAGTCACATAAATGAATAAAATTTTGACTCGTTTTCAAAGATGATGTTATAAAACATTTTTAGTTAACTCTGTCTAGTTAAATGGCATTAATAAAAATTTAAATAAATGTAATTCTGCTTAATTATTTTTATTTTATCTACTCGTACAATATTTTAAACAGTATCCTGTGAGCCTTAAATAAACGCCATCTTGGATTTTCAATAGGCTTAACAATCGACTTGAAGTTCAAAGAATCTCGAGCAACACCAGATCAGAGAAGCTAGTATCTAACTACATAATAACTCTATTCTGTGTGTGTCTGTATGTCCATGAAGCGCTCCAAAACATCGTTGATATATACAACGAATCGATCGCTACAATACATAAAACGTATAATAAATTCATCGCAACATAACATAACATATCCGTACCTACAATCGAACGTTCGTTTTCTTCAATCGTGACCGGTTATCCCGAAAGTTCACTTTCGGTTCTCGACATCGCGCACCTCGACGTTTTCTTTTTCGTCCATTTTTCGATTTTTTCCGAAGAAAATCGCGAAGCCGAGTCTCGTGTGACGTCATTCGTTCTAAAATATCCGCAAGTGAAAGTAGCGGCGACTCTGCGATCCTTTTAGAGAACGCTTCTGACCCCGTTTTGACGCCGAATCGAATTGAATAGATAAACCGACGCGAATCGTATGCGTGTAGAAATGCATCTCGTGTATGTGCAAAAGTCAACATTTGAAGAAGAGGACGCGTTCTAGACTTTCGCGATTTCTAGATTTTCATATGACGACTGAAAAGGCCGAGGGGCACAAGTGACTTTTCGGCGATTTCGAGAAAAGCGAGCTCACAGTTGATCGTGTTCCTATTTACATGTATCAGGAGAGGTCGAGTGATTTGACGATATATTTCGGTACACATTCCGAATTCGTTTGCATCCTTTTGCCACAAAATAAATGAGCTTACATAGAAGCGACTCCTGTGCATAACTCAGTTTCGGCAAAAATGTCACTTGTACCCCAAATGGATAATGTTATGTTATGGAAAAAAATGTAGCATCGAATTTATGAAGTTTCCTTAATTAATTCCACTATTTCATGTTTTTAGATGTGAGCATGAAAAAAATTATATTTGCTCTGATAAATGCATATTGTTTTCATTTGAAAAATTATATTCAATTGTATTGCATGAAATGAAAGGAAAAGATTCATAAAATAAAACACTTTTTTCAGTTTTATATAATTTATTCAATTTTTCATGATTCTGTAATTTATTCACAGATCACCCTAAGTCATAAAATTTAACATTAATTAATTTACATAAATTTTCAAATATACATATATTTCAGATTTATATCGTGTCTCTGCAACAAACTGCACATGATATTAGTTTACTTTGAAAAAATAGTATACATAAATACATGCATTTAGATTTTTCGATCTTTCAATCATTTGCTGCCAGTCACACTGTTAGCGATAATAACTATCAAAATCTATAAATCAAAAAAACGCTAACATATTGTCAAGTAGCTTGAATACAATTGAATGATCGATCCTGAAAATCTCTTTAATCAGAAACTTACGTTTGTAGTTCTAAAATTTTACACTGTAATGTTTCGTTTTCTTGCAGGAGCTTATTTCTCTTTTTTCTATAGTAGTATATCCTGTTTCTGAAATTAAAATATATTTTTTTGTCTTACGTAATAAATATTGGATCTTTCCCATTTGACCATCGCCAAAATCAAACGTAAATAAATTCTCTGTCACTTGTAAAGGTGAAAATTAAATAATATTACCAGAGATATTTCGTCTAAATTACATTTATCATCAAGATAGAACCATCGAGTTAGGTTATAGTGGCAGGCATAAAATAAGAAAGGGCTGAAATATATTTATTAAAATATAATATTTACCTCAAGTTTTTTTTAACTCTTGCATGTTCTGCAATAATTTGGTCAATTTTTAGATGATAATATTTGCAACAAGGACAATTCATTTTGATTGTCGAATGAAAAAATAAAAGAATGAACGACACGTTTGAATAGATTTCAAATTCGAATTTCACTCTTTATTTGATTTTATGTAATATTTTAATTTTTCATATTTATAAGAAAATACATTTTTTTTTTCAATTTATGATACTTAATTTAGTTTAATTACTCTTATTTAATTTTAAATTGTATTGTTTATATCCAATGAAAACATTTAAAAGGAATTAATATGGCATTATTTGTAGTGTACATATTTTCATAAATAAAACCTGAAACGTTTCTAAGGAAACTAAACCATTAGAATAAATCGGTGCGACCTTCGAATGTTTATAACATATAATAATTACACAAATAAGTATGAGTGTCACGTAGTGAAAGTTGTGACGTGCTTATGGTTGAACTCGAAGCTTTTTTATGGCCACAACCGCCGGGATTGGAAAATGCAAATGGCGGGAGAGTGGCTCCGATTTGAAATCGGTTCAGTATAACTTCATACACGTATTCGTTTCAGAAACAAATTCAACGATCAATAGATTTATTAGATAGAAAATATTAGTTTCTAGTCCTTCTAGTTTTCTAATGCTGAAATAAATTTTATTTGTTTTCAGACATGCACCTTCTTGATCCAAAGAGCATCTTGCTTCAACTACGACTATGCATCGTCGTGTACGAGACCTTATAGATCGGGAAGATCGAGTGCTAAAGTGGCACCGTGTGATCTCAGCAAACAGACATACTGTAATTTACCAGGTTCGACGTATCCGTGGCACGCTGTACGTCGATTTGTCCACGAGAACCAAGGTCTGATGAGGAGGATGTACGGAGACCAGAGGCACATAGCCGTTTTGAAAGCTGAGATTGAAAACAATGATATAGACTCGGATGTTTATCAAGTGCCTATCAGAGACAGCTCGTTCGCCAGGTACTCCAAGGATTGGGACGTTTTGAACACCAAGTTTGTCTACGCCAAGAAACCTAGTGGTCGTTCCAGCGAACCTCATACCGTTCCACACTTCAGACCCGTTCAGCAGACCACCCCTTCGACTACAACGACGACCGCGACTACTTCGACTACTTCCAAATCGGAAGATTCGACGAAGAAGAGCGTTGAAGATGTGTTCTTCGCAAAAAGGAACAAGGAGGCTGAAGATCTAAAGATTGCCGCTTACAAAACGTCGTTCTTTGAAGACGAACTGGACGCCAGAGACGTGAGCAAAACTAATCTCGAGATGAACAAGATTGAACCCGAGATCGTCACTTTGGAAGCGGCTATTAAACAGACTCTAGAAATGAATGGGGTTTATCCTAATTATGGGATTAAGAACTCAACGGTTAGACCAAATGTGCTCAATCTGACTATAGAGACGTCATCTACTGCTGATTCTACTACTGCTGAGTATATGACTCCGATGGAAACAACGAATGCTCCGGATGTTAGTGATATGCCAACGGAAGAAGATGACGGTTGGAAGCCAGTGATGATGGACAAGGCTTCTACTTTGCCACCCACAATGCTCTTTTCCCAAATTACCAAAAACGAACAAGGTAACAAAAATGATAGAATTGACACCAACGTAGACGAAAACTTTAAGAACCAAGATCAGAGCCCGATTAACTCTAACGTGCAAACCACAACACACTTGGAAGGTCAACTCTTCCAAGATGTAGCCCATGAAGAGTTGAAGCCAGTTGTGAAGCTGCGAGGAGTGTGAGTATCGTATTTTTTTCACTGTGAAACTGAGAGATTAGATTAGAATTTAACTTAATCTTATTGTTATTACAGAAATGCTTGTCCAGTCAAAGAGGAAGTGGTTGCACCGTTCTGGGCCAATAACACTAGAGGAGAAGTTTTAGCTTTATTGAATTTGTACCCGTTTGAGCAGTATGTTCATTGGGAGAAATGTACTCATGAGCACAAGCAAATGTTTTGCAGAGAAGGATGCAGGTAATTGATCAAAAAATTCTTTAAAATTATTATGGAGAGGAAAGTCAATCATTCAGTCTCTAATTTTGTCGATAGGTTACTAGAGCAATAGATAAGTACACTAAATTTTGATTTGTAAATGCTTGAAAGTTGCATCGTCTCACAATCAGTTTACAATTATTCATGTCTATACTTCAGTCATATTTTTACAAAATAAATTACCAGAAGACTTAATGACCCCCTCATTAGTGTAATTACATATTATCAAACACAACTTAATTTTTGTAGATGTGAGCAACAATACAGACTTCATCGACTACTAGCATATGACCCTAACAACGAGTGCCGTGGGATTTTTTCTGACTGGTTCAAGTTCCCATCGTGCTGTGTTTGCAAATGCTACGACATGCCGCTGGAGTTCAGAGTCACTTCACGCAGTCCCAGGACAATAGAGCCTGAGCTGGATGAGGCGGTTAAGAAGGAAATGTATCAGCAAGCAGCATCCGACTGGTACACGATAAATCTGGATGATTGATACAACAAGAATTAATTATTTACTAATTTAATTTAATTTATTATATTATTGTTGCCATCAAAAATTTGTATTTATTTTGTAAATATTATTCCAATTGTCAATTAATTTTAGCGTTAATTTTTTTAAATATAATGTTGGCGATAATACTGTACAAAGGCTAGTGATGACAATAACATATTCTTAGTATTATGTTTTGAATATGTATGAAAATATTGTTTGTAATATACTGAAAATAAAATGTTTTTAATTTGTTTAATTTTTTTTTCATTGTAACTTATATTGTATCAAGATTTGAAATTGATTTTAACATGAAAGAGAAAGCAATAAAAGATATTTTTTTAAAGGCAGGTCTTTTCACTACTCTGGTTAATTAACCAGAGTTTGAGTCAGTCCTTTAACTACGAATTGTCGAAAATCCCAATAACAGAGATGGATTTTGAGTTTGTAGTCGAAGAACTGACTGTAATTCTCTGGTTAGTTATTTAGAGCAGTGAAAAGATCGGTCCTAAGACAAATGAAAGAATATTTCACTAGTTGAATGTTTTATTTTTGCATTTGAACAATACAAGGGTGCATAATTTAATACTTCATAAAACTTTACTTCAAATACATGCTTGTTACATTTTATAATGTAAATATATTATGTATACGCAAATAAAATTACTTTCAAGTCAAAATATCATCGGAGAAGGAGGGAAATATATTTAAATGTAGAATAATTTTATAAAAAAATATAAGGAAATCTAAAAAAAATAATAACTAATTTACCACCGTGTATACATATATATTATTATATAAAAAGGTTACGCATCACAAAACCATTATTGTCACTAACATAGATTTTATTAAGAAGTCTTATGATTTTTTAACAACATTCAAGAATTTTTCTAAAAAAAAATTACATTACATGTATAATATAAATACAAAAATACAAACGATTTTGTAATTCAATATAGAATAATTCAACGTTGCCAATGGCCGAGTTAAATTTTGGGTTAGTCAGAAAACTGACAATTTACAATTTGATATTGCCTTTTCTTCAACATTTCAATATAATAAAAAATATAATTGACATAAAAAGTTACTTTGGTCAACGACAAGCTCTCGAGCCCATAATTAAATTGATCTAGAATTAAAAATATTCATATGTATATACATGCAAAAGTTCAAGGGAAGATTTAAACAACACAATATGAACACAATTTACATTGTTTTATCATTTAAACCTCCTAATCTCTCGTATCAAATCTGGATATGAAACAAAATGATGATGAATTCGATTCACTCCGAAACGAAAATTCAGTCCAAATTTATATTTTTTAATGCAGACTGAATAGACAAATAAAATGCATTTTATTTACTTACAATAAGAAACATTGACATTTAAGAAACTGTTAAATGGTCTCATCAAGGTTGATGTATGGTCAAAGTAATTAATATACATATGTGTTACAGTGAAATTATTTTACTGACTGGAGGATACCACACAACTTCATTAATGATATTATATAATAATCATTGACGTAGAATAACAAATAAAATTGATAATTCTTTCAATAAGCTGAAATTTTGGGTCAAGTTGGTTAAAATTTTTATCTTAGGTAAAATTATAATCTCATCGACAAATATGTTTGATGCACATGTTGACATTCATAGTCATTAATGAAATTATAACATAACTAATGAATTCATATCATTTCATTGACAGTATCAATTTCACTGTAATATATGTACATACATACACACTAATGAGTTGAAACAAAAATATATGTAAAGCAAATGCAAATGTAAAGATAACATTTACATTAGTCAATTAATATATAATTTGTAAATGCTGGGAGAAAGTAATATTCTTAAAAATGTAGCACCAACTTATAAAAAAAGTATAAATATTCTCGAAATAAACATCATCTATTAACCAAAGAATACCGAAAAAACTGGATTGCTACGAATGTTATCAATTATTTAAAAATTCAAGTTACACATATATGATTTTCAAACTACATGTAGAAAGTAATAAATAAATAATCACATAGTTATAATACAAATTCATTAGAATTTTCGAAAAACAAGTTAGTTACAAATTACATAGATCATATCTTATGAAAATTTCAATATATAATATATAATACATATGTATAATTTATATAGTCAAAATACAATATCATAAAATATATCATTATACAAATATATGTATATATTGTTACAAGAATTAAGTCATATACATATATAGACACACATGTATATGGTAAAATAATTAAATAACACAATCAGATCATTTAAAAGATAACATGATAAAATCAATTAAAATAATAAAAACTTAACATGATTTTTTTCCATTTGTACACAGGAAATACACATTGTTCACAAAGATTTCCACAGACCCTTGATCAGGCCGATGGAGGGAGATCTTCGGCTGCGAAACTTCTCCTTTTCTTCACATGAGGCACGGAAACCAGTCAAAAATTTCTCCTTGAGACTGAACCTTGATGAGGTCGGTCGGAGCAGGAACTGTTTCAGGTCATTGGTGAAACTCTTTCCGGTGTAGTTCGTCGGACTCTTCAGTGGCTCTTTGTCATCAAGAAATGACACCGACTTAACCGAGTGAACCGATCCCCTTCTGATCGCGACAAAAGCTTTGTCCACCGACTTGTTTCTGGCCTCGTACGTAGATTGACTTGAAGTCAGGCTGTTTTGGCAGACACATTGTGAGTAATTGCCATCGGTGACGCTGCATATTGTGCAACAAGCTCGACAATGAGTATAGTTCTTCGGAGACGCTTTGGACCTGCGTTTTGAGTCTTTGACGCTGCAGACATCCATCAGTTTTTCGTATAAATCGTAATCGTTTTTGTCTACATCGTAATTCTTCAAATCAGTCTTTTGGTTTTGATTCAATTTTTTTCCTCTCTGCCGATATTTGATATTAATCTTCGCTAATTTGCTGAGTTGCTTTAAAAATTCATAATCTATTTCAAAATATTTTCCATCTGGTTCTGAATAATAGCCTTGGCTGCTCTTGACTTGATCTGATATGCTTGAAAATTTGTCTTGATATGAAACTTTTTTTCGTGAGCGTTTACGAACCTTGTTCTCACCAGGATCAGAATGATACATGACGTCTGGATCAGAATAATGTATTTCGGGTGAAATAATGGGGGTGACATTGTATTCGTAGTTACGACAGAAGGTGACAGATTTTGGTCGGTGATGTAAGGGGGATTGGGGATGGGGGGTAGGTGGTAAAGGTCAGGTTTGTTGTGATGGAACCCACAGTGTTTTCCCTTGTTCATCATCAACTGTCGTTTTCAATTGAGTGCAAATGTAGGCTACGTTTACACCAGCCGGAGTTATTTCAGCTGAAATCAATTTATAGGTGTTGAATCATGGTTTGAAAATAAAGGTATGTTATGTAAATGGTTATAACCTGAAATAAACGGTTTATATTCAGTTTCCAGTTTGAGAGCGTGCTCGTACATTTCTTTAGCAGCCTTTGCGGAAACCTTATCCATGGTGTATCTTGTGTCTCTAAACTCTTTGATCTGTTTATTCGATTTGAATTTTATTAGAAGAACAATCGGATATATTTGATGTTTTTGTAATTTTTCAATCGAAGTAACGCTTATATCCAATATGCAATGCATTCCCTGAAAAGATCCAATATTGCAAATACATTGTAATTGAAAAAAATAATTACATTTGTAAATTGATTAATACCTTATCACATATATCTCTTATGGCTTGAATTGAAATACATTCGAAATACGATCCTCGCTTTTTGGGTTCTAAATATTTTCCTTGAGCTAATGCTCGTTCGATTGATGTCACCTGAATCAGTTCCGGAGTCACACGAGTGAATTCATTTGGAAAGTCACTGATCAATTTTTCAACAACAAATTCCCACAATGGACCCAAAATCACAACAGGTCGTTGAGATGTAGCTAAAATGGTCCAATATAATATGTAGTTTATTTAACATAAAAAATCTATTTAACAAATAAACATGTGAATTACTCACAGTGCAATCGTTCAACCCTTTGATATGAGCATATAGGTAATTCTTCATTCAGAGTTCCAGAATCACTCCACCAGCCCAAATTTGTATTCGAAAACGAAGCTAGTTCTTTGGGATCTCTTTGCTTCTTCCTTTTGAAAAACGATCTTCTAGCTGCTGTCGATCCTCTTCTCGTTTGATTACCATCAGCACCTTCCAATGACCCAACAGAACGACGCAACAACTCTTTCACTCTAAAATAATATTGATCATGGATAAAACATTTAATTCTTCAATACTACATACTGATAACAATTAACTTACTTGAATTTACTTGGTATTGTTCCCCAATGCTGTTTTATTCCTTTGTGATCTAAGTTCCAAGCTCTCCATAAACCTGGAGCACCATTAAACAGAGTATTATCTACGAATATGACTTCATCTTTTCGAAACCATAAAGAGTGAGTGTCGAGAGTTGTATCTCCTCCACTTGATGCTAAATCAGCATTTCTATCGAAACCAGTTCTAATAAAGAAAGCATCTCCTGGTTTATCTTTGATTTCATGATATCGTTGTAAATCGTGCTTAGCCAATACGCTAACCTAAAATGTGATGAAATATGTATTATATTTTAATGTGAAATTTATTAAAATCAATAGAGAAATATAATTACTTTATCAGCAGGCTTGGCTAATTCCAAAGCAGCTTGTTCAGCCGTTGCATGTCGCAAATCGGTATTGTTATATTCTAATATTTGATCACCTGTTCTCAAACCGGCATGATAAGCTGGAGAATCAATTTGAACGCTGTGAACAAAGATTCCAACAGCATTGCCACCGACTAAACTAATACCCAGATCACAACTTTTCCTCATTTCTATCATCAAAAATCGGGGTTCAGACAGATCTTTACTATTCTGGGATTGCCGATTACTGCTCAAATCAGAAGTCGGTGCCTCTAATCTAAGTGACTGCTGGGGACCAGGAGAATTTCTAGGAGTCGGCGAACCAGAAACTGACAACTGGTCACCAGACCCATCACTGGAAGACGAACTGGCTGATCCTTCAAACTCATTGTATTTATCAGGACTGTATTGTACCAGCATAGTTATTGAATTTCCGCATTGTCTAAGAACATTCGCAGCTAAGGTGTATGTTGCTGATCTCATATTGATCCCGCACACTTCCAACAGCTGATCTCCAACCTGTAAACCAACTTGTCTTGCAAGCGAATGTTCAGTTACACTTGAAACGAAGACTCCTCCACTATTTGGGGGGCACGATATTTGGATCCCGAGTGGCTGCTGACTTTTATCAATGTGGACTCTTCTCAATTCTCCAGGTAATGGTTTATTCTGCCAACCGTAATAGTCTGGCATTGAATTACGTGTATTATTATGAGGCAATTGAATCGTGTGTGTGCCCCTTCCAGGACTCAAAATCTCAACATGAAATGTCGGCATCGGAGATCCTCTTTCAGAGCTGCGTTCTATTGAACCAGTGCTGACTTTTCCTGCAGAGTTTTTTGAAGCAACACTTGGGTTTGATGGGATTCTAAATCTAGGATTTTCTTTCTTCCTTGGAAAAGTACCTCCTTCATAGCCATGATGATGGTAGTGATCGTTTCCCGTTCCTCTTGTGTTTCTCATATTCGGCTGAATATCAGAAACATTATGAGAATGAGTGGGAAAACCGGTACATTCGTAACTGACTCCTATACTTTCTCCTGATTGGCTCTGGGTGATTGGTAAGGTAGGACTAGCAGGATGCGTGTACCTAACAGGTGGCATATGAGGATGAGGATGAGGATTGATAAACGGTGCAACGATTCCTCCTCTATATAACTGTGATTGTAAACGAGAATGAGCAGATGGTAAAGTACTTGTTATACCTATACTTAAGCCACCAGTCAGACTTTCAGGTCCAAGACTTTCACTGTCTGAAGAATATTTACTAACTGCTTTTGGTTTTTTGACAGCATAATAATCATTTTTAAAATCCATTGGGTTTTTGCACAAAGATGGCAGCGGAGTTACTAATTCCAAAGAGTTAGGTCCCTTGTTGGACACCTCCATAAAATCCAAA
The DNA here is from genome assembly GCA_024721215.1 of Cheumatopsyche charites. Lineage (NCBI taxonomy): Eukaryota > Metazoa > Arthropoda > Insecta > Trichoptera > Hydropsychidae > Cheumatopsyche > Cheumatopsyche charites. The sequence goes on from CM045580.1 coordinate 9,759,139, forward strand.
GAATTGGGACTTTTATTATCTCGCGTGACGGATTGATAATCTAATGAATCATCTGATGGATTCAGATTTCTGCTCAGTCTATTCGGAGGCATATCATGGTCTAAAAAATCAGTCAGATTCTTCTCTTTCAATTTGTTATAACTTATAATCGTAGGAGGGGAGAAACGACTAAGTGTAGATAGTTGAGAAGATTTGGAAAAATGAGGAGTAGGTACTGCAGGAGATTCAAGAGTATTGTAAACAGAATGTCTAGATGGAGCAGTGGTATGTGTCATAGGAAGGTGTCCAATGGGAATGGGATTGGAGTTTCTGTTGCTCCACTGCTGTTCATTTTTTTGTATTTTTGTAGTTGGACTGAGCAAAATCGAAAGAGGGGGTCTTTCCTTTATAGTTCTAGGTAGTACTATTGTGCCGGTTGGATTTTGCTGTAAAATAACATTCGATCTTGCTTTAGGCCAAGTTCCTCTATTATTTTTTGAAGATTCTGAATTATCTTGTGAAGCATTATCTTTATTTTTGCGTTTAGATCTTCTAGATACACTAGCACTCGAAGATTCTTTAGAATCTAAAAAATTAAATGAATATTAACAGAATGAAAAAGCATTATATTATGTTTACAAGTAGTTTGAAACACATACTTATTTTTTTGTATTTGTCAATGACCGAGTCTAATTCAGCAATAGCAAGATTTTCGGGTACATTACTTTGCTGTAAATCGATATACAAAAATTAATAAAAAAAACTATGTTGAATGAAAAAAAAAAATTATTAAAATCCGAATGACATACTCTATTTTGCTTATCTTTAGATTTATTTCGACCAGTGACAGCTTCAATTTTCCCCACAATCATATTCCACGTACCTATACAAATTTGAAACAAAATTTAAGAAAAGAATCGTGGGAAGAAACAAAATCGAAATAAGATTCAATCACCTTTTTCGTTACCTGAAGTGGAATGACTTTTTTCATGAGATTTCATTTGACTGTTGTTGACTTTGTAAACCATTCTTTTATCAACGTCGCTAATATTATCGAAAGTATGGGTTTTCTGATCGTTCACGGGCATGAAATATTGACACCATGGTTCTTCAGTTTGGGAGCAGCTATTCACCATTTTATTTGGATGCATCGAATACGGATTTAAGCATAAGGGCTCTTTGATAGGTGATAATCTTAAATATCAAAATGCAAAATTTAATGTAACTAAATAAAAATTCAAAATATTCATTTGTACAATAGTTTTACCTATTTGATATGTCACTGTTTGTGGAGCCGCTATGAGATATGTGCTTAAGTGTGGTTATAGTCAACATATCATAACGTTGATCGTTTAATATTATCATCGCTTCCGATGCACTTTTTAAGGCATCCATCGATTTACCATTTATCTGTAATAATAAAATGTTTGAAAACAATGCATATCACAATTAATTACAAAAATATATACAGAACAATTCATTACACTAAGTACTCTATCACCAATCGCTAAATTTCCTTCTTTAGCAGCCAGAGTTCCAGGTGATATTTTGCTAATATAAATACCTAAATTATAAATGTGGGTTTAGTTTATGACAAAAAATAAAATTAATTAACATAAAGTATCATAAAATACCTTGCTCGAGTGATAAACCATGATCAGAGTGACCTGTTCTATTGAGTTGTGTAGTATGTAGACAACGTGATCTCATTCTTCGGCGTCTCACTAACATTCTTGCTCTGCCACCACTTGAACGTAGAGCTTCAATTACATGTACAGCACTCCCAACTGAAGTCACACCAGGACCGTCCACAATGCAATCTGCTATCCTATAATCAAAAACGTCTCAATATATTTGATATTTGAAACTGTTTAATAAATTGAAAACTTATTGCACATACTTTAATTTTCCATCTGCTACAGATCCCTTCTTAATAGATACTACATAGATTCCAAAATCGTTTGGATTATGTGGATCTTCCCTTCCACCGACCAGCTCGAAACCGATATCACCATCAGGTGGTATTCCATTGAGCTCAACTTCTAAAATTTCCGATTCCCAATCCTTTCAAATAAAAAAAAAACATACTGTAAAAAAAAGAAAATAGTCAAGTAAATTCGAAGTGGAAAATATTTAAACCTGTAAATCAACATCTATGGCAGAATCACGAGAATGGTTATGAGTGATGCCAGAATGGTGTACCCTGCAATTGTTATCTTTTTCAAGTTCAGTTTCCAGTTTTTCTTTCAGCTCTTTCAGTTCTTTGGATGCTTCATTGCGCTGCTTTTTTATGTCGTCTGAATCGCGAAGTGCTTCTGCTAAATCACTCACGGCTCGATCTCTTTCCTGAAAAAAATTATAAGTTTTGAAAAAGATAAATATATTGAAATTATGGATCAATCAGAATCACATACTTTTCGTAATTTATCACATAGGGTGCGTATACTTTCTCTTTCAGAAACAATTTTATCTCTTTCCGAAAAAGCCCAATCTCGTCTTCTCTTAGAAACCTTATTTGAGAAAGAAAAATTTTATTTTAAGATATTCAATAAGCTGAAAAAAATTTACATAAAATAAAATTGACGATTATCAACCTCAGCCTCTTGATGTGCTTCGTTAAGTTCACCTTGAAGTTTATCAAGACTTTTTCGCAATCTATCAATCTCTTGATTGGCTGTTTCCAAATTATCTACTCGTTCTTTGTGTCTGGGATTCAGAACCATACCTACTAGACCTAAAGAAAATAATAATCATCACCAAACATTATACAAAATACAAATAAGAAAAACAATCATTAATACCTTGAAGTTTATCGATATTAGTATCAGTTTCTAGTGAGCTTCCGTTTGGAGCTTCTTTATTTGCATTTGTATTGCCCTGGTGATAATAAGCAGAATTGTCGAGCCTGAAACAAACATAAATGTTATATGGAAAATACATTAAAAAAATCTACATGATGAACCTTTGAAGATTGTATTTCTCCCAAATGTCTCTACTTCTCATTTTTGAACTCAAATATTTACAAAGAGAGAAGAAAATGAAACATGTAGCAAACTGCTTCTTAATAAGATGTCAGAGTAAATGTTATATTTATCAGATTAATTAGCATTGACTCACAGATAAGGTTATCAGATAGATGTGAGGAAAGATAAGAGACTGAATAAAAAATAAAGTTGCAGAAAATGAATTGTGATAACAGTGATATTATTTCAAAATATTAATTGGTGAATTATTTTATTCTAGATGAAATTTCCTAAACTAATCAATTCAAGTATAATATAAAATGCAAAAAAATATCAAACACGAATTTGATCATATTCTGTAAGATTGAAAAGTTATCATTATGACTTTTTTATCTTAAAAATTCAACATTATGTAAGATCACTGTTACATAAACAAATATGATTATACAAATGTAGGAAGGAAAAAAATAAATGCATGGATGAAATGGTAAAAAAAATTGAAACTTGCCTAGTTTTAGAAGTATTTGGTTGATTTTGAGCACCATTTCTGCTCAAATCTGAGCATTCTCTCAAGGCTCTGTCTCGATCAAGCAATGCAGATGTGATCTCTCGACGTAGAGATTCAGCCTGTAAAGCTAATGCATGCCTTTCTCTCTGAGCACTCGCAAGTTCTGTTTCAGCTCCTTGAGCACGTTTCAGTGCACGTTGAAGATCCTCAGATAACTTTTCCATCTCCTTATGAACAGTATCTCTATAAAACAATATGATTTGATAAATCACATGTAATCGTGTGAATATAATTCATTATAATGATACTAGTATTATACCTTTCGCTCATGATGAGTGTGTATTCTTGCATTGCCGCATTCCTCTCTTCGGTAAGTCTTTTAATATCTTTGGTAGCTTTGACTCGCACTCCCATCGCCTGGTTCATCTCTCTGACGGCTTCTTCATGTTGGGAACTCACTTTTCCTAGAGCGTCTCGATAGTCGTTTCGCTCCCTTAGTGCTAAATCCCACTGCCTTATTGCCGCCGTGCATTGTTGTTTCAAGCCATTTCTCTCGCGTATCTTAAATATAAAACAATTAACTTTTAACATCATTGATAATCAATTAATTTATCATAAAATAAAAACATACAGCTGAATTTCTTTCTTGTGTCAGTTCATGATTCTGAGATTTAAATCTTGCATTTTCTTCTTGACATATTTGCAGCTGATTTGCAGTTGTGTTATGAGTTGATATGATTTCATCATATCTTCAAATAATAAATAAGGTAAGATTGAAATTTTACAATTTGATATATAAGAAGAAACGTGACTGTTTCAAAACATAAAAACAAACCGTTTTCTGAGACATTCGTACTCTTCTTTGAGTCCATCATATTTTCTTAAAGTGTGCATAAGAGCAGTATCGCCTGACTCCGAATTATTACTACCTCCAACACTCGAACCATCCTGCTGAAGTCGTTGAACTTCGCGTTCCAGCCTGCAGATGAATTTTAGAATGTGCATTTCAAAATTTCTCAACAAAATCAATATTTTATGATATTTACCTTTGCTTATCATTCAATAATTCTCCATATTTTCCACGAAGATTATTTGCATCTTGAGTTGATACTTCTAACTGACTCATAGCTACTCTGTGCTGATTTCTGAAGTAATCAAGCTCCTGAAAACACATATAAGAATACAATTGACTACCATATCTCCCATATATGTATCTTATGATATAAAGAATTATAAAAATCTACTCATGAAAGAAAACTAAATAGCAAAACGGCAAACAAAAAATACTCAATACTCAACCGAAATACGAACCTTCATAGCATGCTCACATCGTCGAGTCGTTTCGGAGTGCTGACGTAGAACAGTGTTAAGTTCATGAATCGCTTTATCATATTGCTGCTTAAAGCTGTCACTGCTTTGCTTATTTTTGCCTTCATACTGAGATTGCGATAGAACATCGTACGAAGGATTCATACCTTCGTATGTCGGTTTGACGACCTGATAACCGGACTGCTTGTCATATCCTGAATTTGGTGAAAGACTTTCGAAATCAATCGAAATTGGTATAGACTGTAAGGTAACTGGCACTCGTTCTGATGTAGGAATAAAACTGTGCGATATATTTCCTAAAAAATAATTTCCGATTATTCTAACTTTTTTAATACCCATGGAATGATTTATTGTTTTTTGTGGAATTACCAAAAATACTTTGGTCTGATATATTGGATTTCTAAATACCATATTATTTCTTAATTTGGATGTTAAGTTCTCCACTTGAATTTAAAAGATTTAGATACATTTTATGTTAAACCTTTTTCATTTCAAGTATTATATAACTTTTCAAAACCAATTATAGAGTAATTCAAATCTTGGCGTAATAATAATGATTTAATTGAATATTTAACTTGAACTGAAAAACCTTTAATTCATAATAGAAGATATTTAACTCAAAATGGAAAACCTATACGTATATAAAATTGATCAATTATTCAAATAAATGAATTGGTAATTCAACAAAAACTAATAAATCGGATCATGTGTATTTAAAGTTAGGCATCGAAAAGAGGTTAAATTTCACACATTATGCAAAAGGTAAAAAATTTTATAATCACCATTAAAATAACAATTTTATATCATTTACAACTTTACCAAAGATAAAGCTGCTCTGAGAAGTGGCGTATTTGAGAATCAAATATGAATTGTTAATTGGATGAACAACTGAGTATTGCGGCGCAACCGTGCTACACTGCACAATAAAGTATTACACAAACGGATACGAAATTACAGAACCGTGAAAAACGTCTGAAACTCATCAGATAAGCAGCGAGCAAGTGTTTACTTTCTCTCACAATCACCTTGATTTGAAGCGCACAAGTAGAGCATGTTCGGTTGGAATATAATTGCAAAAAAAAAAATGATGAAACTAAATTCAAACATGAATATACATTTGACTTTGTTTTCAAAATAAATTTCCTATATAATATAAGGTTTTGGTTGGTAAAAATTTGAGTTTTTAATTCTTTTAATACTCATGTGCTGAAATATTTGATTTTGTAAATTCACCAAAACATATTAGCAATTTTTTTTTTTTTGGAATATTGAAATCGAATATATGGTTTCAAAAAACTGGTATTTCATAAATGACAATGACATAAATGACTGCTAATATACAGGCTCGTGGGCACCAAATGGGTTAAATACATTTTTAGCTCATTTCATTGAGTCAATGCAGAATCAAATGTATAATCGAGTTCATTGCAACGGCAAACTAGTCGACAATATCATGCAACATTTGTCTTTTTTTGCAGCTGACAACCGACACATAAACATGCAAAAAAAAGACTATATTCGAAATCATGTCTATGCCCGACGTCAAGACTGTTTGAGCAGGTGTGAATTTTGCTGGGTGTCCGGCAAACATAAACCGTTTCAAACAAAATGGACACTGAATCGAAGGTTAATACTAGTTAGGAGATAGCACATGCTCAAACAGCCTGACAAAAGTTATGAAACAATGGTTAAAATTCAAGCGAACACACTGAAAGATGATTTTTATGAACTCACCGCCGCTCTCATTACTGTCCAAAGAAGATGCACCAGAAGCCATCGCCGATCACCTGAAAACAAAGGGATTGTGAAGGGCCGATATTTCAAAACAAATTTAGCATCGAAATTTGAAACGGTTACAAATTATAAATTACACAATTGCGATCTCATGAAAAACCACAACTGAAATTTATACCTACATGAAATAATTATATTGAAATGAAAGATTAAAAGATAAGAACAAAATTTCAACTCTCATATTTACACAGCGATAATGATCTTGAAAATGCAATTCTAAGTATGTTAATCATAGAATTATCAAGCTTTTTTGACTATTTTATGACATAAATTGAATATTTAAATTTTTTACACATTACAACATTCAATTTTGCCATAAAATTATATATTTGATCGATTACATATCCAAATAAATTGATTTGAGGGAATTTTAAGAACAATTCAGTTTACAATTGAGAGTGTTTGTTTCAAGTCTTATTCTAAAATTCACTCATTTCAAATGTGAAATTGAAACACGGCTAACGTAAGACAGAGCGTATAATAAGATTATAGATTTTAGAATATAAAAAATTGTACGTGCAAACTTGAAACTCAATATGAATCGCAAAATGGGGTGTGAAAGTAAAGAGAGTTAACTTTCGAATGTGACAATTGTGGATTCGGGACTATGTTATTGCTAATCGTATGGACTTTTGATCAAGATAAGAGTGTGGAGCGGTACCGTAGCGAAGAGACTCGAAAAAGCGATCGGTCTAAAAATTCAGAGTCCGACTGACGAGGATGAGAAAGTTCAATACGAATCTGAAACCTAGAGTTGTGAAACAAATCCAGAAATTCTAAGCCGAACGTTCGAGGAGGATCTGACCGTTTGCGAATGTTCAAAATGGATGTGAAACGTTCAAGATAGATCGAACGAATAAGTATTCGAAGATACAAAATGTCTAAAACGAACGAAGCGATCGGATTTCAATGAAAATGTTTTCACGACTCCCGAAGTGCAGAACGAAACGGATTCGACAAAAATATTTCCTAATATAGGTAGGTATAAAAAGTGCGAAGGGGAATCGGAAAGTGCAAAAATGAATCCGAAAGTGCGAAAGAGTAGGTGACGTCCGAAAAGTGACATGTGTCAAACGGACGAATTCCTCGAAACGGAAAGGAACGGAACGGAAGGGAAAGGGAAAAGTGGCAAACTCACTTCCTCACTTCTTTTTTGCGAGGATACGAACGAGATCGGAAGTGGACGTCGCCGTCGGCCCGATCTACGTCCGCGCCCCTTCGCGACCCATGGACCCGCGATGTGGATCTATACGTAGACGATGTCGATTTGTACGTTGATGCAGATGTAGACGCAGACGAGACGAGGGCGTAGACGAGGGAGACATTCGTTCACCGCCCGCTAAACGAACGAACAGCGGACAGCGGACAGCGGACAGCGGATACTGCTCCCGACACACGTTCGCTATTCGCACCGGGTTACGAGGCGAGGGGCAACTCCGCCAGATTCTTATGCCGCTCTACACTAATCGACACCGCGCAATTCGTTCGTTCAATATCTAGGAGAATATGAGGAGATTTGATCCTTTTTTTTGCATATAATCTCCCTTTTGGAAAATCGTGTTTTCAAAAAAAATACTGTCAAAGTAAACTCTACTTAATTTCAAGTCTACATAGACACTATTACTCCAAAAACATGATTTTACAAATAGTAGTTAGAGGCAAATAACAAAATAGAGGATTTCATCTTTTAGACAAATCAAATCTCTCCACATTCCACTAATATACTTTCATTTATTATGGGTGTGTAAATAAATTTGTTGTTTTAGTTCCAAAAAGGCAACCCAATAATTAGTTTTTACTACATTTTGTCATCAATATTCTCGTGACGGAATTGTGCACGAGAATTAGGATTGTTTTTTCGGAAAATTGATTCAGTTTTGCATCGTTTCTTCATTTCACAAAAAATATCTATAAATTATAATAATGGAATGGTCAATTCAATGTATGGATTTGGTAATAAGACTCAAAAGCTTTTCTCTCAAGTCAAAGTTTTCATTTTACATTGGAGCAACTTGTAACTATTTTTTAAATTTTAGGTAATATTTTACATAGGCCATATTTTATACAATCATTTAATTCTAAAATTATCGTCATATACCTGAAATCAATAAATAAACATACAAAAGTATTATGTAATCATTTTTTATTTTTACAAATTAACATACATACATTCATCTTATTTGCTCAATCATTGAATTTAACACACATCCGACTTAAGTTTTACATAAAAAATGCACATTGTTCGAATTCTTAACTTTTACATTCCAGGTTCGATTTCACCTAAATAAATTTGTTTGTCACTAGAAGCAGACATAATAATAGGTTCACTGGGATGAAAATCGACATCGTTTACGCTTCCCTTGTGACCTGGTAATTTGTACAAAATTCTTCTAGAAGTCGTATCCCATATATAAACGTAACGATCTGAAGATCCGGCGGACACCTGAAAATAAAATACACGTTTGAAAATATTGATTACATTTAACAAACCACACTTTAAATATAAAACTCACTTTGGAACCGTCGGATGCCCACGCACATCTCAACAAATTCTTTTCAAAATTATGTTGATGACCGCTAAATATTTTGACGCATCGCTCGACTGGAGCAAACGGACGGATATCCCATATTCTTAATGTGTTATCCATTGAATTTGATAGAACATATGAACCATCGGGTGAGAGTGATAATCCTGAAATGACAAAAATACTCAAAATCATGCTAATAACAAAAATAATGAATAATTCGTTTGAAGAAATTAACCTGTTACAGTATCGGTATGACCTCTCAATTTGTATACGACTTCATTTTTTCTCAAATCCCACACTTTGACGTCGTTATCTATTCCTCCACTTATTACCTGCTCTGATGTATCATTAAACGTAACTGCAGTGACTTGATAATTATTATTCATAGAAGATACGACATTTCGTTTGCGAGTATCCCAAATTTTGATCGTAGAATCGTCCGAGCCGGAGACGAGCATTTGAGGACCGCGTCTATTGCCTAAAATGACGAAATGAAAAGTTATTTTGAATTTCAAGTGAATAAATTGAAATATATATGGTAAATATAACAAACCGTGGATGGAATTGACGAAAGCCGAATGGCCTCTCAATTTTTTAATTCTTTGACTCGTGGGTACGTCCCACATCGCGAGAGTCATATCAGTAGAGCAGGTGAAAATGTTGGATCCGTCTCGTGAGAAGTGCAATTCCATTATCGCTCCAGTATGGCCGCTCATGACGCTGACATTTTCACATTCACCATGAACATTCCAAATGACTACAATTATGAGAGAGTAAAGTAATAAATCATGTAAGGACATAGTTTTAGTTTCAAACATAGAGCGTTTGGTTTCACACACTTCAAATTGAATTAACGCTGACTTATGACACCGTGTCAAGGAGAGAAGAGTTCCGCAAATCTTAGATTAAATTAAGAAGAATATTTAAATGCTACGATTAGTAAACACTTCAGCAATAGTAGGAGAAAACGAAAATTGGAATAAAAAAAAATATTTAACAATGATTTCGTGTCAGACGGTATCCTACTTCTCCCTTTACTGTGAATCTAGTTATCTCAAATCTGATTTTAGGTAAAAATTTGCAACCAAACATCCTACATAAGAACATGTATGTATGTACATATTATAAAAGAGAAATATGAATGTCGAGTTACAGATTTGTCTGTCGAATCCGGTAGTAGCGAGATGTTGTCCTTCGGGATGAAACTCGCAAGAGAACACTTCTCCCTGGTGACCCTCGAGCAGCATGATCGGAGCGAACAAAGAGGAAGTGCGAGGAACCTACAAACGAATACCGATATGAAAGTTTATTCGAAATTATTAATCTTAAACAGAAGTTTAGCTCTGAATTCGACTGACAGAAGCGGAGAGCAAGGCTTTGTCCTTGTTGTTTACGGCGACCAGGTCGGTTCGCGCTCTCTTGGCGCCCGAAGCCACCAGAGCCATCTCATACTCGTCAGCTCTTCGCTTGTCTATCGCAGGCATCTCGCTTCACTGTCACTCTTTGCTGCTTCGATAGATTTTGTGCTTGTTTTCTCGTTTGTTCGATATTCGAACGCGCGTCGCTGTTTTGACGTTTGACACTTCCGACTGTTCACGCTTTCGGAAATATTTTGGTCTAAGCATCGCGTCTTTGAACCTTTTTTAAATGCTTTTTATTTTAGGCCAGATTCACATTTCGATAAAAAAAACTTTCAAACTCTCTAGTCAACTAATTAAAGTGATGAAAAGACTGGGCCCTCAATATTTTAATGAAATTTTAAACCATTTATATCTAGCTAAAATCATTACAACGATGGCCAAATCTGTCAAAAACTCTCCTGTCACACAAAACGACCTGTATGAGGTTGTAGGTTATGTATGCGAATTTCGAAGGAAAAGTCGAGAGAATGTGAATCGAACGATGAAAAAGGAAGCTGAAAAAGTGATGAGATCTTTGACTCTGTGTCTGCTGAAGCCTCAGCTGGTCGCCAACCCTTGGGCCACGAAGAACGTCAACAAGATCATCAGGCAGCAAGGCTTTCGCATAGAGCAGAGCGTGACGACGAGGTTGAATCTGGAGCGAGCCGAACGTCTCTATCGTTCTCATTGCGATAAATTCTTCTATGGACGATTACTCGCCTCCATTTCTAGGTGTTACGCTGTCTAACGAGCCTTAGCAACCTTTTCCGGGTGTTATGAGCTGTCTACATCTCCTCTATTATTAACATTTATGCATTCAAGTCGAAAATACATTTTTTGGTTTCAGCGGACCTTTGATTGCATACATATTATCCAGGGAAAACGCTATAAAGAGGTGGAGAGATATAATGGGGCCAACCAAAGTTTGTAAGACTGTGTTTTCAAATCCATATTCAATAAGAGGCAGATTCGGTTTGACGGATACAAGAAACGCTACTCATGGATCAGGTTTGTTCTGTGTTGTGTTTATTTTTTATTATATTTACTTTTTTTCATATTCTAAATATATTTTTAGATTCGCCTGAATCGGTCATAGACGAAATTGCTATATTTTTTCCAAAATTTTCAGTCGAAGATTGGTACATCAAACAAAATAGTTATAATATTAAGACAAAACCAACACTAGTCAATGAGAAGAGTTGATTTTTCAAAGTTAGTAAACAATTTTATTTTAGTTATAAAGGTTATATTTTTAACAAATATTATAGTATACATATACCTATGTATTTTAAATCAACTAAAGTAGTGATTAATTATTGAGTTATTTCTTTTGTCAAGTGTTAAATATAAAATAAAATATTATGAAAACAACTTTTTTTAGTTTCACTGAATTTTAAAATCTATTTTGCTCGTTTTGGTCCGATGAGTACAAAATTACGTCTTCGAAAGTAAAACATATATCTCACTTATGCATGAACACAATAAATCTGTGGATCTTCAATGGAGGTTTGTATTGATTTTTATATACTACATACATATATTATTTTGTAAAATACATAACAGTGATGTAAAGATACTATACTTCTCTGATGATGAGTAGAGTCAATATCTACTCTCAATGAAGGCATTCACAAAATCTCATTAGTTTAAGTCTGAGTTTGTGTTAGATAATTAAGGGAATCAATGAAATGTTTACGATTAACTTATAACTTTTTTTTTCTTTTTCAGTATATATGTACATTATTCAAATTATTTGAAAGTTTATTGGAGAAGCTTAAGCATGAGATACACTAAATATGCAATGTTAATAGTAGACTGAAGATAGAAAATTGAATGCAATGAAATAAAGCACGCAAACATAGACATTTGTGATTAAGTCTAAAAGTTGTCCTACTGTTGTGAAATTAGGGAATTAAAGAAAAATTGTTAGTATGCACATATGCAATAATTTATTTTGTCTTCTTTTTAGATGTGTATGCAAATTAGTACGCAAATTGATTTAAATACATATGCATTGAAAGTATTATAATTGTTTTATTCATCTAATAAAATATTTTGGAAAACTCCATGTTGTAGCATTTGCCAAATCATTTTACATCCATAAAATGTAAATAAATGTAATCTATGATGTTTTCTTTATTATTTTAATGAATTTATTTTTATCTTTTTAGAACATCAATTCATCATATATATGTTTCATTTTATGTTTTTTAAATCCGTTTAAAATAATTTGAGTGAGTTTACCTCGGTACTTATTGTTAGGTAGCATGTGATTTTGTCAAACGATGCTATTTAACATTATTGCTCTCTGCAAAATGCCAATTTTAATCAATATGACTCCTGTAAGGTTGGATGTCATAAGCAATTCTTTTCAATATCGAATATTAAATCTGTCGTTTGATTATTTTTCAAAGCTGAAAAATAACACATCTGTAAAACGTCATAGACTATTAGTGTTTCCAATCGAAGTAACGCTTTCAATATTTCTGAATTTCCCACGAATAAAATTAACTTACTATAGGGACCAAAAGCATCCCCAGTCTCCCCCACGATAAGTTAAGGTCGAAATACAGCGGTCTAGTTAAAGTTGAACCGAGATTGTTCAGATTTCGACGGACCCTTTATTGGACTATTCGCTGAATGCTTTTGTGCCTTTGTCGTCAAATTTTCCGAAGTATTTGTTGTTGTATTGTCAACTTAATTTATTGCCTTCTATTAGAATTGTTTGCAAATTCGACAAATGCATGTTGGTGATTTTCGAAACAATTATTTTTATTAATGTTTCTATGTTAATTACATTTATTTAAGGACCGATATTTTCTTAATCATTAGCGAAGCCAAGAGTTCAACTCGATTTGTCGTAAGCCAGCCATAGCTTTCGAATCCGAACGTTCGATTATGTTTGTGAAAATTTTCTTCTAATTGTTAGTGTATATTTTCAGCTTTAATATCAATCGAATGGTTGTAATAATTTATTACCGGAATGCGCTCATTCTCAATTTGAGTAATTTCTTTAAATGATTTGTGAAGTTTTCATATTTATCACTTGGGACGTCACCTGGTCTTCGAGCCAAGAGTTGCCAAGAATACTACAGATTGGATGATTCCATCTAATCTCAGAAGTGAATTCACTTTCGTAGATTTGGAATCATCTATTCTCAAATACACCTTCTAACGATTTAGATATAGATCAAGAAAACGATGTTTTATCCATGAATGTTGGTTCGATTAGAGTTTTAATCTTTTCAATGAAAATTTGTAAGAACGTCCGAAAATCTGTAAGAAAACAAATGTTTATGTAAGCTCTTTATTTTTGTACGTGCAACGACAAGATTTATTTAATCAAAACAGATTTTCGAATGAATTCGCCAGAGAAAGAATTAATGTTTATTATACTTCAAATGTTTATAAATAAACGATTTGCCAAACAATTTCATTGACGTCATTGAATATTATTACTATTAAATATATTAATGTAAACACGATGTAACACCAATTAGATAGCTATATGAATATATGTATAGGGACAGTGGGGGAGAATGGGTACGATCATTGTACGTAGATACCACGAGAAACTCTGTAAATATAGGTAGGTTTAGACTGAATATGGTATTTGATCAGATTTTTTTCTTATTTGAATATTTTTTGCCATCAGATTAGGATTCGTGTCGAGTCGAAACATAAGAATAGATTTAAGTGCTATCGAGATACATTTACTGAAAATTTTCACTTGAAGCTATTTTTTTGGATAAAGCTTTGCAATAAAATCTATAGATGTAGCTTTATAATATCACATGATTAATGCATGTAAGTGCATACATATTTGTGTGAATATAAAAAATAAAAAATAATTAATTGTAAATTTAAAGGTACCTGCATATAATATGAACTAAATAAACGTCTTTTCTATGCACTAATTTAAAATTTCAGACAGAAACATAATATAAATAAACTTGTTAATTTGAAAGATGTAAAATTTTGTGAAATAAGTGTGAAAAGCAAAAAATACCAAAAGTAAACGTTTTTTTTTGACAATTTCAAAAAAATGAATATTGATCGAAAGCAAAACGCTCAATTACACATATAATATTATACAAGATTTCATTAATTATTTACAAGAACACGTTTGACCCGGTGAGTGCATATAAATCAGTATTGCTATAGATAAGCGTGTTATCGTCGGAATGAAAAGCGGGGCAAAAAGATCACATCTATTTCTATTTTTCGCTTTTCAGAACCGCTTCGAACCGGTTTCGAGATTCGGTTTTTTTTCCATCTCTCTCTATATACGAGAACACATACCGGTTGCTAAGTATAGTATTGTAGAAGATTAGTATGTTGGGAGTAAAGTGTTTTGCATAAGTTGCGATAACGCAAGCGCGTTTGTTAAGTACGTAAGATTTCAAAATTTATTATAGCATATTATAAATATGGTTTTGTAATTAGATTTATTAACTATTTAAAGTCTGATCGGTTCTCAGTGAATCTTGCCAGAATTTTTGTGTGCACTTATGGGAAGATTTTTGCATAAAAAGGGAATGAGAAATGCTATACAGTAGTTCGTAATCGGCTTTAAGTCCAAATAGTCTCAAAGAGAGCTTGTAATAATTAAAAATTAATGTACATATGTGTTTGTTTATAATGCATATATCAGATATATACCAATATATAAAACCTCATCTCTGATTCTTCATATAGAAAAATGAGGAAGATGAAAAAATCTGAAGTTAAATAAAGCCACACCACCTTGACCCGACATATGAAAATATTTTTTATTGACGAACGTAAGAGCGGAATTTTGAATTTATTCACATGATTAGCTCGTCTTGGTATCGATAGATTTATATGTTTTGTCGTTTTTATCTGTTATTTGTGCTAAACGGCGATTCGCGCCGTTTCGAGATCGAAATCGAGGTCGTCGCGGCTTATTTTAGATTTTTTTCTTACGCGAAAAAAACACTTTCTCGTCTTATTTTTCTTAGAAATAGTCGGATTTTACGCTGGATTCTTATTTTTCAGCGAGAGAATCGCGTAAATATTTGAAGAAGTTCACTCGGCGCATCATATTGTGAAAAATTGTGAACGCTTTTGATAAAAATAGTTGTTGAATTGTATCGAAAAATTTTCATTAAATTGGTTTGTAGTTTCTTTTATAATTATAAAATTGATCAATTGAGGTTCTTAATATTGCATTTAACATCGACATTTGGAATTATTTACACGAAGAAATTTGATTAAACGTAAATATTACTGTGGGGGTTGGTGCCAAATGCAATATTGAAAACCGTACTTGATCACTCTTTAAATTATAAAAGAAATTATGAGAAATCTTCATAACAGTGTATAATCTGTGTAAAATATACTAACAATAACGTATGTAGATTTATTGTAGATGTTTTCACGATTTCGAAAATATCTCAGAGTTATTATAGAACGGGATGTTTGTGAACTTTCGTCGTGGAAAACACAGCTGTACATTTTCTTTCAGGTTGTATGCTGAAAACTTTTCACTGATCGTTTTATTATTTAATCATTCGAGTATTGACTGAATGTAGGTACTTATTAAGTAGTAAAATATTAAGTAATTTTTAGCAAAATATATATGTAAGTACATACGTTCGAAAATAGATGCTATGGTATCATTTAACTTCGACACTATGATAAGTAAAAGTTTATTCTTTTACACTAATCATGGATGTAATTTTATTACTGATTTTTATAATAAAATAAAACAAGTAGTAGATTGTTTAATTTATTTAATTTTAAGAAAACCTGAAGAAGTTACAAGCACTACTAGACTATAGCCACATACCAATCGAAAAGCCTTATACATTTACATAAAATCAACCAGTAATGACACTTAAATGACTAACACAACATAAATGCTTCAAATCATACCGAATAGTAAAACAAAAATTATTCAATCTCAATTATAAAATCCGTCGCGATAATTAGATTCATCATTCGACCCACATTCTAACAGTTCGAACAAACTCAACACCTACACCATAAAACAACAATCCAAAGACTATATGCATAATCGACAATAGGGCATTTCAACATTTCGAAAATTTTCAAAAAAACCATCACTTCTTCGGCATTGGCCCGAATGCGAGGCCATTTTGATTATTAGTACGATTATTTTTTCTTAGCGATTTTTTTTCATACGTCGATTTTGTAGTACTTTGTTGAATCTGTAATAGTTAGTTGTTGTTGCGTCAGCCTCAGACGCTATCTGCTAAGTTGTTGTTTCCTTGTAAAAATAGACATTCGTATTCATTTCATTTATGAATCTGTTTATAAAAAAAATGTGCTTGATTTGTGTATTTAGGATTTCACAAGAAAAGGCTTTATGAAGTTACCTACTAATTTTGACTGAATTTGGACATGAAATAGTTTTAATGACTGAAAAAGAAACTCTCCTTAATTTTTCAGCTATCGCAGATCATTTTCAGATATATACATATGACGATCGAAAAGGCCAAGGGGTACAAGTGACATTTTTGCTGCAATTGAGTTATGCACAGAAATCGCTTCTATGCACGCTCATTTATTTGGTGGCAAAAGGATGTAAACAAATTCGGAACGTGTGCCGATATTATCATCAAATCAGTCAACTTCTTCCTAATACATGATCAACTTTGAATGCGCTTTTCTTGAAATCACCGCAAAGTCGCTTATACCCCTTGGCCTTTTCAGTCATCATATGTATGTATTTTTATTTATTTGAATATGAATGATATCAATAAACAAAAATATTATTTTGTAAATTGAATATTTACAGTCGATTCTTAAAAAAATTCAATAGGAAAAGGAAATAAAAATAAATGAACAGTATCGTCGAAGAGATGAACAAACAAATGTACTTCTGTTACAATAATATTATACACTCTGTGTATACAGAGGATTTTAACCCTGTAGCGACGCTGCGTGACCAGTAACGTAAAATTCAGATAAAAAATGGAAATTATTCACATTTTTTTTTCGCCGTTGAATTTCAAATGCCCCCATTGTGCTCTTAGAGCACGGACGCGTATTTTAATACATTTTTTTCGGTATCATTTTAATGTTTGTCTTCGAAATGCTTCGGAGGCCCTTCTCCACTTTGACGTCATTCGCTGTGCGAAAAAATGTAAATCGCTTCAAATTGTATATTTTCGTTTACAATTCGAGATTTCATCGCAGAAATGAAAAATTATTCATATATATTTTTCACAAAAAAAAAATCTATACACATTTTTTATTACGTACTCATTCACAGCTCATTCGATCACGATGAAACTTTCCATATAAATTGTATACACATCTTGAAAATCTTACTTTTTTTAACTTTCAATAGATAAAATACCCATTTTGTAAATATGTGAATTTCCAATGCTTTTCTGTGATTTGATTCAGCTAGATTATAATGCATGAGAAGATGTGAAGCTAGAGATGTTCAGAGGCAACGAACCGATAGGTTGAACGCCCCTGTTAAGGCTGTATGCAGATGAGCCTTCGTAGGTATAATACATGTTCAGGGATAGTCAATCTGACTAAATAATGCATGAATGAATACCTGGATGATAGATGTTACGTTTCCTGTTGATATAGATTTCCTGTAAATGTGCGTGATGATACTGCAATCGTTATACATAAAATATTAATTAATAAAATATCTAACAAACTGTTAGGTAAAATATGTACATAAAATTGAGGTTTATTATCAAAAATGTATGTTTGATTAAATATAGTTGTTTATTTGATAATAAACGGTGAATAATAAGGTTACTATGCTGGTTGAATATTTTTGTGTGATAATAAAATGGAATGCTGTATAATCTGTCACGTTCATGCGAGATTATTTTATAATAAATTAGTAGATATTTATTAATATTGTTATTTTCATTCTTGGTACATATTGCATTGAATTTGTATAAGACAAGAGATAATAAATAAATAGAGCTAGAAACTCTTATGTATGCATTTCCTATTATGTAGGAAATCAAATTATAGGCTTATGTAGCAGATTTGCATTTGATATTTTTTATCCGATAATATTATATAAATCTACCTTACATTAGCATTTGTCGGAAGCTGAAACGACTCGGTAATTATATGAATATTTTTAAGTGTCTCAATCAGTTACTTTTTTCATATAAATACCACACATGCTGCATTATTTAAAGCTGCATCTGACACAATTTTTTAAAATACATTTTTCGACATATCATTGAAAACTAAAAAGACTATTATTTGAGAATAATATACGCTAATATGAATGAATATAAAGTTAGGTCGATTTATCGAGTTCAAATAGAAAAATTGGCGTTTTTCGCATCATTGCAAATTTGTCCGAGGAGCAATTAGTTTTATCCTTATCTAGTCCAAAACGATCCTTCTAACGTTATCTAAACCATATTTTATTTTGGAAGCATTTTTTCCACGTTTAAACTGTCCAGATTATCTTTGACCGGTTAGTTTTCGTCACGCAAACTACGAACGCTTGATTTATCGTAGCAACTTGTGCATTTTTCACAATGGTGAAAAAATAAATTCAAACAGTGATGAATGTTTCTGGATTTCTTATTTCTTTATATATCCACTTAAAAAAAAAACAAATTATGCATCAGCGAGTCACATAATTTATCGATAAAGTTGTGAAAAACGGCAACTGTTAAATGAGTTAAAAAAAACTTTTTTCTTTTTAGTTCATGCATAAAATTAGAATTCATCTTCTGTATAAATCAACATGATTTTTTTACGTAATAGTTATTGTATGCACATCTAGAAGACTTCCTGCATTATTATCTTATACAATTTAGATTTTAAATTTGACAATTGACAGAATTTCACATGACAGGTCAACAAAGTGTGTTCTTACCATAAATTCCAGCAATGATAATCCCATTTCGGGTAAGGTTCCGTATAAAAAAAGCGTCATATCACATCGTACAATTTAGAAATACATCAAATCTCCTCTAGAATGTGGTCGTTCGTCGCAAACAATAAAACGGCAACAATCGAGGGACGAGATTGCCCAAACATAAAAGCCGAGAAAATGCGAGAAAAACGCGGGAAAATGCGGAAAAACGGCGGGAAATCTTCCGGATTTTTCCCGCGCTTTATGCGCTTGTCTAATTCGCGTGTCTGCGAAATCGTAAAAATATTAATACAAGTTTTATATCGGCGATAAAACTGTTTTATGCATTCGCGTAAAAAAAGCAACAAGCTCTTATCCTGATGCGATTTTATGTAAGATTCATTTCTAGTATGAAAAAGTGACGTTATTATATTTCAAATTTATTTACTGTCTCTTATAGTTATCTTAGTACCTTATAGTTGGCAATGGAAGTGCATGTTATATTATGATAACTTTTTTTTCATAATTGTGATAAATTTCATAGCAAAATTAGCATGTTTTTCGACCTATGACGCATATCGGCATTGAGAAAAAAATTTGGTACGTTTTCAAAACAAAATTTTTTGAAAATACTCATTGAATGAAAATAAAATGTCACATCGGACATTCGCCCCAAGACATTACGTTGAATAAATAAAGCAATCAATTAGTTGGCGATAGTGGGCACAAAGTGGATTCAACTGGTTATTCGAAATTAGAAAAAACACTGCGCACTCACGTTTATTTAAAAATCGGAACGCATATATCTAACAATAAGTAGATTTAAATTTGTGTGTTAATATCTTTAAAGTGAGATCCAATTACATTATAAGAAAATGCATAATCGTATCTGTCATAATTATTGAATTTATATCATAAAATAGTGCTAATTTGTTTGTGAGTTGAATGCGACGCGTGTATCGCAATTTGCTCTACTCAGGTGTTATGAAGATTGCATAAAATAGGCGCAGATAATAATGTGTATGAATCTTATAATTTCATTCTAATTGTAAGCAGGAGTGCGTTGATATTTTCAACGGGCTGAATATACAATATTTTAGAATAATAACTGAGCTCTTATCAAGTTCTGATATGATCTTTCGTTTGTATAATGCCACTGTTGAGTATCGATACATGTGATAAGGTGGGGACACTTGATTGACCCTTTTGTTTTTTGCCTCTAACTCCTTTTTAGAAAATCGCATTTAGAAAAAAATAGAGTCAAAGTGTGCTTATTATTTAAGTCTATTTGAAACATGCATTACGTAATATGCGTTGGCATTAAACTTTTCAACGAAAATAAAAGGCCTAAGGTAAAAACAACGCGTAATAAGCTCGAACATGTTTTGAAACAACTCGGAGAAAAGTTTTAATTGGGGATATTTTGACGGAAAATTTTCTGCCTGAAATTTTTTCAGCTGGAATTTTTTTACACAGAAAAGTGCTTGCCGTATATTTTTAAATATACTCGCTTTTCGTATGTATCAGAAAACAAAGTAGACGCCGAAAAAGCAAAGTGGTTTATGAAAAACGAATATAATAGAACAACCAATTTGAAATGAAATCGTATTGATTTTTTTTTAATATTTTCCAATTAAAAACTTTCAGAACTATTCTTTAAACTCTATCATAGTGGAATATTTTTTTTTTCGATAAATATACGAAAAGCAAACATTCGAAATGAAAATCGATGCATTTCCCGAATTGAATCCATATTTCTATTTTAGTACGCACTATATTTCGAGCTTAATATCGCATCGGAAAATTCTAAACATAATATTTTCATATTTTTCTCATTCACAAAACGCGGAAGATACTACGAAATTGATATTTACGAGCACATTTCAGCATGCGTCGAAAATACTGCTGAAAAATTTATCATCATGCTGTATGCGGAAGTTTTATATAATATATAATACATATTTATAATAATACACATTCATAAATGTATAGATAAATAATGAATACAAAAAAGACCCACGGGAAATTTTTTGGAATTATGAAAGCACATTTTCATACGAAAATGCGTATACATATTTTTTGCATGACAGAACGGAATTGAATTTCGATTGAACAGCCTATGCTAAATTGAAAAAAAACCTTTCGTACTACTGAAATCGTATTACTATATATATTTTAATCAAACCTAATCTATATTAATGAAAATATATGTATGTATATTAATCATATGTAGATAATTAACAACTTGTTCAAATTATAGTGTTTCATTGAATACACATACAAGCATACTTTCAGAATTTGTTTATTATAATATTAGATATTAATTTATAGTTTTATATCAAAATTCTGTGCTTAAAAGTTGCATGATTATCATAATAATGATTTCGCCCTTTTATACCGGTGTAGCAACGGTTTCTGGTATCAACTGGTTTTCTGGTTGTTGTTGTTGATTTCGAGTTGCGTAAATCAACATCAGTTCGAAATTTTCGCCGATTGATATTCATGAGACGAAATGAATATTAACCCTTTTGATTCCGGAGAATTTCCCGAAAGTTAACTGAAACTCTACGAGTTATTAAGCGATTCATTAAATTATATTTTTTTCATTAAAAACAATATTTTATTTTTAATTGATTTAATAAATATTTAAATTAAATTAAAGTATTTAAATTTCAAAAAAAAAGTCGAATCACACTCGATACATAGTTCAATGGGTTAAATAAATTCGTAAGTTCTCCTGTTTGACAAACGATGTCGAATTCGATTGGTTGTTGCACAACTGTGATGAAACTTTGATCGACATTTCGTAATTTTAACGCATATTGGTCAAATGAGCGAATGAAAATGTATCTATTTGATGAACATGAAACAATCGAATCGTAAATTTCAATAAGAATCTAACAATCCGTACTTCTAAACAGATATATGGATGCACAGACTTACATTACATTCTTAATAAAAAGTCTCAAAAATATAATCTGTATAATTATAGTGAAAATCTGATTTTGAAATCTGAATATATTATATATGCATATATGAAAAAAAAATTCAAGTTATCAATTGTTGATCTCTCTTTATGTTTGCTTATTTTTAGCTGAAATTTAATTGTGTTGATTTTCATTCAAAATCGTTTCGTAAGAATCTAAGATAAATCTAAATCGTTAACGGATTAATAAATCCTATTAAGATTTTTTATGGCCTCTGCAATTAAACGCGTTAAGTTGTATAAATGTCTGCTATTGAATAGATTTTCGTTGAAATGAAATCAACAATAAAGTAGAGTTTTCATAAAATATGTTTTCGGATTCATAAACTATATTCGTAATGAGACGAAATTAACATTAATTAAAAATAACCATCAATCTTGCAGTGTAATAAACTTTTTCAATGAATGGAAGACATGTTATTTTATTTTTTCAGTATATTTATATCGTGCGAATCGTAAAATATCCATTAATTTTAAATATATTTTAGCATAAAAAATGTGGTGTTTCATTTCCTTGATATTTTGCATGAAAAATTTATATTCGCTATAATGTCTAGACTCGATAAAGAGTTAAGTGATGATGGATCGTAAATTTAACATTTTTTATTCGATAATACTACAAAGACCTTGCACTCATACACTATTTAATGCTTTTTCTAAAGTCAAAAGTTTATTTTCCAAGACACTATATTTACTAAAATAATGTTTTATATGAAATAACTAAAGAATCAATGGGTAATGCTGAAAATAATAGAAACAATAGGGACCCCAAGAAAAAAAATGGATTGATCCCATTGTTAACCACGCTGCGCACCGCATGCCTCTTACTGCTTGTCGCAGTAAGCAAAACTTACCTATATTAGAGATGCATTTTCCGTTTCCACAACAGTGTATTTCAAGTCTATTACATTTTTGTCAAAATCGGCGGAGACTCACACGAAGCCTCTTCTACTGAATTACGACACTCTTCGAATATCTATTAATTTTCGAGTTTAAATTGGCGCCAAAATCACGCAAGTTCAAAAATAGAGACGAGGCCGTCGGCACCGGATCGAACCGGTGTGTTCACGATTCGAACGAAACGATGTCAGGTCCAGAATTTCCAATAAATTAGCACCCACGCAACATTAACATAAGACACGACTCTAATTGACCAAGAAAACATCATCTGAAGATTCAAACATAGAACTTGTGGAGAAGACTATCGACATGACACACGAAGGGTCAAGTTAGGTCAGATTGGGTTAGGTTTGGTTGATTTTTTTTTTTCAGATAAAATCAGATTGGTTTATGTTTTAGGATAGGTTAAGTGTTATGCTATTATTCTGCTTCTTAAGTATTGTGCCATGGATTTCTTGAAATCTTATTGAGTAACGAATCTTGATAGTCAGTTCGAATCTAAGAAAGATTTTGAAGAATGTGCGATACAATGTAATAAATATAACGACTGAAAAGGCCAAAAGGTACAAGTGATTTCAAGAAAAGTTGAACATGTATTAGGATGAGGTTAGTTGATTTGATGATATATCTTGGTACACGTTACAAGTTCGTTTATGTATATCCTTTTGCCACCAAATATATGAGAGTACATAGAAGCGATTTCAATTTTGGCAAAATGTCACTTGTACCCTTTCAGTCCTCATATGACGATCGAAAAGACCAAAGAGTACAAGTGACATTTTTACCGAAATTGAGATATGCACAAGAATCGCTTCTATGCACGCTCATTTATTTGGTGGCAAAAGGATATAAACAAATTCAGAACGTGTGCCTCAATATATAATATCATCAAATCACTCGACCTCCTCCTAATACATGGTCAACTTTGAACGCACTTTTCTCGAAATCACCCCAAAGTCACTTGTATCCTTCGGCCTTTTCAGTTGACATATGTAATGACTCTTGATTCAAAAAGCCGTCGTTCAGAAAGCGTAAATTGTATGGGTGTGTGCGGCACTTTTAGCACTCTGGCTGCAAATTGCACAACGCGTTAATTGCATTCTAATGGCGTCAAGAATGGCGTTAAAAATGGCGTTAACAACGCATCGCAGCCTTTGCACACAGAAATGACATTAGTAGTTCGTTGTTATCTTGTTACCCGCATCCTACAACTCGATGTTGGGAAACAAAAGGAGGTAGAAGCATTCGGTCTGAAAATAGTATTTTTTTTAAGTCTACATGTTCATACTAGGGATTGCAATTTACTGGTAATTGGCGGTAAATAATATTGTTTACTAGGAAATCGATAGTGCAATCTGTAATCCACACCTTGGCTGGTGTATTTTAAGAACTAAACATAATAGGGGAAAGTAAACATATTATTTTAATTTATCAATAACTTTTATTTAGGTATATAAATCATTCGATGCGTTTCAGATTGTGATTAGAAATTATGATTTTATTCATACTATTATTGTTTATCAAAATATATTTTTTCACACAAGTAGGCACACGCATAGTTTTATTTTTTATATCTACATACATAGGTATTTATTACAATTCGTATGTTTTTCAAATCGTTGAATGTTGTATGACGATTGTGCTAGTAGCTAAAGATGGCGTTAAAATTCATCGCTCATTGAACATTATTTATTTATAAACAATATTACCTATAGATATTAAAATTTGAAATATTTGGTTTTTGATTTTATAAAATAAATGAAAAAATAAGATATGAAAATTTCATAAATCAATAAAATCGTTTTTTTCACAAATCAACGACTTGTTTACATCGAAACAAACGAAGCCTTACATCAAAAACAATTGAATACATCAAGCAAAGAGTCGGTTGTCAAAATCTGAATTTTCTCACCTTTTGTCTGACACTCGAAAGTGGTATTGTCTGTTTATTTGTCTGCATGTCTGTTTGAATACAAAGATTTGACGCAATAGGTTAAAACCTTCGCATTTCGATTGGAAACACTAACTAGTATATTCAATACATTTAAATTCGAATTCGTTACTATGATTGCTATGCACATTATTTGAGTTGTCTGTTTGCACTCGACAAACTCAAAATTTGAAACTTTATTTAAGGCATATTTTACAAGATTTGATTTAAGCATTTAATAGTATATTAAGTGATAAAAAGTGTCATTGAAATGAAAATAATCAGACGAAATGTAAACACTGACTAATATATTCTATTGTCCGACGTAACTTTTAGTGAACATGAGTATTATCGTGTCTCATTAAAAAATAAAACACTTCGTATACATTCTGATTTTTTTCAGTGAATCGTATAATATGATATTTATTAAGTGTTCAGTTCAAGGTTGGTTTTGTGAATTTCCGGGAATTTTCGTTCCTATTGGACGAAATCCAAAATGCATTACGAAAAAAAATCATATTTATTGTTATAGCGATGAGAAGAGTGCGAAAATCGTTATGACATATTTTATTTCAACATTGAAAAATAAATATGCATGGATTATGATGTTCCAAAGGACAAAGGAGCATCGTTAAAAACCGCAAATTATTGTTGTTCAAAAATGAGCACATGCATACAAAGAATATGCTCGTTAAATACGTAATGTCTCATTGTTTCCATTTACACCTTTTTTGTTTGAAAACACATCATAAATTGAGTAATTGCCTTAATATAGAGATCGTATTATTATTTTAAGGTAGAGAGTTTAAATAAGTTCATCTGATTAAACAGACAGTAAGTCATGTCGTTGTTTTCAGAGGTTTCTTTCAACGCAAGAAAATTAATATGTCGTAAATTTATATCGAAGCGACGTTAATGTTTGTTTACGACGAGATTTTCTTATGTGAAAATTTTAATTTTCAAAATAACAAGATGTGAAACATAAATTAAATGCGAAATTTGATATTCGCTGAAACATGTCAAGTACTAAAGAACCAATTTCTCAGATACGAAAATAAGTACGTATAAATTTTTGAATATGATGAAAATTGGAAATATGTCTAGAATCGAGTGATTTTTGATACACTACATACGAGAATCGTTTTTTTATCAAGTTCCATTAAAAAAAAAGCATCTGATTGTGAGCGTTTTTCAATAAATAGATAGATATAAGCGACAACTATCTATGAAGAGGTATAGGGAAATTAATTTCCCATTGCGACTTTGAGGATTGATCTTTCATATAAAAATAAAATTTGATACAAAAAGTATATTTTTATATATCTACTTTCCTGATTGACATTTAATGAAAAAAATGACTCACACATAACTCTTGAACGATCGAATAGCATTGGAATAAATATGATGACTGATAAGTCCAAAGGGTACAAGTGACATTTTTGCAATAATTGAGTTATGTACAAGAATCGCTTCATATATTTGGTGTCAAAAGGATATAAACAAACTTGAAACGTGTATCTTAATATATCATCAAATCACTCGACCTCTTCCTAATAGATGTAGGCACATGCTAAACTTTCAACGCCCTTTTCTCGAAGTCACTTGTACCCCTTGGCCTTCTCAGTCGTCATACATATAACGTTCAAAAGAAACTATTCACCGATTTTTTTTTCAGTTCCATTGCATAATGTGCATTACACACGAAGTAAATTTACTATTTACCAGAGCATAAGTAAACAGTGCGTTACTCAACGTTTTCAGCACGCTGTTTGTTCAGCTGCTGAAACAATAGACCGCTCTTATCGGTTAAGTCGATACGAATGCTGAAACGTTTAAGCAAACACTATATAAAATCGTATTGTTACGCGATGTGCATCGACCAGAAGAGTGAAGTTTTTTTCAGATATGCTGAAAAAAATTTTTTTTTCAGCACAATTTCGTTTCGCTTCGCAGAAAAATATGATATTCGCGAAATGAATCATCGTCCTTGATGAGCGAAAAACACGTTGTGTCGGACATGAATAATTCATAGGCGTTTTATTTTGTTTACATCGTTCGGTGCAAAACGGGTTGAAAAAAAATCGGACGTGTTAATAAACGACGTTATAATCTATGCGATTAACGACGTATTTTTTGCTTTCTATAAAAAAATTATGAATAATAGACTGTTATGGTGAATTTATCCTCTTTGTTCCTGAATCTTTTCCTTTTGATTATGAGCAAAAAATCAATTATTTGTGAAAATCAAATAATGAATGTAATACATATCTATATTTTTTCTTAAATCGATGCAGTAAAATTTGCTGAATAGTCTTTATGTGTAAAAATAATGATGAAATTACCATAAAATTCTATGTATTTACATAGATAGTGACACACTAGAGCGATTTAGATAAGTTTTTTTAAGTATGTAAATAGTTTGAATATTATTTACTAATAATCTAAAAGCGATAAGGGTCTTTAGAAATGAAATAAAATTGATCGAATTGAAAAAAATAAACATATTATACACTAAAATCAAACTAATGAATATTTCAAAGGGCACAAAGGTCGTTTTTTATCGATATTGAGTAAGGTACAGAAAATGGTTCTATTTATGATACAGAATCAATATCTGTACTTACCTAATTTCGATAAAAATGGTCACTTGTGCTCTTTGTGAAATTCAGTCATCATATGTGACGATTGAATAGCACAAAGAGTACAAGTGACCTTTTTAATCGAAAATGGTTTTGTATGGTATAAAATAAGGAAATATTGTATTTAACTCAATTTCGGAAAAAAGTCACTTGTACCCTTTATGCTATTCAGTCATCGTGTCTCTTGCACAATTTTATCGGATCGTTTATACGAAATGTCCAAAAAAAAAAAATACATTTATGCCAGTTTTATCGCAAACACATAAAAAGAGTCAGAACCGAAAATATCCCGCTGCCTTTGTCACAACAAACGTATACACATTTTCCGAATAGAAAACGAAAATTATTCTAGCCTTATCAGCATGTGGGTCTTTTGTTCTAGGGCTTATACTGCGAATAGGAAGTCTGACTCCTATTTCGTTTTTAATCTTAAACAGGCGATTTGTAAACGCAATTTTTCACGAACCGAAATATTTTAGCCGAACGCTTCTCGAGAAAAACAAGACGCAAAAAATAGCACTCTTACACAAATAATGCTGTTTGAAGAGTGCGTGGGATATCATATGAAAAAATGTGTATTTTCTATTATAAATTCGTGTATTTCATCTCTGCAAATATTATGTACGTATGCAGGATCAATATTTTCTATTAGTACATCGATTTTTTTTTAGTAAAATGCAGAAAAATATTGGTTTTTATTATTCGAGTCGATGATACAGCTTTGAATTTTCGATCGATGATTTTGTTTTCACAATAATATAATCGAAAAGGTCATAAAATTTTTCGAAATGTATACAAATGTGATTGTTTATACGCACCAAAGTCGTACAATCGCAATAATTTTCACACTTATTATTTTATTTTCACCTTACTCGTGTATCTGACGGTCGTAAAAAGGAGAAAAGTTGTAAAAGCGACGACCACAAGTAAACGGAATACTTTCTTTTTATGCGTCAGTCGTTTTGATGAACGCAAAAAAAAAATAAAACACAAAATAAGGAAACGTTCACGAAATTTTCGATGTAAAATCGAAAAAGATAACCTATAAAAACAATACGATTTTCGATTCAAGTGCAAATAACTCAATACTTGCAGTCAAATCGACTGAATTTATCCACATTCGATTATCACGTAAATAAATTCAAGTATGTACCTGTAAATTTTCAACACCGTATATTTCATCAATTCTGAAGTGAAATCATATGACGCATATAAATAATGCATATGTCGAACCACTCGAGATATTCAAGAGGAGTCATATAGCATTTTATATACATCGTGATTTATACGAGTGATCTCCATAAAAATTGAATTAATCGAATGAGATACGCGTAATAAATTACACTCGAATTTTCATTTGAATGAACGAAAAAAATACATATCATAACAAAACCGGTCTAACGTAAGTTGGAAGAATAATTCACTGAGAGAAATCAATTTGTTTCTTCGTTCGCTTCCTTGTGTTAAAATCGAAAAAATAAACTAAAATCCATTCAGAAATTAAATTGAAGTTTAAAAGATAAGAAACTGTTCTGAATAGAAGCATCGTTGCTTAAGTTAATGTATGTAAAATGTGTTTAAAATTAAATAAATGTGTTTTGAACGAATATTTTAAATGTCACTGGTTAATGAATGGCATACATCGAGTGCACGTGTAAGAAAATCACGAACTGAATTTTTATTAGGACTCGAAAATTGAACATTTTGTATGCGAATCTAATGCGTTTTTCGTGCTCAGAATTTGAAAAAAATATATGGAACATATGAAGTACCTGCACATTTTCTTATATGGCATTTGGTAATTGTGAAAATTTGAAAAATCGAGTGATTTCGTTCGTTTCGTTTTCCAAGCAAGTTGTCCCCGTTACACTGTTTCAAGTACATGTACTAAAAATGTGCTCGTAATGTACATATATTTAAATGTTCAAGTTAAGATTTTACTGTAATGAAAATTTGCATAGAATAATTAGTGATTTCTTACGAATTTTTCAAAGCACTATTGATTTTAACTATGGACACATTTTAAACATTTCATTAACATCAAACGCAATTAACTATAACGAGATACTGTTGAATTCGATACTTTGACATATTCGAAATTGGGTCGATTTCTCGTGCACTGCGATTCCGAAACAAGATTACACCGATCGAACATAAACAAAATTAAAGAGATCCATTCACACATAACCATTTTCGATAAATAAAAACACCCATCCATACATCCTTTCGCTCGATTCAATAATAAGCAACCATCCCATACTACACAGGTTCAAATGAAGCCAAATCTTATTCGCAAATCGAATAACGACCTTTAATATTCCTCACGCACAGTCAGTGGTTGCCAATCGATTGTATTTTGTTTCAGCTGAAAATGGCCCGAAGTTTCAAAGTGCATTGTGGCCGTATTCGTTCGGTCGTGCGATTCGTTTCTTGGGACGTTTTGCTTCTAAAGTAAGGCGGGACAAATTTATAGTTTTGTTTTTCCAATAAACTTGAAGTGGATTTTCGCTCCCTGCATCGAACGAGTACACACAATTATGGATATAAGCGATTCGAACATATCTTGATTTGCTGTTTCGATTGATTGTATTGATGGTTTCTAATTAGAATAATTTTTATATCGTTATTACTAATCAAGTTTGTGTGAATCCTAATCTTAAGAAGTATGATATAAAGATCGAAATTCGCTATCGTTGTATTCGAATCTAAAATGGCTGAAATCGAATTAATTTCAAAAATTAATTATTTAATTCGAAATTTTTGATTGTTAACAAATTATACGTCATCGCGTTTGATTTTAACTGAAGTTGAATTAATTAAAAAAAATAATTATTTAATTTAAATTTTATATAATAAACAAAACAAGTTTTGCTCGAAGATCGTATCGAGCGATTTTTTTCCGATATCACTGCCCATCGCGAATTGTCGCATATGTATGAAAATTGTCGATAATTTAATTGGATAATTGTTTTGTCACAGTTTCGAGTATAACACCGGACAGACAAACACACACCGATCGAATAGAGCTATTATACTGTTAGATAGTTACAGGTAATGATACTCAATCATTTTAAATATTATATATCAATAAATCATTGATTTTAGATTAAAGAAACTAATGAAATAATCAACGCATGAAAGATGGCACTAAAATTCAATCAATACAAACTAGGCGGATATTCTAATTTAAGAACCGTTTCATTAAACGTTATATTGACACTATTTTATAATCTAATATTCAAATGAAACGACAGCGTTATAAAATTAATGAAGAAAAACAACAGACTCTCTCGAGGATCTGACAGAACTCAATTTCAGCATCAAAAAAATGCTAAATTCCTACACAGAATGCACATACAGTTCATACCACTATTACAATACATATAACATGTAGATTTATTCAAAGAAAAACTATAGAATCGAATGAAATATTTCGACAAATCCGTATTTGTTATTTTATGAAAGTGCTCCGATAGTACATGAAACTCATTTTCGAGTGTAAAACAAACATGTTTTATCGCTTTCCACAAATGTTTGATATAAAACGAAAATCTTCTTATTTTCGCATCTCCTATAACACGGACGCATATATGTACGAGCATAACGCTTTAGAGAGTTTTCACAACGGCAGCTAAATAAACACGTCGATATTTATACACAGGAAGGTCATTGTTATACACTGCAAACAGTCTTAAGTGATATAACGTATAAAATGGAAAATAATGAAGAAAAAAAGATAGCGTCTGTTTGTGCGCTACAATAATATTAGAGATTTATTTGCGAAAGAAACTCGTCTGTTTGCGAAATCGATATAAAAGTCGGATTAGAAGTTATATATCTGAACGAGGATTAAAGTATTTTTTTTAGAAGCTTAAAAGTGAGTTTAATTTAGAATCTAATAAATTGGAGAATCAATTATTATGATGTTATAATAGAACTGAGGGTTGGTTCTAGTCAGTTTAAGAAAAATTGTTATTCAAAAATTTATTATTTTGTTATCGAAAGTAATTCAGTTATGATTGATATGCTGAATTGTTAAATATTCATTCTAATTATAGTATTTATTCTGTAATATTTTTATAATAAATTTACAACGTTTTTACAATTTAACGAAAATTTACAATACAACGATTCTCGCCATTTAGACTTGATTAGTTAAAACCTTTATTTCTTGATAATTTTTTGAGTAAATAAAATAATCACCACTTACATATTAGGTAGGTACATTTGAAATATTTGTTAAAAACAATGTTCAAAAAAATTTAGAAATGAAAACGGTGACCAACTTTTCTTACATTTTTCATACGATAGCATACGATAAATAACAGTTAAAGGCTGTATTGATATTTTGATTAAGTATTCTAAAAATTGCATTGCATTTTTTTTTATAGTTATTCTATTCTAAAATTAATCAAGTAGAAAATGGCGAAAATCAGAGAAGAGGCAAGAACCGGTCCCTCTTCTCTATACTTCAATTGATTTTCGTATAGTGAATCGAAAGTTCTTCTTACAACAAACAACAAATGATGCAACGTAAGTGCTGCCTAAAAATACACAAGCTGAACACTTTATTTCAGACGTTATGAAAAATGCCAATATTAAAACATTTTTATAAATAGCTGAAGCGTGCAACAGCTGTGTTTGTCATGAATATTTATCTGAAAAAAAATGAAACACATACTAAACGTGTCGATATTTGTCAAAAGGCAACATTAGCACTATTTACACATTTAACATTATCTAATCGCTTAAGAGCTCGAAGGCATTCGTATATTTTATTTGCCTTTTTTTCAGTTTATTTAGTGAAACACGTTAACCTTGCGGTTCATCCTTAACGTCGATTCGACATTTCTAGCGATTTTCATACGAATTCCAGGAAAAGATCGAAATTGAAAACATAAAATATTATCTAACGCCACTGTAGTGAAAACGGCTTCTGTTTTTGAATACCAAGTATCGGGTGATCCGAAACAATGATACAATTAATTTTTATTTATTTGAATTTTTTCGTTGATTTATACCCCTTTTGTTGAATTGATCGAAACGAGCGAGGCGAATCGATTTTTATTCGACGTTATTGGGTCACGTTTGTTTTGTTTGAGCGTTAATACGACGCTGGCTCATCAATAAGCCATTTGATTGTTTAAACGAATCAGGTCAATTGAAATGCTGTCAAATTAGCGTATAAATTACTCGAATCACTATTATATCAGGGCTCCACGATAATAATGCGTTATGCATGCTAATAAATTGATTGAAAAGTTGGTCACGCAATATTTTCTATTATATTGGGATTGATTTTTGGCGAATTTTAGGAAATAGAATTTCATCGCTAATGGGTAACTTTTCGACAATGTGATTTTTTGGTTTATATAATGTAACAATTTATCAGATTTGATCTGAATATTGGTGTAATTTAAAGATAAAGTTAATTAAATTTGATTGACTAAAATTATGTATAAATAGATAAATATACGTTATTAAAATTATAATATAGATATTTAAATCAATCATAATGAATAAAACTGATTGCATGTTATTTATTGATTCTTTATCATATGATCCTTTGGCAGTGATACATGTATAAAGTAAATAAATGTAGGTACATGATCAACTTTGAGCGCGCTTTTCTTATAATTACCGCAAAGTCACTTGTACCCCTTGGCCGTTTCATTCGATATAATATCGACTACATGTAAATATATTGTGTTATACATTTTAGAATCATATTTTCGAGCACTTCTGAAGCATCATACGAGTTTCGAGTGCTTGAAAAAGGTCGTGCGTTTTTGACTCGCTTGAAGCGATTTCGTGCTCAAAATTTCAACATACAGATGCGAATCTTGACCCAAATGTAGCCTCGTTGAAATCTGAAAATCTCCAGAGAATCGGTGAGGATTTTTTTCCATTCGTCTTTCTTTTGTTCGGTTGTGTGTAATCGAGCAAGCATTGTGAGAGCGACGACTTGAAATATATCATACAAGCTCCATAAAGTCCTCCTGAAATGTAATACAACAGAAGTAAATGAGACGAAATGATTATGTACTTTAAAAGTGATTAGTGTACTTTTTTTTCCACATTTCTAGTGAATAAAACCGCGTTTTTTTTCAACTGTGAGACGATATTTTGATAGTTTTGTCAATCTGTCGATGAGGTGGCACCTATCGGTTGGAGATTCCTTTCCTTTTCTCTTGTTTACTTTCATGATTTAGTCATTCACTTCGATGATATCTTCATATCTGGTTGAGAATAAATCTATTTAAACTACACGCTATTCTCCAACTACCAACTGTCGAAATCTGGAGGAAAGAGATGGATGTATTATATGTATTGTTGAACGAACTGTAGTATTTCTGTCACTTTCAACTTCTGTTTTGACAGCTCATAGTTGGAGCACATGTAGTTTAAATTCGTTTAATTCTCAAACCAGAGGTGAAAAGTCCGGCCCTAAATGTAAAGTTCATTTAAAATCAGTTCTATCTCTCACAACTGAAATATTATAGGTATGTCTGAATAATATTTTGGGTTCTGGCTGTATTTAAATAAAAAAAATGGATTTATAATACATAGATGTATGCAAAAATAATAAAAAAAATTGTTCTCTGTTATTGCAAATTTAAAGCAAATACGTTTATACGGAAAGCCATTCACGTTGTTAGATAACAAACAGAGAATTTGTATGGATAAAACGTGTCCAATGGCGGACACATGAGAAACCAAATTCGCGAAGGTCAAGGTGATGCTGGAACGTGCAGATTTTTTTGTCGTGACAAAGTCGAGGACAAACAGTGATGACTGAATAGAAAATAGAAGATAGACATTCTATCGATATAAAAAAATCTGACCAAAGAAGTGGAAGAGAATTCCGATTAAGCGTTCCGATGGAAAATTGATGATTTCTGCTTCAAATTCGATTTTTCAATCATTTATAAAATTAGTATGTAACCAATTGAGACCGATTGAAAGACGAATTTCAATAATATAATGAACGAATTTGTTATCAGTACTCTTTTTTATTAATTAAGTTATATTATGTTTTACGGTTATCTGATATGAATATATTGAATTTTGCATGAAAGTAGTAGGTAGGGATTTTTCTTTCAACTCATTAATTTCAACAAAAAAAATAAGTAAATAAGAAGCGGCTTCTTAAATTTACTTGAATACTCATTAAATGTTTACTGAATGACATGGTAGCTCGAAAAGTCATCAAATATTGTACAGCATTTTGAAAAGATCCGCCATCCTCACAATCACTCGAAAGTTCTCTTCGACTGACAAAACTCTGATGGCATATTTAATTTGTTTACTTTTTTGGTCGATTGGAGGCTCTGTAAACATTTTTCGATATTTTTTCGAGTGAAACACTCGATATTTTTCATCACAAACAAACGAAAGACAAATGAGCAGTCGAAATTACTTCAGATGTGATTATATCTTATATGGAATATATGATAAAATAAAATCTATCTGTCTGTCTCTGAGAGTAATGTTCCTTTAGATTTTTTTTAAGAAATCTACTGATTTATCCTTATCAACTTCAACGAAAATTTGTAGAGATGTAGCTTGATTGTAGAGATAAAATAGTTGGGAAGAACGAAAACACACCTCTCAATACTTTTTCAGTTTAAGTAAGGGCCGATCTTTTCAGCTCTGGTTTGAAAATAAAACGAATTTAAACGACTCCAACTATGAGCTGTCAAAATAGCTGCTGAAAGAGACAGACATACTACAGTTCGTACAATAATACATACATCCATCTCTTTCACCCATATTTCGACAGTTCATAGTTGAAGAGATCGCGTATAGTTTAAATTCGTTTTATTCTCAAACCAGATGTGAAAAGCCTTTAAGAGTATTGATTCCATTTATGATAAGCGATATTTATTCTTCGTCTTTGAAACTATAAAATTGACGCTTTATAAAATAAAATTATAGTACATAGATCAATATAAAACATCACTTTCACATTAAATGCTTAGAATTTCAACGGGTTGATTACTCGTGTATTATATTTTTATTACACGAAACCGGATTATTTCCGGACATTACAAAGCCGAGTTCCCATCCCAAAGCCGGATTAAATCGGTCTTTTTTGTAACGAAATGGCGTCCATATAATCAGAAAGAACAATGCCGTGCAGACCATGGTCATTGAGCACGCTCTTTTTCAGAAGACGATGATAACAATAATGATCTTTCTGGATGTTTACTTCGGATGCTTAAATTTTAAGCGGCCAAGGCTGAAGCACTGGAGCGAGACTCGTGTAAAAAATTATAATACGTAATGAAAAATGTAAAAATGTAATGTTCAATTTATTATAATGAAAACCTAGTTTTATTGTATGTAGTTATTTTCGATCGAAAAAATATGAAATACAGACTACGCTCTTACATATTATGTTTAGTTAATAAAAACGCATAAACGTGTACTTTGTCTGGTTAAAATATACAATAAAGATTATCAATATAACTTGTAATATAAACTTTAACTAGAAAACGTTTATTAACGCATCATAAGGCTTCGATAGAAACGTTGATATTCACAATGATTATAATCGTACTGAAGGAGTGATTCAATTCGAAGTTTCATTGTAGATTTTTGTGAATAATTGATAGCATCGTTTTTATCGTTGATCGAAAATGTAATGTCTTTTTTTGGAGAATTTATAGGTTTTGCTGTAGATTTGCGCAATAAAAATATTTTATTTTCAAGGGAAAACATCGATAACTCGAGGATTTCACGCTTATATTTTACATGATACGATTTCGAAGCAAACTGTCATAAAAATGATCATTTCAATAAAAACCAGAGACGAATGTGTCCATATTCGATATAAATGCGTTTATTTTTTTACGTCCCATGTTTTGTGTTTGTATCGAAAATGTAGAAACTGAATCAATTTTTGATATTAATAAAAAATATATTTCTTAAATTTCAATTTATTTAAATACACAGAATAAGACCTGAAAGTCACGTTTAAAAAAATGAAATGTTTAATCGATATACCTAACTTTCACGACGAAAAAAGATTGACGATTTGTGTCATTTAACATTTCGTATAGTTCAAGAACGAGGTCGCCAACCAGTTAGTAACAATTGATGAAATAATCCTTAAATTTCATGTTATGTCTCTTGAAATATTTTATCGCATCACATATTACAATATGATCGCCATTAAGATATAATTTAAAACATATTATGATCTTTCGCGAAGTATCTTATGGGTGTGGCTTTAGGTTGGTATATCACAAAACAATGGATCGTAAAATGTGACTTATCATATCATAAAGTATCATTATTGTAAAACGAAATGTGTTTGAACGTGGATTATTTTTTTATCTGTTTATGAAATATAAAGCACTGCTAGTTTATGAAATATGAGATTTTTTTTATTAAATACATTATCTTTTATCAATTTCTATTTTGTTACGGAGTCAAATTAGATTTTTATAAACGTATCTAAATGGAAGAAAAATAATAATGACTTTAGTTTCAGGATTTTATATCTCGGGATCCCGGGATTAAAACTTTATAAAACATCCATCAATCGTAAATAAAATGTATATTTTTTTCTGATCATTACTTCAACTCAATTTTACCATTAATTTTCTCTATTTAACATCCATCTAATCATACATTTATATAAAAAAGTCTTATTTTTCATGCAAGCTTTTGTACGATGTACGTTAATCAAAAGTTAATTTCGCAATCTAATTGCTATTCGTATACAACTCGACTCTAATGCATATAATACATACTAAATTGAATACATGCATATATAAATAATAAAAATATTTTACTTACTTTTTCAAATTTTTGAAAAAATCTTTCAGATTCAAGAATCGACACATCGAAAAGAATTTTCTTCGAAAAACAAAATCGTCCAACATCAAACGAAAAACGCTCGTTTTTTAATGAGTTATTCGAGCACGTCTCGTTTATGCAACAACTGGTTATCTTTTTAATGTCAACATCGAGTATTGTACCGATTTAGTGTCGTTCAACCTTGTCGTAATGTCGTTATTTAACGCAAGATCGTTTTTCTGAGAAGTTTATGAGCGATTCCAAGAAAACGCTCGTCGATTCCAAGAGTTTTCAAGCGAAGTGCATAAACCTCATTGCATGCGTTCAATATTGATTATTTATAAGTTTGCAACCTTCAAACTAAATCAGAATGCACAATTCATCCATCGGTTAATTGTTGCTTGTCAATATAAATGGTGATATCGGTAATTAATTCTGTGACTCGGTCTTACTCGAGATTATTTATTACAAACTGTTGTATAGTATTAATTACAAAATAAACGAAACACAAAATATATCTAAAATTGTAAAATTAAGTCGTTTTTTTAATATTGGACGAATTGTCTTAGGACAAATATATCCTTATTAGACGAAATTTCGTTTTTTCCTATTTGTTTAAGACCAATTTTCTTGTCCTGAATGCTTTGGATTACAATTGTGTTTGATATGTTTGCTATATTTGTATACGATTAATACCACTCCGAATGTTAAAAAATCCAATTCTTATACAAAAATCCTAATCTAATCGATGTGCGAAATACAAATCTATTTGAGTATTTCAAAAGTTTTTTTCAAAATATTTTCACGTATCGAATTCGTCCTTCGTACATTCGAAACATCACGTACAAAATGCAGTTTAATATGCACGTGCATTATGCAAATATCGAACGTGTTCGATGTACACAATTAGAACTCGACATTAGTAAGGATTCTTAAATGTGTCAAACGTTTCCGCGACACTTAACCCCTAAGATACCATAAATATTACATGAAAATTCATTAAAAAAAATTAAATTAAATTTTCATATAAATCTATTCATTTACGCAATTTCATCATATTTTTCAAGAAATAAAAAAAAATAATCTATTTAATGAAAATATTTGATAAATTATATTTTAGTAATTAACATTCATTTTGATTCGTTCTCATTTCATATTGAAAAACCACTGTTATCAAATGCACCAATTAGTGCGTCCGGCGACGTTTGTGCTAAAATGATTAAAATTAAAATGACATTTGACGACTGAAAAGGCCTAGGGGTACAAGTGATTTCATGGTGATTTCGAGAAAAGTTGAGCATGTACTTACATGTATAAGGAGGAGATTGAATGATTTAATGATATGTTGAGGTACACGTTCCAAGTTAGCTTATATCCTTTTGTCACCAAATATGAGCGTACATAGAAGCAATCCTTGTACATAACTTAATTTCGGCAAAATCACTTGTACCCTTCGATCTTTCCAGTTATCATTTATATATTTTTTTTAATTCTGAAGGATTTCATCAATTTCTGTCGAATCTGTGCGTTTCGAGCGAATTTCCTCAGTTCGCGTGCTCTAATCCGTTTTCCGTAATATAATCAGGTGCTCGGAAGCCAAAACAGTGCCAAAAACGGATTTCGACGTCGAAAAAACAATCTAATCCGATCTTTAGCGGTAAGACCACCCTACCCCCATGCGAAATCTCTTAATCCCATTAAAATTCAGCAAAAGCCCAGGCCCGAAAAATAACTGGGCTTAGGCGCGATTTCCGCCTGGCTTAGGCTCAAATGCTGATGATCGAATTTATACGGATAACATTGGCGATATAATCTATATAAATGAAAATAATAATATCTAGGATTTTCCCCTGATACTTAAATTCGAGTCCTTTGCTTTTCAGCTGTTTTTAAACATGGCTTCTTTTCGGTTAAAGGTGGTTGGAACTTAAGAGTGACTGCCATAGTATGACAGGACTCAAACCTAGCATTATAAGAACTTGTAACCAATCTTATAGAGGCGAAAATAATGAAAATAATAATATATTTATTAAAAAAAATATATATATTTTCAGTTAAGATCAATTTTATCGAAAAGTCACCAATGTCCTTGAAAATTTGAGGTTCAAAAATCTATAATTTGAGTCGAAATTGAAAAATTTCAAATCAAATCAATAGATTCGAATACGGTGATGTACTAGAGGGCACTTTTTTGACGACAGAAAGTCTCAGGAGCACGAAACACGCATAATATCAACGCGTGCCCGTTTCACGTCAGTACCGGTGGGATTTTCGGCGACACAAGGCCCTGTGGTTCTCAATCATCGAAGCGTGGCATGCCGCAGTTGTGCCTTTGATAAACAGGCGAGATAACCATACTGAGGATTACGAAACGAGCCTAAAATTCGGCCATGTCTAGGCAAATGGCATACAGACAAACAGATATATCAACTAACTAGGCATACGGGCGAGTCTAGATTCAAGCGAAATTTGATACCGCTTATTTTTTTAAGAATTTTTTTTTACATATTTACTAATGACGTAGTGTTGTTCGAGATTTTTTTGACGGCTAGACTACGAATTGGTCCCCTTGAGAACTGACAAATTATGCATAGAAACTACTTTATTTGTAAAATGTAAATTGGGTGCAATTTTTCGATTCTTTTTCCAGTCAAAATAGGTATCGAAAATGCCTCAATATGTAAACGACCAACGATAAAATGTTTCACACGTTCCAATAAAATAATACAGAATCTGTAAAATTACTCAGGCTGACTAACACCGATTCTGACTGAAAAAGCATTTTAAAGCAACAAAATTCACATTAAATGACATTTCGACATCTAGCATGAATCGTTATTTTACTGGAGTGCAAAATATTTCATTCCATGTAAATTTATGACGTACAAACTTTTCCAAGTGTGCAAGTGTGCAAGGAGTCTATCGAAATATTTAAATATAAGATTATTACAGCCACTGATATCTACTATTTACAAAGGTACTTGTTTAATATCGCTATCCAACTAATTCACACAGCTACAAATTTGATGGTTAAATTAGGTTGTTGTGTGAATAAGAGGTTAGCAATATTAAACAAATACATTCACAATAAGACAAAAGTGAAACAGCAGCATCAAGAGCAAGCAACTCCCAAAAGCAGTAAAAATGACTCTGAAATTAACTTAATTTAATCGACATATACAAGATAGAGGATCGATTTTAAGGCATGCAAATAAAAATCGTGTAAAAGGAATACGAAAAAATCGACCTCACTGTACCTCAAAGCTCGAATAGATAGATAGAAGAACGGAGCTCGATGAATATTAAACGGGCACCGCATCGACGATGCAGCCATCTTATCTGACTGGAATATCTCCTGCTTCATTATGGTTTACCGCATTTTTTTGCCTTTATTTAATTTTTCCGCTCCGCTCTACTTTGAACGCAACTCAGAGCCGCTAATTGATCTATCAAGACGTAACAATTTCGCCATAAATTTAGATAAACATCTGTTGGGTGCTCCAGACGCGTTAAAGGTTGGACCAGATCTACGGATCAGATATCCGCATGTTTTTTTTTATCAATTTCAATCTTAAATTTTCAATGAAATAATATGGTGATTTAATTAGAAATGATATTCTTTAAACGACGAGTATTTGAAATAGACAATGCGTGAGTTCGAGTCACATCTCGTCTTTCTTAATTGATATAGGGACTCGGTCATTTTTTCGAATGTTTGGATTCATTTGATCCGGAAAAAGTGTTAATTTAATGCTTTAAAAAATGGATCTGAAAATAATCATCACCTATACCTTTCATATGTTTCGATTAAATTCGAAATTTAATTGATAACAATTAAGTCTTTAAGATTCTAAAATATTTCTATGATCACATTCAACCGAGAAATCTATGTACATACTTCATAAAAAATAAAGTTCGCATCCATGTTTCGTTCGTCTATGAATGAAAATTTGTATGAAAATGGAATGATTTAAAACTTTTTTCCATGAAAACTGAATCAACGAAGAATTTCTTCATAATAAAAAATCATAATATTACTATTATATTTTCTATCGACTGAGATATATTTTAAATCTGTTGAGTGGAAGGATCCGTTATTAGACATCTTCTTTTAGACCAAAGTGCTAATACTCACTAGAAATATCAGTCCAAAACCACCCCAATTGCTTCAAAATATCTTTTCGAGATCAAGATTTTTCAAAAATCTTCAATCCTACAATCAAGACATTCTCGATTGAATATACATGACGATCGAAAAGGCCAAGGGGCACAAGTGACATTTTTGCCGAAATTGAGTCATGCACAGGAATCACATCTATTCACGCTCATTTATTTGGTGGCAAAAGGATATAAACGAACCCAGAACGTGTTCCAATATACATCATCAAATCACTCAACCTCTTCCTAATACACGACAAGGTCAACTTAAAACGCGTTTTTCTCGAAGTCACTTGTACCCCTTAGCCTTTTCAGTCGTCATATAAAACAATTGCCCAATCCACCCAGCGAAGGAATCTCCTCGTTCACCCCCTAAGTGTCCTATGCGGTTCCTTTGAGGGAGTTTAATCCCCAAATGGGAAGAACGGTCTTTTTGGGATGGGGTTGTTTTCAATTTTATAGCTTTTGTGCCCTCGTTTAATCTGGAAGGCTTCGATGGGGTGAGTTGGGTAGGGTTTTCTTATATCGAAGCGGTCAAAGCCGATTATAAACAAGAGATTATTTGTTGTCCGATAAAGGATCCACTTGTCTCTCGGTGTATTGTGAGATGGATAAATCGGTTTTTGTCCGAACGTTTCCTTCGGTGTTTATTCGGGGAAAATTTATGGATTTATTCCCTGTGTTTGTAGACGTATATACTAGGATCGAAATGGAAATGTTGATCGAACGTTTCTATTCCGCATAAATTGGATATTTTCTGTTTATTTAATATGGACAATTTTGTGTGCGTATACTATGTGTTATAGATCTAGATCTATATTCGATTGTTCAATCAAAAAGAATAGAATTATGAAATGATCTTGAGTATATTTTACCATTCTGCGAAAGATGTTTATGAGAATATGAAGGTTGGTAAATGATGATGGTATGTTCATATAAAAAAATCATAATTAAATAGCAACATGTTTATCTTGCCCGGCAAGCAAAAGTTGGTATTTGTTAGGTTATAAAAAAAAAAAAAATGTTTATCGCAAATAAATAATAAACACATTTATGAGCATGAAATAAATTTACATGAAAAACGAACATATTTTAATACCAAGGAAATATATATGTGTATAACACATGCAGAATACAAATACACTTCGTTTACACTATGACAATTGCGAATCCTATTGCAGTTGCAACATTGCACATTGTAACAATGTTGCATAAATCAAGTTTGCGCAACATTGTAAGGATTTTCATGAATAAATCATTTGTAAATCGATAAACCATTCTGTACAATACATACAATTGTTTGGGTATAGATCCATTAAGTGACTTTTTGTGCCATTTTCTTAAGATGGCGCCCTTTACTTGGGTGTTGAATGATCTGACAAAATTTTGCATAAATTTTCGCAAAAATATGATATATTATATTTAATATTTGATCATTGACTGTTCACATTATGACCAATGTTGAGTGCAATACCAAGTCACATTCTATATGCCATTGTACGAAGCATAGTGTATACGACGTATTTAAAATAAGCCAACAATACGCCATTACAAACGCATACAGAACATTATACTCACTAAAATTTGAATAAATATTGACTCGAAACAAAAGCGAAACCATGCAAATTTCTAAACGACAAAACTAGGAAGCGGAAACTCTTCTAGAACAAATTCGTTCTAACTTACATGCAAAAACGATTGTTCGTATCA
The DNA here is from genome assembly GCA_024721215.1 of Cheumatopsyche charites. Lineage (NCBI taxonomy): Eukaryota > Metazoa > Arthropoda > Insecta > Trichoptera > Hydropsychidae > Cheumatopsyche > Cheumatopsyche charites. Next base: position 9,802,612 of record CM045580.1, read on the forward strand.
TCTATACATTTACAATCGTTTTATGGTAGAGGCAAGTATCCCCATGGCCTACACCTTGGCACTAGTAATACTAATTTATTACGTTTTTTTTTCGAAAGTCATTGATGTGCAATTTCACCTTCGATCGAACGATCGTTAAAGGTTGAGGTTGATTGTGCTTTATGCGGTTGGGGAAGTTCGACTAATTTTGTTATATATTTTTTGACTTAAAATATGGAAGTATTATTGTATTGATTTCATGTTATGAATAAATTATACAGTAATAAATTTGTATATTAGATAAAATTCTGCTTGAATTAATTAGAGCTCATAGTCTATTCCACAATTATGTAATTTAATGACTGATCCTTTCAATGCTTTAATAAATCAACCATAGAGTTATAGTTAGTCAGTTACTATGTTTATTTAACTAAGGCATTAAATAGATTTAGGAAATAGAATAGCTTTACATGAATAATAACATTTATCTGTGAACCAATATTGGCTACGATATTAGAAAAGTTTCATTGTTAATCAACCTTCATTTTGCCACAAAATAACAAATTATTTGCCATTTTCACGGAAGGGACCAAAGGGTCGACCTCTAAAATAATTGAAAGTCCATGACGAATCAAAACCTCAAAAAAAAAAGAATATCAAGCAAACAACGAAAATTGTAGATCGTTAACGTTTCCGCTTTTCGTTACTTATAAACTGCGGTTTACATTGAGATAACACGTCGAGTTATTATATCACACAAAGACTGGAAACTAAAATTATTTATTGGTTAAAAAAAAGGAAACGTGTTAATTCGAAGTATTGGCTTAATTGAGTCGTTCGGTTTATTTTAGTATAATCTAAATTATTCGAGTGCACAGTGAGGTTATAACAAATCATATTTGCATAATCTCTAACATATAAATAACAGATTTAGTATGGGTTTATTACACCATATAATGCGATCGTGAAAACGAAAGGCCCATATCTGGCGCACTATTATACGTGCGTTAAATGAGGCAATTTTCACTGTCCTATTAAATCCTTATATCCTCCCTACTGAAAAGGAAATATCTATACGTATAGTGAAACGAGGCTTTTGAGATCAAAATTCTCAATTCAGTATATTTTCTATGCGATTCATATAAACTTGTTGAGTAAACCTTTATAATCTCAATACACTTTTTTTTCAATAATTTCTATAATTTTTTTCAATATATTAATAAACTTTTTGATAATTGAACTGCAGTACAAATATTATCACATAATGAAAAAAAATCTATCTGTTTTGAATTAGTTTCATTAAAAATGCAGTAACATTTCAGCTAACCATCAGATTATAATGAAATTTTGTCAAGATTTGCTAAAAATATTGCTCTTTTTAAAAAATAATAAAGTCGATTGAATTATGTGCCGTCTACAAACTTATTAACCTGTGTGTTTTGTACCATATTTTGAAATAATTTCAATTAAATTGATCATGTCAATTAAATTTAGTTAGTTTTGATACTGGATCCCTTAAGTGCTGTAGGTATGCTCACGAAAATTCGCATTTAAATAATAAATAAATCGTCTCACACTAAATTAATGGACTAGTGCTCTAATAAAGCTCGTTCTGCATTCAATTTAGAACTACTCTCTTCCGTGAAAGCTTCGAATAAATTACGACAGGATCAGAGTTAAACTTTTGTTTCGAAGCGTTTGTACATTATATTATAGAGTTGAGCAAAAAGAACGACTCGGAACCGTAAATAATATAATACAAACATTCGCAAATATTCGGTTGCTTAGTGGATTTTCTATCTAAAAATCGAACTGAAAATATGAATAATTTGCAAGAAAGCTCTTATACATACGTCACTCTAAAAATGTGCATTAATATAAGTCATTAGGTCAGAAATCATCTAGCAATTTGGTCTCTCTATTATAGTTTTTCAAATATTATCTATGCAATGAATTTGGCCTCGGTTCGTGACTTGTTCTGAAAGATTTTTGTCGACATGCGATTTGCCAAAATTCACGACAAAAAGTTGAAACTAAAAGATCGACTGTGGCCTTAACCGACATTGCAAAAATAATTATAATGTTCTAGAATTTTTATAAAAAAAATAGCTTTGACTTTGCAGTAAATTCGAGAAAAGCGCTCAAAGTTGAACATGTACATACTTACACATATTAGGAGGTTGAGTAATTTGATGATACATGTATCTCGGCATACATTCCAAACTCGTTTATATCCTTTTGCTATCAATTATAATGACTGAAAAGGCCAAGGGGTACAAGTGACATTTTTGCCGAAATTGAATTATGCTTCTATGTACGCTCATTTATTTGGTGTCAAAAGGATATAAATGAATTCGAAACGTGTGCCTCGATATATCATCAAATCAGTCGATATCCTAGTATAATACATGGTCAACTTTGAACGCGCTTTTCTCGAAATCACTTGTATCCCTCGGCCTTTCCAGTCGTCATATATGAACGTACATAGAAGCGATTTCTGTACATAACTCAATTTCGGCAAAAATGTCATATATGCGAAAAAATAACAATGCAAAAGTTGAAGATACATTGGTACAGAGTCCAGTGGCGGCTCGCACAATAAAATTTGCATATTGATTGTTGTTTGGCTTCGGCCAAGGCCGAAAAACAAAACGAGGCATGCCGCCATTTGTTAGAATTTTAATTCGATCTTGATTGCCGCCATTGTGCGATCACACCACATTTCGTTTCGTGGTGCTACGCAATATAGCGACGACGAGATCAACTGGAGATTGCGGTACTGGTTCATTTCAAATTTAATTGTTAAAATATTGTGCTATATTTTAATTTCATCGTTGAGATGTTTCTGAAAATTTTGTGAAAATAATCTTGCAAATGAATTTTGTAACTGTAGCTATTATCTATATATTATTATATGTGGAAAGAGATGTTTTATATTTTTCGAAAGCTTAAAATTTGAGTATCAAAAAAATAGCATACAAGATCTACGTTATTGCCATTTTGAATTTTCAAAAATGACTGACTAAAATCCATTTTATTGCTTTATTATTTTTTTATATCTTTTACATATTTCATGAATATAAAAAAATCTCTTGATATAACACATGACTTAACCGATTTGAAACGTGACTCAACCTAACCTAACCAAATCGAATATCTCACCGATTATCTACTCTACATATATCTACTGAAAAAATATTTACATTCTTCCAAAAGAATCAGACTACGATTTTCATTACAATTTCAATTCAAACGACCATTACAAACAAAATGCAGTCGAATATTCGATAAGCACACGTAATCGACCAATGCATAACAAAAAAAACCACATTCGAGATACAAATTGATAAGCATAAAGCGATTTTTTTTCATTCTCAAAATTATTTATGTGACAAAATGGCACTCATTCTTTTTATCAACGCCATATTAGAACGCGGCAGCTCGTGCTGAATTTATATTGCGTCATTACAACTATTGTCAATAACCGAGGCAGCCATATTTAGATGTTATCCTATCAATATTTCAATAAACTCATACCGATTGATAGAATTGACAGTGGAAATACAATTTTTATTGAAAAAATCGATTTTAATTGATCTTTTTGAATAAGATTCAATAAATTTGTTTAACTGTTATTTTTTTTTACTTTTTTGATAATTAGCTCTTTCAGTCATACAAATTAGTCGTTAGAGATAACGAAGTCGCTCATCTTCGAAATCGTTCCCAGATGCACAGTTGGGGCAAATTGAATTTCGCGGGAAATGTGAAAAAATTCCAATAAATAAAAATAATAGAGCACAATGATACGAAAATGCGAAATATTTTCGTATTTGTTTTTCCGAGGACAGATTAATTATGGCAATACATTATTTTTTTGCATGCCACTGGTAACATAATTGGAACGTGAAAAGAAAGCGATTACTTTTCATCTCATCCGATTATGTATGAAAAATATAATTAATGTAGTAAATATGATCGTATTTTTTCCGATTATAATGATAATGTTTGTTTTCAGTTATACACGAAAAAAAGCAAATCGTATTCAATGAATAGAATATATGTAAATAAATATCGTATAATATATGTATATGTATATTTTTTCAATTATTTACAATTATGTGATCAAAGTAACACATTAAAGTTAACATATGAAATAATTACAATGAAAAAAAAATCGAAAATCAGAAAATTTTCATATATATTTCGGCCCTGTATCAGATTTTAATTTTCGCATCTTCGCCTAATTGTACGTCAAATTCGAACATTGTGAGTTTTAATATACGGCGATGTTAAAATTTCGCAATATTTCGCGATATAATAAACACAGGGCCGGACAATCGCGTATTAAATTACATTTTGGAAGACAAAAGCGGAGCGCCTATATTTCACGTTTTATGGTCGTTATTTCCCCGCTTCGGACGTATATAAAACAGGTATATAAATTTTATATATGTATCCTAACGTGTACATACGCATAATGAATGTACAGTGGAATATCGATTCGAGCGTTAATCGGATAACGCGTTTGGATACAAAGTCACATTCAAATTTAAAATTTTAATATTTTTTATTCAAATCTAGAATTTTTAAAGATATTGTTGTTAAATTTGTTCGATTTTTTTAGATTTTCTTCGTATGTTGATTAGAGTGAAACGATAATTCTTTTTCGTTTCGGAATTTATTAGTAATACAATTTAGACATAAGATGTTACAAAAAAAAGATATTTATATGAAATAATGTCTAAATTAATAAATACTTACAATAAATTATGAGGGAAGCCCACTATCCCGCCTTTTAACTGCACCCCAACTTGTTAGGCTGGCCTAGTTGTGTACCAACAAAACTAGGCGAAACCACTGACGTCAAATTTACGTTTATAGGGAACTCTACATTAAATCATTATAAAAGCTTACTTACAATACAATACAATTTTGTAAATAAATATACCATTCATGGAATATTTAAAAAAATATTCATTTTTTTTATAAAGCATTTCAATTCATATGTTTAATCGAAACTGTTATTTATGCGAATCTTTGGTTTAAAAAAAGTATTACTTAAAGATTTTCCGAGTCATTTCAATTGTGCTAACTCACGTGTCTATTCAACCGTGCAATTGGAGTACGAGTGTAATGAGAAGGTTTCATTTTATATGTGTGCGTTTTGTGAAACAAGAACGTAAAAGTTTGCCTTTTATAATATAAAAGCGAATTTATGTTCAGCCCCAAAATCGTATAATATAATCGAAAGTGATTACACGGCAACGCTATATAATAAATTTATAAAGGCGAATTTTTACGACCTAAAAATATTTTTTCTGATTCTTTTGTGCTGAGTGGAGAAATATAATCTTTATAACGACTTTTATCGCATGTCGGCTATTATAAGGCCACACCTGCAAAATTTTAACAAGTACGAAAGTTTATCATTTATATTTACAACCATTGTATAAATCGGTCAAAAATTGAATTGTGACTTATTATTTAAACATATGTAGCATTTGCTGAAAATTCTTACTTGTACTTAAAAAACATTAACTGCAATCATCTGACATAAAATATCCATCAATTGTAAACTTCAAATTATTTTTAAAGTTTAAAAAAACCGAATTTATTATGCTACTTTTTTACCAATTATTTTGAATTTCAAAATCGCATTTTTTTTGAGTTTTGCAAAAAAATGATTTTTTGTAATAGAGAACGTGCAACAATATCGTAGTCGTTTTGAGATTAGCGTATCTCGTGACCCATTTGCACTTCCTTCGTACGAAACCACACAAAAATATAAATATGATAAACATGTGTGTGCACAATCGTAATTTTGATAATTACGTACGTCAATTATGCGAAATTTATCTCGTTTCGATGCGCTTCGGTTCGACGAAAATGACGCGAACGGTAATGGAATTGAAATTGAATTTAATTCGGTCGATTTTAAATTAATTTTCTGAAAATTTACAGCTTTTAGTCCCATTTTATGAATTGCCAATGTAATGAATAAATAAATATGTTGATATAAATGATTCACTTTTTCAAAGTGTTATGAGATTTTTTAAATCTATCAATTGAAAAAAAAACAAATATGCATATCTTAATACAAATAATAATTATCAATCAGTTATTTGAAAAATAAGTCAGTTACTGACGCAAATCATGTTTTTTTAGTTTAATTTTTATATTAATAACTGATACAATACACGTTCCACTCAAAATCTTTTCAAACACTCAACAAGAATAATAACAACAAACAATATTTATCGATTAAACTCAACATATTATTATACATCAATTTAAATTTCTAACAAAAAATCACAATTTAGGATAAGTATTTCAATCCATAGAGATATAAAACATATGTTTCGATTCAAATACTTTTCCTAAAATAAATCTTCCACCATGTTGATTAAATTCAATCGATTTTAGCGCCATATTCAATGCGCCGATTATCCTTCGAAACTCCTTAACCTAGCGACTTTTTTTTAACTTTAAAGCGATCAATTGAGAGATTTAAAATAAATGGGTACCAGTTGACCACACCTGGTCCAGTTGGTACCTTTTAGCGAACAGTAGCGAGGCTAATTACAGGTCTACCAGTAACGGGACGGCACACTTCTGAACTCGGAACCTCCGGCCAACATCCATTCTACTGTACCACTGCTACTGTTATTGCTGTCGATGGTCAGTCGATACGAATTATCAAGAAACCAAAGGGCATAAGTGACAAATTTGAATCAGACGAATCGAGAGCAGAAATTGTCTCCGGATATGTCGTACATGTGAATTTAGAGTTGAACTTTTCATTGCTTTAGTTGACTAACTAGGGGCAAATTTTGACAGTTTGTAGTTAAAAGATTTACCGTAACTCTATGGTTAGTTAATCTTAAGTAGTGCTTTTATTCGATTTTGGAATTTAAATTGTGTTAATATACACTCGTTCCTTTGTTTACGAACCCGCGAGTTTTTGTCTTTTGTTGAATTTTTGATTTTTCATCTACGGGTGATGCTATTTATTTGTTTTTGTCGGTTGTTAGTGAAGGGTTATGAAAGCGAGAGATTGTAATTGAAGTCGAATCATAACATAATTGTTCGGATAAAATACTGATCGTAAATTTACGCTGGCCGCGACTTATCTCTAGTGTCACAGCAAACTTATAAGGCTAAAGCCATATTGATGAATTTATTTTTTGAAAATTATATTATAATAATTGAATAATTTTCATGAATGTATATAAAAAATGAGTAATTAGTACGAAAATTTATATGTGGATTTTCATTTTTTCTTAAAATTTTCATTAAATTAAATTATAAATTCTTTCTTATTTTAAAAAACCATTCTTATAATTGAATTTAACATCGATTTTACTGAAAAAAAAATTGCAATATTCATCATCCACAATCGATTCTATCAACCTTCAATCGAAAATCTTCAATAAAAACGACTTCCAATGCAGCCTAAACTCAAGAAATCGGCAGCCGAACTGGTAAAAGCGCACGTCCGACTAATTACCGGTTTTCTATCTGAACTAATATAATACATATATAAACCCAGCGACCGGTTTTCGAGCACAGCATCGAATCAATAACCGATAACGGTTCGGCAACCGACACTGTCGACGACAAACTCCATTTAACAGCCGATGTCTCCTCTCGGTCATTCGTTCGATAATTTATTTATTTACCGACTTCGAGTTTTCCAATGGCCACACCTTCTTAGCTGCATCAGCTCCATTTGCATATCGCACAAAACCGGTCGTCCACTAAAAACCGGACGGGTGTGTTTTAAGCGCCGGTCTTTTCGCCTCTGGTTTGAGAATAAAACGAATTTAAGCTGTATACAACAATACATATGCACATCCATTTATTTCACTCAAATTTTGACAGTAATTTGAGGAACACCTGTAGTTTAAATTCGTTTTATTTTCAAACCAGAGGTGAAAAGACCGGCCCTAAATCTACTAAAATACACAAATCTTTTTCATTACGGTCAGTCTCCCAACTACGAACTGTCGAAAATGCACGTAAGTGGTGAAAAAGAGAGATATACGTACATTCGTCATGTGTCCATCTTTGTCTGTCGTCACTCAAGAGGTTTTTGATTTGTAGTTGGATGACTGCCTGTATTATGATTTTTGAAGATGCAGTTGCTGAAAAAATAACTAGCAAGTTATAGTTTAGTGCAAAAATTGTTCCTAAAAATAGAGACAGATTTATATACTATGGCTATATAGCTATATCTGTGTATAGTTGTGTCTCTGTCTTTTGGTCTTGGTTTTGGTTTTGGATGTTGTTGTGTAAACTAGTCTTAAGTTTAGACATAAGGTAAAGATGTAGAACAAAAAATGAAACCCATAATAATTTTTCACTTTTGACAGATCAAAATCTAATACAATAAAGTGTATGAATTTGTCCATCTGTTCGTGTGATGCTCGAGATGCAATTTTTTTTACACTGCTGTTATGAAAATTGCATAAATTAGGCCCAACTAATATAGTGTAAGACTCTTACAATTTTATTTTGACTAGTCGTGCGTTGAGTTATGGACAGAATCTTTGTTAGAATAAAATGAATATTGAATAAGGATTATATGATTTGAATTTTGGTTCGAATTGGAATCAGACGGTCTTTCAGTAGTTTTATTTTTGTCTTTGCACACTTCAATAGACATTTTTACTGCTAAAGAAGCTTCGCAGAATCCCTTAGGATCTGATCCAGCATAAAATCCTGGTACTTACCATTGTGAAAATCCCGAAACGACTCTGGCAGTTTTGCAATCGAGTGAACTGCCGGTGCAAAAGATCGTACGTGTAGATAACCATCGAAAGATGTAACGAACGAGTGTTTCCAGTGCCGTATAAAGGCATTGGTAAATGTGCAGATGTCAGGAACGTATAAATCTGGAAAAAAAAACATATTTTATTACTAGAGTGATTATAAGTCAGCATATAGCGTAGATGAATAAAGCGCTTGTGCATGTTGCATCGGATTGAAGTATCCTTGTGATGCTGAAGTTGAGTCCTATTGGATCCTAGAGATAATCTTAGTACTTTATTTTGAATTTTTGATACATTTTAATTGAAAAAAGTGTCAATTCAATTTATCACGAAACGGTTCCTGAATATGAACAATCGTCAATATTATCGATATTATAATTTTAATAAAGAAATCGCATGTACTTTAGTTCAAGTATTGATACATATTTGAAGACGTAAGATATGCTAATTTGGATCTTACGGCTGACGCAATACGATCTACATTCGTATCAAAAAGTATGTAATGTGACTCCTTCGAATCGACTTACTTCTGATATTTGCATCAAATAAACCTTTTGCGATTCTTCCATCACTTAAAAAACTGAATGTTGAGCAATTCCTTTTCAACATTTTCAATTAATTAAGATAAAACAATCATCACGTCCCTGAACAATGAACAATCGCCTTATCGGCGAATCTCAACTTCTCGTTTCAAACTCTCGTTCGAGAGACGATCGCCGATCGAAGATCGAAGAGCCTTCGTTTTGCGAAAGCTCAAATTTAATAAAACCACGATTCTCATTGTCGATCTGAGGCAGAAGCACTTTTGACCTTTCGTCCAGTGGCGGTTCGTTCGCAAACTGGTCTCCGCGTGACCTGAACGTTCCACATTTTCGATACGGACAATAACGGTGCACGAGGGTCTCTCTTGGAGCCATTGTTCCACTGTTGCTTGCTCGTTTTCGACTATTATTGTTTTCACATATGACGACTGAAAAGACCAAGGGGTACAAGTGATTTCAAAGTTGATCATGTACCTGCATGTATTAGGAGGAGGTCCAGTGATTTGATGATATATCTCGGTGCACGAGGGTCTCTCTTGGAGCCATTGTTCGACTGTTGCTTACTCGTTTTTGACTATTATTGTTTTGCGTTCACATATGACGACTGAAAAGGCTAAAGGGTACAAGTGATTTCGAGAAAAGTGCCTTCAAAGTTGATCATGTATTAGGAGGAGGTCCAGTGATATGATGATATATCTCGGTACACGAGGGTCTCTCTTGGAGTCATCGTTCGACTGTTGCTTGCTCGTTTTTGACTATTATTGTTTTGCGTTCACATATGACGACTGAAAAGGCTAAAGGGTACAAGTGATTTCGAGAAAAGTGCCTTCAAAGTTGATCATGTATTAGGAGGAGGTCCAGTGATATGATGATATTATATATCTCGGTACACGAGGGTCTCTCTTGGAGTCATCGTTCGACTGTTGCTTGCTCGTTTTTGATTATTATTGTTTTGCGTTCACATATGACGACTGAAAAGGCTAAAGGGTACAAGTGATTTCGAGAAAAGCGCGTTCAAAGTTGACCATGTGCCTGCATGGTCAACATTTGGTCATGGTCAAACAATAACTCTATTTAGTTGTTTATAAACATTATTATTATACATATAAAAAATGAAATTTGGTTTATCGTTATTGCATTTCCAATTTATCAATTTCGCAAGACAGACGTCAATAATACAATATCGAACTGTTAGAAAAATCAAGTGATTTTCCATCGCGATCGTCAATTGCGACTTTCTAAACGACAAATGCAAAGGCTGCAACCACGAAGACGACGACTATGATGATGATGATGATGATGATGATGATGATGACGATGACGAAGAATATGATGATGATGACCTTTCGCAAAGAAGAGTTCTTCGTCCGCGCTGTTGCTATGCAGCTGTAGTTAGCCGCGGGCAACTTTCACTCGCCTCCATTAGTCGAGTGTCAATACCTGATTTCGAATTCGTCAGAGATCAGAAATTGACAACCATTTTTTGAGAAAATAATTGATTTTCAGATGAAGAAGCAGCCACAAAAAATTAGACAATCGAAGAATAATCATGAGACGAAAAGACATTGCCCAAAAAACCCAAGCCAGGCGAAAAGGAAATCTATCTCCTACGATTGGGTAAATAATTAGCTTGAGTATAGATAGAAAATAAAAGCTTCCTCCCTTGCAGTACATTTCTGAATATCACACATAGATCATACGTACGCCAAATGGCACAATGGCCATCTCACCCCCACGAGTCGAAATTGAATTCGCGCACATTTCAGCCCACATATTCAGCGATTCGAAATGCGACGCCCACAAAAAGGGTTGATCATTCGGAGGGACGCATTGCTGAAATATAATATATCGTCGAGCACAATGGTTGGGCACCCCTGATCCTCTTTGTCTCAATTGTCCGGATGATTAATGGTCCGGCTCCGGAGACGTATTGCCCGGTTAATGGAAAATTTGGAAGCGTTAATGTGCCCATACGAATTTTGGAAGCGTTAACCGTTTCCGATGTGTAAAATTCAAATCGTGAATTTTTATTGCGTAATATAATAATATATGACGACTGGAAAGCTCAATGGGTTCAAGTGACTGAGGTGATTTCCAGAAAAACGTGCTTAAAGATGAGTATGTACCTATATCTATTAGGAAGAGGTTGAGTGATTTGATGATATGTTTAGGCACACGTTACAAGTTAGTTTATATCCTTTTGCCACCAAATATATAAAGCGATTCCTGTACATAACTCAATTTCAGCAAAAATAGAACTTGTACCCTTTAGCATTTTCAGTCTCCATATGAAATTGTTCGATACAAATAAAGTAGGAGATCGATTTTCAGGAACTGTTTCGTTAAACATTATATTAGCACTTCATTCGAATCAAATACATATTCAAAAGAATCAATCGAGCGATCATATGACGACTGAAAGGCCAAAGGGTACAAGTTACATTTTTGCCGAAATTGAGTTATGTACAGAAATCGTTTCTATGTATTCTCATATATTTGGTGGCAAAAGGATATAAACGAAATTGGAACGTGTACCGAAATACATCATCAAATCACTCGACCTCTTCCTAATACATGTAGATACATGTTCAACTTTGAGCGCTCTTTTCTCAAAATCGCTGCAAACCCACTTGTACCCCTTGCCCTTTTCCGACACTGAAGTCCGAAGCAGCATACACAAAAGATATATAACTGCTGAGCGATCGCATGATACATTAAAATTCAATCAAATCAAAATCAAGTCAAAATCGAACCCGTATCAAAATGGTTCTTAGACCACTTTCGAAAATAACGGCACTCACGACCATCAGCCGCAATATAAATCAGCGATCGGAGTCAACATTGTCGTCGACACTGTTAACTCTCGCGAGATAACAGATCGACGAGTGTAGAACGGGCCTTAGAATACCCGTTGCCATGCGATTTATTTAATAACCTCATTATGGGCGACCGCAGAAATAAATATCGCAGTCACGTGCTGGGCTAGATCGAAGATCTATCGATCCACAATTCACTGTAGTACGTGCGTATTGTGTGTGCGACCCACAAGTTGGGGATCTGTGGTAGATGTTGATTGCGGATGCGGAACTCTTATTTGGGGGACACTGATTTTTTTAATTTTCATATAATTTTTAACTTTTATCTATAAATAAAATTAATGTTTATGTTATTTATAGACTACTTTACCGCTTATACTTTTGTAATGAAACTTTTTAGAGTCAATACATGATCATCTGGTATAACTTCTGCATCGTTGAATTTCATTTTTAACATGAATTATAATATAATATTATTGTTTCACGATTAGATTTTTTTGTCGTTGAGTCGTAGCAAATATTATGCAAGATCTACACACGAGACGTAATTCAACATGCTTCGACAGCTAATTTGAAATAATTTACTCTTTTGCTATTTTTTAACATGATATTTGGTTTGCTATAACAATATTACAATAATGCAAATCATGCCAGAGAAATTATAATACATTCAGTTGTACGAAATGTAAATTTATCTCAATCGAATCGTAATTTTGATGATTTAGTATCGATTTTGAATTATTTACACATCTGCAAACATACATCCTCGTTATGTGCCAGTTTACAAGCAATTTGGCACCAATTTATCTTCTGTTAATGGTTAAACGCTAATTAATGGTCAATCGTAAGCGATTAACACAGCATTCGACAATAACTCAAACCCACTATAATAAAAACGATACGAAATTCGTTAAAAAATCGAAATTTTCTTGCTGAAAAATGTCGGCAAAATCTAAATGCATAATGAGAACGATAAATTATTTCTTAGTATTCTTAATTAATACCTTTCAATTAGGACTGTATCCTTTAATATTTCTATCCTTTAGAAAGTACTTTTCATTAAGTATATCTTCATATATGACTACATGAAATTTATATACGAAACCTGTGTTAATCTTTCATCGCATTCAAAACTATGGCTACCCGAGGGTGAAATAAAACATGAAATATTCAGACAGACGTTAGTCATTTCGTTTCATGGAAGATCCCTTTTGAGGTATTTCATAATTCATATAATTTATGAAAAGTGTTGGATTATCGTTGTTTCGAATAACGCAAACCTTTAAATCGGATCAAAACTATGGAAAATCGCTCGGATGTGAAAATAATGCAAAACGTATTCTATTTAGCAACACGTGTATGAGTCGTTATAGTAATAATTCAAAATGTAAATATGATTAGATTCAATTAAATTATGATTCGTGTAGGTTGTGAAAAAAAACTTAAACTACAAGCATTGAGAGTTTTTTCGATTCATATATTCAGTTCTGTGAAAAACTGACGTAAAAATCGTGTTACTTGAATTTTTCATGAAATTATATATAAATTGTGTATGTGTATTTTAAGTACATTTATAAATTACGCATGTTGAAAAATTAAATAATACACATAGACTATTTCTATTTCATTGCTGTAAAGATTCAAGTTTTATAACAATCGTTAAAATATCTAGTATTTAATAACCAACATAAAATGCTTACAAAATATTCAAAAACCAAACGAACTAAAAGTATAAAACGAGTCAACGTTTATGCAAAATGTTAACTGAAAAAAATCTACATATACAGTAAATTCACGATTATTATAATTGCGAATTTATTATATAACTTAATTAATTTATCACCGATTGAAAATCATAATCTAACTTCATAGAAATGATAATAAAATTTGCAAAATATGAAAGTATGAGTTATCATGCAGAATAAATTCATTATTTGGATTCATCAGTAGTTAATGTCATTTATCAAAAACATTTCAACCGAGCAATTATGAATCTACAGTATATGCAAAACTCATTAGGGTATTAAAACAAACTTGTCGCTATAAATAACAAAAGTTTTAATTATATTTTTCGAGCAAAACCTCGTTTAATTAACTCACCTATTGCACTAATGTTTTCAATTTGTACATTTGAATTTGAAAAAAAAATAGAACAAACATGCAAACGCACTTAACGATTTGAATGCGTTAGTTACGCACGTGTAAATTGCACTAGTGTAATTAAAAGCGAATGAAAATTCAACAACTTAACACAGGTATATTACATGTAGGTACATTTATGTTTTGTATATGATATTAGAAACATACTGTTTTGTTTCCACGATTCTCAAAATTTTATGAAAAATATTTAGAAAAATTAAACTCGGCGTTGCTCGAAAATCTATGAAATTTAAGCTGATTGTGAACTGTTATTAAATCTATAGCACAATATACCTATACATAATAAAATGTTAAATGTACTGATACCAAAACTTTCCTATAAGTACTCACAAAAAGTTTAATTGTGATAGAAGAGTGCTAAAGGAGTATATAAGGAAGAAAAGTACAAAATACACATAAAAAACTATTAAATTCGATCGATTTAGTGATGTCTATTGTGTGTTCTTATTTTCTTTTCAGATTTTCTAGCCTAGTAGTTCAATTTTTCATTTTAAAGTTGATAATATCAATTATTAAGTATAAAAATTGGGTACCAATATTAGTGACAAAAAAAAATTCACTTTTATGTTAATGTGGGGATTATTTACAGTCCCTAGTGAATGTACATAATCACCACTAAATTGGGGAGTGTGATTAATTTTTGAAAATTCACCATATTAATCTGATTTTTATTAATCATGGGTTGGGTTAGGTTAGTTCAAGTTATTAATAGATCATTAAACATCTTTCAAAAATATGTTAACTTAAGATTTTTTTATGAAATTATGAATTGGACTTTCTAATTATAGAAATTATTTCAAAACCCATATACATTTCATCGTGTATCACATCGAACATCATCATTATACAACTTGGACAGAAATACACAGAATAGGGCGCATTGACACGTGCCAAGTCAGTCACGCAAGGCTGCGTTCACTTTTAACGAGACTCAAAGCTAAAACGCTATGAATATTTGAACGATGGTAGTTTCCATTCGTGTTCGATACAAGATAGCGGATCGTATAGTGTTTGCGATGCCGTCAAATTAGTTTACAACCCTTCGAATCCCCGCTGAATTGAAACGGGGATGAATTTCGGGGTGAAATGGGTTAATTTGGACGATGGAAGTTTTAACGTATTGTACGTGTCTATATAGAATTGTTTGAGGAGAAATTTTCGAAATTGTATCGCAGTGAAACTATGGTATTCGTAAAACTTATAAAAAGTCTGTGTATTTTGTAAATATTTCAAGTTTAGGCATGGAATAGTTGTGAAGAACGAAAACGTAACTCAATTAATTTTCAGTTATCGTAGTACAATTTTTGGTATATTTATTAGGTATGATAACAAATAAAAAGGTCTATCTATATTATTATATGTGATGACGGAAAATGTCAAGGGGTACAAGTGATTTCGAGAAAAGCGCGTTCAAAGACGATCATGTATTAGGAGCAGGTCGAGTGATTTAATGATATATTGAGGCACTCGTTACGAATTCGTTTATTCCTTTTGCCACCAAATGAATTAGCGTGCATAGAAGCGATTCCTGTGCTTAACTCAATTTCGGCAAAAATATCACTTGCACCCCTTGGTTTTTTCGATCGTTATATGAAGTATTTTGATATATATTCAAAAAGATAAAGGTAACAATGATAATATTGCTTTATGTTAAAAAAAACATGTAAAATTCTTTGTTTAAAACGTCATTTCGTAAGTGCACTTAAATATGCATTTTTTTTTTGATTTTAATCTTTTATAAAGTTCAAAGAGTCGAAATATGCGAATGTCTACATTTTTTTCGAATGAGAGGAAAAAATGGTCTTTTCTTTTTTCGCCGTGTATTTTCCGAAGGTTTCGTCGCCTCTTTTCTGCGAAGAATAGTTCTTTCGCATGCATAATCCTTTTGTAGTTTTGAAACACACAGACGTCGTTTTTCAGCGTCGTGAAAAGCTGAAAATTTTCCCATTTATTCGTAAAGGAAAAGCCTTTTTTCCGATTTTTTTTTTGCTTTATTTTCGCCGAACGTAGAGCGAACAAAAGCTTGTTAACCAACTCGGAAAAGTTCATACATATCAATGCATAACAGGGTTATTTTTTGTTAAAATTTATGCATAGTAAAACGAATAAATGTGTTTTCGCGCAAGTTTGATTGAGTTCCAATAAATTCACGTAATATTTTTACTTATTTGTATGAAAAAAATGTATTCGTATGCAAAGCATTCTTCAAAGAATTGACAAATTGAGACCCTAGTGCTGAAGATATCCAAAAAATACGCATATTATCTGAATTTCAAACTATTTTAGAACTTCTCTATTTCTACCTGATGTTAAAAACTAAATAGAAACAGAAATAAATTTTCAACATTTTTTTCGTAGTCATTTATCATTGTCACTCGACGGACGTATATAAACGACTCGAATACACTCTTTCAAATCGCACGTTTTAATCTACGCAAGATTTTTCGTATAAACCTTTAATTTAACAGATAACACATATTCTATTTAAGAAATCAACCTAAAAATATATCAACTATATGTACAGTAGAATTTTTATTATCATTTCCTTCCAATAATTCGATTGCCTGTACCGTAAGTGAACGTAATAATAACAGTTCTATTGCAATTGAAAATATTATGCTTTGTTTTAGATAATTACATTTATAATAACAAATAATAAATAATCTGATTAGTATACATTTATAAAATTTACACTTCATGCGCCTATTTTATGCAATCTTTATAGCAGCAGTGTAAAGCAAATTGCAAGTCAAACGTTAAACGAGCAGACAAACAAATTAGTGTTATTATTATATTACATGAAATTATGCATTCATTCGAAACAATAGTAAATCAATATTCATAACCCATCATAATAATCTAAAATAACATATTGTGTTTTGGCTTAAAATAAGGTCCTGTACTCACACATACTATTCACTTGTGAAGTCGTCCATTTTCATATCGAACTCGGGAAGACTGGAAGCCCGGCTTTATATAATATATTAACGGAATGACCGCATATTCCCAACATTCATCAAAATTTATGGACCCATTATACGCCTCCGAGTAATAATTATTTATAAAATAGCCTCGGGTCATATATTAATTATCCTTCATGTACCAAAGATTATTCAGTAGCGCAAGATACACAGATCAATATCTCATTGTTTGTTATTGAAACACGGTTCATTTATTGAACATATATATTTTTTAAAAATATATGAAAAATCTGAACGATTTCAATTCGTGAGACACTAAAAAAGTCTGCTACATTGAAGTGAAAAATAATGAAAAAAAAAACAGTTTCAGATTCAATTAATCAACGTCACCCTACACGAAGAGAAAAAATATAAAAGCGTTAAAACAACCACTATTTTGGTGGGTAATGGAGTCAAATAATTGTGTCGAATTCGTGGTTAATCATAGGAAAAGCCTTTACACGCACCTCTACCATAATTAATGAGTCTCTTCTTAATATGATGGGAATTTTGTGTAAATAAGGGAATATTTTTAAATAACTAATATTTTTATTTAACTAGCATATTTTAAAAAGTATATTCTGTAATGAAATTTCAAATCGATTGAGTTTTAAATCATAAATATATAAATAAAAAACCTCTGAAAAGATCACGATAAAACTTATTAAAGCCATCTAAGACAGTTTCTACATCAATACATTTCAATTTCGACATAATTTAACATTTGACGTTTAACCAAACGGTTTTCATACGACTAAGTGCAATAAACATATTAAGCACGATCTACACATGCGATATAATTTAACTTGTTTTATAATATTATAATAAAAGTTTACAATCAACTTAAATAAGCAACACACGGTCATATTAGCCAGTGCTAAATATTTTTATTATCTGCGTTTCATTGAACGCTTTGCGTTGTATGCGAACGTGGAAAAGCGTGGAAATTCGAGTTTTCATATGTGTTTTTCGTGTGTTTTATACTTTTTATGAAAGGTGTGTCCTCTAGATAATAACATTAATGTAATCGAATAAATTGCGTACGCCTTTTGGTCGTTTAATAACCGTGTTTTCGTTGTGCGAGCGCAAACATAGATAAAAAAACACTACTTGATTGATGATGCGCTACATTTTATTAGTGTTTGAAAAAAAAAATCAGTTTTAACATCGATGTGGAACCGGATTCAGTTACTACCAACATTTGCTTTTAACTTTTTTTCAGATATGTTAATATTCGTCGGTGGAATAAATTGTGTGAATTTTGAAAAATATTGTAATACTATTGTAAAATCATTTAGAATATTGGTGTAAAATGCAATAATAAGAACTCCACTTATTCACTTTAGTACAAATGACATTTTTGACGGAATTGAGTTACGAACAGAAATCGCTTCTATATACGCTCATATATTTGGTGGTAAAAGAATATAAATGAATTTGAAACTTGTACCGAGATATATCATCGAATTACTCGACCTCTTCCTAATACATATAGGTACATCCTCAACATTGATCGCGCTTTTCTCAAAATCACCACAAAGTCACTTGTATTCCTTGGCCTTTTCAGTTGTCACATATAAAACAATAAAGATTCAAGAATGGTTATTTCGAAAAATATAATAACAAATATTATTATCGTCCGAAATCATTTGCATACAATTGAACCTCCGGTCCACGTTCGTCCACGAAACTCTCGCTTAGCAACAACGATCACCGATATAAAAAAAATATCCAAAAAAAAAACTGGACACTGTATAATTTTCATGACTCATCGAACCAGCAGAAAGCAAGATCTCGATGGAAAAAAAATGTTTAGAAAAAATAGAAATGCGAACGCGTTCTTCAGGCTCGAATCACCTGAGGCGTTCGTAATTGCGGACTAAGTCGAGATAGAATTATGATAAATAAAAGACGAGATCTAAAAGAGAAAATCGTGCAGAAAAATACTGGTATTAAAGAGATGCACGAATAAAAGTGTCGATTTTGAACAGCAAAAGTTAGCCCGTCAAAATACTGTTCGTACGCATTATGCATAGAAATATAGCCGATCTAATTTTTGGTTTTATAAATGAATTTTGAAATTGATGGAATCAACTTTCATGAAAATTTCCTAACATGGGAAAAAATATGTTAAAATGATAATAAATTATTGAAATATTCCTTAAAATATATATTTATACTTTAAGATTCTTTCGGTATCAAATTATTATTTCCCTGAAAGAGACCATATGAACCTTTTCTTCGAGGACCATACAAATATTTACAACGGACTTATTAATTCCGGGAAAAGTTCATAGATCACATAATTTTCGAACGCTTTTTTTTCCTTTATGTTTTTCTTATATATCTAATACTTGTGTTTTCAAACAGCGAACATAGTATATAATATTTCGATACATACATACATAAATTCAATCTGTTTTTCCAGAGTTGAAAAGACTTAAATTTTCCAAGAGAGTCAATGCTGAAAAGATCTGAGTTTTAATGAAAATTGAATACGTTTGAAAAGTCCTAATAAGAGTTGATTCATGAATTTGAATTTAATTTTGAAAGTGGCTAAAATCAAATTTTATTTAATTAATATGATGACTCCATTATTATATTGAAAAATGTTAATTTAAAATGTTCGTAAAAGTGAATCTACTGCCTTTTAATAGATTTCAGTGTCATTTTTCCGCACTCTGATTTATCTTCAGAATTCCTTATCCTAGTAGATTATTTTTCATTTTAATGTGAAAGAATATGGATAACAGTATCTGTAACAATAAAATAATTATATATTTTTTTTAAATTTCACAATCCTGCGCGTTATATCAAAAATGAGAGGCTTGGAAACAATAAAAACAAAACTCACGTTGTGTAATATGCGAAAAGTAATAATTCAGATATTTCTTATTTTGTTCACTCCCCCAGTTTCTTATTTTTTACAGAAGCTCTTTAGCGGTTTCGGAGCTTACACTTTGATCAATGGTTGCTTTAAATAGACCCTCATTTTGGGTCCTTCTAGGAATTGTCG
Organism: Cheumatopsyche charites; assembly: GCA_024721215.1. Taxonomy (NCBI): domain Eukaryota; kingdom Metazoa; phylum Arthropoda; class Insecta; order Trichoptera; family Hydropsychidae; genus Cheumatopsyche; species Cheumatopsyche charites. The sequence continues at coordinate 9,822,856 of CM045580.1, forward strand.
GTTTTATATAATATTTCGAGTGAAAATTAGAATAGGACTATGCCATATACTCATATGGCTATATAGTTATATATAAAAATGTATTATTTTTATTTAGAATTCTTTCGTTTACTATACATATGTGAAAGTTTTTTTCTTTGTGTGAGAAGCATGTATAAAAATTATGTTGTTATAAATGTAAATAAAAATATTGGGTAGACATTTGTAGAATATATGTTTTGTTGCAGCAAACAAGATGAGCTGATTTTCCAGGAAAATATATTTGCTTTTATCCAAATATAATTTTAAATCTAATTGTGTGACAAAAACATCAGAAAGAATATTGTGTGTTTGTATGTTTGAAAATATGAGTTTATGAGTGTATATTCAAATTTTTCCATAATACAAAATAAATTTAAACGAACTTGACAGAAATAAATCTGTATATGTTTTTGCAATTTACATTTTACAATCGACAGAATAAAAATATTTTTTTTTTAGACAATTCGAGTTCATTTTGAGATCTCAACGACCCAGAAAATATGAGACTCAGTTGCGATTTCGAGCACAGCCCCGATTCTGGGCTTCTGTTGTTATTTGGTAGGCACATATAATAAGACGACTGAAAAGGCTAAGGGGTACAAGTAACATTTTTTCCGAAATTGAGTTATGTACGAAAATCGCTTCTATGTACGCTCATATATTTGGTAGCAAAAGGATATAAACGAACTTGGAACGAGTACCGAGATATATCACCAAATCACTCGACCTCCTCCTAATACATGTAGGTATATGCTCAACTTTGAGTGCGTTTTTCTCGAAATTACACGTACCCCTTGGCCTTTTCAGTCGTTATATAATACATAGAAGTAGAGGAAGACTCGCATTATTTTCTATGCGAGAGAACGTACATAAAAGAAAATCGCGGGCGTAGCAAGAAGCACATCAAAGGAAAACGGCTGCGCGTTTTCACAGTTTTCCTTCAAAAGCGGAAAATGTCCCCGAGATCCACCCACACCACCCAAATTACACATTTTCCACCCACCCTGTACCTATTTTCTACTTACACTAGTACATTTTTTCAGGGCCGGATTCGTTTTTTATAATATTCATTTTGTTACAGATACTCGGTTTACTTTTAAGAATCGATAAGGTTAGAAACTATGAAGAGTGATTAGCGAACGAAAGATTGTACCTAATGAAATTGATTGAATTTTTCAAGGAAGTTTTGTTCAACACCGAGTCAAAGAAGCTAGTAAATAAATAAAATATATGGGCACAAATGTATGGACAGTGTTGGAGTTTTGGTTTTCAATTTTAATTTCGAATTCGTTCTTAAATTTATTTTGAGTTGTTATAGGACATCAAATTCATTCAAGGTAATATTTAAAAAATAACATACATAACAACGTCACTGCATCAAAATTCTGCCAATTTTCATAGATAGCAATCGACTCATCGAATATATTAACGCAATTTCGGACCGTTACATGGACACACAGAAAATCGTCATTACACAGTTAGATTTATTTCAACCAAGCCATTCATCAAATCCGCGTTATTGTTAATAAATAATTATTAAACAAACTAATTAGAGATTTTCCATCACTAGAAATCCGTCTCTGGATTTTCCGCCCACTTTTCCCCGATTTCCCCCCGAGTTACATGCGCGAGTTGCTTTCTGGAAGAGTGTGTATATTACGGTAACCGATGTTGGGCAAGAGTTGGAAACGTTTCGCATATATTGGGGTAGAGAAAAAAAATTTCGAGTAGGGAGAGCTGGAGATATTTTCCCACTTGGAGTGTGTGTAAATTTGGCGACGTGTCGTCGATCTTCTTTTTTTCCTAGAATGTTTTTCATAAATATTTATAGGGTGTCGTTTTTCCTCAACGTCTCGGAAAATTGGGGTCGAATTTGAATCTATTTTGATTATTGCGTTTTGCCCATTACTAGATTTCTCAAATTGTAAAAGATTTGATCCAAGCTTTTCACTTCTAGTTTGAGAATATAACGAATTTAAACTACATAAACTACCTTCAAATATGAGCTGAAAGAGATAGACGTACTACAGTTCATACAACGATACATACATTCATCTCTTACCCTCAGATTTGGACAAGAAAACGAATATTTGTACATATCGGTTATTTTTTAAAGTTCGAATCGATTCGCATCGTTTTCACGCATAGATGTGAAAGTTCAACGATGGTTTTTTGAAAACACAAAAGAAACTCGAGCTTCGTTCCATATACAGGCGAAGAAGTGAAACTCTTTGTTTCGCCTGTTCCTCAGTACCAATGTTATGTGAACCGTTATTTTTGAAAGCGGCACAAACTCTATTCGAAAATTTAAATCAGGTCTCTTTGTTGTGTAATTTTTTTCATTTTATGCGATATTTTCTTAAATAAAATATTGTTTAAAATATTCAATACTACGCGCGTTTCTACACTTTTGTGAAGAATTCTGGAGACTATTAATAAATTAGATAAATGTTGCTTTTTTCCACATTTTTTTTTACGTTTGTGGTTTCTTCGGTAATTTGAAAGCCAATCTTGTACAGTTATTAATATTGTATTTGATATCGAAATTTGAAATGATTTCCATAGAAAAAATCGATTGATCGAAAATATTACTCGAAAAAAATTAATGCTGCAGTGAATAAAATTATTATTTTATTGAATAACTACTCTTTTTATACATTTCATTGTAAATCATTTAAAATGTTGGTGCCAAATAAAAATTAAAAACCGTACTTAATCACTTATTAAATTATAAAATAAACTATGTATAAATCCATTTAGTTTAGATTCTAAAAATAATGCAACAATTCTCAAATTCATCAATAAAACTGTTCCGAATCACAATCAATAGTGCATATATAAATTATATGATGATCGAAAAGACCAAAGGGTACAAGTGATATTTTTGTCGAAATTGAGTTATACACAGAAATCGCTTCTATGAAAGCTCATTTATTTGGTGGCAAAAGGATATAAACGAATTCGGAACGTGCGCCGAGATATATCATCAAATCAACTTTGAACGCGCTTTTCTCGAAATCACCGCAAAGTCACTTGTACCCCTCGGCCTTTTCAGTCAGTCTTATAATAATGAAAACATATATAATATTTTTATAGAATTTGGAGTTATATCATATTTGAAATAGGCAGGTCGTATATAATGATACCGGTCGCAGCTTTCGTATTGATTGTTTCGTAGGAACTGCGAAAAGCGCGTGACCCGTAGAAAGTTGAGCCTTTTTGCTCTATACAGAGGGAAACATTTCCGAAGTTGGCTCGTTCAATATTCATTAGATTCGTGTAATATTTTATGGGAAATTTATTGGCTGTGTGTGTATATTTCAGTTCGTTCGGATTTAGTTTTATCGCTTTAGTTTTGTCGGTTGGTGGAGAGTGTTTCGTATAGGGAATCGAGATTGTATCGGCTGATTTCGATTCAATTTATGTATATAAACACTAGAATTATTAAGCGAAAGTGTGTTTATTTATATTTCGATTTAAAAAAACATGAATATTTTGGATATAAATATGTACATTTAAACATAACCATAATTGAATCATTAAAAATACATACGAAACGAATCAAACAACCGTTTTTTATTTCCGTAGCAATTCGATAGGTACGGATGCAATTTGTTTGCTGAAATAATCAAAAGAAAATATGATATTTCTGATCGGAATCGACTCTTTGATGTCGCCAATTTACAGAATACAGAAAAATATATACGATTCGAATGTACGAGGAATATATGAAATATATTTCAAACGATGCATTTTCATATGATTATATCATACATATTTGTATAACGCTAACACGTGTCTCGTTAAATTGAAATTCAGTGGAACGTGATATGTGCTTTATAATTTTAACAGTAATCCACAAATTGAAAAATCCTTCAATATCTGGGAACGAAAGTAGGTGGGCTATTAAAATAAATAGCGCCGCAGGCAAAATTTTTTTCAAATATTAGTAGAATTTATAACGATGAAAATATAGTTTTGGTGCTTCTTTTGAAGTAACTACCAAATGATTTTCCTTTCCACCATTCGAAAAAACCAGACATAGAATAAGAGCAGGTAAAACATATAACTACCCATCGATATTCAACAAAAATATAGAAAAAAATAAACCAAACCATTACGGATAGCAACAGCAGCACGTGAAATTCATTTGCCCTCGATTCGAATATTCTTTTTGGTGCAATTCACAAGAGACACGATTTAGTGCATTCAACACTCGAATATTCATCCGTGACATACACAACTCGTTGACCTCGTTGCGACCTCACATTGTATTATATGTAAGTACTACATGTACCATTTGATATTGTTGGTGCTTGTTGCTAACCGAGAGAGATGTACGGAAAAGTACCATTTGTATTATTTTATTGAAAAAAAATCATATTTTATATTATTTATTGTATATTATATGCTATAACATCTATAGGTGTATATAAAAATTGTGTACATATACTTAAAACGTAGTATTGTGAGGATATTAGGTTCGTTTCAGCACTGGTACTTTGGTGAGAGTGGATTTTTCGTAAGTAAAAATTGTTCGCTCAACCACTTCTTTTTGAATATTTACTTTATTTAATTCAAAGAAGAGTGTTAATCTAGCTGATAGTGCAGTGATATAAAGCGTTTGTGCATACCGTGTCGATTCAGCATACTTAGGATGCGTGAGTTCAAGTCCTATCTTGGTGAGAATCACATGTCGTTTTTCTTAATTATTATTTGATATGGAGTCTTGGTCGCGTCTTTCGAATGTTTCATATTTTCAAATGAATCCATAGTTACATAAACAATGAAAATCCATAGCTGATTGTAGCACCATTGAAAGAAAATGTGACAATTTATATTAAAATAGCGCACGGAAAATTCTGTGCCACAATCTTGTGACTCAAACTCATTTGAAAGCATAATGAAAAATTCAAAAAAATCTCTCATCGGATACAGTACAGTCCTTTGGAGTGAAATGTAATACAATTATTTCCCATCCCTTCGAGGTTACCGAAGTTAACGCTGATAAAACTCATCACAAACCACCCCCTGAAAAGCCATCCCTTAATTCGTACCGGCTAATGGACGACCCAAAAGACTCAACCTTGGTCCTTTTATTTCAGCTGTCTATGTACCGAAACCTTATACGAAGTAATAGAAATATTGAAAAAAATATATGCAAAAAATGTATGAAGTTGAACACTTGAGTATAAAAATTTTATGCAATATTTTTTACGAAATCGCGACTTTGATTATTTTAATTTGATTCTTCAAATCGCTTAGTTGCATCGACTTTTTATTGTTCAATATTAGTAATATAGACTTCATATAGTCCAATATTTGAATTCGCATTGACTTCACATAACCTGGTATCAGCGTAGACTGGCTATGTATCATTTTTTGTATCCCAAATTCATTTAAAATCTCCTCGAAGCGAAGTTTTTGGTTAATAAACAGATAGATATCAAAAAGTCTTATTAAAGATTTAGCTATTTTATAGCACATAAAAAGACATAATTAGGCTATTATTGTATTACATATTTTTTACTTTGTATGTACTAAAAAGTCATGATTTTTTCAGTGAATATAATTGATCATCCTTGAATATATAAATAGATACGAATACAAATATGATTGTGAAGATTTGCTGAAAGTATGTAGTGTCAGTACGTGTACTCGAGACCAATCAACTTTTATGGGTCTGACCTAATTTTTCTATTTTGCCAACGCGCCTTTTATACGAGTGCTATTACGTCACGGTTGGTTAATTGGATAATGACGCTTTGTTTGGTATAATTTACTTATTTTTTTCGAGCTAGATTAGAACTAAGCTGGTCCTCATTTGGAATCGTACGAAAATGGACAGATTAAAAAAAAACTCCTTCAGGCAATGCAATTTGTATTATTCAAAAGATTAGTAAAGATTTATGCTCATTTGAAACAATGTCTACTAATGTGTAAATCTACAAATATATACAGCTTTCTAGAAAGCCATAAAACAGAAAAATGATGATAAGTTTTTAGTAGTAGTAATTGATTTTCGAAAGTTGAGCGTTATTTATTGAATGTTAAATTGATCGAGTGGGTGTGATCTAATACATATGTATATGATAAAAGACAAACGTGTATTAATTCAACACTAATTTTAATACCGATATTAAAATAATAAAATTTCTTATTATGTATGAAAAATATAAATCAAACATTTCGATTTCGACGTGTTCTGATTATGCGAAATCCACTCGTTTCGAACAAAGGAAGAAGAAAATGATATAAAATTTAACGAGCGAATTTCGAATACGAACAAATCGGGCAAAGTTCAAAATTTATGTCCACCGAGAGAAATCTCTCTTTTAGCAACTTTAAATATACGGCGTTGGGTTGAAGTTGAACTTTTCGCCTGTAAATTAAAATTTTTACAATGCAAACTCGGAAAATGCATTTCGAAATTTAGCATAACAGATGCACTGCAATTTATCAATAATATTTAATCAGTTCAATGCAAAAACTGAAATGAAGAACTAGTATTAAGTGGACAAACAAATTTTGTCCGTTTATATTAGTATTCAGGAAAGAAATTTTACATATAGGCTAGTGGTCTTCCGGAACCAAATACTACCATTTAAAAAAAAGATTAACTACTACATATTTTACATATAAAGAATTTAGACTATACCTATCAATATTTTTTTCAAAAACTGAAGTTAATTACTTAATACACTAGGCGACTTGTGTAAATGAATGGCCACTGAAATGTTAAACACAACTAAAACTTAAAATTTGAAATACTTCAATCAAAACTCAAAATTTTCAATCTGAAATAAAATATTAAGTCAATATGAATTTGAATCGTAATCGGGACAGTTGAATACACTTTTCGAAGGAATCGAGAAAGCTGAGGAGTTACAACAACTGTACATTGTACACAAAAGTACAGATTCACTTTCTAGGATGACCTTAGACCTTGATCGAATGTTTTAACCGTTGGAGTTATCAAGATTTATGTAGTTAGTTTGTACGGTTAACTAGTTGGACTCGGTTATGTGAGCATTATACATAAATCTTACGCCTTTATCTGCGATCTGTCGCTTTTTATTCGACCAACGTATATACACAGACGATTAAATTCGTAATTTATGTTTTGTTATAATATTAGAATGTATCTGAATCCATAGAATGGGATATGTGTGTGTCTAAACAATGAAAAACAAGATACGCATTCTTTGATTTATTGTTTATATGAAATTTATGACTTCCCTACGTAAACAAACCTGAATGTAATATTGTAGGTATGTGTTGTATTCAAGATGTGTCAGTGTATACTTTGTCTTATTGTAATATAGGTATGTCACTTCTTTTACATTTTTAGTCTTGAATTATCGAAGAAAAAAATCGGTAAAATAATCATGATAAGTTACTTTAATAATTTCGGCAAAAATAATGAAAACAAAGGCATAACCATGCAACGTAAGCTTTAACTAGACAAAGAATACAATTAAGAGTCTTATTTTAAAGTTTATACATATACATATATTATATCACTTTATCGATCGCCTTTTGAACGAATCGAAATTTAATTGGAATCATTTTCGAATTCGTATCTCCAATTTGAGCCATGATCAACTTTGACGTATTCAATTAAAGCCAGTACCAATCTGGTTCAAATTTGTACAGGACCAAAGTTCAAGGAGACTAATCTCGACGGTATCCTTTCGTGTGGTTTGACCTTTTGTACCTCAATTGAGGTCCATTTATACAACGATGCAACTACGAACGTTCACGTGTATGGAAAATGTGAAAATTCGATTGAACTAAACGTCTTCATTGCGAACGCAAATTTTCCCAATCCCCAAAAGATTTTTGGTTGATTAAATATGAGAATTTTTTTCACGAATGAAAGAAAAGTCAAAGAAATCCCTTTTCGGAAAACCGCTGATAATTTTCCGAGACGGATAAGAAAAGAGCTAAAGCGAAACAAAAGCGGAATGATGATTGACGGAAAATTGCGCTCGAAGAGAGTTTTCCGCGATTTTCCCCACCGGAAAATCGGAAAAGCCGAAACGTAATTGAAGATGATCGATTCGAGATGTAAAATCGCAAATCCTTCCCCTTTTCGCTTTCGCGAACGTCCATTAGTGTTATTAAATATTGAATATTCTGGAAAAAGAAAATTACTGTCGAATTTAGATTTATTTCTATCGCATAGTATTTTTAATAATATATAGTAAAGTTGGACTTTTTACGTTCAATTTTTATGAATTTTTTTACGGAACGTAAACAGGATACTATCAATTTGAAGTTTCGTACCGTTCAATTATTTAATGTCGAGTGTGTTTTTGTACTACAATTTGAGTTTTTTTATCATCGTTTGGAGCACGTACTCGTACTCAATTAATTAACGTGACGTTTGTTAATGAAACGTTGCAAAAACAGTAAATTGAGCACTTTATTGAAATAAATGGTATTTTTATGATTCGATTTGTATTTTGATGTTTGGTTCGGTACCGAAATTTCAGTGCATTTTTTTTATGTAATTGAGTTTTATGCTTGACTATTCTGCTTAATAATTGAAAAATTCATTAAATTAAATTAACCTAACTCATTTTATAATATAATAATAAATAAAATTTTCGAAATATCTTTAAATAATTTATTGAATTTTCTTGATTGTATTTTTTTATGAAAATTTCAATTATACAGAGCCTGAAGCAATCTCATCACAAATATCTTCAAGATTTTTTATTTCCACATTTACACTTCTCCATAATTTGAATAGATTTTCGTCGAATAAATCACCCTTCCATTCTTCGGATGATCTTTGAAATGTTTTCACCTTTTCGTCTCCTATCATATAGTTTAAAAATCGGAAACCTTGATTGAAATACTTCAAACGTTTTTTCTTATCCGCAAGAGATATTGGATTATCGATCATTAATAGATTTATCATTTGAGAAGCGCTAATAGTTGATGGATTCCAAGGGAAAATTCCTGTTTCTCGAAAACCACTGACCACAATAGTTTCTGAGATACCATCGTGAATTTCTTTGAATGATTTGGCGAAGTTTTTAATTTCAAAATTTTCACTTTTCGCACGATTTATTTGCCATTCGTTGCGTTTCTTCGTCCAACTTTGTTCATAATAGCTAGAAATCGCAACATCCATAGGTTTGATCGAATGTTTAACATTTGCGTATAAAGCTATTAAAATTATTCCATTGTCATTACAAAATTTACTAGTGCGTAAACTCAAAAAAGACGCATATCCATCGACAAATAATATAATCGGTAAAGTAATATTCTGTTTGATTAACCAAGGGTGAAAGTTATTTGTGACAAATTCGAAAAATATCTCAGGATCCATCCACCCTGAATCATTTTTTCCCATTGCCATACCCGATGGGAAATCTGAAGTTACGTCGGTAGATAATTGTTCTTCGTTATAAATTACTAATGGAGTTGCTAATTGACCTTTGGCATTTCCAATCGACAATACTGCTATATATTCTAACTTATCACAATTTGCACTAATAGAATCATCATCTTGTCGAGCGACAAACTTCTTCTTGGGATTCAGAAAAAACGCTATTTCGTCACAATTAAAAATCCTGACAGGATCCTTGACTATGTCTTCTAATTTGTTTATCTTAAGGTAATTTTCGATTTCTGTGAACCACAAAGATACTCCAGATTGTTCTTCTTGCTGCTGATTCGACTTGGAGTATTTACTGATAATATCAGAAACATCTGGGTTCCTTCGTCTGAACGCTTTGACCCAAACCCTTCCAGGTCGATCGTTCTTGAAAGGATTCACCCTCTTCAGGTCCTTCATTATATCCTGAACACTATCCTGTAGTTGGCTGATGGTCACTGGGAAACCAGCAGCTGCCATATCCTTCATCCAATTTGTCAGAGCTCGTTCTTCATCTGTACTAAGGACAGATGGAGGTCCCATTTTCTTTTGTTCTAGAGGACGAGTTCCATCTACTTTGTATCTGAGTGTCACTCTAGGAATTCCGTGCTTTTTGGCAGCTGCTCTTAATGGGAGCTTGTTGACTTTTACGTCTTCCACTGCAGCTTTCAAGTCTTCCAAAGTGTAGTTTCGAAAGAAGCCTTTGATAGGTGGCATGTTTGGAAAAATTCGGCTGAAATAGAAAAAAATTGAAGTGAATTAAAGAAATCACTGTATTAAAAAATATTAATTTACATTTGATGATAGAAAAGACTAAAAGGTACAAGTGATTTCGAGAAAAGAGCGCTCAAAGTTGAGCATGTATTAGGAAGAGGTCTATTAATTTGATAATATACAATGGTACACGTTCCAAGTTCGTTTATATCCTTTTGCCTCCAAATATATGAGTGTACATAGAAGCAATTCCAGTACATAACTCAATTTCGACAAAAATGTCACTTGTACCCCATAATCTTTTCAGTCGTCACACACATAATATAAATTCAAATCAATAACATCTCAGTTGACAGTCGAAACTTTGAGGTTATGTTCACCGGAACATCATTACAAATCTCGCATTGTTTAGTGAAATATTTCAAAATCAAATGCATAAACGTCAAATTACACGTAAAAATTCAATAACAATACGAAAATTAATCAAAAAACACACAACTGTCACAAACAGCGGAATGGTCGCGACTAAAATGGCGGCGAAAATATGTCGGTAACTGAAACACCGCTTTTATCGACCGGCCCACTATTACAGCCGGACTAAAATATATGCACATATTCCTATTTGATGTCGCATCAATTTTTCAGCACTTGTATCAGTAGATGGCCGGATGATCAGTAGTTGACCACCCGATCGACTATTGAATGATTTTCGTTTTTGAAAGTAAAAATGGTTCTAATTTGTGTGTTGCGAATGTTGGATTTTTTATAAAATTTTGTTTGATATTAGAACTAGTTTGATAATTTGATAATTTGGCGTTTTTATTTTTCATGTGTAAAGTATGGATTGGATTCTTTGGACATTTAATTCAAATTCATTTGGTACGGTGACGTTTTGTTCTTTCCATTTTGTAGAAGCAATATCGTATAAATTACTACTAATTGTTTTAACTTATCATAATTTTATAAAAAATAATTATTTATTAGTGAATGATTGCGTCGGTCATCGAATAAGAAAAATCAGATTTTTTTTCAATACTGTAATTGTACGAGTTTATGACCATCAACGATTATTAACTGCATCGAAAATAAATTTGTGTACAATATGTTTTTAATTTTTATGTCAAGGTTAAAATCATCATCATTATTTCTTGAGTTTATAATATTTATTATAATTTTACGAAAATTTAATATAATTTTCAAATTACTCATATAAATACATTTCAGATGAAAATGTGTGCTACTTTTATATACATTACTGTTGAACTGAAAGTATTCATAAAAACCATCATTATAATTCGATTATTTACTCCAATATATACGTACATATATTTAGATTAAACAATAATAAAAATAATACAATTTGTAACAAAATCAATATTTTCATACCGATAAAAACAAAAAAATACAACATTTCACTGCACTCAAGCGAATTTTCCCGAATTTTCAATAACTTCCATTCGCAGTTTTCGCTCGATTAAATACAACACACCTCTATAACGAAAGCAACTAAAGGTAAGCACATCTCTATAACGAAAAGATCTAAAGGTGAGCACACACACATGCTAGTTTTATAAATAGTTTTCGCAAACCGTATCGGTCCATCTCCGAGGTTCAACACTTTCTCTCAATCGCTCTCTTTACGATCGCACGTGATCGGAATTCGACGGATCACATTCTAATCGACGATCGAATAAGATTTCCCATACGAAGAGACGATTGGAGTGTGATTTTTCTAGGAAAATTTACGCGAACTGAAGGAGGTGTTGAACTATAAATCTGAAAGTTCTAGGTTTTGCAGTATTCGGTGTTTTTTGATTTTTCGATTTTTGGACATAGTTTTGATGCATATTATTTTCGAGTGATGCAATTTTGGGTTTTTTTCAATTTTTAAATATAGAATTGAAAGAAATATGACTAGTTCATCAGTCAAAATACAGGGCACAAATGCGTTTTGGTGCGTAGAGATACGGTTGTAAAATCAAATGAGACGTGTCCAAGTTCGGTTCATTATTCACGGATTTTATTTTCTTCTAGATTGAGACATTTTGCGATTTCACGCCGTTTGAGAGCCGCTGGAAAAACTTCAAAGAGACGAAAGCGCGAAAGAAATCCGCTGAATCGACTGTGAAGCGATGCGTGAGCTGATTTGTTCGCCTCAATCGAAATTTAGATGAAATTTTTCTTTTATAGTTTCAATAATTTATTCAAAATTGACTTTCACATAATAAATCTTCCACAATATATGTATGTCTATCCTTTATAGACTCTTTAAGGGCTTATCTTCTCACGATGAATTTTTCTATAGTTATAATGTGACTATGATATTATCTATCCAGCTTCAAAGAATAATTGATTTAATTATGGTGCTGATTTTTATTTAATAATCAATTGAATCTTTTAAATATATTGAAACATTCAACTCTTGTTCAAACTTTTCAAATGAAATGAAAAACTCCTATGAGATGGTCGAACATTATTCGATCATTTCTCAGAGGGTTCATAATCCTTCAAGGTTTAGTCTGTCCCTTAAAAAGGGCATGTTTACATTTGAACCGAACCTTAATCCTCAACATTAAACATTCATCACGATCGTTGCGAATATATTATACAGCACTTTAAAGCTTACTGCACATAATTATCGTTCGATTCCAAAGCAATGAAAATAAATTGTAATGAATTTGAATTGCGACTGGCTCATAGATCGGTTCGTGTGTAAACAGGAATCTTTTGTGACAGAATTATATCGCTTTTGAAATTCAAAGCGAGAGCAAAAAATAAATTCTGGTATTAAAATCGGAAACCGAAAACTCGAAAAGGAAAACGAAGCGAACGTTCGAGGAAAATCCTTTGCTCTTAAGCTGCACAAAAATATGAAAGTAGAAATTTATCATAAGATGTTTTCGAAGACATTTTTTTGCTTTTCGTAAAGATTTATATCAAATATGAGATTTTTGATGTATATTAATAAAAATGAGTGTATTATACATACATATTGCATCATTATCATTTCCTAATTACGTACAGATATCTCACTTATTACAATATTGAACAGTCTATGCAAAAAAAAATTAAATCATTACTGAGCATTTTTAAATGTAAAAATGTAGGTACCTGAAAATATCACATCAAACATTTTCACGATTTTTCCAGATAACGTTCAAAGCGCTTTCAATGATTAATTGGAGTACTTAATCTGAAGTTTGTGCGGTCAAACTTTGACTGATTAAGATTTCGCAGGAAATCCGGAAGTTGAAGGTTTATCTGTATCCGGAATGGATCTTTCCGGAGTTTAGAGTACTGTTTAGCAAAATATAATATTTTCAACAGAATTTCGAAGATATTTAAGCGAAAAGTCGTTTTAATTTACGGTATAATTAGATATATTTATCGAATATGATGACTAATTAAGGTCTTTTCAATCGATAATATTCATTACGTTATTTTTTATAGAATTTTACAGTTCTAATTCTAAAGAGTCGATTTTGGAATTTTGAACGTTTTTTGTCTTATTTTCAGTCCCAGGATTGAGTTATTGATTCTGGGATTTTGAAAATGGTAATTTTTCTATTAATATTAATCCAGGCACTAGTTTCAATATCTCTAGATTGATAAATTTTAATCTCTGGTTGAGAATTTGGTTCAGTATTGGATTTAGTCTTCTTGTTATATCTCATATGAATCGTTATTAATCCATTCAAAATTAATCATTATTAAGTATACTTTTCACCAGAAATAAGATTTAAATATCAAAGCACTTAGTATAGACATAACTTTCTTTGTGTGAATTTTTTTGATTAATAAGATAAGTATGTACCATTAAATGATAAAATTTGTTCAGCCATCGGATAATAAATCATTATCATTTCAATTAATTTTGTACTCATATGTGTATTAATTACAATCTTCAGCTTATCTTAAACAAAATTTGTATGTTTATAATTTCGAATAAATATAATAATGAAGAAAATTCAAAAAATGCATCAAACACATTCATTTGTTTTACTTGACTTCTTGCTCAGTTTCAATCTAAACGACTCAATTAATCCCACAAATCATCAACGTTCCGTTAATTCTCGATATTTTGACATCTCGAGCCTCGAAATTCTCGATGTCTCGAGTCTCGAATCTCGAAATTCTCGATGTCTCGAGTCTCGAATCTCGAAATTCTCGATGTCTCGAGTCTCGAATCTCGAAATTCTCGATGTCTCGAGTCTCGAGACATTATCAAAACGAGATTTGCACTAATTGAATCCGCGATAGTGCAACCGGGGGTTCAGAAGGGCATTAATCATTTCGAGCGACCCTCGCGGTTAACCGGAGCAGTTTGTCATACCCATATATCACGACGTGTCATGTGTTGTATTATGTGTAATATTATAAGGTTTCACGGTGGTGTAGGTGTGCTTAATTTCGCGGATGCGGATGGGTTTTTGCGGCGTCGCATTTCGCTTGAGTGAGGTCGCATAAAGCCGAAGGGTGTGAAGGTTTTATTTTTGGAAAATTTTAAAGTTACATGTTGGTTTTTTAATTGTTTTTTATATGTGTGAGATATCCATTAGTTTGTTTGTATGAAAAAGGAAAATTTAAATCGTTAACATTTGTTAACTACGTATGAATGACCCTAATGTCAAATTCTTGTAATTTGTATCATAACATAATTTTAATTTAATTTAATCATAATGATAACTTTGATTCTGTATTTGTTAGGTTTCGAAAAAGATATCTATTAATAGTTTCATGATTTGTATTTTCAAACAGATATTACTAGATCATTCAATTTTAATATTTTTTTGATCATAACAGGTATTCGACTTTTAATGTGGTTCAATTAAAATTAAATCTTCTGTATTCTTAAATACTATAAATAAATTTTAATATCATAAATATGTTTAAAGCATTATATAATGAATCATTCATAATACATTGTTTTGCAATAATAATATATTTCAATGAAAAAATATAGGGGGAAAACTCATATTTCATTCCGGATAATGTTTCGAACTTTTCTTTATATAATTCATATTATATTTACAATAGACATTTTCAAAAGAAATGTGTACATAACATTTTTATGAAACAAAAAATAAGAAACTAAATGAAATTTTTAATTAAGGAATTCTGATAAGAGTTACAAGTCATTTTAAGAAATGTTCGCTTTACGCTTAGCTACATAAATATCACAAAATATATCCATGACAAACAAAGTATCATTTTTGTATTATTTCAATATTAGATTTTAGTCGATTCGCATTAAACGACCTTTGTTATATCGTTCATTGTCAAAAAAAAAAAATATTCATTCCCATTCAAAGATAAAATCGTCGAGCAGAATCAGAATGAATAAAAAAATACTACAACAAAGACCGAACGTAACGCGAAATTTTCCAGATTTTCACGTTCTATTAATTCCGTGTTCACGATGTTTTCACTCAGTTCGATAAACTTCCATTGTCATAATATCGTTTTTTTCCCCTCACAGAAATTTTTAATTCTGGTTCGTTTTCTATTAAAGCTAAATTTCATATCTGGCAAAAAGTTGTGCTGTAAAAAACACACACAATAATAAAAGAGACGTGAAACTTTCGCAAAGGAAACGCGTTCGAAAGTTTTGGCTTTTTGTCGTTTCGGCCTTGTTTGACAAAGGGTCTACTTGTCATTAATCAAGATTGTCCTTTTTCATGGTTATTGCCTTCTGACCAAGTTCGCTTATTTTTATGTACATTCTGCTTACATTGCGGTGAAAAGATACGACGATTCCGCAATACGATATCCTTTCAGTGGACTTTTGATATATTTTTATTTATTTTTACAGTAATTGGTATATATATATTTTAAACACAATCAATTATTAATATTAATGTAAATAAGCTGTCGTTAAGGTTAAGAATTTTGTAGAGAAATCAGCATACAATAAAATTTGGCGTTGAAATCAATACAAACGAGGCTCGGATTTCATTTTTAGGAGCTGTTTCATAATGAGTTGAATTAATACTTTTTGGCTTCTACCAATGACTTAGTGTGGTTAATTGTTTTTGATTTTATATTTGGTTTAAAATATTAAAAATAATTATTAAAATTTTAAAATTTATTTATTCAATGTTCGAATTAATTAATACTCGAAAAATTTCAACAACGATTACTTAAACTAAACCGCAAACTAACGACAGACAGAAAAATTAACTCGACTCAAAAAATAATACTGATACTTTTGTTACTGTTAAAAAATATTTCTATTTATGTATACATCGAAAATTAATTCCATCAAACGCAAAAGCAAATTCATTGATAATCTCGCAAATGGCATCCTTTGAATTCCCGCTACGCTCCTTTTCGAGGAAAATTCTGCAATTTTATTATAATAAACCCCGGAAAATTCCCGGCTTCGTTCGTCGAAAGTCTCGGCGGGAGTGAAAGCCATTTCTAGAATTTACGTAAATTGCCAGGACTCACGTTTTATCGTGACGTATAACTTCACAATAACAATTAAGGGACGGCTAAGGTGCCAGGTACCCTGAACCTTTAGGTACGAGCTTGTATTAAAAGTACAGTGAAACCCCGCTATTCTCGATGTTCAGAAACGTCATTTAAAACATTGTCCACTTATCAATTTTCCGTATATAAGTGGTGTTTTGAATTATTTTCGTACGATGTTTGCAGATCTGTGCAATTGTAATGTTAAGTGCGACTGTTGTATAGTGTAAATGTCGCTTATGATATAATGTAAATTAGATTAATCAGTTTAATATTGGCAATTATTAAGGTTTGAATCTTTAAATTTCCCAATCATACTGATTTGTCAGATCAAAGACACAAGTTTAATTAAAAAAAAAAAAAAATTCACAATGAATTCTCATTTAAATTCAATAAACATCTTCTGTTTAGATTTAGTTGAATCATTAATCTTTTCTAGACTCATGGTAGTGCTGTTTTTAATAAAAATTAAGCAGAACAAAAAATAACGGACAATTTTTTATGGTATTCACTCCAATATTCATACATTGTATAACATTAAAAAATAATTTTAATGCGAAAAAACGTCTACTATGGCGCAAGTCTCAATTAACATTTTCATTTTTTCATACTAATCACACGACTTATATGCTAAAAATTCATTTATTTACATATAATATGACAATATAGATGTTATTTGATCTACAAGCGTGATTAAATCTTAAACTAACTGCAATAATAAAAAAAAATCCGCTTGATAAGACATTTCAAATGACACTACTTTCATACCTATCAGAATTTGATACCAATTCGCCCATTTCCTTTTCATGAAGTTTATCCGAATTTAAGGGACGTCAAATTTTTCAGGACTAAATTTTACAAATAAATTCATACGAAAAGCGGGGTTCTACTGTACAAGGGGGGTCGGAAAAATGGTAAAAAGCCCCCGGCGAGAGAAAGTTTCTACGCTGGGCTGAGTTTTATTGTGTTACTTTTAACGCCAGGTTGGAAGAAGGGACTTTTCACAAGAAGACGTCTCGAGTGGCCCTTCTTTACCTAGCATGTTGCACCTTGTGTTATATTTTAAATAAAATATTACGTGTACTTGTACATTTACGTTATATTTTGTTCGTATGTACGATATCATAAAGTTTGGAACCATTTTTGGTGTTTGAATATTTTCAAATTACATATCGATACGAATACAATTTATCATTCAGAAAAATGGTCAGCAGTATGAATCATCTGTTCATGTCGTGTTGGACTTCAGTTTCAGTTTTATAATTGATAAAAGAGCTTGATCGATTATAATACTATTATGTCAACTGAATTTTTACAAAGACCACAATTGACCTTTTAAAATGGTTCTGTATCATATTTAGAACCATTTTCTGTACTTAAGTTAATATCGATAAAAAAGGTCACTTGTGTCCTTTTAAGTCGTTATTTCATGTACTAAAAAATCTTTAAATTTCCTAGTCTATAAGTTTTTTAATCATTTAGAATCGAGATATAAAAAAAACTTTCTATAATTTTTAAAAATTCATTCAATTGTTCTCACGAGCTTCGATCGATTTTTTTCCTTTGTTTTAAACACGCACATCTAAATTATAAAAGCTGAAATGAAATGGAAAAAAAATCGCTTTAAATCGGCGATTATAACGTCTGCTACCGTTTAATCGGCTTCGAACGATTATGTGTACTGAGTTCTCGTTAGTTCGTGATTGACGATCTATACCAATGTTACCGTGAATGTATGCTAGTGTAAAATCAATTATTATTTGTTTTTATTCATGTAAAATACGTCTAAAAAAGTATGGTATACTTGCATCGGCTTAAATCTATGAAATCTTTGTTTTGATTCGAATTATTCGAAGGGAAAGATATTCGTATTGAATAGTTAGAACATTTTTTTAATTTGATTTTATATAAGTTTTAGTTTTTTTTATATTAAGAATTTAAATTCGATCGAGTTTTAATTAATAAAACATTTTGAAACTTAATCGAATTGTAAAAACATCGTTAATTCAATAAAATCTTAAGTTTCGTCAATAATTGTAAGCACTAGATTCAACTAATAAACTCATAAAAAAAATTGATATAACTATATAATATAGCTATTTTGTGTGTGTTTCCATGTGTCCATGTGACGCTCCAAAACTGCGTTGATATATTCAACGGATCGATCGCTTGATAGTGAGTTATAAAAATCGTATTATTTATTATACATGACTGGAATTTAATATCAAGAAATACATATTATTCAAACGTCAAACCCAAGAAATGTAGCGTCGATCAATTTCGGACATTCACAGCAACACTCAATAATAGACAGATGGAAAGTTCAATAGGAAATTGAGCGAAACGAAAATCGAGATCGATAAATAATTATTATTTATTATATATTATATTAAAATGCATTGTATGAAGCGTATGCCCGGTAGCGGTTGACTCAGAAGAAAGTGGCTCGTTCGAAGAAAGTGTTACGGCTCTTTAACTTTTTTTTTGTGTGCTTGTATTATATTATACAGTATTGTAAGGAAATCTGGACACTTTAAAAATGTTGCATTTATTAGAAAAAAAAATTCAGTCAATTATTTTGTTGAATTTGAAGACTAATCGAGTGCAATTTTTAATATTGCATTTGATTTAATGAAAAATCTTAATTAAATGAAAAAAATGTTGTTGAAAAAAAAATAAAAATTATTATTATACACCCGTATAAAATTTATATTTTATTGGATAGCTTTTATGCTTTGTATGATACTACAAATCAAGGTTTACAATATAATATTTTTTTATATATGTACTGTGAAAACTATTGCATTATAATATCTTTCTAATAATATTTTTATTTAATCAAATTTCACATTAAAATATTTCCAATTGTATATGCCAAATGAAATATTAAGAAATGCATTATAAAAGAAAATTTAAATCAATTTACTAGAAATTTCACGAAAAAGCCAAATTTCTCAAATTTATTAAAATAAGTGTCCAGAATTCAATACAATACTGTATATACTTATCGACAAGTTTTATTTTATCTTTTTCAATTTGATTATGAATGAAGAAACTCAAAAAAGGCGGCTAATGAAAGCGTCAAACTGACGCCAACTTCGATCCGAGCCAATTTACTCTCGAACACATTACATTATAGAAAGGGCCGTTTATTTATATGAAATGTGAAAGTATCACATTATTAAATAAATTCAAATTTTATCGAAAAAAAATGCTTCAAATCCGCATCGAAAAAATAGCCCCGTTCGAAAGACCGCACTTAATAAAACGGCAATATAACCCAAATAGTAAAAATTCGACGGTGTAACGAACAGTTGACGACCCCTGTATTCTCTCGTGCCCCATAAGGGATGTCGTTAAATTGATTGGCCGCCGTTAAACGAGTGTATGTTTAATGAAAGAACGAGCCGTTAAACAAAACGCACTTTAATTGAACGTTGCTAAGGCTGTTCGATCGAATTTCAGATAATGCTTAAAACGGTCGTTTTATTTTATTATAATTGGTATTGAATGTTAGATGATGCTATCTTTTATTTTATTTTAAAATTTTGCTTTTAATTAGCTTGTGTGACTCGGCGTTGCTCGAAACTCTATGGAGTTAAAGTGAAAATGATGTGCACTTCTGTGAAGTTTTTTGCATATTTACATTTAATTCGAGAATCATTGGGTCACAGAAGCTAGTTTGTAATAAATATTATACAATTTGAATGAAATGAAAATTATCTGGCGAAATACGTTAAATTACGTTGGGTGTGAAGGCCGTGCTTAATATATTTGCTACGGATTACTGCGTGAAAGTCATTTTGAAAACCATCAAATATTCGAAACTCAATTGTAAAATGGAATAAATCAAAAATCTTTCTATGTGCGCACAATTTACATCAATCCTTGAAAATTTCATCGTGATCGAACAAGAGTAAAAGAACACATATACCTAAATTGATTTTAATTTACGTTAATTTCAAACTAAAATCCTGATTAAATATTAACAAAATTCAATTAACGTATGCGTAATTTAAACGCACATAAGATACATGCAAGTTAAATATTCGATCACTTTCACAATAAATCTAAGTTGCTTTAGAATCGCATTGAAACTGCACAAAATTAATTCAAGTCGCCGCGCATTTGAAATGCACCTCGGGCTTCCTATAGAAAGCGTTCGAGATTTTATCTGAATTAGAATAATCGACGGGTCGACAGGTTGAGAACCGGTGGTCGTTTTCTCTACAACCTCCGATTTGTAAAACTGCAATCTCCTTTTAGAGCGACTCAGTCGTATAGCGACTAGTCAAGGAAGCTCGCAGTTTCGTTTCTGCACAAGAAATTTTCCATAGACTCACAATTTCTACAATAAAATGCGATTTAATGACATTTTTTTCATATATCAATTAAAGATCGGTTGATTTACTCAACTAAAGTTTGTGTATTATCTGTTTTTTCTATAGAATTTGACAGTTGATATGACATATTCGCGAACTCGCAACGTCAAACTCTTCAAAAATATGCAAGTTTATTAATATAAAACGAATGTTTCAGACATGACTCGAAACCAGCATCATGAGAACCCGATACAGCATGCACAAATTCTTTATACTGTTTGTCGAATTATGTTAAATAATGTCGCATGTGTAGGCCTTGCATAGTCTTTGCTACATACATAGGTGCAAAATAGACTTCTCTTAAAATCATGTAGATAGCAAAATATGAAATGTAATAATGCAGAAACTCTCTTCAACTTATACACAATACCTCTCCAAAGTATCATCGTAAAATAATTAGCCGTTAAAGAATCTATAAAGCACAATCAAACATACATACAAACTGATACCTGCATTCATTTTTATAAATACAGACATTCCTCAACTTATGACCGAGATAAGTTTCCAAACTTTGGTCGTAAATCGAAATTTATTTTCATTAATATAATAAATCAAATGAAATCATATGATGACTGAAAAGGCCAAGAGGTACAAGTGATTTCGTGGTGATTTAACAAAAAAAAAACGCTCAAAGTTGAACATGTACATACCTACATGTATAAGGAGGAGGTCGATTGATTTGATGATAAACATCGGTACACGTTCCAAGTTCGTTTATATCCTTTTGCCACCAAATATATGAACGCACATTGAAGCGATTCCTGTATGTAGATAACTCAATTTCGACAAAAATGTCATTCGTACCCCTTGGTCTTTTCATTCGTCATATATACTTTATTTGAATAAAATTATACATCTTTGTCACTTATCACATAAGTATAACCCATTTATTCATTTTAAATTTGAGATTTATCAACAATTTTATACAATTTTTTTTCAGTCGTAAGTCGAAGACTATATGTATACATACTATACATAGAAGATATTATGGTCTGTTCGATAATATTTTCGAATCGAGCTAAAAGATTATTTTCGGAGGGTGACTTTGAAGAGTGCACACGCTCCTAACGAATATACAAATATGCACTGAAACAGGTGAAAATAGACATAAGACGATTGCCAATTTGCAAACAACTGGACCGGGTCCAAAACGGACTCGGATTTTAATTGAAGTCAAATAGACCGCCGTTCGTCCCTAATTAAAAGTCCGCGTTTCGATTAAGCGAAAAAGGCCCTCGTTAATTGCTTAATTGAAACGGTCGCCATGGAAGCTAGAAAGCGAGGGATGGGGATGTTATGGTGTATGTGTTTGACTAGAACTTTGTTTTTGTCGTCGTTTGTATGTATATTTTGCTTTGATGTTGTGATGGTCTGTGTTTTTCTTTGATGCTGTGATATAATGTGCAGGAGGTGCTTTAATTTAGCATGAACCTATCTACTTATTTGGTTATAGAGATGCATGCGAATGTATGTTTGAAAGTAGAAAAACTAGGGAAATAGGTAATAGGGATAAAGATTGTTTTTTTGAAAATGAAATGAATTCTGGACACTTTTAATAAAAGTTTACAATTTTGCCAATACGTTTATAAATTTTACGCAGTGAGTTAACATAAGTGTTATTGATCTAACTACACTTAACACCCATTCCTTGACAATACGATACAAACTAATAGAACATATAGAAATTCAATTATTTGTATATGTTATATACCTACGTAACCTAAAACTAAACTTAACACATTCCCTACAACACAACAAACATCACTCAAAATTTTCCATTACGTTCCAACAAACATATCCGATTCCAAAACACCCACAAATGGCATCAGAACTTCGCACCCTATAAACTAACCAATCAATACGAACAAACACAATCTGAAAATGTGATCATTATTTATATATATTACAGTCAAAACATATATTTTCACTTTTTAATCTTCGAGTTTGTTAACTACACTGACTACTTGAGATGAAGATGAAAAAGTTGAGCATGTGATTAGAAGGAGGTCGAGTGATTTGATGATATATGTAGAAGCGATTCCTGTACATAACTCAATTTTGTCAAAAATGACACTTGTACATCTTGGCCTTTTCAGATATCATATGACGACTGAAAAGGCTAAGGGGTACAAGTGATTTTGCGGTGATTTCGAGAAAAGCGCGTTCAATGTTGACCATTTACCTACACGTATTAGGAGGAGGTCGAGTGATTTGATGATATATTTCAGTACAAGTTTCGAATTCGATTATATCCTTTTGCCACCAAATAAATAGAAGTGATTCTTCCACATAAATCAATATCGACAAAAATGTCACTTGTACCCCTTGGACTTTTCGGTCGTCATATGTATTCACATCTCTCACCGAGAGTCCGATTACTATTCACCACCGTATAACTGACAGATCCTGTGCGATCTCAAAAGAAGAGGAGACTGGGGATAGGAGGCATTATGGGGGGTTATAGGGGGTGTCATATGGGGGTGCTACGCCCCTCGGGGGCCCCCGTGCCAGAGCTCGTCATCTCGGTGTGTCACGTTATCAGCTCGACTAGGGAAATGGAACTGTCGAATCCGATATCGTCGACGGTTTTGGGGAATGTTGCTTTATGTGTTCGGTTCGCATAACATTACATTTATATACATATGTATTTATGTAACATACACTATTGATTTTGATTCTAGACATTTTTATAAATGAATTTGATTTTTTTTTTGTGATTTTAGTAAATGTATTGAATGGCTTTCTTCCATAATTTAAAGAGAGATCATGTACGGTTCTTAAGCTGCATATGGTACTAGCATTTGGGGTGATTTTTATGGAATTTTTTGATTAAATGAAAAAATTACTCGGAAGAAATTATTATAATAGTTGTTGAATATTTTATTGGAAACTCTATAACTATAGCTATACATAAAAACAAGAGTTATCCAATGAAATATTAATTTTATACACCCTGATAATCATTTTTTCTGATAAATGTTTTCGTTTAATCGATTTTTACCATGTAATCATTCCAAATATTATCGTCAAATGCAATATTAAGAACCGCACTTCGAACTATAAATGAAGCCATAAACCTATTATCATCAAAACTTATCAAAAATATCCAGAATTCTACACAACAGATCGAATTTCATTTATTCAATATTCAAAGCATCTATTTTCTATTTATCAAGTCTGTCGATTTGTAATAGTATAACAGTTTAGACTTCAGTATCTTCAATCAATCATATTTCAATATAAAAATTCAGAATTTTTTTCAACGTACAGATATATCGAAATTCTCCCAAACTCACTTCAACTAATTGATATTTTCTTTGCGCATTTTCCTCGCGAGTTTTCCTAGATTTTCCAGCCGTCGTCTGTTCCATTACTCAAATAGCTTTCGTCGGCGATTTTCCGACTTTTCCTCGACACGTTCGTATTACACATCGGTGTCGAAGCTTATTTTATTTCCGTCGTTAAAGTGCGCGACTCCCCTAAGGGCTTCTAGTTAAAGTAACGATCGCGGTTAAAGTTAACGTTTAAAATTGACTCGAGAACCGCAAGTTGGAGATTGGCTTTTCGATTCGACATTAGAACAATGCGCCGATTGAATAGATTCGGTACGTATAAATTTCATTCGATTTATTTTTTATTTATATCTAAATGAAATTAAAAATGGAGGTTGTTTTGAAATTTAGTTATGTGATCAAATTCAATATTTTGTAAACGAGGTCGTTAGTAAATTGAGTTTTATTTTGAAAAACAATACATGAAAACATTCTATTCATATTAAAATTATTATTTTTTTTTATAAAAGAGTGTTTCTTAAAATATTTTTTTACGCGGTTGGAAAAATTTCTTGGACATTAGTTGTAGCGGAAAATTAATTTTCCTGTGCTGTTTTTCTATAAATGCTGTTTCATGTAAAAATAAAATTCGATTTGATTTTTTTCCCAAATGATACTTAATTTACGAATATACCTTGTATGTTAAATTGAATTCACTGTGTAAATAACATACTTTATATGTATCGCTTCAATATTGGTTTTCTTCAATTAAAACACGTACTTATGTTCATTCATCAAAATATAAGCAAACAACTGACGATATTATTGTTTACCTACTTAAAAAAATTATATATAATACATACCAATATACTGATTTCGTACACGAAACTTACACAAATCGATCTTCTATTTAAGAACAGCTATAACAAAATTAAACTTATGCGAATAATTTACATAAAATATGAACAAAAGACTATAAAAACTCAAAAACATTATATATCTCGAGCACGACAACGAAACAGTATTAAAATTACAAAAAGATCTTCATTTAAATTCATTCCGCCTCACTTTACTACGTCATAAATTAGCGAAATAAAGCCGTCCGCATTAACATTAAATTTTCAACCATAGCCGCTTAACGCAATCAAGTTTCGCTTTGTAAAAATGAGTCTTAAATAAGGAGGAAGGCGAAGGAAAAAAAAGTCAGCCAGATAACAATAAGCGGCGCCCACTTTGGCTCATACAGACAAAGAGACAGATATATCCTCGCGGAAGACAAAGGCAGTAAAATTCCTCGGATCGGCATAAAATTCCACCCCCGAGGCGCCTCTGAGATGAGCCTTCAGATAAAACGGACGATCTGGAGGATTTCAACATGAAGAAAGTGGGAAAAACGAGGAATGGTTCATTCACATGTAAGCAGAACTTTGATCCAGATTGCGCATCAAAATTTTGGCTCAAAACCGTCTTTGTGATGCTGTACAATATTGTCTGGAATTCCGCATGTCTCTTAGAAAGCTGTCCTTTGCGATAGCTTTTATAATGATTTAATGTAGAGTTCCTTGTAAACGTAAATAGTAGTTTTGCCTAGTTTTGCTGGTACCCAACTAGGCCAGCCTAACAAGCTGACGTAGAATTTGGGTGCAGTTAAAAGGCGAGATGGTGAGCTTCCCTTTTAATGTGCAATGTTGTTGCAATCGATCTGAAATGTACAGACAGGTCTATGTGTGTGTGAAAATTATTTGGATATGTTGCAGTTAAAGAGTTTATATTTTTTCTAGTCAAAGTATATATAAATCTATATTTGTATACTTAATTTTCAATTCTGTTATCATTTATTTTTTTAAGTGTTCATTATACTAATTACAGAACTTTGTTTTGTTATCGAATTGAAGTACAGATAATTTTATAAAGATTAAAAATACATTTTTTATAAGTCTGGTTTTATTATTTTTTGATAATTTTCATAAAAATGTAGTCAGAGTTGAAAAATTCTGAACGCAAAAATCATTGCAGGGTCATTTATTGTATACTTTAACTAGATAAAATATACACTTACGTGTATTAACGCTTTAACTATAAAATTATTTACCGTTAAAAATACTGTTTAGTTGAGCTGTCTTCACTGGCGACAACTTTCTATGATGAAGGTATAGAAAAATAAATTTCCAGCTACCAATAATATCCAAAAATGTATGACAACTCTATAAAAAATAGTTAAGATCATACGTTTTTAAATTTCATTGATTGTAATTCGATACTTTTGAATTTTCAATATCACATATTCCCATGAAATTAAATAATCTTTCTATTTCGAATCACTCTGATATAAAACAATGCAACTTCTATCAATCAGATTATCCCCTTCTAACGCATGCATCATCTCTAGCCCTTACACTTATTTGAATAAAGGCTAATTTACACCATTAATAGACATCTATAATATTAACACCAAAGGTTCAACGTTCGGCTCAGATGTGAATGGAGTCGAAACTGTCGAGGACGAAGAAGTCCATGGGGTTGCTTTTCATGGTGCAGAAGAGGAAGAAGGGCGGTGTTCGTCTAGAATTCGGACGGGAGACAGGAAAAAAACTTCATAAAACTTAATGAATCGAATAAATGGGAAATACAAAAATAAATGAAATCCTCGTGACGAACCCCAATAATCGTAAATAAGGAATGGCGGAGGAGGGGTCGGCCTTTGTTCAAGCTCGCCCTTTTTCTTCTTGGGGATGTTTTGCGCTTATATATTTTTTTTCGCCTCGTGTGAATGTTTACTTAATTGTGATAAGGGTTCTTTTCTATTTAGACTTTTTTTTTACGCTTCTACTGAATATTATAATACAACCCTTTCACCATAAACAGTTGCAAATTCTGAAAAAAAAAATCATGAAAATGTAAAACTGGTTATGCATCAGGAAGAATGTGTATATATAAAGGAATTAAAATATGTATATCTACAGATTTTCTACTTTGACTTAAATTCAAATTCAATTCTTTTCTTTGATAAGAAAAAAGGAATTAAAATATGTTTATCTACAGATTTTCTACTTTGACTTAAATTTAAATTCAATTCTTTTCTTTGATAACAAAAAAGGAAACAATTGATTTTCCGATGAAATTAATTCTATTTGAAATGGTAAACCTGCATGTAATCCATCAAATTGAATATTTTATAACAAAATCAAAAGTTTGTTATTTATAGACTTGTCAATGCCTGATCAATGAAACTTTCCAGATTTATTGTATGTATATATGAGAAGGTTTCTACATTATTACATTTCACAAACACCAAAATTTCTATCAATTATTCGCTATTCTCAGGGGAGTCTTCATATCCTAGTAAATATTATGCACTGCCCATACATGCACCCGGACTTACCACGAAAACGAGAATCTTTATACAACAATTTACAATCAGCTTAAAGTTCAAAAATCCTCAAGCAACATTGAATCACAAAATTTCTAATAAAATCAACCGATCAACGTATCATCGATTCAATCAACATCCACTACAACACACTTAACATCGTTCGTTTGTGCAACGTGGACACAAAATTAGACGTGCTGGATTAAACACACTTTACGATGAGTGATAACGAGCGACCCTCACCCCCATTCTAACCTCACGATCTAACCCCCGAAGCGACCCTCGCGATGGCTCCCCTTTCGGAGCAATAAAAGTGAACCGGTAGCTGCGCGAACACCCCGCGAACGCGTTCTCATTTCCCCGTTCGAAATCCGAACCGAAGGATTTAAAAAGCGGGGCCTGGGGGTTAATTTAGGGGCGGATTTGAAGGGGTAAGGGGCGAGGGCAAAAACAATAAAATAAAATTTACTGAAATAGGGAAAAAAAGGCAATTTAGATCCTATTCAGGGATTAATGCGCTTCGGTGTTGAAATCGTTAATTTTTTTGAAATTTTTGTATTTTTGAATTATAAATGACGATCAAAAAGAGGTGCAAGTAACAATTTTGCCGAAATTGAGTTATGTAAAGGAATCGTTTCAATGTACGCTTGGTGGCAAAAGGATATAAACGAATTTGGAACGTGTACTGAGATATATCATCAAATCACACGACCTCTTCCTAATACATATCTATAGGAACATGTTCAACTTTGAGCGCTAATTTGTCGAAGTCACTACGAAATCACTTGTACAACTTGGCCTTTTCAGTCATCAAATATCATTTTGATACTCTTTAAGGGTTTGTAGAAGGAAATTAACGAGATACCCCTTTTAATGCGTTAAAAGCTATACGAGACTTCTTCATTGTAAAAAATCTAGTGTTTCGTTATTAAGAGCTAACGACGGCCATTTTTGAATTTTATTTTTGAAAAAATATGTTTAATTGTTCACTTCAGAAATGAATATATTTTTCTCTACATAAACTAGTTTCTTTTTTATTACGTTTTCATGTAGTTTATTTGGCTCAGCTGCACTTGTGGAACAATAGAAAACTCATTTCAAGAATGTCATATTCCTATTATAAAACTTTATTTTTCAGAAAAGCGATTTCATAATTGTGAAGTTCATG
Organism: Cheumatopsyche charites; assembly: GCA_024721215.1. Classification (NCBI taxonomy): domain Eukaryota; kingdom Metazoa; phylum Arthropoda; class Insecta; order Trichoptera; family Hydropsychidae; genus Cheumatopsyche; species Cheumatopsyche charites. The sequence goes on from CM045580.1 coordinate 9,851,645, forward strand.
TATTTTTAATAAAATGAAATGTATTTAAATTAATTATTAATCATCTAACTGAATTTCTCAAATATTTTCTTAGCAAGATTTTTCCTCGGCTTAATATTATTAACTCGCGATATTCTCGAAATGAAAATTACTGAAATAATTTACATTGCACAAACGATTTTTCATGATAAATATTAAATTGAAAATTCCATTTTTCCAAGACGCTTCTAAGAACAATCTCAATTCAAAAGAGACTAACTTTGAGATATTCCATCTAGAAAAACCTATCAAAAAGCACATAAACATAAACATGCGTATTCAACCTTACGAAACAATAAAATTCGAATCGAAATATCACTTTCTAGCTGCAACCTCACAACGGGCCACTTTCTACGAATCGACTAAACCACATAACAATATTCCATAGGGCTTTTCAATAACCATAATAAACACGGCGAACTTTTATAATGGGTTCAACTTTGACTCGAAAACACCATGTCTGACGAACACAATTGAAATAATGACGCGTTCTCCGCTTCTTCGATTGCGGCAATTTTATGCAATTCAAATCTGCTACGCTCGAACACTCATGATCCGATTGTAATATCGTTATTTTTTCATTGTCATGGTGTTTTTTGTGTTAGACGTTGTAAAATGGTTTAAAATAATCTTTAATTGGATGTTGATTGTAAGGAGTTAGGAGAGGATTTGAAATTTCTACTTACATATATACTTCATTTCAGATCAATTGTTTAAATAGATTTGACGATTCGCATTATTTTTTTTATTTTATTTGGAGTGTGGTCTGAATTGATATTTAGATAATGTGTTCGTAGATCGAAGAAATATTATCAGGATTAATATTTTTTTCATGCTACTCATTCGCTTCAGATTTACATAGTGCATTAATTTAATAATATTCTTATATGATTCTTATAAAATCTACTTGAAACATGGTTTGAAAAAATATCCCTTCCAAATCTTTATAGAATACTTATTAATACCAAAGACTTGGAATAATCACCATTTCAAGCTACTACTTTGCTTCAGATTCATATCGTACGTGAAAATAAGATTCATATATTCTATTAAAATCATCACCATTTAAAACACATTTTCTAGATACATCATTTCAGACCATGCTTAATAAAAATTATACACGAATCTTATTAAATCGTTGCACTGCCAGAGCTACTTTGCACTGCTTTTGTATATTTTTTTTTTTACTTTTAGTTCGTTTTACTGCTTTTTGTATTACTTAGCATTAGTTCGATAAGATGATAAATGATGCACTGCTAGAAAGAACGCTCATAATTTATCTAACTAAAATTTTCATTTTTTTACTCAAGTACTCGCTTTAAACATTTTTTTTTTTAGAATCTCTCCTAGCAATAGTTCTATTATCATACTGCAAGCATATTAAACGTGAATCATACAAAAACAAAAGCCATAACCGATCGACTCTAAAACGTGATTCCTTCGAAGCCTATCAGAGTCTCTCTCTCGGCTTCAGCTAATACACCTTCGGGGCTCGTTTTTCGTACTGATGTAAAAGCCTGGTAGTCGCAAGAAAAAGAGCAAAAGGCACAAGACGTATCCGAAAATCAATCGGCGAGAACCAGTTCTGTCCTTGGCTTGACCGGTTCTCGCTTCTTACCTACCGTGTTACACGAAACACAACAACAGAAACTGGTAAGACAAGTCGGTGCACACACCTTCTTTCTCCCTCTCCAATGAGATCTCTGATTTCTGATTCTGCTGCTCACGATCAGACATTCTGGCCTCAGACGGTCTGAGAGTCTGACGTGCTCTGAGTCTCTGATGCCCTCTGAGTCTCTGATCAGCTCTGAGTCTCTGATGCTCCTTGAGTCTCTGATGCCCCCTGAGTGTCTGATGCGCTCTAAGCGTTAGATTCTATGCGTTAGAATTTTCGATAGATGTGCTCTTTTGTTTTAGCTTTGGTTTGAGTTTGTAAATTGGAAGATGTTATGAGTTAGATGTTTTTCAGGTCACATTTATGTATTGTAATGTTTCAGAACTTATAAAAAATGTCGATTTAAATCTTTTTTTTTATGTTTATTCGACAAATAGTTAAATGTGAGCGATTTAATATGAAAAAAATCTTGATTCAACTTGATACATAGGATAGTTTTAATAAATATTTTTTGAAAATCGATTTCATAATCATTCTCAATAGTTCAATGATTCAATTAATAATTAATAATTCAATAGTTCTCATGAAATATTTGAAAAAAATTGACTTAGTACAGTGTACATAATTCATGCGTTCACATTGAAAACATAATATGATATTCGTTTATGAAAATTTTATATTCTCTTATAACTACTATCAAAATAAACTTTGAACCTATTAAGCTGAATAAATGTTAATATACTTATTTGATAAGAGCACTTAGGATAAATCAAGGAAGGAAATTGAGTTTCTTGTTGGATTCTAGTTGAAGTCTAGCTAGAAAAAAGCGTTTTACTTCATAATCCATCGTTGAATTAAAGATGCTCTCATATATGTTTTGATGTATTTGGTAATATTTTCATGAATGACAGTTAATGTTTTAAGTAATTTTATCGATTGCAGTATAAATGATCGGTGATAAATTATGGTCGATAAGTCTAGATAATGAAATACGTAATTAGTATAGGTCATGATAGTTTTTATTACACAATATAATGTCTGTTAGATTTTACTGTTTATCAAATTTACATGTTGATCAGATAAATTGCTTTTACGTCATGCGTTATAAATTTCATGTGATGAGAAGCTATGTTGATGAAAAACAGAATTGGATTAATTAATAAATTAAAACGAGTGAATTTTATAAAATCGTTTTCAATTCTAACCATAATTCGACATACTAATAAAAAATGAATAAAGATTATCAACAGATGTGTTTACTTGAATAATATTTTCTTTCATATCATTTATTTGCAGAACCGACTATTTTTATATCAACCTGATAAAATTATGATGGTATTATTTATTTATGTGAAATATTATTCATACAGATACTAGGTTAAATGACGTTAGATAAATCGATTTTTCAACCTATTGAACTTATCAAAAACTAGTAATAACTAAACCACGTTAAATCAACTTTACTGGCATAATAAGAAAATATCGAAACCAGAATAATCCAGTTACGACGTTGAGATCACTATCGAAGGATTCAAAACTTGTTTTCCGAACATTTTTTTTCGAATATAAAATTATGAAACAGTATTGAAGCTCATACATTTATTGAAATGTTATTTTATAAAATATTAATTTATGTGGAAAACCTCAAGCAAACAAATTAGCACTACTGAAATTGAATTAATGAATGACTTAGTGCGATATTAGATAATTGAATCAAATTGGACTAAAACTCCAACTCGTTCTAAACATTACATATTCCAGTATAATACACATCGGATTTATTTATACATTCGCCGAACTAAAGTTTCGTTTACTTTCGGAATTATAACGGCATTAACATTTCACTACATATGGAACGAAATTATGTTTTATCAACTGAAAACACAAAAGTCCATACATCTTTGTTATTCGTCCCACACAACAATATAACCCAACGATAATTTATACGGTTGCGAAGTATCCAGGTTGAAAAGTTCCACTCGCATAGATCAAAAGTTACCAACGAAACAAACAAGCTCAATGTTTATTGAATTAGTTCGTGTATGTGGACTATAAATCGTGTATAAAACGAATCTTTCCTTTTCATTCATCCTATAGGTATAAGTGGGCAACAGGGTGTTTGTGACGTTTTTACATTAATATATTTCAATTTCAAAAATATTTATTGAATTGATTGGAAATAATATATTAGGTCCATCTTTTCATTTGAGCGAAGTTTGCTTTGTTTTTAGTTAACGTGGTGTGTTCACAAACTTATAGCGTTAAATTATAATAAAGAAAAAAAACGAGCTTAAAATTATATTTTTAAATATGGCTTTTTAATTTTCAGTTATATGAAATACATAATTACTGCAAAATTATCAACTCTTATCATACAATTAAATCTATATAAGGCTATCTACATTTTGTATGTATTGTTTTAGTGATTTCATTTCATCGTTTTAGTATATTTAAATAATTTATTATAAGTTTACTTTATTCATTTTTTATTTTAGAAACTGGAAAAATGTAAAATTCTTCTCGTATCATTATAATTTACAATATTCTAATCTCCCTGCACTCGAACACAAAATCCTCACACACAGATGTCGAACAACTGTAAAAAACGAATAAAACCACTTTTATACGCCCTTCTATTATTTTTATGCACCATAGTTGTTGAACAGTAGCTCTCTCTCATATATTTATACGATTTTTCGAGCAATAAATATTTTTTCCTTCTACAGCGCAAACATAGAACACTTTACGACCGAAGAATTAAAAATAAAAAGCCCATTTTATTGCTCGTCTTACAAAAGCACGCCTTTTTCATTGTTATTTCTAATTTAATTCATAACTCGACCAATTGAACGACCCTCGGCAATAAAATCTCTTCATATAACGAACGATTGACGTTAAATTAAGTAATAACTCTGGTAATTTTCGTATGTTTTTCTTCTTTTTAGTGCTGTTATTCTCATTACGATCTCGAGATTTAATTTTTGTTTGAAATATTCTGATGTAATTTTTGAAAATTCTGCTGTTTTATGTGCGATTGAAATGAACTTATCATACAAAAAAAGAGTATTTATTATGTGCTCACATTTATTTAAAGTTTCCTTGAAAGATTGGGATCTTGTTTTCGGTATGAATTTTAAATGCATGATTTTATTATAGTACTTAATCTTGAGATTTATTTATACTAAACTAAAATTATATTCAGTTCGATTAATAGATCGATACATTTTTGATTATAAATAGATTTTTCTTATTTTATATTTGACATAAAAGAAAATAAAAAAAACGTTTCATTATAAAGCACTCAATATTATTTAACTTTTCAATATCACAGAGAATTCAATTAATTAGAACTATCGACTTTTGAACTTTTCTATTATCTATAGTTCTCGATAGGTAACTAATATCGAAGTCGATTACAGTTTGAAGTTGCGCACATGAACTATCAACTTATTAATAATAAAACTTTACTGGAAACTAATTATTTCCAGTATTATATTAGAACGCATCGAATGTATCGCAAAATCATATTTAGGGCTATCAAAACGAAGCAAAAAAAATGTAAATATGTAACTTTAGATCCCAGTCATCAATCAAGTTTCTTTTTCGACGTTGCATCGACCAAATTGTTTGCGCATCGCCAATTCCACCTCAGAAGTTTCGATGTTGCATATTTATTATACCATTTTGATCAATAAATAACAGAACTTGTAAAAATATCAAATTTTAATAAGAAATCCTTATAAAAATCGATTCTCAAAGTCTGAGATTGTTTTGCGATCAAATCGATTTCACATATAAGAATACATATTAAAATCATATTTATTAAACATTATGAATTGGAAAATATATTTCATAATAATTTAAGCTTGAAAATCGAATTTAGACTCATTCATTGTTTTATTTATAGACATTTTAACGGCTGATCTTTTGGTAGTGAAATTTTCAAGAGTAATTGTATACATGTCTGGAATGGTTTTAAATTTTATAATTTACATTTAACAATTTAAAAATTGCGGTATTTCTATCAATTGATAGTCCTTAGGGAAACATTTTCACAGCCATGTCGTAGCAAATATTATGCACGACCTACACACGTAATTGGATTAACTACGGGAACGGAATCGGAAAATACTACAAAATCGACATAAATTCCAAATAAAATCGATCAAAACCGAATCACAAAATGTAAGAGTTCTCGACATAAATATTAAAGCATAATATTTAATTTCACATTTGCATTTTCAAAAATTTCATTACTCAATATCAGTTCAGCAATTTAATAGTCATTCCATATACATTTGTATAGTCTTCAAAATGATGGATTGGCCGACTTGTTGTGTTCGACTTCCACAGTTTCTTTTTTTTTTCATTATTATTTTCATTTTCTATACCGTGTAAGTATATTTTTTTCTTTCATTCTATTTTTTCATATACACTTACAGTTTTTTTTTTCGTATTTGTATTCACTTGAACTCAATACATAATTCACGTGGCTTGCAGAGCATCGATCGCCTTAGCAACAGAGCTTCAATTCGAAACGCTCGATTTCGTTTCGTTCGAATTTGTCAATTTTGACACGAAACTGTCAACGAACGAAGCCTTATACAAAACGGAAGAAATGAGGGCTTTTCGGTTTTTTTTCGCGGGAAAAAGATCGGAAAATGCACGATTTTCCCAACGAAATGTACCTACGACTTAATGACGCTCAGCTGTGAAAAGCGGAAATAAATCGTTTGTGCATTCTGTATAGGGCTTCAATGACCCTGTATTGCTGAATTAGAGTTAATTAACTGAATTAATATTATGTATTTTTGAATATTTGATTTGAAAATTTTGTTAATTTAACACTTAGCGATTTAATAAATGCATCTGTTGTTAATTGAATTCTATCTATTTTAGTGTTATATTTTGTAAGATGATTACTATTTGAAGTTCCTAAATGACTTACTGTTTCATCTTCAGTTAAAACTCAAAAAAATAGATATCTGTATCTATAACAATAATTAAATTGACATCTCAAACAAATCTTGTTATCATAAAATAACATGATAATAATCAAATTTACACTTCAATGAATCCATTTGGTTTCCGATTTATTCTGGAAAAATAAAAAAGTTAGCACATCAAGCCAAAATTCAATATGAACCTATAATATAATTGGAATGAATAAAGTCGCTAACTTGATATAATAAATAATGTAATACTATTACACATTAAATGGACAAAATGTACGTAAATAAATCGACCTTCGTTGAGTGGAAAATTCAACGAGGAATAGCAAATTTTGCTATTCCAATTATCGACGGGTCGTCAACAGAACCGCTTTTGGCCAACGGAAAATTTCCAAACGCGCGAAATTTAAATTCAATTAGCGCGCGAAAATTTTCCGACGAAACGTAACAATTGTTTCGGCCTAAAAATAAATTTGCAGATCGTTCGATTATGACATTATATAGATTATATTCATTTTCAACCTCTTTTATATTATAATAAAATTCAAATTTAAATGAAGTTTATATGAAATTTTAGTGTCATTTCACGATTTAAAAGTAATTTTTAGTTATTGTTATAAGATATAAATGTTATAAGAATTAACATTGAATAATAAATAAATCGATTTCATGTAAAAGTACTGAATTATTTTCGATTTATACAAATGTATTTATATGTAACGTGTGAGTTATGTTTTCGTGCATAACTTCAAGTTGAAAACATATAAAAAATTGCCAGTGTAAAAATTTTATTGAAGAATCGACCTTGAATCATTCAATATTGACTCGTCCGGATTCTAATTTTGTTACAGCACGTGCTAAAATCATTTTGAAAGTTATTACTTCATAAATATACGGATTTGTTTACACCATGTCAATTAAGTTTATAGGTACAAAGTTTACACGTGTTCATCAAGTGTGAAATGTTATACTTACAGGCATACATTTTTCATCAAAATTAATAAAATTTAATTCCATACTCATCGTCAAAAACAACGTAACCAATCGATACGATTTAAAATGAGTTTTTATGAAAACGAGTGACATCACTATGGTAATATAGCGCACCTGTAAACGAACAATGACTATAATAATTATCGACATGTAATAATTCTATTCATCATTACGATTTATTTCATTATTATCGTCGTTGTAATTGATGCGTCGGTGTTACCAACAAGTAAAAATGCGAATTGCCTTTTAAACATGCGACTATTTTATATGCAGCTTCGTTACGAAACTGATACTGTATTTTAATCAATGGAATCATCTCCAAACGAATATTAACGGCTGTTTGCATTTTAATCTACTGTTTTTCGGATAGTTACAGACAAACATGAGACAAAATCCATATTTAAACAAGCAGCTTCGAGCTCACAATACGTGACGGTCCATAATAAAACAAAGATTCGACAATTTGCACAAACACGAAATCGCTTAAAAAATATGGAAAAAAAAAACTTTCGAGTTTATAACAGGCGATGAATAATTCATCGTTTTCATATTCGAATCCTTCACCGAATTTCTATAAGTTGTTAAAAATCACGCCACATTTGTGCTCGTTTATTCGGCGATTTTTCGCTGTAATTTCCTTGAATTTAAATTTTCCTGAAATCGAATAAATCTGTATAATATTTATATACATAAATATATTGATAGACATTGATTTAATTAACGGATGAAATTAATTGAGTGAAGATGTCCTTTTGATGGATCACAAATTTGTATAAAATATGTTCTCAATTAAAATTTTCATATATTCAAAAGAAAATCTGAATGTTATTGGATTTACTTGATACAAACCAAATTCCTTGAATGCGAGTTATAACGTATTATTTTTCCAAAATAAACAATATGGCGCCATATTCACTGAAGCACACATTCATACATTTTATAAATGCCATGTGTTGAAATTTAAAATTTAATAGCCGCTTTTGAAATCTTCCACACGTATTCGTTCATTTACTTATTTATTTATTTATTTACAGGAGTCGCCCACGTAAAATGTTTGACAATCGATGGAAAGCCGCTTCATAGTTCTTTCCACCCACGCTCAGATCAGTGATTTTCAATCTTTCGTATGTGTCCTTGCTGTTGGAAAAAAAAACATTTTGAAAAGTTGCGTTGTATGTCATTTTAATGATGAGATTATACTTTTGAGTTAGACGATTCGATTGTAGTCAGATTTGGATAGGATTATCTTTTGTTCGTTCTAGTTATGAAACATTTTGATCGTATGTATATAAATACAAATTGTTAATTTATTTGTCTGTAACTAATAATGCTATAAGAATAGTGTTGAATTACGTCGATAGAATCACATGAAACTAGCATAGATTATATTTCTAATTTATAACAGCTTACTCAAATATTCAACAAATTGCATTCATATACATATGTATAAAATGAAAAGACCTAGTGCTTTTAATATTACATTAAATTATTTATTTTCATAGGAATATCACTTTCTTACCTCGATAAATAAATACATTCAACTGAATGAATTATACAACAATGATAGTTTCATGAAAATAGCCTTAAACGTCTCAACAAATATAATATCAAAACATGTAATAACTTATCAATAATACAGGTATTTTTTGTTTAATTTTCACTTAAAAAAAAGAAGCAGTTACTAATGGTAGAAACTCTGAAGAACAATGAGCTCATATTGCTAAAATCTGTAAATTTCTATTAGATGGAGATTCATTTAAGGAACCATTTTATAATACTTAAAATTAGATTTTTTTTCTAGTCAAAAATTCGAAAGAAATCATAACATCGATTGAAAAAAGACATTCGACTCTCTTCAGGATCTAACAGGAATCGGATTTAGCATCACACGAACATTGAATCCCGACATGGAATGCACAAACATTTTATACCTCCATCTTTATCCATTTCAACTTTATCTTCTAGCTTTATATATGCAAATTTTTATAAACAAAACAAAATTCATCCGTTCGCATACACAACGATCACGTACGTTCTACGTGTCGAGCCTTACACGTGTTCGTCCTCACATATAATATAATATAACACAAACAAATCCGAATATGACAAACGCCATATTTATCATGGATATGACACACAAATACGTTAGATACGAATTTACACCGCGGTTTACGTGGGACGACGTCGCGTAAGAAATCTTTGTCGTTTTTCACGGCCGTTCGATAAATGTCCGATTCAATATTTAAATATGAATGGTGAATAATAAACTGCCGGCTGTTACGTGTCAAAATTCACGTTTTTACGTATAGAAAACGTTAATGGTGAAATGGATTCGTGAGATTTGTTAAAAAAAAACGTTTCTGGGTTTCAATTCGGAGTCTAATTCATGAATTTTCGTTCTCAGTTTTCTATGTAAATAAATTTGAATATATGACGATTGAATAGACCGAGAAGTACAAGTGACATTAAAAAAAGCGCGTTCAAAGTTGAACATTTACCTACATGTATTAGGAGTAGGTCGAGTGATTTGATGATATATTGAGGCACACGATCCGAATTCGTTTATATCCTTTTGCCACCAAATAAATGAGTGTGCATAGAAGTGATTTATGTGCATAAATCAATTTTGGTGAAAATATCACTTGCACCCTTGGTCTTTTCGATCGTCATATGTTATTTATAAACGATAGAATTTCTTTCGTTTGACAGTTCTCGGGGGTGCCTTTTAATAGCCCAGCCGTAGCAAATATCATGCATGACCTGCACTCGTAAAAGAAAATACTAGAAAATAATTCACAATCATCTTAAATTAATACAATAATAGTGCCAATTTGTGAGTGACTATCATTCTATTTGTGTGTTCGGTGTGACCCAATATTAGTATAACAACTCAATTGTCAACTATTCCCATACATTTACGAACGTATTAAACTTTGCAGTGGACTGTTTTTTTCACTTCAAACAGCATTTGGATACATTTTTATCAAATCCGAAACGATACCAAATCAATTTAATACGAAAAGAAACACTTTCACAATATGTGGGTTGATATTTAATATAAAAATTATTCATTCACATATAAATTCGATGCAGAGAAATTGATCTAAAGGCCATACTAACAGTTCGGTCAGATCTTCACCAGTGTAAAAGCGCTTGTTTTATTGTGATTATTTCGACCTTCGCATTTAAAATTTCGTTATTTTTCAATACGTTCTCGATTTATGTGTTTTTCTGCCCGTTAAATAACCAAACGATTCGACGGACAAAGGAAAAAAGAACTTCGTTCGATTTTCGAACGGCCGAAGGATAAGGCGATTTGGGTCTAAATGGCCGCATTATATCGAATGTGTGTTAATCGATTCGAATTGGCTCTTTAACGCTATCTTTATTGTCCAAGTCAATATAATTAATTTAGATAAACGTTAAATAATACGATTAGTTTATCTTTTTAATTTCCGGAAGTTTATTGTTTAATATAAAACGCCGAATATTTGGAGTTTTTATTCGTATGAATTGAATAAATTCTAAAACAATATACACATTTTGATCCACTGGTTTCTAAATAATTAAATAAATACATATGACGATTGAAAAGACCAAAGGATACAAGTGATTTCGCGGTCATTTCGAGAAAATAGCGCTTAAAGTTGAACATGTACTTACATGTATTAGGAGGTCGAGTGATTTGATGATATATAATATCTCGGTACAAGTTCCAAATTTGTTTATATCCTTTTGCCACCAAATATATAAGTGTGCATAAAAGCGATTCCTGTACGTAATTCGATTTCGGCTAAAATGTAATTTGTACCTCTTGGCCTTTTCAGTCGTCATATACGTTTGCAAAAACCTCTAACCGAGCTCTAGAGATATCGTTTAATCATGTGCTAGTAGTAATTAGATTTGATCTTCTGTCCACGCTTTTACTGGTAAAACTAGTCACATTACTTATCATATATATTAAATACATATGAAAAGATCCAATCTAGTTCTACGGATCGAGATCTAACGATCTCTTGATGCAAGGTGTAACTAAAAGTGATGGTTCTTTCGAATTTTTTATTCTGAATTTTACTTTTTCATCAATGAAACGTATGTATGACATTTTTCAATAATATAACAAATTATATTTTTTCGATTAACGTTAGTTTTTATGTGCTTTAAACATTGAAACCATATCAAAGATGTCTACACGTGTTATATCGCGTAAAGTAATGGAATTAATTGAAGACACTTTTCATAAATTTTCACAAAATAATTACGAAAATTGATGAAAAGTATAATACTAAGAAGGGTATTCACTTGTTCAATCTTAAAAATATGTATGAAAGAAACAATAATCCTATTTACTGAAAATGACAAATTTATGCAGTGTCTACAATTAATATGTGAAAATAGTAATATTTCTTAATATTTTTTTAATGTAATAAAATTCAACAGGTTCTTCTGCCTGAACTTGTACCACTTCTACTCAAGATATACAATTCATCAACGACAGGAAGAAGCCTGCAATAAAATCTAGCATTCGAGTTTTTGATACGATAATTTTAGGCTTTGTATTGTACGCTCAAAGTAATAGTGAATGGTTTATTGTGGTAGATAATATGACCTGATAGATCAGATATATACGAAACGTGTGGGAATACGTTTTATTTTGGTTCGAATGTTTGTACTCAAATCGTTATTTTCTACCAGTCGTAAAAGGGTTGAAAATACTCAGTAGGGTCTAATTAATCGGATTCTGGTTTATTGTGAAATAAAATGTTGATTGGGCTCGATAAAAGATGAATTAGGAGGATGTGAATCAATTTTGGATTTAAGTGGAATCGTTGCTTTTTTTATAAATAATCTATTATTCTGTATCTATAATCTATTTATAAACTTGAATGTATGACTTAGTTATTTATAAACTATTCAAAGGCTGATCCTTTGGCAGTGAAGCTTTACATTTTTTTTATGTTTCCCAGATTTCTACATCATTACATTTCATATTTTGCAAAGAAAAGGATTTCTATCGTTTGGACTAGTTGTAACAAATATTATACATGAACTATACACGCTACGAAATTCACACCAGGAACGGAAAATACTAAAAAATAAGTACAAAATCGGCCTTAAGTCCAATGCGAGTCACAAAAGCATTATTAAATTTACATTTTACTAGTAAAACTGCATGTGATAATTCTATTAATCAAAATATAAAATTGAATCGATTCCCGAAAATAAAGAATCACACGATTACAAAAAACATTTCCATACGATTTATTATCGAATTTTCAAATTTCATTTAAATTTCCCGCCCGGTCATCAATCGGACTTTACCCCCGATATATCCGGCGATTTTTCAGCATAAAAACAGCCCTCTTTTTTCAGCGGATGAAAAATTCAGCACGAATATGGAAAAGTCGTCCATTAATCGTCGACACGTTCTACGAATTCGGGATCAAAATGAAATTTCCGCAAGATTCATGTCCACTCCAGGGAATGCAATATCGTGGCATTTTCGTTTTTTCATTCAATTTACCGGAATTTCCAATGATGTATAATTGATTTAACAGATTTTTCGAATCTTTAGCTAATTCCAGTCGATATTGTAAAGGTATAAAACGATTGTGTGTGCCGCGTCGGGTTCATTGTTCTCGTAATGTTTGATTTGTAAGAGCCATGCGAGAGTTACGTGTGGTTTCTTTTCAATATTTGATTTATAAATGTTGATTTAATGTTTTCTGAAACGTTTCAGATCGATTTTAGTGTCGTATTTCATGTGCTAATTACTTTTCGGAATTTTTAGTCATACTCGTAACAGCTACTTCTTTGCTTTAAAAAGCGATGATTAAAAAAAATGTGAATTTAAACGATGGATCGTATTTTAACGAAAGCTTTCGAAATCCTGGATTAACACAGGAGTAGTCATTTTATTCAAAGCTGGATAAAAAAAATCGTTTCAATATTATTGCTTAATGACTTAATACTTTCTTAGTAAAAAAAGCAATTTTCATTAAACAATTTAATCGTAATCAACTCCATTGATCCGATTAATTTATTAATTATCTTCAAGAACTTTCTCGCTAATTCTCTAATAAACCTTAGGCTATGATCACACAGAATTATACAGCCTATAACCATACTTAATTAACTCATATACTCTATTGAACTATCTTACGAATCTCAACCCACAATAAAACTCAATCGATGTACTTAATCAATTGATTTTTTTTTTGTTCAGAGAAAAATTTTGATTTGAACTCTAGACAACGTATAAAATACAGACAACGCCGTGTAAGTCCGCCTTAAGAGTAAAATGCACTTATTTTGCAGATCGATCTAAAGATCAATCCCGGAAGCTGAAGTCGATTGTAACTGCACTGTGCCCGAGTGAACTTGACTTGGCACAATGGCAGGATGCTGCTAGGCCATTCATCTAGATTTATAGTCTTTCAAAATCTAATATAAAACATAATTTATTTATCGTTACATGTGCTGGTAGCCATTTTTTTCAAATTTAAGTCAATCATTCGTTTAAAAGCGAAGAGGCAGTTGTTAAGGCTAGGAACTCCAAAGAGTAGTCAACGCACGAAATACGGTGCTAAAATTGATCGAATTCAATCAATATAGACAAAACAGCATAATTTTATAGTTAATTTAATAATACAATAAAAAATCAATTAAGATAAATGACTGACTTTAACTAGGATTAGACACAACTAGAACTCAGCATTTTTGAAGCCCTACAAGGTATACACAAACGTTTTAAATCGCTAACCTATCGACTGGTTATGACTATATGTAGTTATAATTTTGTTCGTGTAATTATTATAAATATTTATCGTATCAGATGAAATTTTTTGTATCTTACTTAAAATGTTTCAGATTTTTTTCAAGATATTTTTATGAGTATCGAAAGTAAGTTAGAGATTAAACATTATTATGTTCATTTTTTGCATAAAATCCACGAACAAAGGAAAAGAAACGATGCTTTAGTGATATACGAGCTTTGCGTATCGGAAGGAAACTTTTCACCAAAACAAGACCGAAAACGGCTTCTAATCCACATAACAACGATCCTCAAAATCTAATAAAAAATAAATAATTATCGCTAAATTATCAAAGAAAATCATCACATCAAGAAACACTATTATAGGTTAACCTTCGATCACTTCTAAAGGCGATAAGCAAATCTTCCACGATTCATATTCGCGATTGTGTTCCTTTCAATGAATTACAAGAACGTGAAAATTTCGTTATAATTTCATCAAATTAATCGCAATTAGTACGAACTTTCGACCCACACTTTGAGAATTTTAAGCTGGGAAGGTCCGCTTACAACAAAAGGACAGGACCTCGACGAGCCAAGTTTTTCCCTTGCCAAGAAACTTGAGGTTTTACATTTGCCAAAGATAAAGGGAAAACAATACAATCGCCTCGTCGAAAGTTTATTAAGAAACGTAACTCGATAGCAACCGAACGAATTTTCCCTCAGGGTTTTCCAGATTTTCTGACGAAAATATGAATATTGTTCAAATATTCGTTTCACTGTAGAAATTCATCTCGTTGAGTTTATTTTTGTAAATTATAATAATATTTTTGTATGTTTCTATGTATTCTTATTTCAGAATTTATATTCATTAATAATATTAAGTTTCATTATATCTCGATTATTTTTCATGCTTCCCTGGAAAATCCTTTCGAATCCAATTTCTTTTGAAAAATGAATATTATTTTTTCTGTGTTTCAAATTGGCACATTTTGAAAAGAAATTTATATCGAAATAAATCTGATTGATCTTATAATAGCTCCATTCAGAATATAATACAATTCCGGTTGTCTGAATTAATCTGCGATTCAAGCTTTAGAATTCAGTAATCCGCACAAATTGATCGAACATTATTAACACGCAGTACTATGTATCGAAATTCAATCAATTATCTATACCAATTGAAACCAATTCAATTTGTTTCAATATAAATCAATACAAAGTATATTTTAACAAGTCTAATATTATTAATAATCATAAAATTCTAAGTATGACTGTTGGTTTTCCATTTCAAAAACAGTTTTAAAAAATCTAAAAATGGTTTTGATACTAGACAATATTTGGAATATTTAAGTTGATATTTATCTGTAATCAGATAAAACTTCAATCTCATAAATTCTTTAAACCCATTGACGTTATTATCATTTGACGATTTATTTAACTTACCCCGAGAATCAAGTTCCTATACAATTATTATCATCGTAAAGTGTAACTCAAGGAATACTTCTTCGTTGAAATCCATACACATTACAGAGTGAATATTTCTCGTTCAAAGAAAAAGCATATCATGGTGAAACAATGGGTTATACCAAAAAAAAAAGAAAGATGAAAACGCTTCCTCGTCTTAATGGTGTCGAGATTAAAACCTTTCATGTCGACTCGGTCCATTGTGTCTGACATCCCCCATTGTCGTATCTTGATGTTAAAACACAATATAAGTAATCTAATATGATAATAATGCGAATCTGTAGATGTGTGTGTGTGTGTCCGATGTAACGCTCTATTTTTGTGATGACTCAATTTTAATTGATTAGCCAGCAATCTTACAGAACACTGAGTTCGATGCAGAATGCACAATTGCTTTAGGATTTAATTTTGCGATGTTCTATTTTAATCGGATTCGTTCTGTTTTTGAGTATGATTAATGCTGTTGAAGGCTGTTCCTTGCAGGCTTGTGGGTTAATTGAATTTCGTGTTGAATAACAAATTATCGATCAACTAATGCTGCGGTTTCAATACGTAATTATATTTGGTATAATGATCGAATTAATTCAATATTTATATATCTATAATTAGACGATTAATTAAGCTCAATAGGTATATCAAAATAATTAAAAATAATATTAAATTAGTAGATATACATTAATACCATTAACTCGTTTTATTTAAACAACCTTATTACATTCTCCTACAACACAACCGATGCTATCATATAAAGTCATCCTTGAGCTTATTTTCGTATTTAACTACACACATATAATATTTCATAACTGACACTTGCATTTATTTAAATTTAAACACATCTACAATATAACACGTTAAATGTAATCCACACAACATCAGCTACCATTCATTTGCACAACTAATTTTTTCACACACACACCACGTGAAAAAAATTAAATATCAAAGTACAACATCCATCTCCATTTCATTTATTGTTCAGCATCAGATGTGAGCAAACAGACGATAGACGACAAATAAACGATCTTCAACACTCGTCCGATTCGTGATCGGACGATAATTTAATTGAACGAGAGTCTGCGAACTTTTCTCCTTGACAGTAACTTAACGAAAATACATCTCCGATTGCGAACAATTGATAGTACGAGGACGTTATTGTCGAAGATATCTCTATTTACGTTGAAGGGATATTGTTAGTTTTCGAGTTGTTGAGTTTTTTTTTTTCAAATATTGACGATTGTACACAATTGTGAGAAATTTTAGATACTTTTAATAAATTTGAAAAAAAACGGTGATAGCTAAAAAATCATTTTTTCGTCATTTTTCATACGTGTCTTAAATATGGAACGGTGGTGTTATAAAATACGAAATAGTAAAAGGCTGGCAAATATGGAATACTAAATTTAATTTCAAAGTAATGCGTTTTTGATCCAACAAATCGCCAAGCAGTTATCTTATAACATATCCTAAAAAATTTCACATTTCAATGTTATAATTGATATTGTTGAAAATAACCTAGTAAAATTTCAATCCTCAACATTTTCAGACACAATGTCGATATTGTTGTTTTTCTTTTTGAAATCTTACAATGATACTATTAATGACTGATTTTATGCAAAATTATCAGATGGTCGTAATTGTTAGTAATAAATATCGCGATGTTCCATATTTGTTGCAGTTCATCTGTAATCTTTTAACTGTTTAATCAAATTACAATTCATAGTTACTTTCCTGATTTTCTCACCATGGAAATTTTCAACATTCTGTTCGCCATTTGTATCATTTACTTCCCTATTTCACACACATGCATTACGTTCCAGAATCGTTAATCTGTCCGCATATCACATTATAAAACGAGCATCTGTTTTTGAAGCAGCTTGTTGTTCAAAACAGTCGTATTTAATTACCGAATGTGCGTTGTGCGAACCAAATTAACTTAGTTGCTTCGTGCTGAAAATTAACATAACTAATATCAATCACAAAATACATAATTTGTTCTAACATCTAGCACGTGTATTACAATAATATAATACATACCTGCGACTCGAGTTTAGTAATTGTAAACAATTTCGTCTCAATTATAATTATCCAGCTTCGTTCGTGTCCTTCACGGGTTAATAAATTTGTTTTGCCGAATTGTCGTAACAGTTGAAGCTCATTTATCTGGATCAATTAAGATAGAGGTCATTCGTATTAAACGATGATCTGGATTATCGAAGAAGCAGCTTTGGAGGTCATATAAATTTGAATGAGAATTACCGAAAATATACTGAAATAACAATCGTGCATAATTTAATTGAAATACTCGTATATAGGTACACATTAAATATACTTGAAAGATTATTTGTCTATCTATTCGTTTGTATCGTATTAGTTCTTTTAAAATTCATTCAACTGTGATCAGTATTTATTGTTAGTTAATTGTCAATCGTATATAAACATACATATAAAGGTACATACATATATGAAAAGGTCTAAAGTTCAGTATAAGATTTAAGGTACGATTAAAATTTGATCAGATTGTGGAGACCTATAAATGGGAAAAAAATCAGCTTTTTTGTGAATATAATATAATAAATTATGTGTCTACAGTTCAATAGTTTGAATAAAGTTCGATTAAATGATTTTTTTTTCAAATCTCATTCTTTAAATATTACGCTTTTAGATTGTCACATATTTGGATAATGCAGATGAAATAAACAATGTTTGGTCATTGACCATCTATATTATGTGCTACAATATGTGCCATAATTTGTGAAATATCATAACATTCATACCAAACATTAATTTTTTGGTTCACCTAACAAATATACCAAACTTTGACCTAGGATAACCAAAAAGCTATTGAGAATCACATTTTCATTCTTAACAACTAATTCATGTCTACTCTAACGAATTTTCATTATATTCGGCAGTAATTTTAATGAAGCCTCTCCTTGCCAGCGGAAGAGTTCCACGAGACCCAATCTGAAAAAAACCAGCTGATGCTTCGTAAATCCATTAAAAATCATTCGATTTCACATCGAAACCATTTCAGAGACGATCGTAGAGCACAAAAGCATATCCACCACGTGTCTGCGAATCGCCAAGAACCGGAGACCATTAGAAAACGAGTCTCTCGAACAAGCAACCGGTCAAACTGGCCGTTTGCCTTTTTGCCTCTTCCATATCTCGTGTGCTTATGCTGCATGCAGTGGTGTAGTACTCGATTTTTACTAGATATATGACTGAAAAAGCCCGAGGGTACAAGTGACATTTTCTCCGAAATTGAGCTATGTACGCTCATATATTCGGTGACTAAAGGATGTGAATGAACTTGGAACGTGTACCGAGATATATCATCAATTCCTCCACTTAATACATGTTCAGCTTTGAGCGCGTTTTTCTCGAAATCACTTGTACCCCTTGGCCTTTTCAGTTGTCATATAAGCAAGTTCATGCGCATGCGACTAGGATGAGATAGGTTTACATACTACTGCGAGATAGTTATGAAAACTCCATATAGGCATCTCATTCACTGACTAAAAAGGCCAAGGGGTACAAGTGACATTTTTACAATAATTGAGTTACATATATACTGCTTCTATATATTTAGTGGCAAAAGGATATAAATGAATTTGGAACATGTGCCTAGATATATCATCAAATCACTCGACCTCCTAATACATGCACAACTTTGAGCACGCTTTTCTCGAAGTACCCCTTGGCCTTTTCAGTCGTCATATATATATTTTGTTGGTCTCACAACTGGATACTGAACAATCCCTTACATAGAATTGTGTAAGTGCAGAAATTTATTAATCATGAATTTTAAGGTAATGCATTCATTTGTTCAGATTTATCGAATTGGATACTAGTCCATAATGATTTTCGATATTTTTTCGAGATACTGATTAAAAATGGCGGAATTAGTTGGTCTGACTACACTACTGGTAGTATATATTCACTTATGTTGGGTGTGTGTGAATGCAGCCTCATTTCGAAGAGACTACGCCTAGCATCCTGTCGTAAATCGATCCGACTCTCTTGTGGATCTTGATCGTTTCGATGCCGTTTTTTCATTAGTATTTTTTTTATTTCTCAATTAGTTATAGTAGTTATATTAGTATATATACAATATTCTATGATCTGTCAAAACAGCCACGGACAGAGACAGAAATACTACAGTAAATACAACAATACATACATAAGTGTCTTTCCCTCAGATTTTGACAACTTAGATTTGAAGGAAAAGTATGTATGTTGTTTAAAATCCTTTTATCCTCAAACCAGAAGTGAAAAGATTGGCCCTTAATACATTTTTCGATGCAAATGAATAAAATATTCGAAAGAAATTATTGAGTCAACATTTCAATTAAGAAAAATAATGCGACCCTCACATGGATCCGACAGGACTCGAACCCAGCATCACGACGACACTGAATCCCGACGTGGCATGCACAAATATTTTATACTGCTACACTATATATTTTTATCTAATGAACGGATCAATTAACTGAAAATATAAATGAATGTCATTTCATCATAACAGTTAAAATGCTCAAAAACAACTCAAAAACTATTGAAATATTTTTCGAAATTAAAGTCTGATTAAATACAAAAATCGAAGCAATTCTAGAAACAACGATTCATTAAACAAGCAATAAATTTGTTTACATCACATAGAAAACCTATCCTTTTTCAGCAACGGCGTCATTTTCCCCGTCGATACGAATCTGTTGTTTTTCGTTCGTGACTCCATACATAACATTAACATTACCATTACCGGAGCGACCAGTTTTTACTGTAATCGACACGCGTAAAAAATCCAATATACCGATTTTTTTCATTCTCCATCCACGTTCTTTATCGTTGTTATTGTACGAGTCGACTGTCCAAAGTATGGGCGTAGGTTTCTATAGGTTTCTATAGCCCGGGTCTTACGATTCGTCGTTGTTTGCCACAACAACAAGAAACGGTCAATGTCGGCCTTCAACCTCCTAAAGAAATAATCTGTTTATCATTATAGCGTTTTAGATCGGAAAACATGTTGAAGATTCGATTTTTGAATAGTTTTTCCGAGAAACGTAAGCGTTGACGCAAATAATTTTCATTGATATAAATCGAAACAAAATCGATTTACATCTAATCATTTTTTTTATATACAAAACAAGAAATAATTGGGTACTCATACATGTATACAAAAATAAATGACGACTGAAAAGGCCAAGGGGTACAACTGACTTCGCGGCGAAATCAAGAAAATAGCGCTCAAAGCTGAACATGTATTAGGAGGAGGTCGAATGATTTGATGATATATCTCGGTATACGTTCCAAATTCTTTTATATCCTTTTGCCACCAAATATGTAAATGAGCGTACATTGAAGCGAATCCTGTACACAACTCAATTTCGACAAAAATGTCACTTGTACCCTTTGGCCTTTTCGGTCGTCAAATAAAAATAAATCAAATATTTAGATCTTGATGTGTATTTTGATGCGATTTTTCGTTACACGCTCTTACAATACAATGCATTCCCATAACGCGTTTCCTTTCGGCGCGCACACATAAAATATTCGAATTTGAATAAAAAAACGCGGAAAAATCGCGTCGTAAAGACAAAAAAGCGTATATGCGGAATCGTAAAATTCTTTTGTCGTGAAAAAAAGTACGACATCATATCGCATTATAAGAGAAAGTACTCGTAGGGTTTTTCTTTTTCGCGGAATTGGCCCTTAAAGAGCATTATTTTTACGAGATATCTCCGTCTAGATATGAAATATGTAAAAAAAAGGACACGAAGTCTCATTTTTATCTCTATATTTTTTACAATGGCATTGTACGTGTGTGTTTTTCATTTTAAGGCCGCTTTTCAACGTTTCCGGAAAACTAAAAATGTATGGAATTGGAAATCGATTGAACCTATTCCAATTAAAACCATAAGCATAATCTTTTTTATCATAAAAATTCGCCATGTGAGTCACAAATTCACTGACTGAATTAATTTTTATTTATTACAAAAAAAAACTATAGATATTGAATAAATATAGAATTGCATATCGAAATGCACCTCATCTCTTATACACGTCTGTGTCATTAAAGTTTACGACATCGTAAAATATTATGGACACACGTAGAAAGAGGATACATAGTCGCTTTATATTATCACCATCATTATGATTGATATATTGACTGTGAAATCAATGATGTGGAACGATAACGCGTGCTGTAACGAGGCGGACCTACACCATCCGATGCACAATTACAAATACATACATACACCGAATATAACCTATACATACATACATATATGTATATATAAATAAAAATGAATTTATGAGTATTTGTTATTTATAGACTCTTTAAAGGCTGATCCTTTATCAATAAAACTCTCCGGAATCATTATATTCTGATTGAGAAGGTTTCTGGATCATTATATTTTGATTTTTTAATATTTTTTTATTTTTGAATTTGATGTTTCAAGGGGAGTTTAGCTATACAAAGATTGTTTTAAAGTCTTTGTTTATTTAGAAAGATTTGTATTGCACGATTGTGTAATACGTTATTAATAAAATTCTAAACTGTTTTGACATTTTTACGATAGGTGTGAAAATTATTAATGATGTATACAAACCCGAAATGATGTTCGTATTAAAGAATGCGTAAATAAAACGAACAGATAAATAAATAAATTATGTTTGTGTTATATAAACTTTTTTAAATATAAATCATCTATTGACGTTCTATATGGACATTTATGAAATAATTCAGAATTAATTCCACATATAAAATGCGAAATGAAACAATTTTCTGAAAAATACTAAAAAAAATAAAACTTTCTTCAAAACCATTAAAAAAAAGACATAATTTCACGACATTAAATATCAATTGAATCGCAAAACGACCAGTAAAAGTTATATTCGCGACTTTTATAATTGCCTTAATGGCGTTCTTCGACTTTACACCACAGTAAAACTTTTTTATCTATACGAATATATGTACTTTAATTCGATTATTCACACTTTTAATTCAAAATAATATACGCACAAATTTATATTATAAAAAATTCATTTGAAATGTTGAATAGTGGAGAACTTTCGAGCTATTTCTAATTTCGTTATCGATGAAAGTAACGATAATTTTTCAAAACGCACTGATTATGTTAATCAATAAATCACAATTATAAACCTTTCACTAAAACCGAACCGGTTCGAAAAAATTAAATCGTCGATCGAATTAACAGTTTATCAATCATTTTTTATCAAATCTCTTCATCTGTACCAAACCAAATATTAACTCACGTGTACTCGAAAATGCAAATAAACTCCCGAAGACAATTTCCCACAAACCAAATGACTACCTTGACTCGAAAACGATTAATTTAATAATATAATAACACAATCGAACGGGAAGTTTCGATTTTTCTATCTGGCAATCCCATCTTCGAAGCATTCATTACCCAATTGAATTTATGGGTTTCGTATTCATGTTTTTTTAACAGCCCAATTCGTATCAATTAAAGTTCGTTTTCTCGTCAGATCGTAAAAATGGACACGAAATAAATTTGTACGATTTTATTGATAAAAATATAAGATTCAATTCATATATTTTAAATTAGTAATCTAGTTTAATATGATGTGAAATCGATCGAATGAAACGCCTTTTAAAATTTCGATACACTTGAGCACTTTTATGTGAAAACCTTAGAATTGTTATTACACAATTTACGTTCTGTAATTAAAATTTTCGTAATAAAATTAAAAAAAGAGATGTGTGTATACAATGTGCAAATTCATTTAATGGAAAAATAACAAACAGATCCACAAAAAGTTAGCCTTGACCAAACTGGTTAGTTTTTTATACGAATTTGTTATTATCTCGCATTGGCGAAATGTATACGATGAAAAAAATGTATAAGGATTATTCAAACAACATTGAAAAAATATTCTGCATAATGATAATAATTTAAATGATAAGTATGTATGCAATCCAATTAACTACTGCTTATTATTTGTTGAGCAAACATTGAAATACACAGTACAAAATGTAACAACACTATTCAAACTTTCTGTATGTTATTTTGTTTATTTAAATATTTTTATAGTTAACTCACATATTTTCAGATAAATACTAGTCAAAGTAATTTTTAACACTTTTCTAGGATAAAATTTTTACTATATCAGATTTAGTTTCTTTTATATTTTTAAGAAACAAGCAAAGTTTTTATTATTTTACATTGCATCAACGTAAAAAAATATGCAAATATATATCAAAAATATATGCTTTAAATTAATTTATCAAACATTGAAAAGTATTCACAAGTATACAAAAAAATCAGATATAATCATTCTCAATATTTTCACTGATTAATTTCCCAATTTTTTCATACAAGCATATTTATTTCGCAATTTTCGTAAACATTCATTCAAAGAGCAAATAAATACCTATTCATTATTGAAAAAAAAAACATATAAACACATTCTGAAAGCAGATGTTTTCGAGAATTAGGCTAAGTTTCGACCTCGAAACGCCCCATGTGACAAAAATTGCGTCTTTGAATTCTAACCCTTTTGTGTATGACTCAATACATCTGCCTTGAAATTTGCGCATTTGAAAACACCACGTGTACGTATTTATCATAAACGACATAAAAATGTCGATGTTTTCTATGGAAAACAATGGAAAAACGATGAAAACTCGTGCTAAGTCGAGTTAATTTATTGCTTAGTTATTACATGGCTTACACGCGCCGATGTGTTGTTTATCATTAAAATATTTTCATTTAGTACTAATTTGAATTGTATAAGTGAAGTATCCTATTGTTATGTTGAGTGTGTTCGCATTAGTGTTTAAAAATTGGCCTTGTTTAAAATTAAAGTTGGAAAAGCGTGTAAACAATGCTTTAGTGTATTGTTCGGTTAAGAGGTCGGCTAAATGTCAATTTTTTTGCTGTATTGTGTATCATGTGTTATTTATTTAATACGAAGGAATTTTTTGCATTGGAGACATTTGACGTTTTCGATTTTGGTTTTGACATTTTACTGTGAAATTGTTTAGTTGAAGGACGTATACATTTTTTTTGTTTGAGTTCCGTTGTTTGCTTTACAGAATTGAAAATTTCTAGTACAAATATGACACATATCGGAAATTAAATACAGTGGTAGCCTTTATATGCAATTTATCTGTGATCTGTTTCGATGTGTCATATTATCCAAATATTTGTATTGAAAATTTTGTTCAAATAAACATCAGTTCGATTTATCGTTATTGAAACCATTAGATACATATGTATGTATTGAATTCGAATTACTGTATTATTGATTGTGATATGAATTAATTATCTATATTTTCATTGAATTTTCCAGATGTTGAAACATAATAGAACATGATTGCATAAATTAAAGATAGCATTAGTGAAATCGAATACGTATTCAGATGCAAGAAGAGTTCTGTTTTGTAAAAAAATTGTGTGTAAAATAATTCAAATCACATACTTTTTACGTTCAAGTATGTGTATTATTTATAATAATATATTATATGATTTTATATCAAGTGACATATCGATTGCTATGACATATTCAATTACACGAGTAAAATCTAATTTCGTATAAATTGTACCCGAAAAATAAAGCGAATTAACGATTACTGAAAAAACTATTGAGAGTTGAATTTTCATTCTTCACAATTATTTCATTTTTTATACTTTTACTACATTTCTACAAATTTTTGTCAGATTCGGTGAAGATCTTTACTTACATACTCCTTCTCAAAATGCACCCAGTTGCAATTTTTTATGTAAAATGATTCTAAATCGATTTATTATGAAAAAAAAATCACAATAACATGTTGACTATCAACATGTTATTATAATACAATCTAATACAATAATTTTATCTGTGTGTCTGTTATTGAATTTAATTTTTCTCCACTCTGCTCTCATATATTGATTGCATAAAATGAACGCCGATTCTTACAACTTTTTGTAATAATTTGTGAATTGATATTTTAATACTTATTCGAAAGCACAAAACGACAATTCGCTAAAAACCATCAACTCAGATCGATATCGCGTCTGGCGCCTTTTTCCCCACGACGAAATTCCAAAAGCATTCAATTTATCATAAATACAAACAAAAACACCATGTATAATATATATATGTATGTATAAATTGGAATCGTCTTGTTTGTGGCGATTCGCTTTTATTGGACCTTCGGTTTTACGACGATGATGGCCTTCGAGTTAGCAGTAGACAAGTGGCAATCTCCAATCGCCGCGTGTCGTCCAAGTGCTGAAATTATTACATATAATATTGTATATCACATGTAATATTGTATTTGTGTATTACACGCATGTGTGTCTTTCGTAAAAAGTCTTTTGTCTAGCGGAGAAGAAAATTTCTAATCTTCCCTTCGAAGATTCGAGCGGGAAATGTTAAGAATGGTTTCGTAGAAATTAGGTTGTATTGTATGAAATTGAAATTATTGTCTATATCAACGTTCGTAATAAGATTTAGTTCGATTTCAAATGTATATATGACGACTGAAAAGGCCAAGGGATACAAGTGAATATGCGGTGATTTCGAGAAAAGTGCATTCAAAGTTGACCAAGTACTTATATGTATTAGGAGAAGGTCCAGTGATTCGATGATACATATATTAAGACACACGTTCCGAATTCGTTTATATCTTTTCGCCACCAAGTAAATGAGTTTTGTCAAATATGATATAATTTTCTTAAAAAATAAAATACATCAGACTTCTTTATAAGCTGAAAAACATACATACATATAACAAAACACCAATGAAAGACCCCAAAACAAAAAGTATCCCAGTTTAGCCTCAGTCGCTTATTGCCGACTATAAATTAGGTTGTGGCCCTTCGGAAAATGGAAAAATAGAAAAATATATATGTATTTTCATAGGATATTATTGTGCTTATATCTTGTATAAAGTAGCCCCATAAAGAGTTATGGTTGACCCGTCTCAGAGATTTATACGAAGCAACTGTCGCTTCGTTAAGGGATGAAATAATACTGGTACCAGTATCTCTGTGGGGTTTTTCGAAGGCAATAATAATAAGGCCCAAGGGTCGCTTGCATTGAATGCGAATCGCTTTCGATGTTATTGTCGGTTTTTGATGGGAAAATGTTGTTTTAGACCCGACCAATTTGATATTGTTTCTCTAATGATTGCATTAATGTAGTCTTATGAAAATATCTCATTTTACGAAAATGATTTTATAATGAAATATTATTAAATGAATATCTAACTACTAAATATTTTAAAATTTCTCACACATAAGACGTCATTTTATCAACATGGTTATATCTTCGATTTCTGAGCGAACTTTTCGATTCTGACTATCTAAGATTATCGAATTAACATATGTATTAAAATCATCATACAATAATTTTTCTTCAGTATATAAAGATTAAAAATGCACAAAAAAATTTTGATCTGTGAAGCATTTATCTGTAAATCAATCTTATAATAATCGCATAATAAAACCTTAAAAAAATGTGCATAAAAACCGAAACATATCCACTCAACGTAAACTTTAACTAGAAAAAGTACACACGGACGCTTTTAAAAGCTTTAACTATAGCATAAGTATACATATATCTACATATACATCGTTTATACAGTTTTTGTGTAAACAAGAAAAAGAGTGAGATTTCGGCGAGGATCGTTTGTCATTTGGTCCCGCAGCGCTGTAAATACGTAAAGCAATCTTTTAAAAGGGGTCGACGAGGTCTTCTTTTTTTACAGCCTTTTCTTATTCATTTCGCTTCTTTCCTTTTAATGAAAATGTGTTGTCTCTTCTAGAAAATTTATATTAAAAAAACAAAGTAGACCCGAATATAAATTTTATCAAATAATCAACTTTTCCTGTGAATTTTTTCACATAATCAACTTTTACCGTGAATATTTTCATACAATACTTCGTGCAATATTAACTTTTTTTAATCAAAAATATATAATTTTGCATTTTTTATGTGTTTCATTATATATATTTTTTCGGATCAAATATTAGAAATAAACAATTGATCCATATTATTGTTAGTTAGTGATAAATTAATGATAAGTGATTTTTGCCAACTGAACAAAAGGCTACTGAAACTTAACGAAACGTATTATATTTTCATCGAAAATACAAATTTCTATCTTTTTTATAATGTATACGTAATTTTATATGATTCGATTCAAACTTATTGTTCCTTTAGATTGTTTAATATGATAGATAAATACAATCGTTTTCATTCTAAATTTATATAATCAGCTTTATTTAATTTTGAAATAAGAGATTTCTAATTGATAGGCAATAGAAAATCAATAGAGCAATTTCAATACTGATTATTATATCAATGCCGAGAATAATAATCAGATCAGATCGAATCGATTACCTATTTAGAAACAATTAAATTACGCATTACTGATTCGATATCGTAATCGAACGATTGCAAACTGGAAAATCGAAATTTTAACTGCAAATTAAGTCTTAACATTTTCATCTGGATCGATTTTAAATATAGAGTATCGATGATTTTAATAACCAGTTAAACTATCGACATTTTGCCACTAATGTAATAGAATACGATCGATACTTAAACGCAACTGATTTTAATAGATCGAGATTCCATGCAGAACGAAATATTTATTAAGATCGTAATATGAAAATTAGCTTTTTATTAATGGCGTTAAATTTATTCATTTGCGATAAAAATGCAATTGATTCCTGAAAAAAAAATTACACGTGCTTCGTGAAAAAAAAATTTCACGACTAGTTCGTGTCGAATGTGAAATCTGAAAAAAAAACATCGAAAGGCAATAAAAAAAATATTTATGTCAAAAATATGAGTAAAACTGGAAAAAAATGGTTAAAACTGGATATTTGTCTCGTTTACGTCAATCGTCTGCTAATTTTGGCAATGAATATGAAAATTTCTGAACCGGATCATAACAAATTGCAGAAACTGGAAACAAATCAAAGATCCAAGTATTTTTGAGAAATCAAATGAATTTCTAAATATAAAATATATATTTTTGTAAATTATTTACTATATACCCATATAATTAAAGCTCTTTTAATATGGATATTTAACATTTTCATATGATTATTATTTATCTATCTCGAAATCATTTTTTAACTTTAAAAAATCAATATTTAAATACATAATCACATTAACTAATTCAATAGAGTTAATTGTGAACACTTTATAAATTGAATATTTTTATACTAAATTCAAAGAATTATATTTTCTTTTACATTTTAAAGAAAGATTCTTAATACTGTACGCAACACCAAATTGAATTAATAGTATCCACGATCAATTCCAACAGAGTATATTTAATACATATGCACATATTTTCACTTTACTACACAAAATCAATACAAAAATATCATTGTATTAAAGAATATACATTTTATTAAATAAATCCATAGAAATGAACTTGATAAAATCGAAAATTATTTCCATACTACATATAATCCGGACGCAATACGAGAAGCAGCATACATTTTTATCCTCGCAGAAACTACACTATACAAAAATAAATACACAATATATATACATTCACAATTTTCCCTTATCTCTCAGAGCCCTATTTCCTGGCAGAATTACAACCCACCCTAAAACCACCCCTGAATTTAGGGGTGGAAAGAAACGGGCCTCTGTCGGAAGCTGATACGCACTCGCTCCGACATATCCATCAGTTTTTATGAGGTTTCCGCGTTGATGATTCCAGATTAAAAATGATCAAACCCCAGCCGAAGGTTTCCCTTTTGATATCCGTGAAAATTCCGGTTATTTTTCGCATTCGGTTGTGCCGGAAAAAATCGCCGAAGTTATACCGTGCGCTCGTCCGGTCGTTCGATCGTATATACAGATTCATATATAATTTTTTATTTAAAAAATATTTTTTTAATACAAATTACTCTATTATAACATATAAATGACGACTGAATTCCACATAGGGCACAAGTAACATTTTTATTGATATTGAGCTAAGTCAGAAAATGGTTCCATACATGATACTTAACTCGATTTAGATAAAAAAAGTCTCGTGTGTCTTTTGTGAAATTCATTCGTCAAATAGATTCTGTATATAAAATATAAATTTAATATTTAAAAAAAATGGATCAAAATTCGGTATCATTAAAGCAAATGAAATTATTAGAATGTTACTTTAATTCCCTTCATCATTCTATTTATCTGAAATTATGAACATTTTTGTTATTTAAATTATGTTACAAATGTAGTCAATTAACATTAGAGTACAGAATTAATTAAAATGACCTCAGAAATAAATGATTTATTAAACTTTTGTCATTTATTATTATGTTTCATTCTAGAACGATATTTCACACATAGAAAATGATAGCTACATATAATCAAATGTTTTGACGTTTAATTCTATTTTTTGCATTTACTAGACTTAATCACTTTGTACACTGAACGGCTCATATATTGAAAATTATCTGAATTGTACAAAATCATGCTATAGAAAGAATTGCTTTGTAATATTATTATAAAAATATATCCAATATCAACTAGAGTCAATTACCGTTACATAATAAAGATACGGTTGAACGAATATCAATTTTTTTGAGTGTTTGAAAAAATGTTATAGACAAATAAATGGTCATGCGTTGAACTTAAGGGCACAATAAATTTAGGTGTGTTGTCTTAGACAACATAAATCGTGTATTTACTTTACCAAGCTAAGGGCTCGGTCTTATAACTGGAACGGTAGTGTTTCTATGCTCCAGTGGAGTGCTTCAATATTCGTAATTCAATGCATTTATTATTCAGCTACAAGAAAATTAATCCAATTTACTAAAGTCAGTGAAAATATTAAATGAGAGTTCTAATATTTTATTGCTCGATGAGATTGTATATTTGTATTATTAAATTAATGATCGAACGGACGTCGGAATGGTCTTCGAAGCTGTTTTCTAACTTTTTATAAATATTTCATTACACGAGTACGATGTTCTATAAAAAAAATAAACAACAGGAAAAAGCTGCAGCTGTTCAGATTTAAATTCGAACATCTCTAATATAAAGTGACGCAGGAGAGTGAACAGATCACAACATAAATGAGTCGATGATACGATCGGAAAACCCCAGTGAAAATTCGAGAAAATTTATAAAACAGAGAAAATGTGCTTGAAAATATATTTTAAATTTGATGAAAAATAATATATTATTGATTTAGTTCTTGAAATAAAAAAGCGCTTTCTTATAGTTTAAGCATGGTATAGTCCTAATTTGGTCCAACCCTCATACTAATATAACATATTTACAAGTTAGTTTACCTCAACATAATGAATAATAATTATTTTTATTAAATATATTTTCTTACCAAAACGAATATAACCCAATTTTCGACAATTCTAATATAATTAATCACCGATCAATTAATTATCACAAATGACAGTTATATGTCATTAAGGGCCAGCCTTTTCACTGCTTTAGTTAATCAACCATAGAGTCACAGTCACTCCTCCAACTATGAAATGTCAAAAATCGGCGACTTAAAGACAGATTTTTAACATTTCTAGAATAACTGTAACTCTCTGATTAGTTAACTAAAATAGTGAAAAGATCGGCTACAAAAGTCCAGCAACATTCGACAACAACATAACACATTACCAGCTGATTCGAACATTATTAATACAAACCGAACACGCGTTGATACTCAACGGGCAGATTACTCATATTAAATATTTTTAAATACAAATAAATCATCACGAACTCCACTGAAGTGTAGTTTGAAGCTCGCACGCATGTACATAATAATGTACTACACACACACCCTCGGTTATCTGGGGTGCTCTTAGCATCTTATGCGGCAACGTTAATTAGGGTCCTAGACTCATTTTTGGAGCACTCTTGCTTAATGCCGACTCGGCATTATCTCGAAATTATTGCCGACGATTTAGATAGTGACTGGTGTGGAGCCGGCCCAACAATAAATACGCGAAAGACG
This sequence comes from Cheumatopsyche charites, assembly GCA_024721215.1. Classification (NCBI taxonomy): domain Eukaryota; kingdom Metazoa; phylum Arthropoda; class Insecta; order Trichoptera; family Hydropsychidae; genus Cheumatopsyche; species Cheumatopsyche charites. The sequence goes on from CM045580.1 coordinate 9,883,411, forward strand.
TAACTGCTAATGAGCGCACTTTACAGTACACAAACTCGTACTTAGAGATTGTGCATTCGACTGTCCTTTCGTATATTAAAAAGAGTCCATTTGAACGAAGAAGTGAGTCTATTTTTTATTTTTTTGTGGGTGGAATTTTGCGAAATAGATGAAGTTTGATTGATATATGTATATGTAAAGCACGTGAAGTGCAATGGAATAGAATATAATGGAATAGATTACGGTTAGGAAATGGTCTGTTTATGTGAACGTATTTCGTATTATATTGCGTTCTATCTCAAGTGCTCTATTTGCCTATTTATGTCATGTAACTCAGCTTATAAAATTTGGCGAAATTAATTCTCTTTTTGTTTGTTTTTAGAGGCAATTCTTAATGAAAGGTCTAAAATACCCACATTATATAAATATGGAACGGTGGTGTTTTAAAATATGAAATTGTCAAAGGGTGGCAAATATGGAACACTGAATTTAATTTCAAATTAAAGCGTTTTCAATCCAACAAATCTCCAAGCAATAATCTTAAAACATATCCTAAAAAAGTATCACACTCCGAAGTTAAAGCTGACATTGTTAAAAAAAACCTAGAAAAATTTCAATCCTCAATATTTTTAGATTCAATGTCGATAGTGTTGTTTTTCTTTTTGAAATCTAACAATAATACTATTAGTGACTGATTTTATGCAAAATTAGCAGATAGTCGAAACTGTAAGTAATAAAAATGGCGACGTTCCATATTTGTCGCATGTTTCAAATTTGCCACCCTACATATGACGACTGAAAAGACCAAGGGGTACAAGTGATTTTACGGCGATTTCGAGAAAAGAGCGCTCAAAGTTGAACATATACCTACATGTATTATGTCAACGTCGAATGATTTGATGATATATCTCGGTACACGTTTCAAGACAATTTATATCCTTTTACCACCAAATAAATGAGCGTACATAGAAGTAATTCATGTACATAACTCAATTTCGGCAAAAACCGTCATATATTTTAAACCTGCTGAGTGGAAGGCTCTATTATTATACATCTTTGGTATAATTCGACTGCTCAATTTTAGTCACCATTCCTCATATTAGGCAGTCTATCGATGGTTTCGATTTTTATGGATTCTCGAGTTCATCTGCCTCTGATAAATAATAGATTTATATATTCTTCTGATGCTGCTGAGGACACGCGTTGAACCCGTGTCGACCCACAAATGGCACGCTTCTGAGTCGTGCTCGACCTCTATATTGCAACTCGGAATGCAGAAGCGATCCAGTTCAATGATCATCTTGATCTGGACATGCGATTGGACATGATGAGTGCAGTTCCAAAAGACCCAATTGTAATATGATCAAAAAAAAATTTTAGAAAAGTCTGAACGGATCAGTCTTAGGGCCGGTCTTTTCGCCTCTGGTTTGAGAATAAAACGTATTTAAAGTACGCATTAAAGACGCATTACACACAAATGTTTTATAAGTCTATATTTTCGACTACCTAAATAAACAAAAATCTAAAATTGATTGATGAAAACAATTAAGGGGCGATCTTTTTGATCTTTTCATCTCTGGTTTGAGGATAAAATGAATTTAAACTACTCCATCTACTGTCGAAATCTGAGGGAAAGAAATCGATGCATGTATTGTTGCATAAACTGTAGTATATCTGTCTTTTTCGATGGTTGTTTTGACAGCTCGTAGTTGAAGAGAAAATGTGTAGTTTAAATAAAAATGAAAAATAAGAAAAACTTTCATTGTTGGGAAAATCTGCTATTGAACGGATCGGTCTTAGGGTCGGTCTTTTCACCCATGGTTTGAAAATAAAACGTATTTAAAGTACGCATTAAAGACGCATTACACACAAATGTTTTATAAGTCTATATTTTCGACTACCTAAATAAACAAAAATCTAAAATTGATTGATGAAAACAATTAAGGGGCGATCTTTTTGATCTTTTCATCTCTGGTTTGAGGATAAAATGAATTTAAACTACTCCATCTACTGTCAAATTCTGAGGGAAAGAAATTGATGCATGTATTGTTGTATAAACTGTAGTATATCTGTCTTTTTCGATGGTTGTTTTGACAGCTCGTAGTTGAAAGGAAATCGTGTAGATTAAATTAAAAAAAAATACGAAAAGCTTTTATTGTTGGGAAAATCTGCTATTGAACGGATCGGTCTTTTCACCTCTGGTTTGAGAATAAAACGAATTTAAGTGCACTAGATGTTAAGTACAATGCAATTAACCGAATAAAAAAACGTTTATTTCAGAGGTTACTTTAATTAATTATGTACCCCTTGGTACTTAGAAGAAAATGTGTCAAATAAAAGAATCCTATTAAAATTACGGATCGCTCTAATTATTTTTCATTAACTTACTCGTAAATAAGAAATTATTTATGTATAAATAAAAAATACAATTGCTAGTTTTTAAAGAAAAATTCTCCAAGAAAATATTCGTACTGAATATTTCATCTGGTTTATCAGAATTTAGAGTTCACACACCTTTTTACAATGTATCAAATTTATTCGTCGACTTCACGTTTTTTTATTCGTATATAAATCGCACGTAGCTCTAACCGAACGGAAAGATCAATAAACTAGTGATCTAACAATGACAAAGTACGAGCATTTCGAAAAAATGCATTCGATCTGCAATTCCATATAGTAAAAAATACATTTATAATCCGACGAGTTCAACAGTTTATCGTTCTAGTTTTGTCTAGACACTAAGATCTGGTCTAGACGCACCCATGTTTTAAACATTTACTAGTGCATTCGTTGCACTTACTCGTTGAATTATTGAAAAAAAATGTGTAATTCAACGTTTTTTTCAACATCCCAGAAAAATGCTATGCCTGAAATACACTTCATGAATTCTAGATATTTTCCAATGAAAGAATTGAACTTTACAATCGTCGAATTTTCCTGTTGAAAATTCACACGTTTCAGCTATCAAACCTTTTCAGAATATCGTATTATGAAAATTTACGCGTATAAGGAAAATTTTAATTCGTACAACGTATTAACACATTAATTGCAGCGCACCTTTCTCATAAAGCCACATATACCATTGTAGATACGCATTTATCGTTACCCAGAACAAACTCTGCTAACAAATTCTCCAATATAATCCAATATTGTATGAACGTACGATGTATACGAAATGAGTACAGCAAACCCTCGATATCACGATATATTAAAAAAAAATAATACTCATATAATTTAAATTTTGTATGAAAAAAATATCAACACATTCATTGCCACGTCAAGCATCTGCGACTAACATTCAAGTTTTTCCCAAATCACTAATGTGTTAGTTACTATTTTAAATAACGACTGAAAAGGCCAAGGGGTACAAATGACACTTTTGCTGAAATATAGTTATGCACAAGAATCGTTTCTATGCACGCTCATTTATTTGGTGGCAAAAGGATATAACTAAGCGAATTGGGAACGTGTTCCGAGATATATAATCAAATTACTCGACCTCCTCTTAATACATGTAGGTACATGGTCAACTTTTCGCGAAGTCACTTGTACCCCTTGGCCTTTCCAGTCGTCATATGTATATGTACATGTATTTGTATCTCAAATATGTATGAAAATAAATACACAAATTGGGTATTCATACCAGTATACAATAAAAGCCAGCCGATAGCGCAGCGGTATAAAGCGTTAGTGCATGCCGTGTCGATTCAGCATAATTGGGATGCGTGAGTTCGAGTCCTATCTTGGCGAGTGTCAAAAATGTCGTTTTTTCTTAATTGATAAAAATTGATATGGAGACACGGTCGTTTCTTTCGAATGTTTGGATTCATTTGATTCGAAAAAAGTGTTAATTTAACGCTTTACGAAACGGCTCCGCAAATGATCATCACCTACACCTCATATTTCGAGTAATTCGAATTAATTTAGTGACATCTGTGTGTGTACACTATAATTTACTCTTAGGAGTGGCTTTGCCATATAATGGTAATAAAATTTCTTCACTGTTTAGTGAAATGATGTTTTATGACGTTGAATTTGGGCTTCGGCCTGTAGAGAGAAATAAATAAAAAAAAAAAATCTAAAAACTCAAAATGAACTTAAAATTGAAAATTATGGAAAAATCTCAAATTACCGGATTACCATAGTTCGACTGTCAGTTGAAAAGTCGAGTATAGTCATATATAGGGCGTGTTTAACACCTTCAGCGCGTTTGTTCGCCCAAATTGGCCCGTTGTTCGAAGCGGAGCGCGAATATTAATCGGCGACCTATCCAGCTTTTACCGAACGGGAAACTCGCGCGAATTAACGCCTTGATATATATCGCAATTAAGGCGACTCTTGTTTGCAGCGAGCTTCCTACTGAAACGAACATTCTCCAACTTTGTTTTTATAAGCGCCCCTTCAATATCATCTAGAACACCCTCTATACATATATCTTAAAATGATATAATGACGCTATTTTGTCTATCTGTCTGTTCGGGTGAATGTTACAAAACAATTTATTAATTAAATTTTTGAAGATATCATAAGACGACTGAAAAGGTCAAGGGGTACAAGTGACTTCGAGAAAAGCTTGTTCAAAGTTGACCATGTACCTTCATGTATTAGGGGGAGGTCGAGTGATTTGATGATATATTGAGGCACACGTTCCGAATTCGTTTACACCCTTTTGTCACCAAATAAATGAGCGTACATAGAAGCGATTCCTGTGCATAACTCAATTTCGGCAAAAATGTTACTTGAACCCCTTGGCCTTTTCATTCGTCGTATATATTGCGCGATTTATAGGTAGTTATATCGAAAAAAATTTTGAAATTGACTGTTGCTCTGATTTCATGCGATTTTGACTCTTTTAGTTGACGCGATATGATCTATTTGCGCCTGGATAAATCTGAATGAATCAGATAAATTAAAATGAACCTTAAGATGCATTATGGTTATGACTATTTTAGCATGCATTAAGTTCCATAATAGTTAGTCTTCGACGCTCAATAAATCAATCGATCGTTTGTTTCGTTTTGAATTAAATAATTAATTTTTGAAAATAAAATATTTTACTCCATTTTGTTTTCCTTGCTTTAAGAATTCATTGAAATACTAACTTCTAGATTGTTATTTAACACGTTCAGAACTGTTTTTTTTTTATAATTAAACCTAAACAGATATTTGAATTGTGTGTTATCAATCAGAGATAAAAAAAAACTATTAAAAACTCTAACTTTATTTATAACGAATTGATCACCTATCTTATAATAACACAGATAAAATAAATATAAAGTTTTTTCAAACTTTTGAATCGATTAATGAATTTTGACCAAATTTTGCACGATTATACTTCGAAAGCAAGAGAATATCAAGAATTAATCAATTTTTCGATGCATTTCTCTATTCTTCATATATAATAACAATAACACGGTTTGAAAAAATGAAAAAAAAATTTTTTTTACACGATTTATTTATGTCTAACATGGTTTGTTTGAACTAATATATATAATGAATATCGCGAAATGAAAAAAGACAACATTTTTACACGATTTTTGCTATTCCCTATCCACGGTGTAAAACGAGAGTTGGGTGTATCTATCTCTCGAGCAAATCCGGGTATTAAACGCTATTAATAGACACATAGAGATGTGTCTCGGGGTTTGAGAATCGCTGGTCTGCGGGGTTTGTCTGCGGATGTGTAGTCGCGTCTGAATTTAACCCCTTCGATGCCGGATGCGAGTAATGTTAGGCTTAATGTATGCAGCCCCCGGTGAAATGATGCTCGTAATTAATGCACGTTTACGTCGGCCGTTTGTTTGTTTGTTTGTTTGTCTGTTACGGGGTGGAGTTGATTGTTTGTTTGTTGGTACGTTCTGTTTTTACGATGCTGCCTTGATAATTTTATGATTGATTTTCGTTCGAATCGAAATTCGTTTAAAAACAAAGTATTTCAAATCGCCAAAAAAATGGTTCAATTTGAAAAAAATATGATTTAAAATTGATCATTGTAAAACGTCAGCTTATATTATTGTAAAAATATATGACGACTGAATTTCACAATGGACACAAGTGGCCTTTTTTATCGATATTGAGTTAAGTATTGAAAATGGTTCTATACATGATACAGAATCATTTTCTGTACTTAGCTCAATGACGATGAAAAAAGTTACTTGTGTCCTTTGCGAAATTCACTCGTCATATATTTTCTGAAAAAAATATGTATTTTTTCAGATTTCAGAAATGCTTATAAGAATATCTCATACAGAAACTAATGGGACTTGATGCGGTGTAAAAATATTTGCGTTCACATTGTCGATTTGTATGTAAGATATTCGTCTATATTTATTTTTTTTTAAGCTACATCCAAATTTTATACGTCGAAACAAACTGTGAATCTATTAAATTAAATAAATATACAGAAATAAATCCACCATTGCTCCTTTAAATTGCACCTCAAATCTATATCATCTTGTTAGGTCGGCTTAGTTGGTTACCAGCAAAACTAGACAAATCTATATTTAAACACAGTAAAGTGTAATATAAAATATTTTTACGCAACCCCTTCAATATATCTGTAGATTATTAAAATAAAGGGGACACATTATGCTATCGATTTCACAAAAACAAATTACACAAATCCATCGAATCGCAAAGCGAGAAATATATTAACGAAGTTATTCATCGTTAACGCATTTTTTCAACGAAAACCTTCTGAAATTGAGGCAACGCGAAAAAAAACATTACGTACAAGGCATGGGCGTTTAATGGGTTAAAACAGCCTCTCGGCCATCAATGCAAATGGATAATGATTTATGTATGAGCGAGCAACACAATACAACGCCTGTAAATCATAATTTGTGAACGCCCATATACGCCAGCTCGACTAATGATATATTTATTTATAATGAGCATCCACAACAACAACAACAACAAGAACAACAACAACAACAAAACAACAATTCTCACGACTGTAAATTATTCGCGAACGGACGTTCACGGGTTATTTTAGTTGAGTTCAAAGTGTAAACTTTTAAAAGGCCTATCTTTTCACTTCTGGATTGAGAATTAAACGAATTTAAACTACACTCCAACTATGACCTGTCAAAACAGCCGCTGAAAAAGACAGACTTTGATTTCACCAAGATTTTGATAGCTCTTAGTTGGAAGGACTGTGTATAGTTTAAATTCGTTTTATTTTCAAACCAGAGGTGAAAAGGCCTTTGTTGTTTCTAATTCAAATTCTGATTCGTCCACAGTGTCAACTGTACTTAGTATAGTGTGGATATGTTCGAGATCAATCTGTTAATTCGAAACAAAGACTGTTTTGCACAATGAGCGTTTAAGGCTGATTTATATTCAGTGCCTTTGTATTGAAATGTCGGAGACATGAGTATTGTGCTGAATGTGTAGTGTGTTCACAAAATTTCTGTCAATTATTTAATTATTTTCTGATAAATTATATCTTATTGTTATATGATTGAAATAACGAGTTTGAGAACTGATAGAATTCCTCTTTATCGGTTCAAAATGCTACATATATAAAAATGTTTTCATTTGTTTGATATCGTGAAAAATAGTAAACATGTGCTGGATTACTTGAATTATTTAATATAAAAAAAATCTGACCAAGTTTAATACAATGACTAGGTTATAGCCATTAACCTTATTGTGGACACTACATAAATTTGATAAATAATCAATGTCATTGTCAATTAAATCCTGTCAAACCTTCGTAAAGCATGTTGTAGCTTGAAATTCAAATTCGATAGCATCATCTAAAAACGCAATCCAATGTATAATGAAACACCCTGTTCCGAAAAGCACAGTACGAGCAACCGACAAGTCGAACACAATGGGAAATGAATGGCCTAGGGCTTAAATTCGTCCATATCTCAAATAGTAATTGATAGAAATCGATATGCAATGTGCATTGTGCTACAATCGTGTACACGAACATGTCAATAATAAGCGATGTGCACATTTTGAGCTGTTGCAACACCATTGTTGCGGTGCGATCGAGACACAACACGAGATTGATATGAGCTGTTTTAACATCAATCGATGATGTTTGATTTGGTGGAGACATTAAAATATAAAGTCGGTACTATAGTTATAATTATTTTTGTGTGGTATCAGTAATGTAATTGAATTGGTACAGTGATCTGTCACTATTACTATATATAATAGACATTTTCAAAAATCAAAATATTCTGAAAATTTCTGAAGTAATCCTGTTTGATAAATTTAGACAAAGGTGATTAATACACAATTTATGTCACCTATATTTCAAGTATGAAAAAACATACATTTGTATGTGAAAAAAAATGATTTAATAAAACATTATAAAAAGCTAATTAATATCATTAAATAAATGAATATTTTCAGATATAAATATTTTTTATTTAAATTAAGAAATATTTGAATACTTATAATGAAGCAAATGGAACATAGTGCATTATGAAAATTCATGCTTTCACATTGAAAACTTCAATGTAATTCATTTCTAAAAAAATCATATATTCTTACAATCTACATACAAAACTTCTATATCAAAATAATCTATGGATCTATAAAATTAAATACTTAAAAATTTAAAACAACGTATTGTGTAGTATAATGTTTAACAAAAACAACCATGAACCATTCAATATGTAAAGTACGCTACTGTTGAAATAACGGACACATTTCACCGCATCTATTCATCGACAAGTTCAAAAATCAAATGCACTTCTTACAGTTAAACAGCTGATCGATCAATCGATTAATATTCATCAAACGATCGACAATAAAACAATCGACATTACCGACAAAGCGAAGTATAAAAATCGAAATTTCCAACAGAAATAAATTAAAATTCAACATAAACAACTGTTCGATGCCCAGATTAGAATCAGTCAACGCACTCTCCCACATAAGAAGCGATGCGTCGAATACGAATCGACTGATTAATTCGAAATCGAACCAGAGTCATATCAATACAATATCAGGCCATAAATCATATAAAGAAGCTTCGAACGAGACCAGAATTGCGAAGGAAACTCATACGAATGTTGTGTGTGTGTTGCACATTTCGACACAGTCGACTTTCGCAATTGGCCGTTAGCAACAGACGCTGGATTATACATTTTTGTGTTTAATGTGTTTTCAATATCTTATATGTAAAAAATATACATAATTAACTATTTATAGATCTTTTATTCACATCTTCAGTTAAATAATCAGAGAATTGAAAGATTAATTGCAATTCCTTGGGCAGTTAAAATAATATTCTCTGTGAAATGTTTTCGTTATATAGAAAATTTTCATGGAAATCATTTCAAATTTTGATATCTAATACAATATTATGAACTCTAATATATCAGTATTTAAATCATAAAAAAACTGCAAATCTATTTTGTGAAAATTTTGCGAAAAAATGCAACATTTACCTAACATCACAAGTGTCCAGAATTTCTGACAGAACCGTAATATTCCTACAATTAAAGACTTACAATTAACTAAAATACTATTTAATAAATCACTGATTATATAAAATACCAATTACACAAATTAATCAATAATACAATCACTTTCTAAAATCCATCCAGAAAAGTCTAAATGAAACGTCAATTTTCTTCGATTTTCCTCAATTTTCCGTCACTTCGAGAAAACTCCACGATGAAAATCCGACTCACCAATACTGTATTTACCTAAATTATATTATTTTAACCCGGTTTTATATTAATTACACACTCGAAAACCTCAACAGGTCTTATTATCATGAGTGATTTTCCAGAGTACATATTTAGAACGATTGAAAAATGAACAGAAAACGATTGTATTGCCTTAAAACCGCTCTTCGAAACTGCAATAGGTCTTATATTCGGGATAGGACTTATATTCAAGATAGGTCTTATATGTATTTGGAGCAGAAATTCGACACCGGGTGGGTGGTAAGTCAATTTGTCTGAACGCGATTGTTCCTTCACCTACAAAAATTTCACGCACGTCGCGGTCAAAGACCCGCGCTCTCGCAAAGTACAGGGTGTTGCGAAAGCGATTGCACAAACGCCGTGCCTTTTAGAATTTTTATCGTCTGTTTAATGTTTGGTTTTGAATTGTTGTTGCCGCGGCACGTGCTCTGTCAATTCGAGGTGTTGCTTCATTTTTTTTTTTAAGACATTTGAGTCTGAGTCTAGTGTAGTTTTTTGAGTCGTTAAATTAAAAAAAAATTGTCAGTTATTAATCTAATGTATTTTTATGTCTTATTCGATCGAAATATTTGGGATTCATTTTGTTTGCACCGTGTTAATATGAAATGTGTCCAAAATTAATTCCACTAGTGTATGTATATTTGAAAAAAATAATACATTTAACGATTCCAGATTTAATTTACCCAAATTTCGGCTCAAAAATGAATATTTTCATCAACTTTTTTTTCATCCAACGTTCACAATACAGTTATACATCTCATAGAAAACTGCATATGTATTTTATGAACACCCTGTAGTGACGGGCAAAAGGAAAATTGCCACGTTCGCCTCGGCACGCGTTACGTACATACACCACGTACACGTAGATCGCAACGTATCCATCCACCACATAATATCTACAATATTTCATACACGTACGACATAGATTCTCAACCATTTCACTGAAAAGAATTAAGACCGGTCTTTTCACCTCTGGTTTGAAAATAAAACGAATTTAAACCACACTCTAACTGTGAGCTGTAAAAACAGCACTTGAAAGAGATATACTAAACTTCATACAACAATACATACATCCAACTTTTCCACCAAATTTTGACAATTGGTAGTTGGTGAACCGTTTGTAGTTTAAAATCATTTTATTTTCAAATCACAATTGTGAAAATCATGAGAAAAAAGATGGATGTATACAAATATTGTTGTATGATCTGTAATATGTTTATTTCTTTCGGTGGCTGTTTTGATAGTTCATAGTTGGAGTGTAGTTTAAATTCGTTTTATTTCCATAGCACAATTGTCAAAATCTAGGAGGAAAAAATGGATGCATATATTGTTGTATGATCTGTAATATGTTTATTTCTTTCGGTGGCTGTTTTGATAGTTCATAGTTGAAGTGTAGTTTAAATTCGTTTTATTTCCAAAACCACAATTGTCAAAATCTAGGGAGGAAAAAATGGATGTATGTATTGTTGTATAAACTGTGGTATGTCTGTCTCTTTCAGTAGCTGTTTTGATAGTTCATAGTTGGAGTGTACTTTAAATTCGTTTCATTTTCAAACCAGAGGCGAAAAGACCGGGCGTTAAAATTGAAAATTGAACATGATGCATTAACTTTTAAACGGAAATTCGCAATAATTTGTGCCTTCGGTTGAAAACTTCTGTCTTAAACAGTAAAGGTACATACACACGATCTACTTTCCTATGCGAAAATGAAATATCGTCGTGCAGAAGTAATGATCTGTAAAAAGAGCGACCGCTATCAATCAAACCGACCGAAAATTCTATCACCGTTTCTCGTCTCCATTCAACGAGGTGACTTTGGCAAAAATACATTTTTTCCCTTCTCTCATACTAGATATTTGAGAAATTTAGGTGATTTATGATCGATTCTGGTCATAATTGACCTTTAGATGTCGCTTAATTCCGTGATTGGTTTATATACATTGATACATTTGGAAATTTTTCGAATTATACTCGTTGTATAATACCATTGATTGTACATATAATTATATATTTTCATATAAATTTTCAAAATAAACACATTATTATTAGTAGTAATAATTACAAAAATTATATATCATACTTCGAAATAGAATTTTCGAAATTTTTATCAAGACATTTAAAAAAATGCTTATGCATATAAATGATTTTTCAATAAGTATGCTAAAAATTAAACTATATTAATGAATATACAACTAAACCATATTAGCAAACCAAATAAATGTAAAAAATCAATTGTGGCTATATAATTTACTTTCTTCATTTTAAATATCGACATTTCTCAATGAAAAATCGTATATAAATAGAATTATACCAATCAAACACACCTTACAATACTTTTTCTTCATTCTATCAAGAAAGCAGATGGATTTGATCAAGTCATATTTTAAAATTGGTTATAATTTTGTTTCATTTTCCAAATTAAATTCGATTAAATAAGACCACAATGAAATCACATATATGCTAATATGATAAAAAACAAGTATCTATATAATTTTAATGAAATCAAAAGAATATATGAAGATACATCCAAAACAAACAGATTAACGTTTATGACAGTGTAAACGCGCCTCAATGCCGCACGTGTCAGAAGGAGCGTTTACACGCTCCGTTTTATTGCCAAACCGCAATATACAATTCGGATTCACAATTGTAAATTGAATGGATGTTTATAGAAATCGGACGCAACTGGGTCACTTATACACGTGCTGAAAATTTTGGCAAACCCCCACAAAATTTGGTCCGCAAAATATTTACAAACTGTGGCGCAACTCGGTTCCGGATATAAGTTTATTTCGGGTATTTTTAAACTAATCTGTATTCGAGAAAAAATAACAGTTGGATTTATTTCTGATTAACGATCCGTCGAATATAAGATTCTTTTGGTGGAATGTCTGAATTGATTCTTATATGACGACTGAAAAGGGCCAGAGGTACAAGTGACTTTGAAAAGTGCGTTCAAAATTGATTATGTGCCTACATGTATTAGGAGGAGGTCGAGTGATTTGATGTTATATTGAGGCGCACGTTCCGAATTCGTTTATATCCTTTTGCCGCCAAATATATGAGGTACATAGAAGCGATTCTTGTACATAACTCAATTTCGTAAAAAATGTCACTTGTACTCCTCGGCTTTTTCAGTCGTCTTATGTTATATGATTGCTGAATGTTTCAATTTTTTGCGATGTTTTAAAGTAAGAATTTGTCGTTTGGTCGATTCGAATGTATTTGTTAAATTATTCAGTAGATTATAGCATTTTTTAATATAATTTCAGAGCGTTAATTAAGTTTGTAATTGATAATTAAATTACCGATGATAAGACATCGATATTGTCCATGTATAAATTCAGTATTCGTTCCTATTTCATATTACTGTTACAAAATAATTATATTTTCGTTCAAATATGAAATTTTTTATCACAACTTCAATGTTTACGTTAATCTATAAAAATCTTTACGACTTTGATAAGTCAAACATATTTAATTAAAAAAAAAAAATTTTGAATATTTCATCATATAATAAAAACAATATTATCTAGCTGAAAAAAACATGTTTTTTTCACTGTCTTATATTTGAAACATAAAAGTGGAACAGTCAATTTACGATCATACTAAAAATTTCTAGATTTCATCGATAATACATTTCCTGTTTTTTTAACATTCAATCATGTAAAAAAAATCATTTAAAACGTTATTTTATTATTGCACGTAGTAAATATATGACAACTTAAAAGGCCAAGTGTACAAGTGACATTTTTGCCAAAATTCAATTATTTACAAGAATCGCTTCTATGAATGTATACTCATATATTTGGTAGCAAAAAGATATAACGAACTTGGAACGTGCACCGAGATATTATATATGTGACGACTGAAAAGGCAAAGGGGTACAAGTGAATTCGAGAAAAGAACGCTCAAATTTGAGCAAGTACCTACATGTATTAGGAGGAGGTCGAGTGATTTGATGATTTATATCGACATACGTTCCGAATTCGTTTGTATCCTTTTACCACTAAATATATGAGCGTACATAGAAGCGATACCTCTACATAACTCAATTTTAACAAAAATGTCACTTGTACCCCTAAACCTTTTCATATGTACGTACAAAACATTGACCTGCGATAACCGAAGAATTATTAAGAGCTACATACATTTCCCATCTTCCCAACTGCTTCATATCAACACTTACACTAAATTTCTACAAAGTTTCATCAAAATCGAATTCTCTACTAAAAAAACAATCAAATAAAATCGCATAGCAACAATTAAGCCTTCAACAAAATGTAAAAACTAGCGTCGAAACATAAAATTGCACCACACTTAGTTTTGCATGGAAACAGCTGTTGCGCATGCGCAGAGCGTTTCCCACAGAGTGCATTGACCACGTGTTGCATAACGAAGATAAATCGCGAATCCGAGGTCTAGATCCGATCTATGGATCCACCACGTGCCGTCGCAGCTTACGTAAAACGAGCCGAATTCGTATGGAGAATGATTATAATGTTGTGATTTCGTTCGTTTTTGAGGGCGATGAACTTTTTGAGTTATGAAAGTGCATTAGGATTTTGTTTTGTGCGATTTTTTTTTGTACAGGTTGCTCTTCTATAACGCAGAGATAGGTTAGGTGTGTGTGTTATAGAAATTGAATTAAGTTTTGTTGAAAGTATCTTTATATCGTGATTTTTGTCATTTTCTAGAGGTATAAATACATGTAGAAAATCGTGCCATTAAAGAATTATTGGTTGTTTTATAAATCTTCGTACTATAGGAAAAAATATTATATTTAACATACATACATAATATTAAAACTATCAAATGCATGATTGATATCAGATTGATTCATACAAAAATAATTTCAAAAAAATTTCACATACCTGTGTACTTCACAATGAAATCGTTACTTTCAATGAAATTTCAATTTAATGAATTTAGATGATGAGTATAAATGTATAATAATTCATGATTAAGATCTGAATCTAATAAAAATTAATTTTCAATTCTAAATTAACCTATTCTAACTATAAAATTATTTAAAATGAAGATAATTATAATTTCTAATTTATTAAGAATTCATCCAAATTTCAATTAAATTACAATTTCAAATACATATAATTGTTATTTCTAAATACTTAACATTTACTTGATAATTTTATATTCTAAAGCAGGGATTCCACCGTAATTTTTTCCACTTAAACTTTCATACAGGACGCTCATTAATTAGAGCATTTGAATTAATTAACACTCCAAGTTTTATCTAATAATTCCAGCCGCGGATTAAAACGCTTAATTATCACGCTGTGCTTTCCGCGGAAGAAAATAAAAAAAGGTACTATAAATGAGGATAATCTTCCATAAGGTCATATTTTAGTTGCACGTACAGAGATACAGTATATCATCGATTTAATGGTCCGAATCAAAAATTTGAATATCGTATGAAACTTTCGTTAGCTCAATAATGCATACTGGTTTTATTACGCTACGTTTCCGCAGTATTATTGACTTTCATACAAGTTTATATAACCTTTAACCTATTCACTTCCGATGATCTTTCGCTACGAATTTCTACTTCGCCTTATACGAAGTAGAAACTCATATTTATTCGAGAATATTTTATCGATTTGAAAATAATTTTGTAATAATTGTTTTTTTTATATAAATTTGAAATCGATCTTATTATTTTTTAATTAAAATTTTATATCGAGTTTCTCACGATGCTGCGAAACTTTGAATATTGCCCGAGCAATAATCGAAATTAACCTTTTACTTGAATCGAATTTTAATTGAGTAACTTCCTTAGAAATCCAATCAGCGAATTCTCAAATTAGATTCGAATATCTTTGGGATTATACAACTCAATACACATTATTATAATATAAAATATTTAAAATCATTACTGAAAAATAATTGCTTTTCCGCTGAAAATTTTGGCAATTTTTCGAGTTTATTTTCAGTTTCTGATAATTTCATCTTTATTCGTTCGGATTAATTCAATTTAGTTTCATAATCAAACTGAAATTCAATTAAAAATCATACAAAAGTTCATCGAACCCGAAGAATCGCACAATCGAAAAGTTTACGCAACGCTCGATTGCACACACGCGCAATATACACCACCGGTTTCCAAACGTTTTTAAAATAATTAAAAAAATAATTATTACTCACAAACCACCTAACATAATGACCGATTAAAAAATCATCACTATGGATACGAAATTAGAGCAAAAACAAGAAAATTCGCATATTTTGTACATGAATCAAACCAAATTTTTCATACAAATAAAATCTTAATTAAAAATTAACATTGTAATTTCAACATAGATGTAGTTTTTGAATTCATTTTATTATAATTATATAAAATTAAATGCATCATTTTGTACATCAAAATTTTCATTCAAGAGTTGCTTTCAAAATTTCATCACAAACATTGAGCAAATATCTATCTTGAACCATTCAATTCATCAATTTTTCGATCTCGTGAACTAAAGATAAATATTTTTCATCAAATTTTTTCTTCGATCTCAAAATTACATCCAATCATTAGCGAAACAACAACAACAATGAAATCGCGTATACTGAGCGATTGTCCGACGATTACTTTCGATTTATTAACGGTGCTACTAATTAACACCTTAACCGACCACAATGGTCGATGGACAGGTGCTCTTTTGTCGAGGCCAACACAATGAATGGCTCAGTTGGAAAATTTAAAATGGCCGAAAAAAAACACATGGAAATTTCGACACAGATATGATGTGCAGCCGAACGTGAGCGCAATGAGTTCGACTTCCATTTCTATTGTTCTGCTTTGAATTAATCTAGTTTTTTGTTTAAATTTCGACTAAATAGAGTTGATACGATTGAGAAAACATCCTGATTTTGTCGTTTTCGAAATTTTTATTTTTGAATTTCATTTGAATCTATCCGATCCAATTCAAACCCAATTACGATTTATACCAGCGCAACATTACACCAAAGTTTAAAGGTCATTTTCGTTATTATACGTCCGATTTTTTTCAAATTTTTTTACACTCAGATATTCGATTTTGAGTCGTTTTTGAAATTTTAATCGATTCGTGATCTAAAAGTGGTTTTATGTCGGCTAAATGTGGATATTTCGGAGCCGGTATTGTCGATTTTGTACCCGTTAGTTGGTTCGGTCGACTCACGCACTTTCGCGATCATCAATCACGCTCTTGTATCATGAGATTCAAATCTCAGAAACGTGGTCTATTCCAAAACGGAAAAGCTTTTTGAATCGTTCCATAGAAAGTCTGTGAAATTTGTAAAACGCTGCACATTTATTACATTTGATAGATGAGAGCTCCCTAATAGAACGTGAGTTACTTTGGATCGTTTAAAATGTGATAAATTCGAATTGATTGATATTTAAATGCATTCAAAATAAAGAAAAACATGTTGATTTCGTATAGATCTTGAAAAAATATAATAATTACATAATTAATTGATAATTATAAAAGTTAAGAATGTGTAACAGTTATATTTAGCACGTGAGAACATATTTACACTTGTGGACACTTTACATAAACTCAATACATTTTCATTTTCTTTTTAATTAGAATTAAAGTGAGATATTATGAACCCTATTAATTGATTAAATTAAAATCAAATCGTATTTATGTCAATTATAGACTTCTTTTTGAAATTAAACTTTCTAGATCTATTTTATGCAAGTCTGAAAAGGTTTCTGCATCGCCACATTTAACAATTTACATTTAAAATTTTACAAACAATGGAATTTCTATTGTTTGATGATTCTCAAGGGGGTCTTTCCATAACCCAACTGTAGCAAATATTATGCATGGCTTACACACGCGATTAAATTTTCTATGAGAAATACTATAATAGAATTCACAATCAGCTTTAAGTCCAAATGGTGACGAGCAACGCCGAATCACATAACTAATTTAAAATATAATAGAATCATTAATTCTATTAAGCAAAAATTTATCAATAAGTATCCACAATTAATACCAACAGTCTACATGTGACATATAACACATTGCATGAAATTGAAAATGATTACAAAAAAAATAGTATATGGCGTAAATTGAACTTTATATATGACTCGTACATATTTATCGATTTAAAAAATATATAAATAAATTAAATTAAAACCTTTGGCCACACCTGGTTTTCTTGGTGCGTGTTGCGGAGCAACTTTCCGTTTTGAATAGTCGTTCGCCTCTTGACTTTTAAATTAGTGCCTACTTTTCAAAGCGCACTTTCCAGTGGAAAAAAAATCGGCGCAAAGTGTAAACCGCACTTTGCGAACGAAAAATATGTGTTCGCAGCCACTTAAGGCATTTTTCAAAATATCAAAAGTTCACCGAGAGGCGTTTTAGTGCTAAAATAAGTGCTACACATATAACAGACCAAAATTATTCGATTTTTTTTAGATCTTGAATTTCTTTTATATATTTATTCATAACTAGCGATCAGCCCGTTGAATATATCAATACAATTTCAACTCGCTAAATATATTTACACGCAGTTTTGGAGCATTATATGGACACACAGTCACATACACTCACACAGAACAGAGCTATTATATAGTTAGATAAAATCAAATATGAAAATAATATTTATATTTTATATTGAAATTAGCGTTAGATATAATAATTTATGCCATATTAGGTAACGATTTTTTATGTCTTAAATAAATTCAAACAATTATTACTATCGTCTAGTCCAAAATTTTGCAATCTATGACCTGCAGGTTATCAAATGACTCATTTGAATGACAAATTCATACATTTAATGACACAATTAAATAGTAACTATTTTTTTATTAATATAGCTGAAAAAAAATATCAGAATATAAGTGATTTTTTTTTTCAAAAATCTGCCTACAATCGGATTACAATAAAACGAATTCGCATTAAAAATCAAATCGATCGACAAAGAAGAAAATGCAAATTTTCTTCATACAAAAAAAAAATACAATCTTCAATGAGGCACGCCCATATTTTCTAAACAATGCAACATTTCAATATCGAAAAAAAAGTTTCACCAAACTAACAATAAGACATAAGACACTAGCTCTTTATTAATGAGCCTCGTCATATACGGAGCCTTTCGTTTAACTCTAATATACATAGTATCATGTAAAGCCTGGTTCACACTAACCTATTTTTTACAGTAAAGTTTAATAGTTTCCCGAATATTGAAATTTGTTTGATATGGTAACAAAATAACGCTGTATTTGAAGCTTTTCGATACACAAGAGTAACTATGTATGTATAATAGCACAATTTCAATAATATTTCTCAATTTGTCCAATTTCAAGTTAATTCGTGCGAAATTTTAGCCACGAAAATCAAGTCATAGTCGTTTCTTAGATAACTTAAAAATTATTAAGACTAACATTTTAGTTCTTCACCACTATTTTATATCTATACTAACACTATATTTCTGCCGAGTTTAGTCAAAATCGGCAGTAATAGATACATGCTTGTATCGGCACTGAAAAAAAAATTAATAGTGAGAACCTGGCTTAACAATTTATGCTTTTGGGCGATTCGATTTGAATGCAATTATAGTTTGTCCGCTTCTGGAGAGAGCCATCGTCGTTTTTTTATTAATATTCGACTCTAATCTCGTTAGTCATGCGGCCAATTGTGAAAGCTATAATATAACCGATGTGGAAAACTCTCACATAATGCTCACGTGTACCAACATACCCGAAATTATACCGTAAAATGTCCACGAAATAATTTAAATCTTATTTTCAACTTAGATCGAGTTACTTTTGTTCGAATTTATTCTTAGACTTTCCTTGAATTTCGGAAAATTTGTACAATGGGTACATTTTTTTGGAATGATTAAGAATGAGCGTTAGAATAATTTACTTCGATATACTTGTGTATGTTAACATAGAGACTTATCATTTTTCAAATTAATATCATATTTGACGACTGAATTTCACATAGGGCACAAGTGACCTTTTTTATCGAAGTACAGAAATGTTTCTGGATCATGCATAGAGCCATTTTTTGTACTTATTCAATATCGATAAAAAAGTCACTTGCGCCCTTTGTGAAATTTATAGGAACGAATGGAAACGAAGTTATTTAATGAGTATTTACTCATACTATAAATTTTATCCAAAAAAATGTGTTAAAAATTACCGATGTGTTGTAATGTCATACTTTTTGATTCATCGATAAAAATATTGTATGGAAAAAATAATCTTACTCTTTTCTATCATAAATATGAAATATTTGTTTTTTTTTCATAAAATATAAAAATTTAAAAAGGAAAATATTAAAAATAATGAAAATACGTGGAAAAACAAGAGCGTGAATTTTCCATACGTCAAGTCAAATCGATCGCCGTTGTTTTTCCGAGCGAAATTTTCCCGAAACAAAGGGTCGTTAAACTTTCGTCCCCCACAATTATTCATATTCGCATAAAGGAATAATTTAAATTCATGACCGAAAATTGAACGAATCGACGGCTGAATAAACGCTTTTAATTTAGTGACAATTTCCCTTCGACGGTCTCTCGTGGCGATTTTTCATTTCGTTCGTTTCCGAAAAGCCCGATAAAGTTCCCAATTTTCGTATTTAAAATGCGTTAATAAATTTGAATAAATTTTGTCATCTCCATTATAATTCTGCTATACACTGGGTAGGGTGTTTCATCTGGAATATACATTTTTTTTAATATTGCTATAAAATTATGATAAATTTGTGAGATTGTGTATACTGTTTTAGGCTCAATTATGCTTTATTTCAATCCTGTTATGAGAATACATAGACATTACTTTTCAAAATTATTTGTATTCTCAGTCATTTATTTTGAAATTTTATTATAAATATTATATCTTTTACTGTGAAATCATTTTTTTTACATTTAATTATCAAAAAATATTCTAACTTTGAAATGTCTCCAATTACAACCTCTTCTCCTTTATATTTTAGTATCAAAATACATATAAAACGCGAGTCGTATTATAAGTGTATGAAAAAAAAATCGAAAAAGGGAGTCGAGAAAGAAAACTGCCTACGATTCGACGAAAGATTTTCCTCGTCACAAAGAAAAAGTCGGAAAAATTGAGACGAAGAAGCAATAAATTTTCCCACACTACGAAGATTTTTCTCATCTCTTCGCCGAAACGC
This sequence comes from Cheumatopsyche charites, assembly GCA_024721215.1. Classification (NCBI taxonomy): domain Eukaryota; kingdom Metazoa; phylum Arthropoda; class Insecta; order Trichoptera; family Hydropsychidae; genus Cheumatopsyche; species Cheumatopsyche charites. The sequence continues at coordinate 9,904,208 of CM045580.1, forward strand.
TGTTTCTTTTTGCGCCAAGGCAATTATTGGTTTTCCAAGGAAATATTTCGGCGCTTTTCCTTTCATATTTTTACTTTACTTTTCCTTTTTTGTGTTATTTCTGCTTTTTTTCAGATTGTTCGTTTCCCGCGGATGGAATTAACGAGTGCGCGTTTCGGTTTAAAACCTGCTACAACAACGTTTCTAAAATTAAATTCATTTTTTCCAGTGAATTTGTATACCGATTTACAGCAATGGACACTTATCGATATTCAAAATTTCAATAAATATTACATCCTTTCGTAAAACAAGCTACTCCAGTACTTATATAAAGTAATAAGCTATACTTTTTCAAAAATAATGAATTAAATGCTAAACTTGAATTGAATGGCTAAAATAATTCTGAATTTAGGTGTGGCAAAAATATTAAAATTTATCAATTTTATAAAAAGTGTCCACAATTAATTCTACTAGTGTATTCATAGAAGAAAAATCGACATCGTCTATCATGTAAATGTGAACAACGATCCGTTAATGCATTTCGTGTTTTGAAATTTTTCACATTTGTGCAATAGCCGAATCGTTGTTCACACTCCCATTATTCATAACAGATATTTTTGGAAATACTGCTTATTTATCTTTTTTATATATGAAATATTGAGAAATATGATGTAGTTCACATTAACACAGATTAGTACACGCTTTTTCGCAATAGAACTGACATTTCAGTTATGCAGATCAATTTTATTGAACTGAATGTATTTCATCGCGTAATTATAATCATTGAAATATATAATTATAGATATTACTATGAAATAAACAATAGATCAGATCGATTAGATCTATGAAACATCTGCAATGATATAACCTTTGTAATAAGTGAGATACAAATCATGCATTGAAAAGTGCAAATTCGTAATGGTCTTTAAACGATTGTGGGCGAAGCAAATGATAATTTTTCAAGAATTCAATGATTTAATCTTAAAAATTCATAGTATATAATTAAATATAATATCAATGAGATCATCAAATATGATATAATCACTATGCATCAGAATAAGATGTCCATTCGAATTCAAATATATGAGGCAAAACATTTAAAAATCATTCAATACATCTTACATCGTAAGCAAATGTAGAATTTTAATTATTTTATAGATCGACTGTAATTATTATTTAGTTCGAGATACTTAAATCACTTAAAATTAATTAAATGGATCAATTATGCGTAAATTCATCAAAAAGCATCAAATTTTATTAATTAGAATTAGAAGAATAAGACCATAGTAAACTCATCTTAACACTTTTGTTACCGCAGACGCACATGTGCGTCTTCAAATACGTTAGACTTCGCTATTAAAGAGCAAAAAGGTATATTTTTTATTTCTAAAAATCGATGCTAGATGTCATCACAAATAATAATTCATTGCCTCCATTTTCTCGATGTTAATAATAAGCACGTATCGCCAAAAGTGCGAAAGGGTCCCACATTCGGAAAAGTGGGTCAACTGATGTGCACAGTATAAAGAGCAGAATGCCTAAAAGGGTCAAAGGAGCCCTTCATAACGCATGACACATTTGGTCTCAATTGTGTCATCGGTGACTCATTTTCCGAGTCCTTGGGAAATTGGTGCGTCGAATTTTCCGGAATGTCCTTGGGATTTTCCGAAAGTTAAGATTTCGGAGCTGATAAACTCGAAATTGAAAGCGTTGAATGATCAGTATAAGTCAGAATATAAATCATAAAATTGATCAGAATTGAAATAAAAAATGTGGTTCGTTTCAGATGAGGAAATGGGACGAGTCGCATTTTCCGGAACGCCCTTTACTTTTTCCGTTTCTGTTTGAAATTTAATTTCACTTACATATTTGAAATTTAAGTTAAATGAAGTGATGCGTCGAATGATCAGTATAATTCAGTAAATAAATCGAATGGTTGATCAATATTGAAAAAATTATAACAAAGACAGGAAAATGGAACGAATCGTATTTTTCGGAACTTGGGAGCTTGGAGCGATATATCGATATAGCGATATATGAATGATCAGTATTAAAAAATATATTGACTTAAATACATAGTAGTTCTGATCACTGAAACGTATTCAGTTTGAAAATATAATCAATTATGTTAAAAATTACATAAATACTTGAATAATCAATCTAACGACTTTAGCTGAATCTCTAAATAAATCAACAAGTCAAATTCACATCAAATCATTTTACGAAAATAACACCAATTTCGCAAGATCCGAAAAAACTGGTAACCACTATAAAACATCGAGATACGAAAACTGCGGGTAAAAGTTTCGGCGCGAAAACTTATCAAATTTAAAAGTCCGCAGACTTTTCGCCTTTTGAAAACGTCGCCACTTATTTATTTCGCGCGCAGTTTTTCCACTTTTCGAGATTTATCATTGCCATTGCTCTTTTTCTCTTTTTTCGCGGTTGTTGCAGCGGTCGGTCAGATTTAAATCGCGACTTTTAAATTACTTTTGCCGCCTTTTTCGGTCTTTCGCGATAAACGAGAAATATATCGCAGCGCGACGAGATTCGTTTGCGTTTATTTTCAAATAAACGACTATAACTTCGTCAGTTTACATATAACGACTGAATTTCACAAAGGGCACAAATAATCATTTTTATCGATATTGAGATAAGTACAGAAAATGGTTTGATAAAAAGGTCACTTGTGCCCTTTGTGAAATTCAGTCATGTGTAATTTCGTCAGATTTATCAATCAAATCAATTAAACAATCAATATTTCTCGATTTGAAACCATTTCAACAGTTTTCATCCAAAATTTTGTACAGAAGTATACATATGTTCTATTTTTGGTGCTTTGTTGTATGTATTTCAGCAATCATTTTGAGGTTTAGTCGTTATTTTGAATTTCAAAACAAATTGAGTTATCACGGGACCGTTTTATTGAAATCGAAATTTGAATGAATGAATTGAAAGCGTTTTGAATTCGTAGCTCGTTTTGTATGAGTTAATGCACAAATCGATTAAACCAGAGATTTTCAACTACAAATTTTTTCGATTTAGATTTCACTGCTATTAGAATATTCATTTTGATTTCAAATCTTAAATGAATCTCAATTTACAAACACTTCATTTATTATCAAGTGTCAATGGATGTAAATGTTCCAATTTTTTTTTCCACAAAAAGTTAATACTTTAGTAAGGTGTATGAAATGTATCTAATACTATTCCTAAAATCTAAACAATAAAACAAATCTCTCACCTAATTCATTAGTTTCCATCCATGATTACTCTATGAAAATGTCCACATTGCGAACATTATCTTTCAAATACAAAATACATTTCACAAAAAAAAATCTTCATACATAATGCACTTTGTTTTAATCAAATCAAAATAATGTAAGACGACCGAAAAGGCAAAGGGGTACAAGTGACTTCGCGGTGATTTCGAGAAAAGCGCGTTCAAAGTCGACCATGTACCGACATGTATTAGGAAGAGTTCGAGTGATTTGATGATATATCTCAGTACACGTTCCGAATTCATTTATATCCTTTTGCCACCAAATAAATGAGCGTGCATAGAAGCGATTCCTGTGCATAACTCAATTTCGGCAAATATATCACTTGTACCCCTTGACCTTTTCAGTCGTCATAAAATATATTATGTATAAAGATATTTTCATGCCGCATCTTGCGTTTTGCCGCTGAAAGCCGCCGGCCTGTGTATGGATGCGCCTTTATAAAATGCCTAAATCGGCCCGCAGGCCACATTTAAGCACCCCTGGCTCCGACACGGACCATAGTACCATTAGATTAGCCCAATTGAACATCATAAACGATCTATACAAGCGTCTAATTTTGTTTACGACAGTAATAACACGCTACGGCGAACCGAAAACACGACATATTACTTATGGATCCTCCACGTGGTCGCTCCACAGATCATAGATCATAGATCTTTCCGATACCATATACGAATCGATCTTTTTATGTTATGGATCGTTCATATTTTGTATGTGAGATGTTAGTTACGCTCGCATATGAGAGATTCATTAATTTTTATCGGCGATTTTATTATCGGTGATGATCGATCATTATTTTTCCGATCGTTTTGGATCGATTTAATTTTGAGAAAATTATGTATCATTTATAAATCTTCTTGCCTAACTTAAATAGATTGGATTGTATTAAAATCAATTTTAATAATAAATACACTAGTGGAATTATGTGGACACTTGAAAAAAAATAGCTTATAGTTCTATAAATGAAGAATGAAAAGGCCAAGGAGTACAAGTGAATTTTTGTCAATATTGAATCATGTACAGGAATCACTTCTATGTACTCTCATATATGTATTTAGTGGCAAAAGGATATAAACGAATTTGAAGCTTATGCCGAGACATATCATCAAATCATTCGACCTCCTCCTAATACATGTAGGTATTTGCTCTACTTTAAGCGCTCTTTTTTCGAAATCACTTGTACCCCTTAGCCTTTTCAGTTAATGCGATAACCCAACGATCATCAACGAAACCTTAACCATTTACAAAACATTAATTTACAAAAAAAAGTATATAGAAATACAAATTCACACCGAACACCTACCCAACGTCCAAAACCGGCAATGAAAAGGCAATTAGACGAGATCAACACGATTCGCCATTAATTAAATCCGCATTTAGCGAATCGTTTTTTTCAGCTGAAATTCATTAAAAGCGTATTTGAGAAGATATAAAAATACCAAAAAAACTAAAAAAAATCCTTAAGGCTCCTCACGACATTTTGGTCTTTTGTTGAAACAGTGCTTCGGGCCCAACACGAATCGGATTCTCGTCACGACTCTGAACTTGACCTTTTTTATTGTCGTTGTTGTGTTGTTGTTGTGTGGTTGTTGTTGTTGTTGTGTGGTTGTTGCTGTTGAGTGGTTGTTGTGGTTGCCAGTGAAACTCTCGAGGATGGGGTCAAGTCGAGTATTTTTTATCCGATTTTAATTGGTGCAAGTCTCTTTGATCCGGACACGATTTTTGTTCCTTTGTCGAATCGGTCGTGATCGATGAGTTTTTCGAATTTTGAATGACACGATTTTTTCATATCGTGTTTTTATATGTTTATGCGTTGTAGAGAAATCGTTTTTGTCGGTGAAATCATAAAATCACTATCGAAATTTGAAGACGTGTCTTGAATCAGATATATTAATACAGTAGTTTCATCAGATTGTGACAAAGTAGCATCGAATTACTGAAAATTAACGATGTACACATTTCGAATTGGCCTATGTTCAAAATGTTTCAAAATTTACACATGGATAAACGATCGGCTCGATTTAATGCATCAATTGGTTTTCGTTACTTTACAATTTATAACGAGCTTGTATACTTGCCAATTTTGTTAAATTTATCAACAATGTTCAAATATGTATGTAGATCATACATAGAAATATTTTCAATAAATATTAACATCATTCAACTGTAAATCTTATAAAGCATATAAAAACTATTATCCCTTGTAAAATACAAAATTATGAAACAAATTCTTTACTTTCATAAGACTTTATGATTGTTTCTTTAATTAGATAATTCATTGATCAATAAAAATATTTTAATGTCAGCTTCTTTGTCTATTTATATTATTTGAATTAAATAATGTGTTAATAGTAAGTATGTACTTGTATGTGGTTAGATTTGATTATATTTCAATGTATCAACTGCAAATACTGGGATATATGGAGTTATATCGACTGCAAATTTCGGGATATATGAAGTCACATATATAACAAATACCAGGTTATATGCACTTAATACACTTTAAGTTCGACTTTATACATTTTAAATCCGACTTTATAAACTTTAAGTGCGTCTTCATACATCTCGATATTTACAATCATACGACTAACAAACATTCCAAAATTTCTATCAAATATTATACACTTAAAAACATCTTTCAATTGAAAAACACACCGTCGAAACAATCACATCCTTCTATTCAATTTATTTGATTCGTTTTAAAATGCATCTGTTCTAATGCAATTACGTTCCGACTCTCGATCCCGTTCGGTCCATAATAATCCGACGCCATAATGGTACACTGTATACACCGTTTATATACTACATAGTACACTGTATACACCGTTTATATACTAGATAGTACACTGTGTTATGTGTATAGACGATTCCAGCTGAAACTGGAAACGAACCGACATCGGATTTGCATATAGACGACCGATCCTAGTGCGACATTAATTTATTATAGAACCCGTTCGGGGTGTGGTCGAACTATGGAACACGTTTGTGCTAGGTGCATATTGCAAATTCGATTTTTTTTTAAGTTTTTTGATTTCAAATAGTAGATAAAAGTCAGTTTTTTATTTGTGTGAATTTTTGATTTTTTTCTTTTCAAAAAAATTGGGTGATTTTTGGTAATGTGTTTGTGGGTATAGGAAATTTCGATGATTTAATATTGTAATTATTATGATATGTATTAGAGTACCTATACAAACTATTCTACATTGATTTTGTTGAAATTTAGTGTAAGAATATATATGACGACTGAAAAGACCAAGGGGTTCAAGTGACTTTGCGGTGATTTCGAGAAAAGCGCGTTCAAAGTTGATCATGTATTAGGAGGAGGTCGAGTGATTTGATGATATATTGAGACACACGTTCCGAATTCGTTTATATCCTTTTGCCACCAAATAAATGAGCGTGGATAGAAGCGATTCCTGTGCATAACTTAATTAAAAATGTCACTTGTACCTCTTGTTTTTTTCGATCGTCATATAAAATAATGGTAAAGAAGGATATAGTTTCAGTTCTCGCATTCACTTGTCAATGTTTAATTAGTCTATTAAGAACACAAGCAACGTTTTAAATAAAACATTAACCTTTTATATTGTTTATATAACAAAACATTGCACTTACGTTCCTTTCTCGCTCTAACATTTAAATCTAGCACTCTGTATTGTATTATGAAAGAAAGATAGTTGCGAATGTTAGAACAAGAAAGAAATAGAGTGCAAATTCTCATATTAATATACGTGTATAATTTCACTATATTTATACGAAATTTCGTTAAAATAAATTGTATATTCCCCTTGAATCAATAACACATGTCGACTGAATTTCACAAAGGCCACAAGTGATCTTTTTTATCGATATGATATCCCAAAAATAATCAAAATTACTTGATTTTACACACAAATAATAACATTTACAAAATCTTTCATAATCATAATTTCGTCACCTACACGTATATTACTAATCAAAATTGCACATCTCGAAAATAAAAACCAAACCGCATCTAATTTTTTCACTCTAATCGCTTCGAAGTGGCAAAAAAAGAAAGCACACATTCGATTCGAATTAATTAACCACACTTTCCACGAAGGTTTTCAAGCTCAAACATACACACAAACACAATATACCGATTTATTGTACGAGATCGGCATAAAAGTGGTCTGCGGCCAAACAATGGCGTCCAACAACAATGGCGAAACGCTTTCCATCCGCCGCAACATGGCGATGATGTTGATGGCTGTTGCGATTTTGATCGTTTGACGCGATGACGTTTCCTCTTTGTCGTATTTTGAGAATATGTGGCGACTGAAAAGGCCGAGGGGTACAAGTGATTTCGAGAAAAGCGCGTTCAAAGTTGACTTGCATGTATTAGGAGGAGGTCGACTGATTTGATGATATATTGAGGCACACGTTCCGAATTCGTTTATGTCCGTTTGCCACCAAATAAATGAGCGTGTGTAGAAGCGATTCCTTTGCATTTCTTGTTGTATTTTGAGTATAGATTATGTGGCGATTGAAAAGGCCGAGGGGTACAAGTGATTTCGAGAAAAGTGCGTTCAAAGTACCTAAATGTATTAGGAGGAGGTCGAGTGATTTGATGATATATTGAGGCACACGTTCCGAATTCGTTTATGTCCGTTTGCCACCAAATAAATGAGCGTGTGTAGAAGCGATTCCTTTGCATTTCTTGTTGTATTTTGAGTATAGATTATGTGGCGATTGAAAAGGCCGAGGGGTACAAGTGATTTCGAGAAAAGCGCGTTCAAAGTTGACCTACATGTATTAGGAGGAGGTCGACTGATTTGATGATATATTGAGGCACACGTTCCGAATTCGTTTATGTCCGTTTGCCACCAAATAAATGAGCGTGTGTAGAAGCGATTCCTTTGCATTTCTTGTTGTATTTTGAGTATAGATTATGTGGCGATTGAAAAGGCCGAGGGGTACAAGTGATTTCGAGAAAAGTGCGTTCAAAGTACCTAAATGTATTAGGAGGAGGTCGAGTGATTTGATGATATATTGAGGCACACGTTCAGAATTCGTTTATATCCTTTTGCCACCAAATATATGAGCGTGCATAGAAGCGATTTCTGTGCATTCTTTGTCGTATTTTGAGTACAGATTATGAGACGATTGAAAATTCTAAGGGGTTACAAGTGATGTTTTTGCCGAAATTGAGTTATATACAAGAATCGCTTCTATGTATGTACTCTCATATATTTGGTGAAAAAAGGATATAAATGAACTTGGAACGTGTACCGATATATATCATCAAGTCACTCGAATTTCTCCTAATACTTGTACTTGTACCCCTTGGCCTTTTCAGTTATCGTGTAGATTGCTTCTCTTTGTGCTGTGCTGATTTGATTTTATGGTGTACGTAGGTTTAATGTGAATCCATTAATTTGAGTATTTGAAGGAATTGCTGGATAATTTTGTATTTTTAAATTAATCGTTCAGTTAAAATAAGATGCAGAATTACTGAGGTAGAAACTCTAAAGAGTGACAACGTACGAAAGTGGCACTAAAATTTATCGATTTTTATTTACACATATTCATTTTTGATAAGGAATCGTTTCGTAAAGCTTAAATCAAATATTTGAAAGAAACTTTTGAATCTTCATGTAAATTAGCGCAGATTTTTTTAATTTTTCAACAGTCAAAGATAACTTTTTAACAAACATAACTTTCAACTAACAAATATGAGAATACCCTTTGTGTTTTTCAATCGTCATGTGTAATTATAGTGAGTAGAACCATCAGATCGAAAAGTAATAAAATACACACCCACTGCGAAACTTCAAAAAACCACTAGACATGCATTTTTTACTGTTTTCCATAGAAAATATTGCAAATTTGAAATGATTTAAATCGAAAAACAATTCTCACGTCCCTAGCTTGTTATTTACGTAACAATAGTTTTCAGGGCACGCTGTATACAAAGAGTCTCCCATTCAATTAAACTACCGTCTTGCGATTCTTGGAACTAATCAATTGCGAGATCTGACACTCAGCATTCGGTTAGTTTGCCAAGTAGCACCGATAAATTGAAATTTGATATTAAGCACCTAAATCAACGACAAAATAACATTGTATAGAGTAATTATATTACGTATCTATCCATTTGCTCAAGTATTATTATGTGTTGAATTGCGTATAATTCATGAAACATGCGACAGAAATATTTAATATCGTTGACGCATAAGATAAATAATTTAACACTTGACAAGTGTGATTAATATTTAGCGAATTTTATATAAAACTAGCATACAAATAAACAAAACTCACTTGAAATTCTGCAAATCTGCATAATTGCACGTTGCATTGTACACAAATTTAAATTAACACCATTGCACTTTCACAAATATAATTACACATCTTATGTTTTTTATTATTATTGTGTCCGATTTTTAATCAGTTGATTAAGTCAGTTGTCACGAGTGGACGTTTAATTAGATTTTAATTTAATTTTGACGAAAATTTCAAGTGAGAGTTATAGTGAATCGGTTAAAAAGGCTTCATCTTTAAGGCATACAAGGTAGAATTTTATATTATTTTTAATACACTTTATTAACTGAAAACACTTTATTACCGTAATGAGATTCACTCTTATCGCAAAATTAATTTTGATGATCGAATTATGATACGCGTCTTTACACGAAAAGTAAACGATCGATACTGAATTAATATTGTGACAATTTCACAACAATAATCAAAATGGTGAAATACATAATTGCTCTGTTTATCAATATTTTAATTGCACGTTCTTTCTTGTAGCTCAATTCGATTTGTGACAATTATTTATTTTTATCATCAAATTTGGGCCTATGAAATGCATAGTGGTATAAGTCACCGTTTTCAATATTTTAAGTTATTGCCACCAATGGTTAGCATTTTGTCTATTTTATTACATATCCAATAAATAGTTGAGGGAACTTATTAACAGTTCAATTAGCCAGAGAAACTTCCTCAAAAACAGTTCGATGATTTATGATATAATGTCTACTAAATGCTTTGTATCTCAAAACTAGGTATGAGTGACTTATACAACTATGCATCTCATAGGCTCATTTATTTGTACTAGCATTGCCACGGATGTGTTTATTCCCTATTTGTTTTTAATTTTTCAAAGTTCTTTTCATCAAAGTTCAAATGTTCAAAGTTCAAATCATGAAAACGTATTTCATCATTAATTTTCAATGAACAATTTATATGCACACTCGATTTCAAATACACTACATTATTCCGACTGAACCTAACCTAACAAAAGGGAGTTTACAAAAGCAAAAGGACAATCCACGAACAAATGGACTGACATATTTCATCATTCGCATCACGTAAAGTATTATCTTCGAAACTTTGTTTGTTTCGTTTCGTATGTTCGCATTCGAAACACGCACCGCCATATTACACTCAGTCCTCCGACTGCGAACCGTCGAAAATATGCGATACAGAGACGGATGTATGTACTGTAGTACGTTTTTCCCGTCTCTGTTTTGATAGTTCACAGTTGTAGGACCTGCTGTATCGAATCGAGGACTTTTCGAGTGTACCTTACATATTCAAAAGGTGATATTTCGATCATAGGTGGGACACGTGTCTAGTGATTTATTCGACAAAGATAGGTATATATTCTGTTTCGATCGATTTTTATAAATATGAATGTATTTATACACTACTGATTTAAATTCCAGATAAAATAATTTGAGAAATGTTGAATTTTTCGTAAAATTTGTACTCAATGGGTTATATTTTTTTGATTTAAAGTGATCGAGTATGTTTACTTATATTGCACTTAACTTGATAAATTCAGATGAACGGAATATATAATACATATTCCATTTTAGAGTTTAACGATGACGACAAACATCCAAATATAAATTATTTGAGAGAAAATAAATCTGCTGAAAGATGCGGATTAAACCATTCGATGGACTAAAAGATGGACTGTTCCACTGTGAGATTTGGAGACAGTTGAAAGTTACGCAAATAGACTTTTTCTGAGAAGTCCACTGCGAGATGAAAACGTTTGGATAGCTTTGTGTGTGTGTGTGATTTGAATTTAATTTGAAGGGAAATTGATTAATTAATCAAGACATTTAATTAAAATTCTGACTGTCGGTGTACTCAGTTTTGATAGAATATAGACTGATTGTGTTCGTATTTAATTGATTTGCTATTTATAGTGTGCCTGCCTAAATTTTTCATTCTTATAACCTATAGGTATGTTTATGTTTCGTTTTCATGTAAAGGAATATTTTATATGAAAAGAATGTTTATTCAATAATAAAAATGTTATGAATTTTTAATAACATTTTATTTAAAAAAATCAAAAACATAACTTAAAAATAACATAGGAATATAAATTACAGTAAACATTCATCCTCTAATTATGGCACAGGAACATAAAAATTGGATTATTCTTCAAACCATTCAAAATCCAAATGTTTCAAATAGGGATTTGGAACAATCGCCTATTCAGATCTACCTCAAACTCTTAGTAGATTCAATAAAAATTCTCAGGTACAGACAGTACCTATGCGATTCTTATTAAATTTACTAGAAGCAGATCTCAAACTCCAGTTCCCTGAATTCAACTCTTCTTAGAGCTGGCAAAACTCTTGGCCAAATCCACCAACCTTTTCAGAAACTGAACTTTGAGATCAGGCGGCAGATTCTGCATGCCGACTTTGACACTGTCAAAAAATGCCTCTTCCTCCTCATCCTCACTGTCAGGCTTGGCCCTCTTGGCAGAGCTGACAGAACTGGCAGAAGCCCTCTTCTTGGGAATCGATCCTACAGTTTTGACAGTGCAGATTTGACTCTCTTCATGATGCTGGGAAGTGGTCTCCCAAACGTATGGCACGACGTATATGAGGTCTGATTCGGAAACCACAATTTTGTTGGCGTTTCCTATCAGGGTGTTGATATCTGATGAGCTAGGATCTGCCACGTTTGAGGTTTTCTTCTTGAAGTTCCCTTCTCTAATTCCGTATTCACATTCGCTGATCAGGAATGTTAACATATCAAATTGAGGCCATGTCGATACTTTTCTGGAAGATTCGTCCATTCCTACTTTTTTCAGTTCTTTGCAGAATTTGTCGGAGAGTTCTCTGAATTTAGGCTTCAGCAATTGAGCTAGAAGTTTAAAATTCATTCAACTAATGATTTTCTAGCAATATAATTAGTACTGAATGGTTATATCGAAAAAAGTATGTATACTCGAGATGTTTTGTTTCAGTTCTGCACATTTTTCCAATTAAAAATCTTATATGACGATTAAAAAGGCCAAAGGGTACAAGTGACTTTGCGGTGATTCCGAGAAAAGCGCGTTCAATGTTATATCAGGAGGAGGTCGAGTGATTTGATGATCTATCTTGGCACAAGTTCCGAATTCGTTTATATCCTTTTGCCACCAAATAAATGCATAGAAGCGATTCCTGTGCATAACTCAATTTCGGCAAAAATGTCACTTATACCCCTTGGCCTTTTAGATAAGTCATATAATTCTAATTGAGACCGAAACAAAGGAGTTTCGAAAAGGTAAAGGTATAACTTTAAGTCTACTGGGAATCGGTTTGGTTACCTTTTTAGGTTATGTTCGATACAACCATCAGCACTTTCCATAAAATTTACTTACAAGAAGTTTTCATTTCACAAGCAATCTCATGCCACAAATGGTCTATATCGTTCTTCGTATATTTATCTTTACAAGACTTCTTCCATAACGGTTCCCTGTTCTTCACCATGTCTATCAATTTTTCTACATCTTTTCGAGAAAACCTCTCCATAATAAACGGAGAACGAGCGACATGCGTCCATCGCCTGCGAAACGCAAACGCGTACTGACGCCAAATCCTGTTCTCTTTCAAGCGCTCTTAAATAAATACGTTTATCTCTTTCGTTTCATACAAAATATACTAGCGTAAAAAAGAGACGGAGAATCGTCTGTCGGTTCGCTCTACATTATGATTGCGATAAGTGAAAAATGATCTTATTGATACGTTAAATACGAAATGAATTTGTATGCGGACGCATTACGCGACGTTGCCGCTCTTACGAATTTGTTGATGTTATAAGTTTTGAGCGATTGTTAAATGAATTGTGTTTGATTTTGAAGGGTTGAAACTTTTGTGAACGCTAACTATGCGATTTTAAATAGTTTATCGCAGATTCTCAATATTTTTTTTTTTATAATGGTGATCAAATTAAAAAATATATTTTTTTCAAACGATTTATTTTAACAAAAAAATATTTTAAATCCTACTAAAACATTTAAGCAAATTCAATACTCTATGTCGGAACTGAATCTTCCTATCCGGGGTGAGATCTCTTACAGAATATTTTATACTTTGAATGAATAAATCATCGTCGCCAAAATTGCTGTTTTTAGAAGAACTTTTAGCAGAATTCGCTTGCGTCGAAGTTTGATCGCAACCTTCTACCGTATCATCGAATTCAGAGCGTTTTTTACGTTTTCTCATTTCGATTTTTCTACATTTACTAATCCTAGTCTTTTCAGCAGCCAATATTTCATCTCTCATCGCAGTCAATCTTTCAGAAGGTCCCATAATTTCCAAAAGCAAACGATCTATCATATCTTCTTTAGCCTTCTTCCTTCTTTCAACTGCACTCATAGGAGGCGTGCACTTTCTTCTAACCACCGTTCTTTTCTTTTTCGTTGTACTATTTTTATTGCTCGCTTCTGTTTCGAATGTTTTATCGTTATTTTCTTGCATATCTATAGTTTCTTCAATGTTGTCTTCGATGATTATTTCTTGATCTATGTCGGTAGCATCGGAAAGATCCACTAGGCGACTGTTGCATATTAGTATTTCGCAGTCGTTCTTCAAAAAGAGAAGTTTATCGAAATGAACCCACTTCGATTTCTCGTTTTGTCGAACTTTTCTCATTTCAGTTCTGAAAAAATCTCGAAGACTCTTCCATTTCACCTTCAAACGCGACACTGAAATAATAACATCAAAATATTAACAAACAGAAATACATAAATAAAGAAAATTTCAATGAACTCACTAGGTATATTCATCTCAATTTCAACTTCTTTCCATAACCTATCTAAAAACGATTTGGAGCTGTAAAAGGTTATAATTTTATCCCACAACGCCTGTCTTTCTTTGATCAGCGAAATCAATTTATCAGTTTCTTCCAATGTGAGTTGCATATTGAACTTGAAATGGATTAAAAATAATGCAATATTTTTAGAAGCAGGAACGAAACAACCTACCCCAACGCGTCACACACTCATACTGAGAACAATCGATACTCGTTCCGCAGTCGAGTTCATTTCGTATATATGTCTCTCTCTCTCTGCGCAATATACATGCGCGTTAGAAAGAGTACGATAGTACACTCCGATGCTCTATTGTATTCTATCTCTGTTATTAAGCTTGTGTGTGTTATTTTGATTATTGTTCATCCTGTTGTTCAATAAAATCTTCTCGATTCGTTATTTCATATTTGACGGAACACACTACATTGACGAGTCACTCAATATTAGTATACAAAGATTTCTCGAATTGTGTATGTGCAGTGTAAATAGGTTTGACTTTTGTGCAATTGATTTTTTTTTATCGAAATTGAGTTAAGTACTGAAAATGGTTCTGTATCATATATGTCGATCGAAAATTCCAAGGGATACAAGTTAATTTTTTGCCGAAATTGAGTTCTTGACTTCTATGCACGCTCATTTATTTGGTGGCAAAAGGATATAAACGAATTCGGAACGTGTGCCTTAATATATCATCAAATCACTCGACCTCCTCCTAATACATGGTCAACTTTGAACGCGCTTTTCTCGAAATCGCTTGTACCCCTTGTCCTTTTCAATCGTCATATAAATCCATTATCTGCACTTCACTCAATTTCGACAAAAAAAAAGTCATTTGAACCCTTCGTGCTATTCAATCGTCATATGTACACCAAAATATCTCGAATACAAGTATATTGTTAAATTCAAATTGATCGTTTTATCAAATTCAAATCGCGTACTACGTAATGGATGTCGCTATTTGTGAAAATAAAAAAACCCTAAAAAGGAACCGAAAAGCGACACACTCTGAAATGAAATAATAATAAATGGAAAAAAAAAGAAAATAACAACGAACCATTAAATAATATGACAGATTTGTGCAATTCGTGCACGTTCCTTTATTCACACGAATACGGTGTGTCCCAAAGACGTGCCGAATACGCCATATAGAGATTTGTACTCACCAAATCGTTCGATGCGAGTAAAATATAATAAGATTAAAATTTATGAAAGTTTATTGATCGGCAATTCTGATATAGTTCGATCAATACAGTGACAATCGCAGAAATGTGAGTACTTGCGAATATCGAATATTTCAGTAGGTCCCTTATTTAACCCTTTCGACTCGTTAGTCGACATTATGTCGCCACAATTTAAACTCTAAATTAACTAAATTATTATTAACAATTAACTTAATGACATTATTGACTAAATGATTTTTTTTTTATCGAAATTGAGTTAAGTACTGAAAATGGTTCTGTATCATATATGTCGATCGAAAATTCCAAGGGGTACAAGTTAATTTTTTGCCGAAATTGAGTTCTTGACTTCTATGCACGCTCATTTATTTGGTGGCAAAAGGATATAAACGAATTCGGAACGTGTGCCTTAATATATCATCAAATCACTCGACCTCCTCCTAATACATGGTCAACTTTGAACGCGCTTTTCTCGAAATCGCTTGTACCCCTTGTCCTTTTCAATCGTCATATAAAACCATTATCTATACTTCATTCAATTTCGACAAAAAAAAAGTCATTTGAACCCTTCGTGCTATTCAATCGTCATATGTACACCAAAATATCACGAATACAAGTAAATTGTTAAATTAAAATTGATCGTTTTATCAAATTCAAATCGCGTACTACGTAATGGATGTCGCTATTTATGAAAATAAAAAAACCCTAAAAAGGAACCGAAAAGCGACACACTCTGAAATGAAATAATAATAAATGGAAAAAAAAAGAAAATAACAACGAACCATTAAATAATATGACAGATTTGTGCAATTCGTGCACGTTCCTTTATTCACACGAATACGGTGTGTCCCAAAGACGTGCCGAATACGCCATATAGAGATTTGTACTCACCAAATCGTTCGATGCGAGTAAAATATAATAAGATTAAAATTTATGAAAGTTCATTAATCGGCGATTCTAATATACACCCAACTCTCGTTTTACACGGTGGACAGGGACCAGCGAAAACCGTGTAAAGAAAGTGACATTTTTTAATTCGCGATATTCATTATATATGTAGTTCGAACAAACCGTGTTAAACCAAATAAATCGTGTGAAAAAATATTTTTTCATTTTTTCAAACCGTGTTATTTTGAAACCGTGTAAAAAAATCCGTGTAAAATGAGAGTTGGGTGCAGTTTGATCAATACAGTGACAGTCTTGAAATGTGAATACTTACAAAATCAGCGAATTTTTAATAATTCAGTATGTCCCTTAGTTAAGTTCAATGGTTATAACTTTGTCAATGGATATAACCTAGTTAGGTTTTTTTTATAAATCGAGCAATCTCTCAATGTATTTTTAATTAGAAATAAGATTAAATTAGATTAGATTAGATTAGATAAAATTAGATCGATAAATATAGCCAAAATATGCAAGATAGGTTAATTTCTTTAATTTTAAGAAAACTTGATGAATTTTAGCCATTTACCTTAATTAATAAAAAATAACTAATAATTATGAGTTTTCTAAGGAACACAAGTGAAGATTATACCTATTTAAGAATCGATTTGAAAAATCTATAACATTTACATATTTATAACGTTTTCATTTAAGCATTTTGACCAAATTTCATAGTTGTTTTCGCCGTTGTTTTACCGTCTTTAGAAAGTCAATTATTTTATGTTTCTACAAATTGAATTTGTAAAGCGTATCTGATGAATTTAGTTTGTTGACACTCAATGCTACAAACCTCATCAAAAAATTGAACAATATACACAAATGTGGAAGATTGCCATTAAAAATTAACGAAAAATGAACGAATGAAAAAAAACATATTTCAAAATTTCACACTCACTCCTGATTTAAATTAAACGCTCATTTTTTCATCGAACGTCACAGTGAGTATAGGCCTTTATTCGTTATAATATGCAATGCGTCGCACATTCGAGACGTGCCCCGACTTTTTG
This sequence comes from Cheumatopsyche charites, assembly GCA_024721215.1. Taxonomy (NCBI): domain Eukaryota; kingdom Metazoa; phylum Arthropoda; class Insecta; order Trichoptera; family Hydropsychidae; genus Cheumatopsyche; species Cheumatopsyche charites. Next base: position 9,921,660 of record CM045580.1, read on the forward strand.
GCCCAGCCTGTATTATACATACAAATATTTGTATTCAAATTAGGGCTGTCGACTCTGATTGAATGTAGGCGAGATACAAGAGTAGGGCAAACAAAATCAAAAATGAGATATTGCTGTATCCACCTTGGGGAATATGAAATTGCTTGCTGTCATGCATTATATTGTCGTATTATTCAATTTGTCAATTTATTTCAAAAATATATTTACATATTAAAATAAGTTTACTTCTGTCAGAAAAATAGTCAGACTTACTTAAATTTGTATGCTGATTTGATGACAGAAAAGAACCTATGTATATTTACATGCTAATGATAATTTAAGAAAAATTCAATTATGTATTTCTTAAAAATATTCGAAAATAACTTAACTAAAAAAATTGAAGCACATTTGAACAATTGAACAACTGCTCAGTCGATAATGATTTGGTACAGTTCTGTTTTTATTTGAAAAAACAAGATTTCTCTTCTAAGGGTAACATAATAATGTTAAGGGTAAGATTTATCCATTGTGAGAAATTGTAAAAATAGTGCTCTTTCTATCAATTGTGAATAAAGTGTGAACTGAATTTTATTTTAAAACGTTTAAGGGTGAAACTGGTTTTTTCAACATTCGCATATTTAAACGACCATTATCGCTAAACCAGATATTGGTAACTTTTTTAAAAATCGACAAAATGTGTCTATTTCGAAGAATATTTAAATATAATAAAACAATTTTAACTATTTGTAACTTCTTAAAATATAATCTACTATAATATTTTCTAACATCTAAATGCATTCAAATGTGTGTTAACTAAATAAAACATATTTTGTAAAACTCAATATCAATAAACACTTAAATAATTTAATATTCGCGGGTTACAAGTTGCCAAGATCAACATTAAACGAGTGCTTAGAAATCGCTAGAAAAACATTCAAATCGACGCAAAATCGTCTAGTTTCTTAAACGAAAATCGATTTACAGCCCTGATTTTTTCAAAAAACACACACTGACTTATCTCTCTATCTTTTTTGTATACATACATAATTGTTTTATTTTGTGTATGTGTGTTTTTTTGTATTATTTTCATCGATTCGTTTGCCCCGCATGTTGTCGATGCACGCGTTGAATACGAATTATTCCGCGATGTTAATTGACGGCTGAAATGGCCAAGGGGTACAAGTGACAGTTTTGACTAATTTAATCTATGTACAGATATCGCTTCTATACATTTAGTGGCAAATGGATATAAATGGATTAGGAACGTGTACCTAGATATATCATCAAATCACTCAATCTCTTCTTAATATTATAGATAATCGACTTTGAATGCGCTTTTCTCGAAATCATCGCGAATTTACTTATACCCCTTGGCCTTTTCAGTTGTCAATTGATTATGACGCGTACGCCATTTGCATGAGAGCTGAAAATATTGTTCAATTTTTTTTTCAGCACAGCTTTCAATTGTTTTAGTAGAATTGATTTTGATTTGTCGTTTTGTGTCTGCGAATTTTTTTCCATGGAGCGCTATACATTTTCAAGTGTATTAAATTTTTAGTGAATTTCGTAATAAATGTTAAATATTATATGTTTAATATATTTGAATTATTTTTTTAAAGCTCTATTTTCATACGTGGACCTCTCGCGGTTTCTTTGTGTTTCTATTTCAATATTTATAGCCACAAGACGATTTCGTTGCATGAATGATGTCATACTTTTATCTTATGTATGAGGCCATTCTGCAAGAAGCTTTCATGTGTTTAAAATGCGTTTAATAATAAACTGTATAAATCTGACTGAGAAAACAGAACTATTTCTAGACATTATAACCGAATCACTGACAATTTAAACATCTATATTATAAATACGCTAACGATGCTCGAAATTTTCAGCCACAGCCGTGCCTCGAACCCGCGCGTGCAGTTTATTAGCCCGCCGCCTTACCTCCGAGCTACCATTGTAATTACGAAACGTTTAACGTACATATAAGGCGTAAAATCCAAATGTGGAATATTTTTTTATTTCACACATAGATGGCAATAAACACATTCGTGGCAATACGAATTTGATTCATTCCGAACAATTTTGATACACATGCGCCTACTGCTAGTCGTACATAAAAGCGATCCTGTACGTAACTCAATTTCATTAAAAATCTCACTTGTATCCATTATCCTTTTCAATCATCATTTCATTTCGATATACATACTATCGAACCAACATTTTCAACGACTCAAATCCATCTACTAGTGTGTACTTCATATCCTCAACGGCTCATCCGATCACGATGAACCTTTCGAGAGTCATTCATAGAAAATGATTTAGAAGCCAATCTCATGTCGATTCCAAGAAACGAACAGATGGAAGATATAGCAAAATGAATAGTGTTGTGAAAACGGCAGACATAGAGTCGCCCGCCCAAAAATCCGCCCACTGTCCCGCCGTACGATTGCGACACACCGCATAGTACAGTTTGTTGGCCCCGATGCTCTACGAATAGGAATTGGACTAGTCGATGTTTCTTTTATTCAACTTGAAATGGAAATTGTTCGATTTTGATCGAAATTCCCATATCCAACTGTGCCTATGTATAATAACGCTATTTCATCATTGTGTGTGTATGTATTTTTGTTTGTGTGTGTGTCCATTGTAACGCTCCGAAACTGTGACATAACGATTATCCAATTAAATCATTGACGACATCCACACATATGCGGTGATTCTAGATAAGCAATGATATCGTATATTAGGGAATATTGAGTCCATAAACATAATTGCTTTCCCTAATATTCTGTCTGTCTGTGTGTGTTTGTGTCCACTGAAACGCTCCGAAACTGTGACAAAACAATTTTCCAATTAAATTTTCGATGACATCCATACATATGCGGCAATTCGTAATATGTAGTGATATTGTATACTAGGGAGTACTGGGTCCATAAACGTAATTTCTTTCCCTAGTATTCTATCTGTCTGTGTGTGTTTGTGTTCGCTGTAACGCTCCGAAACTGTGACAAAACAATTATCCAATTAAATTATCGACGATATCCACACATATGCGGCAGTGATATTGTATACTAGGGAATACTGGGTCCATAAATATAATTGCTTTCCCTAGTATTCCGTCTGTCTGTGTGTGTTTGTGTTCACTGTAACGCTCTGAAACTGTGACAAAACAATTATATAATTAAATTTTTGATGACTTCCTTAACATTTCGATGGGCAGTAATATCGAATACTGGAATATAATAGATTCATACAGTTGAATTCCCTAATTAAATCGAATTGATAAACCGTTTTGAAACAAACTAATGCGTCTTACACTGTTAACGAATCGAATTATTGAATCCCTTATTTCAAATATTCGTCTCATTCCCTGAAAATTTTCAGCAGAAATCCTAAAATCTAGAATATGCAAAATGGAGTCAATAACTTGAGTCAACGACATTTTTCATTTGCATAATGGGCACGACCCATAATATGACATTAAATAGAAAACATTCAACTTTTTATTTCATGGAATTTTGAATATGACAGGGAAAAGTATAGACGAAGCTATCTTATGGTAATTTCGATTGAAAACAGTGACTAATACTTGAATATTCAACTAACCTTGGATTGTTTTGAAGGAAGTCCCTTGTCGGTGTGGGTCAGGGTCGATTCACACATGAAAATTCCGCCATTTCCTCATAAATGTATACGTGAAGAGAAATTCAAATCGACCATTGTCGAAAAATCGCAAAAAAACAATAATACATATCGATGCCTCAAAACAACACTAGATTGTTGCACCTATAATTATTGTACTTATATGTTTTTTGCAAATAAAAAAAGATGATCGAATGTAGAAAACGGGAATCTAGTGTTACTTTGAGGTATCGATATAGAAACGCGTTATAAAATTATTGTTTAGTTGTTGATAGATAAAATATCTAGAGCGAGGATTTGCTTTCGTTGCCATTTGTTAAGTTGACTTTAAGATAAGATGTTTTAATTGTTTCTTACGTGAAACTTATAAATAACTAGTAAAATATATTAATTTGAATAATAAGCAGCATTTTAATAAAATTAATTTGCAATCTACTTAAAAAGTGATTTAGATCAGAATTGAATAAAACAATCAAGATTTTTGAGTCGGAGTAATTTCTCTTGCAGAACGGTTCTTTTACAGTCGTTCAATAAAATATTTCGTATATAAAATAAGTTTTCCCTTATATTTACGATACGAATGGTACAGGATCTGTATTTTACGATGCTTGAATGATTTTTCAATAGTTTACAGACGATTTGCCATCTAATATATGTGGAACTTCTGTTGTGCTCGGTGAGATTCAATCGAGCAAAAATCATACGTTTTCGTAACGAATTTCTGCAGTATCCACTATCGATAAATATCTCCAATATATTGATACTCGTAAAATTATATAAAATTCAATATTAATTACTTCTAATAAACTTTTTGCATGTACGCTTCTGATCAATGTGAGTTTGAAACATTCGTAAATTATCGATACTTCGATTACACATTTCAAAACAAAATTGAATTTACATACAAGTGACCTCTCAAAATATCACGCGACATTTTCAAAACAATGAAACTTATTTTTGAACAATACAAAGTGCTGCAAAATCACTTCTAAATCAAATCCATCGATTGAGATATATTTTAAATCTATTGAGTGGATGAATACATCATTAAACATCTTTCTTTTATCGATTATCAAAATTTCAGAAGTGATTGCATCATTTTACTAGCCAAATAAATAAGAGATCTCCCACGCACTTAAGACAGAGCGTTGACGCAAATTGGACCTGGTCCACGTGTCCCACGAATCAGCATCGTTTCAGATCGAATAATGAAAAAATATATGAAAAAATACATAAAAAATAATTTAAAAATAAATAAAAAGTGATGCTGAACTGCGTGGGATGAACCGTGCACTTGACCGTCCTTAAAAATGTCTCGCGCTTTTAAGCTGTACTAATATTGTTTGACTTACGAATGGGATTCGCTTCTGGTCATTTTTAAAAATGTTGAATTCGTTCGTGATTTAAATCTTAAGGTCACCTTGGTTATATTAAAATTGTATGTATAATTTATTTAGAAGGAATTTTGTACTAAGATTTTAATGAAATCAGCTCAAATCATTTCAATATAGAACAGTAGTTTGTGGTATGTCAGAGTTATAACGCACAAACATATAATGGAACTATCATACGTTAATATATATTTTTTTTAAAGAATGGTTATTATCCATAAATCTCAAAATGTGAATCAAATCATAAATCAAAACAACTTTGAATCAATATTCATTCATCACACTTTTTCGATTTTCTAAGTTACCTTTTGGTACAAGTAGATTCACAAAGAGAAATGCAACCAAAAATAATCAAACTTCTTATCAAAAGAAAAACACAACTTTCATCCCATGCCAAAATTTCCAAAACTTGAGATTTTTGCATACACATAAAAATTCCAAATTCAAACCGCATCTTGTGTAACATATTTCACATAATCATAAAATTCGAAAAATTTCATACATTCAAGCGCATCTATTATACAATATTCATATTTGTACATACATCGATCTAATCATTCCACAATCAAAAATCTACAATATATCTATAAATGTCAAAAATATACGTCAAGAAAGAGAATATATACGAAAAAGAGCTAAAAATATAATACGCGAATGTGACATGTGCTCGACAACATTCGCTCAAACTGACATTTCGCTGACGTCATTACATCATTAAACGATATATGAAAATAAATCTAAAAGAAGTCGAACCACGTGTTGGAAAATTTTCCATGAGTTATTTTTTTTTCCACAAGTTATTTATTTTTTCCGCGAGTTATTTATTTTTTCCACACACATATGACACAAGTCACGTACTCTACTGGTTTGGTGTTTCATTGTTTTTCAGCATTTTTGTTTGGTTTTATTTTATCAGCAGACTTCCGGTATTTTATGATTATAATGATTAACATATGTACATAATTTATTAATTTATTGTTACAGCTCATTAAAATTAAATTGTCGTTTTGATTATTTTGTTTAATCAATTGAGCTAAATATTAATTATGTAGAAATACAAATTGCGATAAGATACCGATAAGCAAACGCACTAATGTTTAGTTTTTTAATCATCGAATAGCAGATTATTGATTCTATAAAATATATTTTATTATTATTTTACAGTTAGGTATATATTATGTTAATTTATTATATTGCAATTAAAAATCTCTTATAAGATTAATTATTTATAATAGATATGAATTTTCATAGTAACAACAGAGGATTGCACAAAAATGTGCAAATTCAATCCATCAAATCGATTTTCTTTTAAATACAAAAATATATAAAAACAATATTGAAATTAAATTAAAAAATTAAAATATGAATCGAATTTTCATTAAGTACTACTTTAGGAAAAAAAACACTATTTAAAAATTTTATTTTTGTATGAAAGGGCATTTCTTAGACATTTGTCAATGATTTAGTTGAAAAAAAATGAATAAGAAATTAATGAAAATATCAATGAATGCTTTGTGTGAATTTTCCATATTGTACATAGATAAAGACGTGTTTCGAAAGAAAATCGCTCATTTGAATTTCCCGCGCTTGTCAGGTTTCTTTACTCGGTCTCGGAAGCTCTACTTGGGATTAACCCGAAAGTTATTAAATAATCTAATTACCGACTTGTTTCAATGTAACGAATACGCTCTTTTTAAGGGACCTACATAAATGGGCAGCTCGAGCAATAATCGAAAACTGTATCGAGTTACTTTCGAATTAGTCTAACCGAGGATTTGAAGAAGTACGAATCGGAAAATATTTGTATATTATATGTGACGACTGAAAATATCAAAAGGTACAAGTGATTTTTTTGCTGTAATTGATTTATGCACAGGAATCGCGCTCATTTATTTGGTGGCAAAAGGATGTAAATGAATTCGGAACGTGTCTCGAAATGTATCATCAAATCACTCGACTTTCTTCTAGGTATATCGTCAACTTTGAACACGCTTTTTTCGAAGTCACTTGTACCCCTTGGCCTTTCCAGTCGTCATATACGTTTCGTGAATAAAACAGAATGTAAACACGATTCGGGAAGAGGCGAATTTCCACGATGAGCACAAAGGCTCGCGTCTCGGAAAATTCACACGAAGAAAACTCGACGTGGAACTTTTCCGGAAAATTCTAATGTATGCCATCGGCAATCCAATTTCCCATGTTTGCTGGACCAAATATTGGCTCATCCTGGATTCGCGATGTGGTCTTTCCAATTGTGTGTTTTTGAAACATGTGTGCTTACATTAAGTTAAATATAGAATTTCATAATGAAATATTGGCATAGTAATTTCTATTCGAGTTTTTCATTCGATCAAATACTTTAATTAGAAGCCTTTAGAAGCATATTTCAATATAATAGTTTGTTAAGTAACATTGTTTTTTTCCATATAATTTGACAGCTATCATTGTTAATTAATTGATGTTTGAAAATATGGACATAGAATTTCAATGCGAAATTATTTCTGGAGCATCTTGGAATTATCGATGTGTAATAAAATTCAAACAAAATATAAATAAATTGATCTTAATAAATAGCATATGTATTTAAGTGCAATTTTTCACTCAAATTTCAACAATTAGCTATCAATAAGATCTGGTATTTGTTTCTAACAATAAATAGATTAGCATACGACTAAAAGACTATTCAATAACAAATCAATAACATTTTTCAAAATCACAATTTCAACATTTCATAATAAAATTATTAATTACATTCACACATTAAAATTTACGCTATTACACACATAATATACGAGAATAATTAAATATCTGAACATTCTACGTTGATAAATCATTATAGCGAGCGGTGGGCGAACGTGTTTTCAATAACTGAAAACATTTTATATGGAAATAACGCGTTCGAATGAGATCAAACACCTCTCAATATATCATATTACGATTTTAATTATATTCGAACGTTCATCGTGTATAAGAGCCGTTGATGTATCGAACTTTTCGAATAATAACGATGGTAAAAAACGAAGGTGTTGCCTTCAGCGAAACGGCGGGAAAAAAAATATTTTGAAAGAGATTGCGGCACGAGATGATTTATTCGATCGAAAACAACAACAAAAAAATTAGATCTAATGTTGAAAAAAATATATTATGTTATTGTCGAATATAAGAACGGTTCGGTGGGTGTTTACCGAAAATAATCGAATTCGAAACGGATCAAAGATTTATGAAAAGATTCCTTTCGCGAAAATAGCGTATATGTGAGATTTTCTTGTGAAATATGAAAATATTATTATTAGATCATCGAAAAGGTCAATAAATACATATTCATGTCTATAAAAATTACGTTCGAAAAGGCTAAGGGGTATAAGTGATATTTTTGCCGAAATTTAGTTATGCACAGGAATAGCTTCTATGTGGCAAAAGGATATAAGCGAATTCGGAACGTGTGCCTCAATATATCATCAAATCAGTCGACCTCTTCCTAATACATATTAAGTACATGGTCATCTTTGAACGCACTTTTCTCGAAATCAGCACAAAGTCACTAGTACTCCTAGGCCTCTTCAGTCGTCAAATATAATATATTAACATTTTGCTAAAACTTACAATCGATTTTAATGAAAATATTATCGTTCATTAAATAATGCCACACAAAGCGAATAACGGCACTGAAAAGGCACCTTCGTGTGCGACGAACATATGATTTTTTCTTCTCGATCGCACAAAGACGATTGGAATAATAAAGTTCTGTCTGATTCGAGTTCGGAATAACAAGTGCCAACGATACAAGTACGTTTTGCACATACGAATGTTGCAATTGCATTTTCGCAACGCGCCCAATACGCACGTACATGGAAGTCGAATGCATTTTCAATCGATCTCTATTTGTACATCCTTATACGAAGCAAAACTTCTCAATTTTTTATCAAAGAAGTTTTACTGAAATGTGTTTTTCTTATACAAATTCAATAAATAATTTCGTATTTGTGTTACACTTCCAAAAAATGCAACAAAAACAATCTGTTAGACTAAACGATTGAACTTAGGGTTCATATAGCTCAATTCGCACATGTTCATATAACCTAGTATTTGTATGCAGTATGTGTTTAAATAGTCATATTTTTAATTAAAACATCCATAATTTCATAGAATTTTTATAGGATTTTATTGGTTGAATTATATGCATTCAAATATCAAAACACTTGGTATATTCATAACTTTTTATGTATAAAGTATTTTCCTAAAGCAGAGATAAAAAATTTGCTTGGTTACCGAATAATAAATCGTTTATTTTAGAGACCATTTTGATAAATTATGTACGTACAAATTGTACTCTAATGTGAACTGATTACATCTGTAGCTAATTATTATAAACGAAATTTCAATGTTTAAATGGAATAATGAAGGAAAGCTTGAAAAATGCATCTATGATATTTCATATTTTTTCTTGACTTTATATGTTTTGAATTTGAGAAATGTTCATTTGTGTTTCAATAAAGAATTTCAAAAAATTATTTTAAATGATCACTTAAAAAATGAATGTAACATGAGGTTTCATTAATCCATCTAAATCACATTTTCATTAGTTACATACACCCATAAAAAAAATTACTCAATTCCGAATGCAAAAGCATCTCAAGCGTATCTTAAAAAAAATCAAAACGAATGTATTAATTGAGGGAAAAAATCATTATCGAACCATAACCATTAACGTTTATATTCCGTTACAGTATGACTCACGTTTCGTTCCATAAAAAAACCATAAATAAAAGAACCACAATCTTTAGGTCAAGGTTTTTCGAAATGATTTAATGCGATGGTTTTTTTCGGTTTTTCGGTCGGTGGATCTACGCTCGTTGAACACGGTTCGTTACTCGATTGCACTATTATCCGTCTACGTAGATCTATAGATCTATAGATCTAGATCCGAAAGGGAAAGGACATTTGGATTCTTTGGGCCTTGGGTTAGAAGCCTGCGAATGTCAAAAGACGTGCGTTTTCGTTATAGAATACGATAATAATACATAATGTGTTGCATAAGGATTTCACGCTTAAAAGTAACATCAAATTATAAATTAGATTTTTTTAGTATTATAATATTATCTTGTGAATAATTTAATGATGATGTTTCGATCTTTAATTAGCAGTATCTTACATCTGCTAATTTTGTAAAAAAAATTGATTAAACTAGCGATATTTATCGGTAACTATTTTTACGACGCATGGATTACTGCAGCCCTGCAGCCCCTTAAAACATTCGAAACAGGTATATAGAAATTATTGCATAAAAATTGATCTTATAATTTTTAAAATATGTACTAACACATGAATAATAAAATGTTTATGATCCAGCATTGCTCGAGACTCTTTAGACTTTAAATTGATTGTGAATGGTTTCTAGCCATTGATACTCTAAAAGCTGCATTTTCAAATAGCTTCAATATAAATAAATACTATATAGACTTATATAAATTAATACTATATGACGACTGATTAGCATAAAGAGTATAAGTGACCTTTTTTTATCGAAATTTAATCAAGTACAGAAAATGGTACTACGTGTGATACAGAACTATTTTCTGTACTTAAATCAATTTCGATAATAAAAAAGGTCACTTGTACCCTTTGTGCTATTCAGTTTCATAAAATCATCAAATTGTATCTTGAGCATGATTAAATTAATATCAATTTTTTAGATAAAAATCAAAATTGTATTAAAACAAAAATTGTAAAATAGATACGACCACACCACGCGTCAAGGAAAAACATCCAATCGGATCCAATCGGAAAACCGCCAATTTTCCGAGTTTCGGACCGTTTTAAAAATCCAAAAAAATTCCCCAATTAACGCCATTTGAAACAGATCACCCTCGTGTAAGAAAGATACGAAGCAGCGAGTAGGTAATGTAAGTTAAATGTAAAACGATGTTTTAGGTGTGTTCGTTAGAAAGGCGTCGAGCCTCGGGCCGCGGACGTTCAATACTGGGAAAAAAGATTAATGATCGCGTTTCGTAAGTCGACTCGACTTGCCCAATTTATTCTCGAAAACGTTATTTTGGATTGTTTCGCGGAAAATATCCCGTAATGGATCCTTGTTGATGACGAGGATTTTTCAGCGTTTTCAATTTGGCCGGAAAATCCCGTCGAGAGGAGCTCGTTCATATTCGGATATATTTCAATCTGACGAATCTAATTTGATGAATTTATTTTTATTCGATCGTTACAAATATGAATTATAATGAGTTTTTTATCTGTTTTAATAGTGCATATTTGAATAATTAAAAAATAAACGTTTCTTTGGTCAGCACTGATATGAATTATTGTAGTATTTTTCAAAACTGATAAAAACTATCGAATCGAACTAATTAAATCCGCACGTTATTAATTTCTTTAATGACATTGTGTTTCTCATCACTAAAAGTAATCGGTTCAATTTGAAAAAGTATATATTAAAATTAATAAACACATCAAACATTTTCTAAAATAAAAGCATTCAGAACTATTTGAATACCTCATAATAAAACAAATGAAATTTTGTGCAATATGAAAATTCATGCGTTTTCATGGAAAATTTGCATGATATTCGTCTCTAAAAATTTTATATTTTCATATACATACATTATTATTATATTGAAATATATTAAAATAAACTATGAATATATTTAATCACTTTGTTGTGTAATGTAAAAATAAAATAACAAAGCAAACTTTATAATATATCTAAACGAATGTAAGTAGACTTAAATAAAGGTACCTACAATTATTAATTTACTTTTTTTTTTAATTTTAATTACAATTATTAATTCGGTTCGCCGACCTGTAGCGCAAATTTTACAATTACAACATCAATTCCGGTAACAGAAAATAATAATCGAAATCACACGTTATAAAATGAACGAAACTTTCGATCCGAAGCACAAATACGGGACAGGTGTTTGAATCGTGAAAGTGTACTAGACACTCGAATTATGAACGATTACATACAATTACATACGACCGAATGCAAGATTACGTTTGTTCATTTGTGAGCGTGAAACATAAATATTTGGAAAAGTTGCCAAAAATCGACAATGGTTGTTTGTCTCGATTGTACACGTGTTTGGCAAAGTGTTAACTATTCAAATTCGACTCGACTTTAGAATGAATGAAGTGTGTCGATTTTTTTTTAATCGTTAAATCTATTAGTACACATGATGAATTTTAATATTTTATCAAAAAATATTATATTTCCTTATAATTTATATTAAAAAACTTATTATGTTCGCATTGAATATGGTGCGTTTAAGTCTAGTTCAATATTTCATCAAACGACATTCGTTTATGACCAACTTTGGATAAATTAAACCTAAAGATTTTTTTCAATCAATCAAAAAATATAACTAAATTTCTTATTTAATCAAAAAACATCGTATTATCTTATAATTTATGTTAAAAAAAATTGTTACGTTCACAACAGATTTGGGGCTTACAAAATGAATACAATCGACAATCACTTATGACCAGTTTTGATTAATGAAACCTATAGAATTTTTTGAGTTTTCCAAAATTTATTTTTATACACTATTGAATAAATATAATGAATTTTATCATATCATTAAAAAAAGTTATATTTTTCTATAATTTTTATTAAAAAACTAGTTACGTTCGCTGCTAATACGGCGTGTGCAAAATAATCAACTTTCATATTAAACCAACTTCAGATGAATGAAACCAATAGATTTTTTAGAATTTTCTTAAAATTTATTTTGAATATATTTAGTTAGCATAATGAATTTTATTATTTTATTTAAAAAATATATATTTTCATGTATTTTATATAAAAAAACTAGTTACGTTCGAAGCTAATACATAACGAGTCACATCGATCGTGACTCGCCCGCCATTACACGTCGTCAGTATTTATCCTAATGACTGTATTATTTATCCTGAAAGGACAAACGATTATCGAGATTCTGTTAGAATTCTACGACACGAATCGAACGGGTCATCATGATACTTTTTCGGTCGTTCGTTATGGGCCATTAGCACTTGTACCTCGTGGGCGCTTCGTTCGAGAAAAAAAATTCAAAATTACGCGGTGATAGTACGGTTTTTTTCTTTCTCAAATGCCGGTTCGCAATTTTCGAAATCTGACCATTAGGTGAATGACTCGACATCAAAAAAAAGTATGGTCGGTGAAAAAAAAGTGGTTAAAGACAACGCTCCGAGGCACTGTGGAAAAGTCCAAAGCGCTATTGCTTCAATAAAGAGTAATAATGGTGTAATTAGAATTTCTAAAATGTTGCAGGGTTTCGGTTGTTATTGTTGCTATGAGCAATTTTAACTGTAATACACTTGTGCTTTGATTAAAATGTGAATATAATTCGATACTTTGTCGTTTTCTTGGGCTTAATGTCGTATAACAAGAACAATGTCTATATTAGCAAGTAAATGGCTATATCTTATTCACTATATGAAACTTCGTCAGTGTTTCTAAAATTATATAAAACGAGCAATAATTCCACATGTGGTGGTTATATTTCTTGATTTGAAACAATTTAATCTTGATATTACTCAAATTTTGTAAAATTCTAATTGATTAACCTGTCAAAGTTATAACTATTCATCTTATAAGTGACATATTATTTATTGCTCATGAAATTTCCATATATTATATTAATAAATCATTTATATATTTTTTATTCGATAAATATATTTTATATCATAAGTCAAATTCTATTTTATTTTCAAAAAAATTAAATATTTATCTAACCGCTTATTAAAGAGACGATTTGTGACTAAAACGTTATTAAAACACGATGTAAAATAATTTTCGACAGTTTCATAACCGATAAGTGGTTCTTATACATTTTTTTTAAATCTCCTATTAAATAATGTATGATAAATCAGCACATATTAAAAGCAAACGTCGAATGCAACTGATTTATAATCGAGATATTACAGGTGCTCATTAAATCATCAATTGAAGCAAAAAGTTTAACCTTCTACTATAATTGAGCATTGTATGAAATCAAAAACAATTTAAGAATTGAAATTGATTCGAATTTTTTAAGCACTGAACGATTTTGTTTAATTTAAGCTTAAGTTTAATTAAGTATATTAGTATATGTAGCTTAGTATAGCTTATTTTCGATATCAATTTACATTCTAATCTTGTAAACAACGACTTAATATACTTAGCTTAATTTTCTACTTAATAAATTAATTCTCAATCAAAAGGTTTTATAAGATTATGTCTTGATTAACACTACGTAATTCATATCTGTATTAATTTAAGTGAAAAAAACTCACATTCATAAAAAAATAATTAATATAATACAATATCTGATTCCACATCTCGAAACAAGTACCAATCAGTCTCATACAATAAACATCATTTTTTTTTCGTTATCAACCTTCGAGTGATCAAATTCAAACTTTTTGCCCGAATCGAATGATTTTTTCCACAAAAAACGAAAAAAATGGGATATGAATCATTCGCATTCAATAGCAAAGACGATCATGACACAGATACACGCGTAAAAGTTAACAATTTCGAATAATATATTTATTTACTAGTTTTTTTCCATCCAACACCATTCAAACGCTCGAAGGCCAAAAACGGTAATATACGAGTCGATTAACTGTTACAAAAAAAATGAAATATATAGATATACTGTATGAAAAAAAAAATACTGGTAGTGCAACCGAACGAGGCTGTTTTGCAACGGCGATTATGCTCGAAAAATATTGAGAAACACTGAGCGGTGAATGAACTGTGCGGAGGAAAATTTTCGTAATGCATAAACAGATAATGTTCGATTTGAATCGGCACATCATTTCAATTTTGCAATGTTTTCGTTTCGAAATTATATGACGACTTAAAAAACCAAGGGGTACAAGTGACTTTTCGGTCATTTTGAGAAAAACGCACTCAAATTTGAGCATGAATTACATGTATTAGGAGGAGATCGAGTGATTTGATGATATATCTAAAACATGTTCCGAGTTCGTTTAAATCTTTTTGCCACCAAATATATGAGCGTATATAGAAGCGATTCCTTTACATAACTCAATTTCGGTAAAATGTCATTTGTATCCCTTGGCCTTTTCAATCATCGTGTGTGAATTGAGCTGAGAACACACTGAAGTGATGAGTCGCTAAATTGAGAATTTTATCATATTTTTTTGATGAAATATTATATAATCAACATGTGATTCCATTCTATTACCTTTTCATATTATTTTAGATATTAAAAAATATACGCAATAAAAAAATCGACAAATCGTACAAATGCGTGAATTTCATTAAATTTCAAATCAACATTATTCAAATTTCACCAACACATAATATGAATAACAACCGCAACATCAACAAACTTAACTTCAAAATACAAGCGAAACCGAATGCGAAAACCTCAATTTTCACGCACTTTCGAATTTTCCTAAGTGCGTACGAGAACACGAAAGTTTTCCGCGATTTTCCGAGGCTTTTCCGACGTCGATATCAGATAGCTCAGAATACCCACATTCCCGTTTCCGTTTTTGCCATTCGGAATTTCCGGAAAACTCCGATGTACCGGAATACGGATCGAAAACGCTCCAGTTTAACCCCTTAACTCGGTTCGTTCGCCGAAATTGCTTCTGAAAACTTCGCTAAGTACAGTAAAGTTGGATTTAATTTGTATTTTTTTTTTAATGAATTGATTTTTTTATATACATTATAATGTCTTTCGGATTAATGTGCTCTATACTTGCAGATAAATTCATTTATATTTATGAAAATCTATGAATTTATGTACGCACATATGTGAAGATTCGCCATGAAATACTGAATTGCCAGGTCAAAGACATGTGTTGCACTATTTAATTTCGTAATGAATGTTTGAATTATTTGATGAAATTGATATGTTTTTGTATGAATCTAGAATGAACTAGACGAAAGATTCTCTTTTATACCATTTTCCTTTTTAATTTTTCCGGATAGCGGAAGCAGTCGGAAAATCGCTCTATTCCAACCAAGCTTAATAGTCCGATAAAGAAAAACTGATCGAATTTTCTTGAGTATTTCAGGAAAATTACACACATCATCGTTATAAATATTTTATTATGACTTGATATAATATTTTCTATTGAAACGTATAAGTTTCGCTCAAAAAAATGAATTAAATGAAAAAAACAAAAAAGGAAACAAGTCTCCTAGAAGATTCAAATTTTGAATATTTTAAATCGAATCAAATAATAGTATCAAAATAAATCCAGTTGAATTCCGAAAGTATCGACACTATAAAAAAAGCCTTATAGACAAAAAACAAAAGACAAATAAAAGTCTCCCATAAGGATCGAATATTTTTCTACATATTTATGATCGACTTGAATAATTTTATCAAAATGCAAACTCAAAACGCGTCGACTTAATTTTTTTCAAATGAGTCACATGCAAATTCAAAAAGGGGATCAAGTCTCCCATAAAAGAAAAAATATTTTCCTACTCATTTACAACCGGCTGAAATAATTTCGTCAAAATGCAAAATCTGAATTCATCAACTTTTTTTTTTCAAATGAGTCACATGCAAATTCAAAAAGGGGATCAAATCTCTCATAAAGGAACAAATATTTTCCTACACATTTACAATCGGCTCAAATAATTTCGTCAAAATGCCAAATCTGAATACATCAACGCTATTTATTTTTTTGAAAAATAAGCCACACGCAAAAAACAAAAAAGGGGATCGAGTCTCCCAGGTGGATAGAGCGTTTGAGTTGCATGTTCGGTGTGTTCCTAGCCTAAGGCCAGCTGTTGCTAAGCAAAAGCGAGGCCATCGCTCCTTGGGTCGTTCAACTCTTAGCACAGTTTCCATGAAGCAGTCAGTCACTCGTTCTTATTGACGGCTTTTCACAACAACAAACACTTCATGCACACACTGTAGTGTCGTTACGTAAGTGGCTCGCGCACGCACTCCAATGACGCTCAAACTTTCGGATTTTTTTTCAATTTTAATTTATTTTATTTTTTATTTATCGTTGCTTTGATTCGATTGCTGTTATGTGATGGTTGTAAGTTCTGATGTTTTTTTTTTTTTTGTAATTTTATTTTCGCATACAACACAATTTTCAACACAAAGGACTCGATTCGATTGCTGTTATGTGATGGTTATAAGTTCTGATATATTTTTTTTAAATTTCATTTTCACACATAACACAATGGACAGTTGAAAAATTGATAGACATTCTTTGCATCTTTATTAAAAAACTGTTCGATTTTTATATAATTCATTGATTTATTTATTTATCGTCGCTTTGATTCAATTGATTTCATATAATGATTGAAGTTCTGATGATTTTTTTTTTATTTTATTTTCACACTCAATACAATTTTCAACACAAAAAGAAAACAGTTGAAAAATTGATATATACTCTTTGCATCTTTATCAAAAAACTGTTCAGGTTTTATATAATTAATTATTTATCATTGCCTTGATTCGATTTCTGTTATGTGATGGTTATAAGTTCTGATTTTTTTTATTTAATTTACACATACAACACAATGGAGAGTTGAAAAATTGATAGACATTCTTTGCATCTTTATTAAAAATCTGTCCAATTTTTATATAATAAATTTATTGATTTATTTATCGTTGATTTGATTCTATTGCTGTTATATGATGGTTGTTAGTTTTGATTTTTTATTTTTTTTTATTTTCATACACAACACAATTTTCAATACAAAGGACAGTTGAAAAGTTGATAAACACTCAAAATCAAAATCAAAATGAAAAAAAATTTTTTTGATTGAAACTGTGATGTTATCTGATCAAACTTAAACATTTGTTTCAAAATTTTAGGATTACCTTAATTTAAGAATATCATAATTATTAAATAAAATTTTGAAACATCTTTCAAACGGTATTTTTTTTCAATTTTTCAAATTGAATTACATATCTTATAATTGAATGATGTAATATTATATTATCATTGCATCGTTCAATCCAGTCATTTTTTTTCGATAAAATCAAACGTACTTTCGAATCAATTGTATCAAACGAATATGAAAAAATCAGTTACAATTAAATCATAAATAAAAATGATTTTAATAACTATACTATTTTAGTACACAAATGACTTCCTTTATAAAGAAAATAAATATTCACAACAGAATATGGGACTTTTTCAAACAAAAATAACCTCTGTAATCCAAACAAACACAAGCAAATACATGAAAATCGATTGTTGCTATACACAGTTGATGCAGCAGCAAAAAAACGGTTATTTGAAGTCAATCCAATTGCAAATAATCAGATATTTACAGCTGAACTATCAGAATCAGGGCCATCAATATTAAAAAAAAAACTCAAAAATCCTTAGTGACTTAAGAGGCACCTTGTACATTTATACAAAGCGTACATAATATAGACACAGAATGGTAAACATCGTACGATTTTACGAGAGCTCGTCTGGATGTTGGACGATAAGAGATTTCCTCAGTCGAAGGCTAGAATTTTGGGGAAAATATCTTTATAACTTTGGCTCTGTTATATCCAGAATGGGGATGTTTACTCGTAAGCCCACTATCCTCGTTTTGAACCACCCATGCACATTTTGAGCCACCCTTTTACATATAGAGCGATAACAATAACCGGAGAAGGTTAATCGGAACGATAACAATAACGTTAGCTGCTGAAATTTTCAAACGATACGTAAACGTAATAATGTTATTGAATTTAGTGTTTGAATTCTATATAAATGAATAAATATGAATTTATATCAGTCTGTGCTTTATAGACTCATTAACGGCTGACACATTGATAGTGGAATAATTCTGAGTTATTGCAAAGTGCGCTTGGATTATAATTCTGCATTGTCACATTTTATAATCTACTGGATTTTTACTTTGAAGGTATTTTGTCTTGGCTTAAGCAAATAGTATACATGGCCTACACACGCAACAAGGAATACTAAGCAACTCTTCATAATCGTCTAAAAGTCTGAAGAGTCTTTAAAAATGTTAGATTACAGAAGCAAATAATCTAATATAATAATAGACTAACTTCATCTGTATATCGGGTAAAACGCTATGTTACTAT
Organism: Cheumatopsyche charites; assembly: GCA_024721215.1. Taxonomy (NCBI): domain Eukaryota; kingdom Metazoa; phylum Arthropoda; class Insecta; order Trichoptera; family Hydropsychidae; genus Cheumatopsyche; species Cheumatopsyche charites. The sequence continues at coordinate 9,940,735 of CM045580.1, forward strand.
GACAGCTCAATTTTCAAAAGAAAAAATTCAACATCCTTTTTATTTCAAGCGCATGTGTTGATTCTTAACAGATTGATTAGTTTTTTGTAATATGAATATTTTCATACATCTACAAAAATAATATTGTGAGTACGAACTAAAGTCAATATAATATCTATCACTTATTTAACATTAACGATCATAAATTATAATCGAAAAAATAATATGATTACTAAAAAAAAATCTACCATAGCATCCAAAGAAAGCATCGATTGTAAAATACATATGACTAATTTTTGAAAAAAAAATTAGCATAAAACTTAACATATTCCAAATGTGGCAATTAACAAAATTGGAAATCATCTCCGTTTCTCCTCAGAATAAATTATATCTAAGAAAGAATTGTCAACGGAGATTTTTACGATGATCCATGGCCATAATGACGATTCGAAACGATATAAAATTTTAGTGTCGAAATCTGACGGGTTTAAATATCAAAATTATACAGATTCCGACAAACCTTACAGTTAAGTCGACAAATTTTAGAAGAAAACTCATATCCACATTCGTATTATTTATCTAAGACTCTGAAGAGTGTAATAGTCGAGATTTATTCAAGATATCTCCCATTAGCATTATTGTTTTCTGAATAAAAAATACATAAATACTTTTCGTTTGCATGTGTTTTGTATAATATGCACATTTCTATTCACGCTCATTCCCTTCATACATTTTAAAGACTTATAAACAAAGCAGGTACGGACTGCTTGAAAAATTCTAGAAAAAAATATATTTTCGTCGCTTTTGCATATTTCTAGATGAAAATTATGCAGATTCGATCGATTAAATTAATAAATACAACGTTAGTTCCACTTATATGCAACAAGTGGAACTAGCCCGCTATAATAATATTATATTATCGCAATCGAGTTTCATTCGGATTACGTCAAAAGACTGAGAATCTTTTATTTCTCGAGTTATTTAGAAAGTTATTCAATTTTGAAATTATTCGCTTTTCAAAAGATGTAAAGAGAATAATTTTTAAAGATACGTACATATAAATCTTTATCAGTCGTTATTTTCAGTTTTGTATTAACTTTTCCATGAAATGAATGCGAATTCATTGCTAACTTTTAACGATGTATGTCTTTCGTTTTGCATTTATTTATGAAATATATCTTGAAAAGTTTTCAGAGAACCCTCAAAGGCTTCTTCGTTCTTCGAATTTTTCAGAACTAAAATACAGATGTCAGTTAAAATAAAAATCGGCAAAAGTGTCTATAATAAACACACAACAGATTTAAATTGAGAATCATTCAAAACGTCTTAACCTGCGTTTTCTTGCGGCTGCCTGTATATTCAATTTTCTCAGCCAAACGCGTAAATTTTCCGGAATTTTCCGAATTTTCCGACTGGCACACGTGTGCACAGATATAATATTATATGATCGTGTACAGGGTGGGGTCGGCGTTAATAAAAGTCGTCGTTGAACGTGTTCCACCTTTATAGTGTCGTCGTATTTTCACGATTCCCCATATAAATGCAACTGCGCAGCTTCACAAAAATAAAGCCAATGTTTGCGTTGAATAAGAAAAGGGGAAAAAAAGCTACATCCGGAAAACGGGCTTGAATATATATTCTCATATTATCCTTACCTGCGAAATAAACGCGAAACGCACCAGTCTAGCACTTTTTATGGACGTTCTTTATAACGTTATATCGTATCTATTGTTTAAATAAATAAAACGTTTCTAGAGGTTCTTATTCGCGATATTAAAACCATTTTTGTGACACGTGATTGTTTAAAAAATATTTTTTCATTGTAAGTTTTTCCTGGTAACATTGTGTGTTACTATAAGACGAATTGTATTCGTATCTCATAAAAATTTCATCGAAAATTAAGATCGATGTTTTAATCGAAATTACTTGTATATTGTTATAATTTTATATTTCCTTGTATGTCATGAGAGCAAATATGGTATTGCAGTCGATTAATATTCGTATAGTGTAGTAATTTGCAATGTTCATCAATATTCTGTGGTTGTTCGTGAGCCGCACCCTGCACTATGCACTTTGGCGAATACAGATTATATTTGTGAACATACAGTACCGGTTTGCAAATTTATTCCAAACCAATCGAAAATATGATAAATTAGCATATACATACATACACCACTTTCCACTAATTACTTCGACGCATTATGAAACAGATCTGCTGAAAATATTCATAATCGGATCGATTTAATATGATTAAAAATCTTGTTGACAGAAATTCTGATGTGAAAATAAATTATATTCAAATCAGATTTGTATACAATTAACTTAATAGTCATATGAAGTTGTTTGTTTAACATAGGTACATAATTATGTGTATCGAATGTCGTTGAGTTGAAGAAAATTGTTATGTGATGAATGAAAAAAAAAATTGGCGCAGATGATTTTATATTTCATTTTACTTTTAAGCTTCTATGGATCAGTATTTCGACTCGTTAGTAGCACTTTTGCTAGTTAACTTGCATTTTTTCTATAGAATTTGGTACTGTGACTTCGCGAACACGCTATGAAACTGTCAAACTATAGAATGAAAATACAAACTCTGATTAAGAAGTTAAAAGACCTGCGGGAAAAATATAAAAATATTCTGATTAACTATAATAATAAATAATTAGCAAATATTATCAATACATATTATATAAAAAATAACATACAAACCTTGTCTTTGTATGTTATATACAGACTTCTTAACCGATACATCCTTTCGCAGTGAATTTTCCCAGGATTATTATGTACAAATTTGGAAATGATTCTGCATCATTATATTCTAAAATTGACTTTCCAAAATATATAATCGACAATGCATCGAACATTTGACATTTGACAAATGACTATCCGAAGCAAATATGTATATCAAACACGACCTACACACACAATCACCATAAAATCACAGAATCTAGAGCAACGCCATATTAAAGAAGATAATATTTATAAAAAAACCATCAAATACGTAAAACTGAACTCAACAAGTGATGAGCATTCAATCGTGAACTGTCTAGATAGATTAGTTCACTGTGTCATAACCGAGGACTAAAACGATCCCAGGGGTCGACGAACCACCCCCCGGAAAACTACCCCATGTCCGAAAAAGGCCGGGAAAACCTCACACCCCGGAAAAACTTCGCACCCGGAAAAACCCCCCACACTCCAGAAAAACCCCACACTCCGGGAAAAACCCCCACACTCCGGAAAAACTCCCATACTCCGGGAAAACTCCCATACTTCGGAAAAACCTCATACTCCGGAAAAGCGCGCGGACGGTCGTTCACCTGAAGCGCTTCTTGGGATCCGTTCACGTTTCGCATTCGAATTTATTATTATAATATAAACTAGCTTCTGTGACTTGATGTTGCTCGAGGCTCTATGGACTTAAAGTCGATTACGAATTTTTTTTAATCATATTGTATGTGTAGGCTGTGGATAATATCTATTTGTTGTAAAAGGTATTTCTGTGAAATTTCCAATAAGTGAATTGCATTTTCGATTTCGTCGTTTTTTCGTTTGATAAATATTTTTTTTTTTAATATATTTATCGTGTATGGTATTCTTAATCATTTAAGTGAACGCGATCAGCTGACGTAACGAGAAAACCTCTCATTATTGCTACGTTAAGTAGGTTATATATAATAAAATTGAGTATTTTGGCAAAAATTCAAATTATTTTTGTCTTAATTAAATTCTGCGTGTACCTATGTATATGTATTATTATAATACATAGATATATTTTAGTGAGTTTCTGAAATTAAATGATATATAAAATTATTAATTAGATTTTCTTTATATTTCAATAACTCACCAAAACCTTCTTTTTCATTTTCATGTTACAAGTATTGCCACCGATTTTTATATTCATCATTCACTTCAGAATGAAAAAGTGAGCCGCTAAGTTTGAAACACATAACAGTTAATGAGAGTGTAATAGGTAACATTAAACTGATTTAATTTAATTGATACCGATAACGTAGGCAGTTATTTTTATAAATTGTTTGGTAAATTAAAACATTTTTCTCAAATATTTGAAAGAAACGATCGAATCTCCATATTATTTAATAATTTAAGAAAATTGACTTGTGAACGAATCCCAGGCATCCCATGTATACTGAATCGACACAGCATGTACAAACGCTTTACACATTTACATAATCGGCTGTCTGATCTACATATTTTACATTTGAAAAGTAATCAAATATCTAAAACAACAAAAAAAATCGAAAAGATGAAATCCTTGACACGGTTCATCGTTAACATTTCGAGCAATTTTCTCCGCGAGTTTTCCAGTGAATTTTCTCGCTCCAGTTGCTACGGCGAGGAAAATTTTCCTCAGAAAAAAATCTCTGACGAAAATTGTTTTAAAGCACGCACATTATTAATAATAGTACTGAAGTGGGTCGAGCTGAAACACCGTTTCATGAATAGTCATCGACGTGTTTTCGGATCGGCGAAAGTTCAGCGAAAGTAATTGAATTGAAAAGCGGATGTAATGAAATTGGAAAAGTTTGTTGTTCTTGTTGTTTTTGTTGTTACTGCTCTCGTTGCGCAATGGTAATAGTGTTTGAATAGAGAATTGTCTGGAAAACTCTGGAAAATTCAGCCGAAACCATTGTCCGGGACGGTATTTAAATTTTGCACCGCTTTGAAATGTTTTGATTTCCATTCTTTGTTAAATGTGTTGTTTGTACAATTTGAAAATTTGTTGTTCTCTAAGTTTCATCACGTCTTTTTTTTTCAAAGAAAATTATTTGAGTTTGTGTTCAAATTTAAATTTTAATGAGTTATGAATATTATGATTAATTATATTGATGCGTCTATAATTTTCAAGATCGTGAGCCTAAATTAAGTTGGAAAACTTGCGTAAAATTAACTCGCTTAAACATATATTTTTTATTAATTAAATGAGTTTGAATTAATTACATTAAGTTAATTTATACATAAAAAAAGGAAATCATTTCAAATAATAATCATATGAGAATCCAAATGCAATGGGCATAACTATGCACAGTCACACCGAACGATAAATATTTTCAGTAAATATGTATAATATATTATATTTTCTGATATTACCAAACATTATACAATATGATATAGATACATATTTTTCTAACAAATACTGTTCAAGCACATCTTATTTATAACACCCGATAAAACCGAACGACATTTTCCGGAGCGGGAAGAAAGGAAAATCTCGATTTCGCGTTTTTAATTATTCACAATGACCGACTCGCAAGCATAATTGCCCACGGTCACGACCACTAGGAAAATTCAAGGAAAATTCGGAAAATACTCAAAAATACCCAAAAAAAAACCACCCTACGAAATTCGAAGTCGCATATTTTCAGTCGCGTGATTTCGTCCCCTAAAGGGCGAACGTTTCCCGGAAATTTATGCGACACACTAATTTTTAGTGTTTTCCTTGTAAGTTGTGTGCGACTGGCTTAATATTAACTATTCCCTTTCGATTATTTCGCTTTATCACACGACTCGAACACGCCGTCTTACATTGCCTTTATATATTTTCTTATTTTACGTGTTTCCTGCACATAAATTAAAAGTGCTTTTTTCCTGCCCTACACACATATTTTTCATAATGTAATTAATCTATCTATGAGAAATTTTCATTGGGTCGTTGTTTGATATTGGATAGAATCTAATTATGCCTTTTTATTAACAACATTGTAGTAAAATGTTATAAGTCATTTACAACGTAGATTGCACCTATTGTATTCAACAATTTGATTGCTAAAAAAATCACATTGATTTTAGAATTTAAATAAATGAATCATATTTTTATTTGAAAAGAATAAAATTACATTCAAATATGAATCTCTTAAAACTTTTTTTCGACTTGTCTACTTAAAAAAATCGATTCTTTCATTATGTAAGCGAAAGAAAAGGAAAAGCGTCACACGATTCGCGTGTAGGAAAATCCACTCACATTCGTAACAAAAGTTGATTCAGCATCATACAAATAAAGACTGAAAAGGCCAAGAAGTACAAGTGATATTTTTTCCGGAATTGAGTTAAATACGAGAATCGTTACTTTGTACGCTCATATATTTGTTAGCAAAAGAATATAAACGAATTTGTAACGTGTTCCGAGATATATCATCTAATCATTGTCTTTCACTTATACCCCTTGGCTTTTCAGTCGTCAAATGGCTTTCTTTTATTTTAGACTTGCGTCATCTGTCGTCCACTTTCAATTTTCCGCGGCAAAACATCTCAGTTTTCGCGGAAATGACTATTCGGTCATTTATTATGTGAGCTTTAATTAAAATTTCCATTGTAACTTTGACATTCGTATTTTTCGCTTTATAAGTTTTCATTTATATAATATAACGGACGTAAAATTTTCTGCTTGTTTCAGAATCAAAATGAAAAAAAAAATGTTTTGTGGATGTTTTATCGATGAAAATGTGATTTTAGGCTTTTTTTTTATTTTTGTGATCCCGAATTTTTTGTAAGTGAACCCACTTAAAAACATTTGGGAAACGATGCTTTAAACAGTCGGCAAGCGGCAGAAATATGCCGCACAAAAGGTCCCTTAATAAAAATGAGAACTTTATTATAATATGAACACAAAGCGTTTAAAATTCACAGAGAAAACATTTTCATAGCTGATTTTCACGAAATCGATAAAACAATAAGTAAAGGAAGCGACAGCGAGACGAAAAAGCGTCCTTCGCGGAAAATCAACTCGATGGAAATTAATGAAAAGCGACACTTTTCAAATTATCGTCGCGGATATATAATTGTGAATATACGACAAATATATAAATAGGCAATAACTTATTGTTAGCAAAACAAAACGTTTGTGCATGCCACGTCGAGATTCAGCATCCACGTGATGCTGTATTCGAGTCCTTTTCGATCTTGACGAGTCATATTTTTTCAATTAATAATCAATCGATATTTTTTTTGTTTTGATTCAAAAGAAGTGTTGATTCAGTACTGTACAAAATAAATCACATATCTTGTTTCTTTCTATTGAAATCTTCACATTAAAACGAATGATAAAAATAATTGGCTTCTGTACTTGTGACAGTTAAATAAAATGAACATAACAAAATTATATGAAGAAACATCAAAGGGAAAACTCGGAAAAACTGTACGAAATCGAAGTTTCTCCCTCTTCGAAGAAATGGGCGATTTTTCCGGAAATTTTCCGCAAGCTATAAAAAAAAGGAGGTGTATAATTAAAGGGAGATCGTTAACAAAGCCCACGGATACAATTAGAGGATTTTTATTGGCGAGGTTGTGTGGGAAATTCACGGGAAGTCTCGGGAAATCTCGCCTCGAGGTGTATGTGCGTTTTGTCTCTTTGACGCAGAAGAGGATTTCCTTTGATTGTTTCTTTATGTGCGTTTTATTCGACGGTCGTTTCCTTTATATTTGACGAAATGAGAGTTTTTAGCTTTCTTTGTATTGTTTTTGAATAAATTGTGCTTTTTATAACAGCGATTAACCGTTATATTATCATCAAATAAATTTTCAATGATTCATAAAAAATCTAGGACGTTGTTAAAAAATGTATTCATCATTTTAATACAAAATCATACTTGTTGGAAAAATACATATATTTATTAAAGTTTCATCTAATGTTTTTAAAACTTATTTGAAAAAAAGTAAACATGTGTTAAATAAGTTATAACTATCCTGAAATACTATTATAATTATGTTTATCTCTATGCGATCAGACTCATATTTAATTTATTTTACTTTAAAATAAACGCTTAAAATAATATTTATAAGGAACATTCAGTCTTTATGTTAATAATGTAGATAGCTTGTAAAACTAATTTTGATTGAATCCTCGTATAGTCAGAGACTTCGTAGAACAAATTGCTTTATACTATAGAATTTTCTTTATTTTTCAACATTCTCATTTAATTTTTAAGTATTACATTATAATATTGTAATAAAAATGAGCTGAAATAAAAAACATCTGCGTATAATTTATAATGCAACGATGCACGCTTCATACCCATGTATATACACATTCTCTTGACAAACGACCGTTTCCCGTATAATTCTTCCCAGCTAAAATAAATGATATAAATCTCCACTTCTTTTTTTATACGAACGGTCCTGAAATTTTCTACCGTCCGGAAAATAAAAAGAAAATAAAATAAAATCGGTCCTATGTCGGACCTGGCTCCAGAATCGTTTTCGTTCCGCCATATGTAATGCGGCTCTGGATTTTCCTACAAAAATGGAAGAGAATTTTATTTTTCCCTTCAAAAAATTGTCAACGCGCCGTAAATCATAAAATCTCCTCTACCTACTTTATATGAAAACATATTTTTAATTTGAAAGTCGAAAAAATAATATTCCAGCGAGAATTGTATGAAAAATTAGTTTACAAGTACAATTTTTATACAACACAGTATGATTTGTCTTTAAAAAAGTCGATCATTTTTTCAACTTTCAAATTTTCTTTAAAAAAATCTATTCTGGATTAATACTGCTTTATTTTATTCTTTAATATTAAACAAGTATTTTCTGACTAAAAAAGAAAAAAAATCATAAACGAAGACGAAACAATATCAATTTGCATCTTTATTATGGGAAAACTCGGAAAATTCACTCGATACTAAACTGAAGCAAAACATCATAACAACGCAGCTTTTCCCCATCGACAAAAATCATCGGAGAAAAAATAAACAACAAACAATAATAAAACACAAAATCGTTCGAACAAAGGAAAATCGGAAAAGGAAAAGCGCGCGCAGTTTCCATCGCAATTTTCCTCGCAGCGGCCATAAATCTTTTTAATACCCATTAAAAGTAGTGAAATTTTCGCCATAACATTTTCGTGTATTTTTTCGTTGATAAATTCGAATTTCGCGCGCGAGACGAATTTTCCCGCCGATGATGTTAATGGTCGTAAATTTGCCCTTTACGATTCGGCACCAGATAATAACTCTTCGATAAAACTCGCATTATGTCCGATATTGAAATGGGTGCTTTATTGTGGAAAATTCGCTTTTCCTGAAGGGATTTTATATTCGGTTCGAGTTTTCGTTTCGCTTGATCGATTGCGAATGTTTAATTATTGGAAATCGAACGGAAACAATTCTGGAGAAATTGGAACGAATTTCATCATCTGAGCTGGTGAGGAAAATTAATTGCTTCTTTTGATTTAAACTTATTTTTTATTAAATAAGGCCGTTGATGATTGAAAATTTTGGGTGTCTAATTTTCTTCGTTAGATAATTCGAAAAATCGAATTATTTTGATAGTGATTGTTTAGTATAGTAATAGTGATAGATTTAGTGATTATTTAGTACAACCCCATGTACTCTTTCACATGAATAGCGTAATGATTTCCCGAAATATTATCAGCCGAAAATTTTTCATTTTTAAAGAAAATATTTCTTAATGTTGATGACTAATGAAGAATGAAAACTGTGTCTGTTTTTTCTCAAATAATAAAAAATAATTTAGCAAAAATTTATGAAAAAATATAACATATATTTTATTTATCAAAGTTTCCGTAATCTCACCTAGAACTTTACAAATTCAAAGGTGTGCAATATCGTCGCAAATCGAGACAATTTTCTTTCTCGCGTTAATTAACGTCGAATAAGTCGGAAAATGTATGCCGAACGAGAAACGAGAAAAGCTCATCGCTTTGATGTTGAAATAGAGTTCACAATGTATAATAGAAAAGCTCTCCATCAGGAAAATTACGCAATAAACCTGACACCAGGATCGACGTACAGTTTCTGTTGCTGTATATATTGTATTTACTTGGGTTATATTATATTTACATCGTCGATTTCAAATAATACAAATTTCAAGTTGATATATACGCAAACGTTAAATTTTCTCGAAAAAACTCTCGAGCTTTCATTTTGTTATGTATTTAATTAAATTATTGTTTTCGTGGAAATAAAAGACGTTCACATCAAAAAATATATATGTAAATATAGTAGCTTCTGAGACCAGATGTTACACTATGGATTTTATATCGATTGTAAATTGTTGTAAAGTGTGTTTATGATGAATTCAAAATATCTGTAAAAAAAAATATTAATATTAATGTTACATGCTAAAGCAGTGCATAATATTTGCAACGTCCTTAAGTTTTTTTCTATGAAACGTCATAGTTAGAAATTTGATAGATTTTCAAAAAATAAATTTAAATTGTTAAATGAAACGAAGCGATAACTTTTCCAGATTTTCTCACAATCACCCTGTAAATATTCACCGCGAAAATTAAGCTGTTAAGAAATCTTTAAATAACACACATAGGTACATACATTTTTATTGATGTAAACTTACTTTCAGGGGGTTGCCTTATTTTTGATTTTTCCATTGTTTTCTTTTTAAAATTGTTAAAACAATCTATATTTTTTAAACGTACCTGACATTATAACTTCATACACAGAACATAATCACAGAAACACCCTAACAAAATTAATTCATAAACATACAACACCATTCAAACTATCAAAAAGAAAACATTAAAAGCTCCCATAACTCTCGAGAGAAAACTCGGAAAATCCGGATGCGCTTTTCACCGTCTCACACACAAACACATGCGGAAACAGCATAATGTAAACATAGAGACGTTACACAACATCCAGAAATACCGAGTTTGAGGTTTTTTGACCGCATCGCGACTATTTCCGTACCACCTGCGGTCAACAGCATCTTTCCGAAACATTGCCAAGTCCGTCGCCATAAGACAAAATGCAAGATGGCCGCGCACTTTCCCGCCATTTCTCGCATGGGAAACGGAAGTGGGATTTTCCGCGTCCGCAATGCGGATCCTCTCTCTCTCTTTTTCCCTTATGGACTATTCTAGAATGATTTATGTATAGACCGATGTGGTTCTGTTTAATTATTTCAGTTTGCTATTATGTGTCTATTGCTGTGAAATCTTGAAATTTGTATAAGGTTGTTTTAAGAAAATTTTTAATTGTGTTGTGATTCATTTTTTTTTTTGTTCGTATTATAATGTGAATTAGATAAATCAGTTCAATACGATTTAATAATATTATACTTAGGATTGTATATGATGATTTCAGTATGCCATACTGAATTGTTAGGTCTAAGATGTGTTCAATTTTTTAACTTCGAAATGAGTTTTTTCTTATGTTCAATCTTTTGTCTTTTTAGGATATATAGCTACACTATTTTTAATGAAAATAACATCAAAATAGAATGAATTTTCAAGGATTTAATGCAAATAATGAAATGCGAGTTAAATTTTATTTGAATAAATTGTACGAATTGCAAGACGTATGAAGAATGAAGTTCCACTGTATATCTATAATAAAATACATATCGATAAAAATAAATGTATGTGTTTGATTACATATTTGTATTTTTATGTCGTATAGACTCATTTACCGCTTATCCTATCGTGATGAAATTTTTCTTAATCTCTATGTACCTACAATACATCTGGAAAAGTTCCTAAATCATTATATTTCACAATTCTAATTCAATATTTAACAACTGAAGTAAGTTTACAATACTTTTTTTTTTCATTTCAAAAATAATACCCGTACTATGATTTTTTTACACATACTATCAAAAAATCTTACTTCAATATTTTCGCTTATTTGTTTCCGTTTCAAGTGATATTTCATATAAAAAAATATTAATACATTATGATCAAATAAATGATATCACATTCACAGATGAATTATCGTATTCACTTGTTTATTCAATTTTTTTCTAATTAAATACTAAAACAGCACAACACGATCGAAAATAAATAAATCACACAGAACGAAAGAATGAATCGTTGTTAACGAGCCAAGCGGATAATCAATCATTCTCAAACGTTCACATTTCCCAAAAAAAATAAAATATTTTTTAAACTTTCCAATATACGATACGCATGTTAGAAGATCACTTTACTTGACGTCACTCGAGACCAATTTTAGTGTCGCGCGCTCGTAAGTTATAACCGTTATACAGATTCAAAAGCGAAATAATACAAAATAAAATAAATCAAAATGCATCCAGACGAATCGAAAAATAATAAAAGAGCGAAACATATTCGAAAAAATTCTCGGCGAAAATAGCATCTGGAAAGAATCCGACCCTCCATTAATGCCACTTGGCAACGAATCGAAACTGTGACGTCCGCGTGAATAGCCAAGTGAAAGTTTTCCGTCTTGTTTTACACTTATTTACTTTTACTTGGCGAAAATGGAATCGGAAAATCTTGGAAAATCTTCAAAATCGGACGCCGAATAAACGCGTTACGCGTCCATTGTGCAACTTTTTAAGGCTACAATCGATCCTCGATTTGAGCTTTAATTTTCAAATACAGCGTTAATGGAATCCTGGTATAATAAGACTAGGATTACATTTAAAATGTCGATCGAAAAGGCCAAGGGGTACGAGTGATATTTTTGCCGAAATTGACTTATGCACAGGAATTGCTTCATTCATTTGGTGGCAAAAGGATATAAACGAATTGGGAACGTGTGCCGAGACATATCATCAAATCAATCGAACTCCTCCTATTACATGCTCAACTTTAAACTCGCTTTTCTCGAAACCACAGAAAAGTCTCTTATACCCCTTAACCTTTTCAGTCGTCAAATATAAAGGATATTTTCCATTATATGAACCGTTCAGATTTTAATATGTTCTAGTTGAAACAAACATATTTGACTTTTTTCCATGCATTTTCCACACTTTTAATCTAATCAATACAGATTTAATTTCATCAAATTAACAATCTGACAATCTATAAAACAGCATTTTCTAAAATACCAACACGATTAACGCATTATGAATGCAAATTGGTAAGCAAAGGGTCAACCCCTTAATTGGATTGCGGAATGAATGCATTAATTTTCCAGCTTTTAACACCTTCCCAGCTCGAAAATATTATAAAATTCTGCCAAATAGGTTAATACTAAAACAACATAATGGATTGTTAAGGTCAATATTTGGATTTCGATGTTTGAATCGGTGTAAAGTACAATCTTTGCTTTCGGCTTCGGAACGATCTTGGCGAAGTTGTATCCAACCTTGACCCGTTTTTTTTTTCAATTTAGATTTTTTCTTTAGAAAAAAATATTTACACTCGGCTTCGGGACGATATATTAAACTTATGGGTTTAAATATTTACACAGATTATACGAAAAATGCTTTCGAAATGTTAAACGTGCGTTAAAATACAGACGTACGTTTATAACTATTTGAATAAGATTTTTCGTTCTAAAGATATTCAAATATGATTAAATCAAAAATATTCATTCAAGTATTCTTCAGAATATAAGACAAACTATGGTTCAATTAATTTTTTTGAAAAAAAAAAACTTCTCAATTTTTTTTTTTTATTAAATTAAATTATTTGCCAAATTGTATAAGAAACATATTTAAACTTTCAATTAGTCTTATTTTTGAAATAGAACATATTAACCGGAAAACACTCTTAAATTTATGTAAGGTTTAATTTCAGAAAATATCTTATTTTATAAAAAAACAAGATGAGATCATAATTTATACGAATTATGATTATTTAACACATTGCGAGACACGTGTTACACTTAACACCTCAACACCGCAGTATAAATCAATCCGATCTGGTCACAACTCTCGATCGTTCTAGATCTTTCCGAACTGTCAAAAGCATTTTTTTTGGCACGTGTCCACGTGTGTATTCAGATTTGTGCCAAAGCTATTCAACTTAGAGTACAATGGCTTTTTACTATAACCACGTGCACGACATTACTATTGAACATTCGTCGAATCACTGTTCGTTGAGCTGCGTTCACATGTGGCTATTGCCGTTGTTTTCTAGCTCTCAAAATAAATTTATAGCTTTCTAGACATAAAATGACAGTATTGGGAAGATTAAAGGTTGTTTTAAATCGAGAAATATAGCCAATAAATGCGAGATTGCTTCATTAATTTAATTTTACGAAAATTGGACAAAGTTATAGTCATTGACATTGCATATACATACAAGAAAGCTTAATACAAAATTAGAGCTAAATAGACAATCAAAATAAATGTATGTAAACGCTGCATTAGTTCAGATGAACACATAAAATTATATCGAAAACATATAATTTTCACAAAATAAGAACACTTTTAGTTACAAAAAAATTCAATCTTAATTCTTGGTTCGGATCCAAAATAGTTTTAGAAAAATTCTGAATCACATTTCGAAAAATAGGATGAGAGTTTCGAGGAAATTTTTAACTTTTGAACCTGTTTTTCGGAAAAATCGCACCCTAATTGACCCTCTCGGGGTTTTTCCGGAGATTTTCCATCCTCATATGGGTAAAAAATTGGGTTTTTTTGCATGTTGAGAAAAATGGGTAAACGGGAAATTGCGAGCTCGTCGCGTAAATAAATTATAGTGGGTCGTTCATCATATTGCAAACACCTGAGAGACGTTTTCTTATGTGAGGGTCTATCTAAAAGTTTCATTTTATTTTTATTTTCTTAATAAAATTATTTTTCGAAATTCAATATTAATCTGTATTTTTTTATATACATATGTACACAGGAAGGTTGTGTGATTTAAAATATTAAATAAATTGATGAGTTATTATTTTTCATCAAAATATAATGCTTTATCGAATATTCAATAAATAAGTTTAAAATATTTTTTATTTAATTTTGTTAACTTTTAAAACACTCGTGTAGATATCATAAAAATTCCATATATGCAAAACGAAATAAAGGTATAAAATGTTAGTGAGACGTAGAAATTTGTCTTGTCGCGAAAAATGTTACTGGAATCGAAATAAATTGAAACGGATTTCTCGTTTGCAACATTTCAAATGTTATGAAAAACTAGCTTCTGAACTGTTATATAACATTTCTCGTTGCGTGTATAGGCCGTGCTTAATTTTTGTTAAAAGACCTTCTGAGAATTGCCTACAACTACAAAAATCCCATAGCTTGTAAAATATTTTGTGTACATTGTATAATAAATCGATTCAGAATTGTTTCTAGAAACTTTCACTGCCAAATGATAAGCCTTTAAAGAATCTGTATATTTGCTCTAAAAACAGACCCTCATATCAACTAAAAATGGATTTTTGAGTTGTTGGTAAAAAAATCTTATTTCACTCTAGCATATTAATATCTTCAGTTAAAATTATTCAAATGGAATTTCGCTTATTTTCATATAAAGAAAATCGTCATATTTCTCAACAAATGAAAAGTTTATTGAACAAAGGATAAGTCCAATTATAACTTCAAACAAAATTCATTATAATATCACCGTTATACCAAAATAGTGACTTTGAATCATAATAAACGATAATAAGCAAATGAAAATAACTTTGCTTGAAACGCTCTGATGGAAAAACGATAATTTTCCAAATATGCCGATTTTCTTCTGTAACTAAATATACACAAACCGATATACATTCATTTTTTTATATAAGTAGAAGATAACGAGTACCGAAAAATATTTATTTTCGAAATATAATAATTTTCAATTTGGAAAAGAAAGCCTCGGCACAGAGAGGAAAACGTCGGAAAAGTCACGTCAGTTCCATTGACGTTTGAATTGTTGGCCGCCCACGAACAACAGTGGGCGGAAAATTCGTCGCCGACGTGAAAAACTCACTCGCCTATCATAGCAACTCCGAAAACGAGAACGAAAGTGTTTTTCATTTATGGAATTCGCGGTTGGATGCGACTGACAGGTTTCAGCTGAAAATTCTCGACTGAAATCGCAAACAATGCCGTTGACGTTTGTTTCCATGATGAATTTTTTTTTTAATTTCGGAAAAGTACATTTTTCCGATTGAATTTTCCAGCTACAGGCTTGTATAATAATTTTCAAACAGATTTTCAATTTACAAATTTACAGACTCATATAATTGATTTCTTTATCATTTTATTTTTTGTTATTTTTGTTCTAATAAGTCGAAGCAAATGATAGTAAATTTAATTAAATTAATTAAATAAAGTAACAAATATCATATCCGATACGAGTAAATTAACCTTACTTACATGAATCTCACTACTTTTATAACAAACACTAAGTGATACATAATTACTAAAACAATTCAAATTCATTCAACTGAAAAAAATCAAACTCGAACTAATTAATAATTAATTAATTAAGTCAAGTAATTACCGACTCTAGGCATCTATTGATTCAATATCTGTCTCTATCTACCTATTGATTCAATATCCGATTCAATCTACCTTACATTAAGTTAATTATTGTCTAAACACGATATCTAATCCATGCCATTTAATTAACGATTTATGCACAAGTTCTCATATTTGAAACTGATCATCAAAATAAACCAAGCACAATATATGACGATCGAAAAAGCCAAGGGGTACAAATGACATTGAAATTGAACTATGTACAAGAATCTCTTCTTTGTACGCTCATATACTTGATAACAAAAGGATATAAACAAACATAAAACATATACCGAATTATATCATCAAATCACTTGACCTACATGTAGGTATATGCTCATCTTTGAGCTAGCTTTTGTCAAAATCACTTGAACCCCTTGGCCTTTTCAGTCGTCATACATAAGCACATATACTACTCGATTCTTTGGAAAGTTTGAGAAGTGCAGACACTAAGGGGGTGTGTCAGTTTTCACCGTAACAAACTTGGACGACGAAATGCGTACTTAGGCCAAATCGGCCGTTTCTAAAGGCCACAAACAAACATCAGGTGATGTTGTGTTGGCCTGTATTTAATTTAACTGTAGAACTGTAAAGTGCACATTGACCTGTTTTTTTTTTCAGTGTATGCAGTTCGTTGCACCGACTTTGCAAAACGAATGAATGAATTTATTTACTAGCTTATATTATTCGGTTTTGCTCGAACTTCTTTAAAATTCATGCCAATTGTTAAGTATTTTAAACTATTTACAGTTCCTGTGATAAATCCTGTTGCGTATGTAGATTGTGCATACTGCATAATCCCTTTAAAAAATCAATTAAGAAAAACGACAATTGACGCTTTTTTAAACTCGAAAGCAGCATCTTGATAATATTAAGTCCGACTCGGCATCCTCAAACGATTTAAACCGCTCTCGGTTAGCTTTGATGTGATTCAAAATGAAAATGTAGGAAAATCAGTTGGAAAATCGTATTGGAGTGCATCGCGTTGTTAATACGAAAGATGATCATTGAGTTTCTAATTATAGAGCTTTATGAGAATAATTAGACCGTTAATGGATTAATTAAGCCTTCGTGGTATTTCAGGTGAATTTTGAAGGTTTGACTGTGAATTATTATGTCGATGATGAGATGAATGGAATTTTCATGTACGTATGATATTTGGGCTTAATGAGTAATTTCACGGTTCTATGTACACATAAATTGGAAATCAAATGATCAATGAAATGTATGAACAATTGAAATTATTATCAGTACCTACCTGAAAAATAACAAAATATTTATCGAAGTATGAATAATCAGCACGTTAAAAATATCAACGCATGCCCAATAAGAATAAATTTGTAAGATTTGTAGGTACACTGTTTCATATGCCCCTGTTTTACGTATCATATCTCTATAACAACAGTATAAAGCAAAGTGCAATTCGATCGTCACAAGAACAGACAAACAGACGCTATTATTATATAATGATCGAAAAAGCCAAGGAATACAAGTGACATTTTCATCGAAATTGAGTTATGCATAAAAATCACTTCTATGTACGCTCATTTATTTGGTGGCAAAAGGATATAAACGAATTCAGAACGCGTGCCTCAATATATCATCAAATCCCTCGACCTCCTCCTAATACATGCTCAACTTTGAATGCGCTTTTCTCGAAATCATCCCGATATCACTTGTACCCCCTGACCTTTTCATTCATCATATAAGATCATTTATTATCATAAATCGAGTATCAAGCTCGAACTCAATTTGCGCGAATGATTCGACTTTTCCTCGGCGTGGAAAACTTTCGCAATGACGTCACCGAGAAAGAAAAACTTTCCCGCTCCGTTGAATTTTTGATGAAATTGGATTTTGCATTTCAAATCGTGGCCGCCCAGGTGTCGGAAACGAGTCGACGACCTCAGTAAACGGCTCACTTTACCATGTCTCCCTAAACTGCTGAAACGGCTGAAAAATGTATGTGGAAAGCGTGAAAATGGTGAAAGGTGCGACTCGACCGAGCATTTCCTCGGATGCGCAACACCTGAGTTCGTCACAAGCTTGATGCTATCTGATAAATCTAATATTTATATATGTCGACTGAAAAGGCCGAGGGGTACAAGTGACTGCGGTAATTTCAAGAAAAGTTGAGCGTGTACTTACATGTATTAGGAGGAGGTCGAGTGATTTGATGATATATTGAGGCACACGTTCTGAGTTCGTTTATATCCTTTTGCCACCAAATATATGAGCGTACATAGAAGCGATTCATCTGTACATAGCTCAATTTCGGCAAAATGTCACTTGTACCCCTTGGCCTTTTCAGTCGTAATATGTATTTATTCAGCGGTTATAAAACGCTTATGCATTCAGCATCCTTTCGAATCTTGTTGGGGGCTTATTGATATAGGAATTCTCTCGAATATTAAATTTGAAATAAGTGTTAATTTCATACTTTTTGAAACGTTTTTCAAACGGAAACCCGATTGCTGATGTCGTTCGGATCTTTAATTTCTTTCGATTGAGCTATTTGGGTGACATCTATCAGTGACCAGGGCTTTTTTTCAACGAAGAGATTTAGCTTCCGTCGACTTTGACTTTATACGGGTTGTGCCATTTATTTTTAACATAGGATTTACTATTGTTACATAAACTAGAACTGAAATAAAAACAGGAAATAAAATAGGCAATATATAACAGTTCACAATTAGCTTTAAGTCCGAAGATTCTCGAGCAACGCCGGATCACAGAAGCACAACATTCAAATTATCTAGTTGTAAATATACAAATATACAAGGAAAAAAAACAATTGTTTATTTGGAGTGCTGAAAAATAGGCGGTCTGAATTTTCATGAAATTCAAATGCGCCCCATCCTAGTTTCGTATTCTCGAGATGGAAGACAATTGTTAATTCCGCACAGAGCATTGTCCGATTTATCGTCGATCGTTTTTCAAAAGTCAAAAGAGCCAATCGCGATTCATTATTCGCTTTTCTCGAATTCGTCCAAATCGCTATACGAATCCATCACTGCAAACCTGTGCAAAGGTTAAATCGGACAATTCGTTTTATGGGTGGAAATTGATTTTCTTCTAGTCACACTGTAGAATTTTGTCTACTGAAAAACTCGCATAACGAGTACCTCGCATAATGAGTGATTCGTATAACGAGCCTCTCGCATAATGAGTGATTCGCATAACGAGCACCTCGCGTAATGAACGCTTCGCATAACACATACTTCACGTAATGAACGATTCACATAATGAGTATCTCGCATAATGAGTGATTTGCATAACGAGCCTCTCGCATAATGAGTGATTCGCATAAAGAGTACCTCGCATAACGAATGCCTCACATAACATATACCTCACATAATGAGTGATTCGAATAAAGAGTACCTCGCATAAAGAATGCCTCGCATAACATATACCTCACATAATGAGTGATTCTCATAACGAGCACCTCTCATAACAAACACCTCGCATAATGAACTCCTCGCATAATGAACACTTAGCATAACGAACATACTTAACGTAACAAGCGATTCGCTTAATAAGCATCTCGCTTATCAAACAATTCGAATTACGAGTAGCTTTTTTTTATTTAATAACATTGAAATTTTCATTAAATCTTCAAAAAATAAAGAAATGGTTAACAATTGAAACAAAACTTTGTAAAAAAAATTAAAAATTGAAAAAAAAGCGAGGTGTGAACCAGTGCGGTATCGGGGCGTAAAATCGCGACCGCATCTCGACTTCTTCGCATTTTTATCTCTACATTTCTATCTTTCTGCTCGTGAAGCTGCTAACTGTTGATACCTGATGCATATTTTTCTTAAATATACACTCAAAACACCAATATACTTGAAAAAAAGAAAATTCTCTTTAAAAAAACTAAAATTTTCCACGAAAAACCATCATCGAAACCTAGCAGACAAAAATGAAGTCACCGCCTTATTTATACATTCGAACGAAAATACCAAAATAAGCAATTATATAAAAAAAATATAATATAAAAATTTACAAAATTACATATTACATTCGAATATTTTTTTCTGAATGATATCATCGAGACCTTGTGGATGTCACCTACGGCTGTTTGCTCAAATGTGTTGATTTTTTCCACATTTTCACCGGTAAATGTTTCGAATTTAAGCGATGTTATTGTGCAAAATGCATTTGTGACATGTTAACACAACGATGCGATAAGAAATGTTAAACAGACTCGCATTTTTCGACGCCTGAACAAATTCTGTTGCAGTCTAATTATACTGCACTCGAATGTTTAATACTGCATTTCTAAATATTGTCTCAGACAATGAGTGATTGCTCAAAGTCTGCACAAAATGTTTGAAAATTGTGAATCATTATATTGAACTTATGTTTTACTGGTCAGGAATTAAATATAAATGTCAATGAGTTTAAATTTGACAGAATTTAAATCTATATAGTTTGTAGCATAAATGGTCAGTGAGTAGATCTTAATTCTATTGTCGTTTGATTTGAGATCTAATGTGAAAGATATACAGTATTCATTTCCATGTGATCAGTATTTAAACATCGATTATTTCTTTAACTCATTCTGACTTAAGATATAAACTCAAACGTCATGAAAGTTTAAAAAAATTCGAACAAACCCAACTTATCTAATTTAAGAGTTATTCACGTATTTGAATACTACACTATTGCAATCGATTGTGGACATTTTTCATATATGTATAATATAATATTTTATACAAATCTTCATTAGTCTAAGATAAAATATCAGAATTGCAGTTTCGACATACAAAAAAAGCTTAATTATAAAGCAGCAGAAGGCTAAATTGAAAGCAATCCAATTAGCGAAAATTGCAAAGAAAGTCACCGTACAATTTCTTCGCGGAAAATGTGCCCTGCAATTTTCCTCGTCATTATTAACACTAGGATCAGAGTTTTCATCTGATTAGCTACACGTTTTTCAAATTATCGCCATTTTGCGTTCATATTTGTATATCTATAGGTACATATCGTAATTGCTAGAAATTATCCTTGTGCTATTATTATTTGCCGATGACGTGCGTGTGTATCTTGTAAATTGTCTAGTATAAAAAGTAATAATAGGTAGTCTATAATGATACGTCAATTGGTAATTAGACATAAGTCACATGGTTATTTAAATGTTTAATACATTCTATATTGAGCGTAATTATTTTCAACGGTCAAAACTAGACTATGTAATTATATTTAATTGCTATATTTCAATTTTCTTTATTGAATAACAATTGTATCATATGATTGTTAAAATATCTGTACATCAATCAAATTTATTCAAATTGAATAATTACGTCTATTAAACCGAATTCGATTTGAAACAATAATATGCTATCGAAAACCAATGCCGAAAATAAGACCTATTGAGGTTTTCGAGTGGATAATTAATATACCTAAGACCTGATCATAAATTCAGAGGAACACAATAGTTGAAATTTTGATCATAATTGGTTTATTAAATGAAAATCTTAGTACAGTGAAAACACTGTTAATCGAAATAATTTCAACATAAAGGCTGTGTCGTTGACATTTCGAAATTAACATTTACATTGGAGAAAATTGCATTCACTTGCTTCGAATATAGATTTTCTTGCTGTAGAGAAAACTCGTCTAATATCGTAATTCTAATTTAATTATTTCATTAAAACATTTTTCATTTGAATAAAAATATTTCATCAAAAATAGAACATCCAATAAAAAAAGTCCTATATCAAAGTGCCTATTAAAATCACACTTAAACTTAAAAAAAATTATTTCTTTTAAATAAATTCAAATACAATTGAACATATTGATGACTGAAAACTATTAGTTTACAATTATCATAAGTGATGTGAATTCGAAATAAGCCAATTCTCCCCGATATCTCAACTTATTAGTATGGAAAGCGAACCGTTCTCACGACTGTGCATTTTATTTCATACGATTTCGCATTTGGCATTATATTATACACAACTATGAAACTCGGATGTTGTTATCTGAAGAAAAATCTTGTCGTGTTCGTGTTTTAATAAGTTGTGTAATTTTTCCGATGTATCTGTTCTCATTTATAACTTATCTATGTTGTAATCGATAGTTTCCCATTGTTCATTTCGCTATACGACTGTTAAATTGTGTACACCCACTTGTTGATTTAGTTAAGCAATGTGATTTAAATCAGATTGTTTTCATGAGAGTATCTAAAAATTCAAATGTACAATGAATAAACAATGTACGTTATTGATTTTAATTTTGGACAGTTTACTAAAATATTTTGAGATACATATGTTGCATTTTTTTGTAAAAATTGTATTCAGCAGGTTCATAGTTTCCTTTATAATTTAAAGAGTAGTCTTAATTTTGCATTTGGCACTAATATTTAGAATGATTGTAATGAAAAAAATAACATAAATATAATTCGGAAGAGATTTATTACTATGCAATAATTATCTGAATATCTATAATTAATATTTCACAGTAAACTTTATGTCTAAATCGAGAAAATGAGAGTTATTCAATAAAATATTAATTTTATTCACACAATTCTTTTCTGAGTAATATTTTTCGTTTAATCGAATTATTCCACAGAAATTATTCTAAATTTCAATATCAAATATCAAAATATTAAATTTTAGAAATATTTTTATCACAAAAAAAATCGATAAAAGAGCAATTTATACA
Organism: Cheumatopsyche charites; assembly: GCA_024721215.1. Classification (NCBI taxonomy): domain Eukaryota; kingdom Metazoa; phylum Arthropoda; class Insecta; order Trichoptera; family Hydropsychidae; genus Cheumatopsyche; species Cheumatopsyche charites. The sequence goes on from CM045580.1 coordinate 9,963,535, forward strand.
TTTCGCCATTATGTCAAAGACAAACAGTCCAATACACAAACACACAGAACTTTCCAAACACGAAACCGTTCCAATAATAACAATAATCGCACAAACGACTCAAATCATGCCGAAAAACCATTAACGAACCTCATTTCCCCCCAAAAAAAAAAGAAAACACACAAAATAGAAAAAAAGAAAAAGATTTAGAGACTTGTTTTCAAACCTTCCTGGTAAACAGCTACCAAACAAACATGCTCATTAAACGAAGCTTTTCCTCGGTTTTTCCGAAGACTTTTCAGCTGAAACTTCTGATATTTATTTACCTACTCATCATTACAAGTATAGGTATTTAATCATTTTAAATTTTTCTATTAATTATTCACTTTGGACTGAAAAACCATCCGCTGAAGCTAAAAAACATCTAATGCAGAGTTTACATGATGTATAATTGCATAAAAAAATCACAAAAAATTTTCATTGCAATTAACATTAAAGTATCCTTTTTGCATATTTAATTATTGAATTTTGAATAATATTAATAAAAATTCAATATTTCGACCCCCAATTGTCCGGATAAGTCCGGTTTTTTTCGAAAAACCGGACTCACGTTCCACTGCGGTCTCGCAATGCTGAGTTTCTCAAACTTTCGCACGTGACGAGATGGAAAAGAGTCCATATTTAATGGCGGCATGTGCCGGTTATGAGAGTTTCGAGTCCGAGCCAATTTTCTATCTGGCAACTCGCTATAAGTTTTCCATAAGTCTATAATTTGAAATTTTAAAATTTATTTCAAATCGATTCGTGTCTAATACGAATGACATACAGTTGAATTTAATTTTTAGATTTTCAACTTGCTAATTTTTTATTTTAATGGATCAAGTTTATAACTATTTACAAATGTCATAAATTATGATTTTTTTAACGCGACATATTCAAAACTTTTACTGAAATTTCATTATATTTTCAATACCCATGAATCGATATATCACCATTTGTAGAATCTTAAAAAAGTAACATTTTTTTAATAAAAAATAATTAATTATTGATGCAATATGTATCTACTTCTAACAATAAACACATAAAAATATTTATAAAAACATAAAGTAATTTTCAATTATACGGATTTTCCGACTAATCTGAATCGACTATTACATAGAAATAAAACAATATGTACAAATGACGACTAAAAAGACCAAGGTGTACAAGTGACTTCGACTGATTTGATGATATATCTCAGCACACGTTTCAAATTCGCTTATATACTTTATTCACCAAATATATGAACGTACATAGAAGTGATACATAACTCAATTTCGGCAAAAATTTCACTTGTACCCCTTAACCAAAAGAATAAAGCCAAAATTGATTTATTTGATTCACTACAATGATTTAAAATAAGTTATAAATATTTGAATAAAAATAAATAATATTTATCAAACATTTCATATTTTTTTAATGAAAGATCAATAGAAGAAACAATTGAGTTTACATCAAAATTGTAAAAAAAAAAATATCTGAATAGTTAATTATGCAATATTTAATCAACAGTCACTGTTGGAAATTGAATAATCTAAATTAATTAAAATATGAATCCGCAAAAAAAGTTAGTAAACTTTCACCGGGATACGCGCTTCGCTGATCTCGTCCAGGATGTATTGTATTATGTATGTCTTTGTATACAAAATGGGTATCTCATTAATTAAATCAAATTATGTTAAAATACAAAAAAAAATTCACAAAAAACACATTAACAGTACAAAGGATAGCGCAATTAGCAGAATTGTGTTTCTTGTCCGTTTGATTGTTGTCTACTCAAATACGGATAACTGTTACGCTTTTTGTTTTTTTGAAATGCATGCATGAGTTTTTTTTTTCGCCAAACGGATGTATGTATAAGCCCTAGTGTGTCGTATTTCAATTTACAGTTTGACTTTGTTGGTGTTTTTTCAATGTTGATTACGTTGTTATTTTATTGAGACTGAATCTTTCAATTATTGGTTTGTTCGGCAATTATATTTTTCGAATTCTATAAAATAATTTTATAAAAAAAAATGCTGACAGATATAGTATAGGTACATATACACATTGCATCCATAATAAAAAAAATATAAATAACATGTGTGAACTCTTCATTAGAATACCTGATTATATTTAAGTTGACTGTTTAAAGTTACGAAATTGTATTAAAAATAACTTTAAATTCACTGTATAAATATTTCTGTAATAAAATTGATCGTAAGTAGAAAAAGTTCAATATTTTCGTAAAAATCTATTTTCTTCGGTTTATTTACATACAATGTACAGTGAACTCGGAATTGATTGAGTCGCTTACGTCAAACGTAATCGGTTTTATTTATGAGACACGTGTATGTACCAACATAGTTCAGAGGAAAAATCGTAAATATGGCAGATATTAAAAAATATACTGGACTTTTTCTAAATTTAATTGAAATTGAATAAACAGAATCATTAAAATAACAAAAAAAATAGCACCAATGAGTCAAATATTTGTAAATATCTCAAAAAATCATTCACATTAAAGTAAAAAAGTGACAGTAACGATAGGAACTTTGAAAAGTGATCAGCACATAAAAGATGGCACTGTTATTAGAATTCATTTAAGAGACTACTTTGGAAAGTTTTCAATTAACACTTTTTTCGAATCAAACAGATCAACCATTCGATAAAACGATCAATAGACCATATCTATTAAGAAAAAAGACATAAGACTTTAGCCTCAGAACTCACAATTAGACTAACACTTAATAAGACTACACTCTCAACAGACTACTACTATTTTACCTATTTAAATTTCAACTGAAATAAAACCAAAAATTGAAACAAAAACCTGTTGTCAAGCACGTTGTCAACAACAAGTCGCCGGCTTTTGTCAATCACATCATGTGGACAAACCACAACAAAAACTCCCGAAACTTTTCTGTCACACAAAACTGTATACATTAGACTTATTTTCGGCAGAACAGTCCACCTGTTTGCCTAGTCGATAATTTATTAACGATGTTTGATCAACGGGAAGAAAGTGTATTGCGTCCTGTAAATATTTGCACGACGAATAAACACCATAACGCCTCGAGATCTTCATAATAATTCATACTTAACGCTTATCTTGCTTCTATGTGTATGTATTATTTGTTCGCTAATGGCTGTTTTTTTCGCTTGAAATATGTTCGATTTGATGATTTATATCTGAAACAATCTATAATTATCTAAAAACACTTGTGCATTTCGATGTATAATAGAATCGATAGTGCTGTGTTCACACGGCGTTTTAAGGCCTAGGCCGGCGGCTTCCAGCGGCAAAATACATTGTACAAAATAAAAACTTTACAATTTATCTTTATGTGTTTCGATTGAAATCATATTTTACTAGGAATAGATTCAGATTATGTATTATATGTTATGAGTGAAGATAAAAAAACATGCTGTATATTGTGTTTTGCTTATTTATGACAATTTGCATTGAAAGTAGTCTCTGCGAGCAAGAAAATAAAGTTTAATTTTTGTTTGTCAATTGTATATTATCTTAATTCTTAAAGTAAGCTTCGTTAAATATTAGTCGACAAATCAGCCAGACGATAGCATGTAGTAGTGGTATAAAACGTTTATGCATTCCACTTCGGGCTTCAGTGTCTTCCTGATGCTAGGTTAAGTTCTTTACTATTCTGCAGATAGTCTCATATTGCTTTTCTTTAACGACATTTAATTAAAAAAGCGTAAGTTTAACACTATTAATAATATAATAAATCCTCATCCTTGTCTATTTAGATTGAATTAGATTGATTTAATTACTCTTCAGAGTTCTTAACCCTATTGACTACTTTTTCCACTTCAAACTGAATGATTAATTTAGAAATTTAAAATAATTGGCTACCAGTACTAGAAGCCGATAGAACCAATTTTCACACAAAATCGATATCTGACCAAAACCTCTACAGCATTTTAGTTTTTCACGATTTTCCACAACCTCTCGACAATCCATCAACGCCATTGTGGAAAATAAGAGGTTAATGGTGCGTGTAAACGACGCATAAATAAGTTGCCAAAACTGACGTCTCTAAATTTCACCTTACGCTAAAAATTTCTATAATATTGCGCAGATTTGGCATTTCGAATTTTTATTTCTTAAAAATAGCGAAACTATACATATGAGTAATGTGAGAATGTGAAAAAATTCTATATCTAATCTGACATAATGCTCATTTTTCGTATCGCGATGTTTTATATAAATAGCGCAAAATCGTACGATACGATTTGTCGATTTTGATTGGTCGATTTCTATGGAAATTTATCAAAATATTGAGTTACTATGCAAAAAATAACTCTAAATATTAAATAAATATATAAGAGAAAAAATTGTACGAAATTATTTAAAAATATTATTTTTGATTCGTTTATTTATATTATATGAGAAAAAAACTGATTTAAATTTATTTCCTATGAATATGTTAAATATTATTTTATTTTTATATGACTTATTATTGTTTAGTGATCAATTCGATATTTTTCATATAATTTATTCTTTTTTAGTTGAATATGGTTGGTGATTCACCTTAGCAACTGATAATAATCTTTGCATGTGATAATAAAAATGATAAATTCAACATGTGACCAAGTTTTACATAATTTCAACATTTATGAATTCAAATTGAATCAGTTTATTAATTATTTAGTAATATTTTTTTCCATTAAGGCTTCAGATATTAAACATGATCAGTTATTGTACAATATTTAATGAACTACTTATTATCGATATTTTAGAGCAGTAACTTATTTCTTAACTGACTTACATACATAAAAACAAATGACACTCAAAAAAATATTTTCGACACACACCTTTAATATGAAGACTGAATTGCACAAAGGGCACAAATGACCTTTTTAGAATCAATTTTTAATGTTTTTTAAATATCGTCTTGAAATCCAAAGTGTTAATCGATTCATTCTGGACTCGTCCATATTTCAAAATTCAAAAATTCAGAAATGTTGCCAAAAAGTCTCGTCCACTTTAGAGAAAAGTTTCTTGAGAAAAGTCATAAATGTAGGCGAGGGTACATCATCATAGTCATTAGCGAGAGAAAGAGAATAATGACTAGGTGAAATTATCATCGATGCTAATCTCAGGTGGGATATTCTTATATACAGCGATGTTCAAAAGTGATGATATCATTTTTTCGAAATTCGTCTGGCTGAGAATGCAGATAGAAAGTTAAGGAAATAAGGCGCCGCATATCGAACAATTAAATCCACTTGATGTTTATAAGTCGCCGAAATCTTTAAAAACGATTAATTAGTATAATTGATGACTGAAATGGTCAAAGGGTACAAGTGACTTCGAAAAAAGTTGGTTCAAATGTATTAGGAGGTCGAGAGATTTGATGATATATTGAGGCACACGTTCCGAATTCGCTTATATCCTTTTGCCACCGAATAAATTATAGAAGCGATTCCTGTGCATAACTCAATTTCGGTAAAAATGTCACTTATACCCTTTGGCCTTTTCGTCAATTAACCATGCAAAAAGAGCGATTTGTTAAGTTGCATCACACATGCACGCGTGTATATGCGTCTGAAATAATTCTATTGATTCCACTTTTCAAACGTTTAAATGATGACTGAAAAGCATAAAGGCACAAGTGATTTCACATCAACATAAAATGTTGTACTGTATATTATAATGTAAACAAAGTTAAATTAGTTAGCGAATTCTTAATGAGATAACAGCTCGAAAACGCACACGAACGACAAAGTCGATAAAAGCAACGACAAACAAAAATTCAAATGAAAAATGCAAACGACGATTTTTTCACACTCGTGTGTTAAACAAGAAGATGCATAAGAAAAACACGCACTCGGCGACAAAGAAAACTCTAACTTAAGTGAGAAACGATATTAAAAAAATGAAATAAAACGAGAAATAGAAGAAGAAACGACACAGAAGCGCAATTAGACACACAAGTGGAAAAATGTATTCGCATTTTTCCCACAAGCGTTGGAAAAGTGCACCGAACGGAATTAATTATTCCATCGTAATTATTTTACATTATTATCATAGAACAATGCTCAGATCGTGGAATTGTTAAGAGAATAACTAGTTCGTCTAGTGCTTAACTAGTTCCGACGACAAAAACGCACTGTACGAATTATATTCATACGCGTTTTCTGAAAATACATAGAAGAAAATTGCCGGGTCGTTTGATTCAAAAATATTTTTTTATACTGCAAAAATGTAATGTCTATAAATTTTGTTGTTTTGAGTTTGAATTTTCAGAATGTTTTTTAATAATCTGAAAAAAAAAAGATTTTTGACCATCGTTTTTTCGATAATTTCAGTAATTTTTCTTTCGATATAGTCATTTTGTCAAATGATGTTTAAAATTTCAATTCTTGTATAAAAAAATATCTGATGATTATTATTTTTTTTCAGTGTATGTACTTATTTCATTCTAATTTTTAATCTAGTATTTAAAAGTAATAAACAAAATGTTATAGTAAAATTATAATTCTACAAACTAATGTAAAAAATAGATGTAGGTATAACTGACAAATTACTTAGTCTTACTATTAGTTAACAAGGATATTCTCAAGTAATTGTCATGTTTAACTTGAGATACCTAAAGAAAAAAAAAATCACCGAAAAATTGTGAACAAATTATGATTTCACTATATCAAATATACAGACGACTTTAGAGAAGATTAAATGTAGAGTTTAAAATTAACTTGTGACGTCAATTCGTGGTTACGCATAATTTCACAAAATTACGTTAATTCTGTATAAGTTCTTAGTGAAACCCGTTTCATCACTTCACTATAAGATATTGATCGTTATTAATTCATTATTTACTCTGCTAATTATAAATAATCGTAAAATAATTAAATCGGTTGTTGAAAATATCGACGTTCGATATAAATTAAATAAATGTCATGTAATGAGGTAGAGAACGTAATTGTTCTGTTATGCGTTAAATCCGTTATCTATGCGCACCTGATTTATTAATAAAAATATTTTTTTAAATTGAATATCAAAACTGTTATGAAATCTGTTTTAATATTATAATTATTATCTTCGTATATAATATGTAATGTGTTGCTTCATTGAATTCGATGTTGTATTATAAAATGTTTGATAAAATTCAAATTATGTAGTTTTTATTGGATTTTGTAATACGTTCTTTCTCAATCTTCAAAAGGAAATGAGGGATTCAGAATTGAAAACAGTTTAAATTTTTCAATAATATTCATATATTTTTTTTTTCATATTCGTCAATAAGACAATGGTCTCTTTTTGTCACATTCATAAACATGTATAGTAACGAACATACATAGACATTTTTTTGCAATTTTATACATTTTTTGGTATTTTTGTGTTATTTGATTTTTTTTTGTATTACATTTCTATTTTTTTTTTTCATAAACGCCGTCTCCTCGTTATAATCACGAAGATCGAGCGAATACAATCGTTAAAATTATGATTTGATTTCATTTTTTTTTTCACATTTTATACATATTAATATGTACGTTACTTTATAATTAATGACAAAAGTACAAAAAGCTGAGATATACACAATTTTATCATCAGTTTTTTTCAGCCAAGATCCGAACGACGAAAAAATCTCGTCAAAACCGCAGACGTAGATTTTCGTCGTCTGAAAATCAGCCAAGGAAATAATCTCACCAACTCAACTCTTCACATATAATATATATTATATACAATAATATATTCATTATATATTTTTTTTCGATTTTGTTTTTTACAATTTCATTTTTTTGTACGCCTTTAATTCCTAAATAATTAAAACACGTACTATCACACAAGGGCTTCTTATATACTTAATAACTTGTACATAAAAATACTAAATATTCATGTTGTAATATATATAAGTTATAATTATGATCACGAACTAATCTAATTATTTTTTTTTGTTTAGCGCGAGTGACTGGATCGTGCTTTTTGGGACAAGGTGTATCATTTATTATGTGATCTTAAAGCACTTTTTTTTTAAAGATATGGTTTTTTTTTTGTTATATGAGATCTTTGTTATGAGGTGTTTAATTTTTTTTAAATCAGAGATCGGAAAATGCATTTTTTTTCCATTGTCCCAGGACGGGTACAGTGTACTCGCGCTTTACAGAGACTCCCGAACATTTATATATATATAGGCTAATCGAAAAGACACAGAAAAAAAAGAAAAATTAAAATTTCATATATTTATTTGTATTTTTTTCATCATTAAGGACAGTCATTTTTTAATAGTTTATATGTATATCTAAGAATATAATTTGTTTTTTGTGATATTTTTTTTTTGTTTTCATCTAATACGTATATTTATATATATTTTGAAGAAATATGTAGAGCGTTTTTCAAAAAAAAACCCAGACTCTTTCTCTCGAACCGTGTTACAATTTTTTTTTTAACTTTAATCCAATTTATATGAAGTGCAGAATTATTTTTTTTTTACATTTTACCAGAAACTATTATAATTTCGAGAGAAAAAAAGAGTTTTTTTTTTTTTAAGATTTGATTATGTGATGTATTGTGCGTTACACTGGACCCTACCAACACTTAGAAGATTCATTGAAAATTTATACAGAGTAAAAATTTAACATTTAAACTTTCGTGATGTACAATGTAAGACAATCATTTTATACTTTATCATATATATAATATATAGAATTATTATCAATATATGTTATCTAATAATATTGTTACCACAGTGTTAGCGGATGAGCGACAAAATTGCTCGCCAGAAATGATACTTTAAGAAAAAACTAAAACAAAAACTGAAAAAAATGACTCGCCTACTAGACTCCAAGAACAAACAAAAATCACTATAATTAATTTGTATCTGTTAATTGAGATCGAAAAGGGCTCTTGTTGATCGAGACCTTCTTTGGATATTTGTTATTTAAAAATTTAAAAAAAAATACGTAATACGGACAAGCTATTCGTACAAATCAGGAAGTAAAAATTTCGACAAAAAAGAAAATGAAATTATAAAAAAAAAAACAATTTATTGCAAATATTTTGAAAATAGAATTTCTTTTTTTTTAATTATATAAATTTATAATAATATAAATCAAATCTCCTGCTTCAACCATATCAAATTTATACTTTCACATATTTTTTTTTTATATTTTAATTTTTCTCACATAAAAGTAGTATCACAAAAAATGTACAAACTAGTCAAATACAAACAAATAATCCGTTCGCTTTCGAAATAAAAAAGGTTTCTTCTTCTCGGGAAAAAAAGAAGAAACACTTTTCCCGCGTTTTGAAACAAGAAGCAGCCACATTCTGTGAATTTTTCAAAAAACCAGCCAATCGGGGACATGAGCATTGCTTCCCTGTGTATTTTCCTTTTTCGTTTTGAATTTCGAAAAATCGGGAAAAATTCGAAATCAGAGACTCTCTATGTGGATAACACTTTGAGGCCCGAAACTCCGAATTTCCCGAGTGGACAAAAAAAATTAAGAAAATATTAGGAAACAACACCCATTCTCAAACTACAATATTAATATATATATATAATATAAAAAAGAACTCTACTCATCAACAGTTATTACAACTATTAATATATAATAATACATATAGGCTCTCTCTCGATAAATTTGCACATTTACACCAAGTAAGTAGGCAATAATAATTATAATAATTAAAAAAACATATTATATATATTATTCCACCTTTGAATAATTCAAAAAATTCGCGTTTCTTTTAAAATTACACCATTACACAAATATAACACAAATACTTTGACGATTCGATTAAACAAGATCGCTACATTTATCATCGATCGATCGATCGACGGATCAATAATACAAGAGAAACCCTCGAGCCGAAAGACTTCGGAAAAATACGGATCTATGTAGAGATCCATAGATCACTGAGATCGGAGAGTCTTTATTTTTTTTTTTGAACTTTTTAGACTCGAGAATTCCTTGTTCGGATGGCTTTTGTTAGCCATTTTTTCATATACATATATATATATTTATAAATTCTAATCGAAACACCAGCCGATCGAGATCTGATCAGTTTATATATACAATTATATATATTTACAAAGATCACAAAATTACTGAAAGCTTTTCACGCGGAGCACGATTGTTAAAAATCGATTCAATTACAATTAAAAATGATGAAAAATCAAGTGAAGAGTATTTGATTGAAAAGAAAATCTATAATATTCATATCACGGCTGGTTCATCTATGTTATCACGTTCATAATATAATATATATTCATTATAAGATAAAAATCGTTAAAACAATGAAAAAGTCGATTCTTCCGATTGACTTGTTGGCTGCGTTCGAAAAAAATACAAATCCATCGTTTTCTTTTCATATATATAATATAATAATTCGTTTGCAGTACAACCGGGACAAAACCACGTTCTTTTTTTTAACATAAAGTAGATATACATATATAAGAAATCCGATCAAGATTTCATCTCTTAAAAATCTTGTAAAGCTAAACAATCGAAGATGTCAAAAAGTGCCCGTGAAAAATCATCTTTCCGACGGTGCAAGTTTGAATCTCAATTTCTTAAAAAACTACGTTAAGATTACATATCACGCTGTGCTTTTCCTTACAATTTATTTTTTCAAAATATGACATACTTAATTAATAAAAAAAAACCGAATTGTACTCGATAATAAACGAGTTTCAAACATACATCGACTTCGATGGGTTTTTTCGAAAAGTTAAAAAAATCAACATAGCTACGTCGTCAAAAAATTAACAATTACGAAAGATTAATTATTAAAAAAAAAACAACCATTCATTCTATGAGAAAATCCATTCAAATAAAAATTATTCAAAAAAAAAAAAAACAGCACTCGATCGTACTTACAAAATAAAAAAAAATCGTATTAATACATATATGTTATATTATCGTCTATCACAGGGCGAATTTATAGTTTGAATTTATAAACCGCCAGGGGGGGTAGGTTATTTAAATATCAAAAAGTTTTAAATAGGGATGATTTTGATGAGGCGACAACATGAAGAGATTTTTCATACGAAAAAAAAGTTGGGAACCGAATTTGCTCGACTTCGCCCAGCTCGGATCCCCTTAAAAATAAACGATTAAAATGATTTTTTTGAGTTTTTTACAAAACCGAAATGAAGCTACATATGTGCACGCGATTTAAAAAAAAGAGATCAATAGTTTAAAATAACTACGAAATAAAAATCTGTACTGAAAAAAGTATGGGTGGGTTATTCGCTCGGACTTATACGTTCATAAAATACAAAAATAATTTTTTATAATTAAAAAATCGTACAAAAAGCGAAAAATGGCTTTTTTAAACTACAATTACTCATATATATAAGTTTTTATATATATATATTATGATGTGTACTTCTCTTCTTCGGATGGCCATTGTTGTTTTGTGTAGTTGTTTCAGATGTTATTTATGTCATTTACAAAAGACAGAAAAAACCTTTTCAATTTGTTACTTGAGATGGCAACAGGCACATTTGATGCATAAGATGGCTCTCCTTCCTTTTTTTTCTTCGATGATGATTAATTTTTTTTTTTTTTGTTGATGATAATTGATGATTTGATTGATGCGACGACGACTACGACGACGACGAATGATCACAGAAGTTTTGTTTTTTTAAAATACATAAAATATTTTGTAATATACGCTTAATCCTGCTGGTACGAGCGGTAAAGCTTCTTTTTGGTCAGCGTGTACTGGGGACTGATGACTATGGTGCCGCCGCGCGCCAAGTTTCTATCAAAAAACAAAAAAAAAAAAATTAAAATCTAGCAAAAAAATTTTTTTTTGATTTAAATAAGCTAACGATCGAAATTTCTCGAAAAATAGTGATAAATTTTTTGCTATACAATGCTTAAAAAGAGTTATTTTCTATGTCTATGCCTCAAAATTGCACTAGCAATTACAAAAAAAAAAAAATTTTTTTTTTGAGATAGTGATAAATTTTTTTTTGATAGGTTCTTTTTACGTCTATGCATCAAAATGGCACTGATAGCAATTACAAAAAAAAAAAAAAAAAAATTAAAAAAAAATTAAACTCACTTGAAAAACTGCAGCAGCAGATTGGGCCAGCTCCCGTTGTCGTGCTTAAGCGTCAAGTGCAGCTCGAAAGTAGAAACTGTGGCATCGTCCAACTTGACTGTTGCGATGCGACGTTGCTCCTGAGCGGAGTTGCCTTCCAATTGGATGTAGAGAGTGCAGCCTCTGGCTCCGCAGGGTTCGCAGTCGGCCAAAGTGAGGGCGTCCTGAGCCACCCTCGCCAAAAGGGAAGCAGGCAGCAGGACCTCGGCGCAGGATAGTTCGCTTTTGGCAGCCCTGAGTTCCGCCTCAAGTCTCCTCGACAGCTGGGCTATCTCCGCGGCAGAAGGACTACTGCCCAAACTCCAAACGTTTCCTATTTAAACAAAATAAAAAAAAAAAATGTTATTTTTTATTTCATTAATTAAATTAAAAAAATATTTTTATTTTCATTTACGATACGAAATTTAAATGCAAATTCGAGTGAAAATTAATTATTATGAGTGGCCGGTCATCGAAGTGTTAAAATATATTAAAAAAATAAATAATTTTATTCGAGCGCAAAGAGGAGTAGTGATCGTTCAAGGTTGTTACCAAGCGCTCTCTCTCTCTTTGGCGCGTGCGCCTCGCACACGTTCGACACGTTCGAATCGAACAAAAAAAAAAGAGGAAACACTTTCACTAAGAAAACGTCAAATGAACGTACCTTTATCATTTCCGAAATTGTATTGATTCGGCACCGGCAACACTTCCATCTTGTTATCGGTGACGTCTTCTCGCAACACTTTAACGCCTTTTCGGTTTCGGTTTGCGAAACGAAACGGACCACTTAACGATTAAAAATATCACAATTGTATACTATTTTGTACTGATCGCGATCGCACGGTGCACGCACGATCGAAAAACGCCGGCTCTTTTTTTTTTTTTGTAATAATTAATATATCTTCGCAAATGTCTAGCGTGTGTGCGGGTCGTGCGAGCTTGAGCTAGAGTCACGACCCCCCCCTATAATCGACGCTAGCGTTCACGCGGCTGAAGGCCGAGCCCGACTGACGACGGTCGGCCGGCGCGCGGCTTATATACCCTCGGCCCCCTCCGCCGCGCTTCGGCTCGCGTTCGGCCGTTTCCGTGAGCGTTCGGCGGCGATCGGGCGCGTCCGCGAACGCGATTCGCTCGGCTCGCGCGTTCGGCTCATTTCCCTTTGTTCGCCGTGGGGTGAGGTGCGTCGCCGTGCGCGCGTTCGGTCGATCGGCACGCGCTTCCCAAAGTTTCGATTTGTCGATTATTTTATTTTATTCTCTACATTATGCAATTGTGCGTTTGATTTTGTTCGCATCGCCTCTTCGAGCCGGCTTCGCTTCGGACTGATTTCAGTAAGATTCGTGAACGTATTATATCTACTCGGAGCGGTTCGAATAGGCGATCGTTCTTCGTTCATATCTGTGTAAGCTTTATTTTAGGCGATGTGTACTTTCGTGTTTCTCTGAAAATAAGACCTGTGAAATGGCGATAGATTTTTCTTTCTCTCGTCCCAAATAAACTGTTTCAATATTGACGCTTTGTTCTATTTTCGAACGTAATGTAAAATTTATATGAAAACGGGTCTTATTTTCGGTAGCTGATATTTTAAGTAGTTTTCATGAAATTCATTGCGTCAGATTCTTTGCGAGCTATTTTTGAAGCCGTACAAAAATCGTTCAATTTCATCAAGCCATAATTCCGATTTTTCATCCATTTTAAGCTGTATTCTTGACAAATTGGTAAGATTATTTCTTTACTTTTCATTTTCAATGCGTATCATTTCGTTTTTGCAATAAATTTGAGCATTTTTGAAACATTTTAAATATTGTGTTATTTTTATTAAATGTATTTTTCAGAGTTCAAATTCAAATTTAAACGTTTAATTCGAATAAAACCATTAGTTTACACTGATTTTTATTAAAAATCTGCCAGAATTTGGTTAAAATTGCGTCATCTTATGGCATCCGTGCGCTTTGTCAAGTAGCCGGCTTTTTGTATTCAAATGCCGGTTGGTCAAATTTCGGTTTATTTTTCAAATTTAAACGCTTATTTTATTTTTAAGCAATTAAATTAATAGTGTTTATCCGTTTTTCGTAAAAAACTTGAATTTAATCGGATTTATTTTTCTCAAATTTAGTAAATTTGCTCACTTGAAAAAATCATCGGTATATGTTATACTTATTTATTATTTACATTTTTAATTGCTAAAACTGTTTATTTTAATAGTATATTTGAAAAATTAAAAAAACTTATCGATATAAAATAAGTGTTCTTTTCTGTAACATTTTAACACGGAAATGTTGCTGAAAATAGATTCAAACACACCTGCTGAAAAAATAAGGTCGTTCAATAATTCAGTTATAGAATATATGCCAATTCTGCTACGCGATTTCATCATTTAGCATATATTCGAATTGTGATAATAAATTTATTAGTCATATCAAATGCGATAATTGAAATATATTTGTAGAATTACATTCAGTGTTTGCATCATTCCCGATTTATTGCTGAAAACTTATTTTCGGTTAAGTTCCAGTAGTGTCTTTTTTCCGTTTGTATTATGTGTGTTTTTTGGAATATTTTTCATGCGAAAAACACATAAAGAAAGGTGCCGGTCGTAAAAATGTCTCTTATTCACAAGGCGAAAACGAAATTTAAAAAATACCGCTTTTTGTACGAAAATATCATAAATTGTGTACGAAACAATTGTGATTCATTATTAGTGTAGATTTTTTTTTATATTTTCGCATTTGCATAATAAATACGTTTTTATTTTGGAAACCTTTGTTCTGTCAAATTTTCTCTTCTCGGTGGAAAACTGTGTTACTAACATAAAGTATAGTTACTAAGTTAACACAGTGAGGTTAAAAAATATCAATAATGTTTAATATTTATTTTATTTTGTGTTGAATTTTTGTTTCATCGATTCTGACTCATTTTGATAAGCATTAAAATTACTTTACATCGTACAGAGGTAACAAAAAATAGTAATTACATTTTTTTATCAGTTTAGTGATTGATGTTAACAATTTTTTTACTGTCTAATGTAAGATTTTTATTCACCGATAAGAAATTTTATTGTTATTCGCTTAATATGAAATATGTATTATTTTTGTATAAATATGTTAATTCGTGTATAATATTTTGATGAAAATAAATATGACTTTCATATCGAAACATACGTTTTTTTATTCATATATATATCCTTTATTTCATATTAAATCACTGAATTTACATAATAATACACAGATTTGTTAATCATAAGTCACAATTTATTGAAAAAAAAAACAATAGTTATAATATTACACACTCGAAGATATTCAAATGTAAGTATGAAATTGTTTAAAACACTTCTTCAATAACTCTGATTTGGTCTTTTGTCAATTAAACTTACCAATTTATACACATTTAAATTATGATTAAGCAGTTAAACCAACAATTGAAAAATCGTTCTTCAACCCAAAACATTCAATATAATACTAAAATTCATCTACATCGAAAACATAAATTACAAGACACGAATCATTATTCAAAAAACCAAATCACTGTTAACAACCAAAATTAAAAAAACAAAAAAGCATTACTGTTATGAGATTCAACCCGCAGGCACTGACTTTTCTAGAAACTATCAATCTAGTTTATCCATCATATTTTTTTCATGGCTGCAACTAGTTTTTTTTTCCATTCATTCATTCATTCAACATTTCGTGTACTTTCTAATGAATTCGTCAAACAGATATGAATTCATGAATAAGAATTTTGTAGAAGGGCTCCTCGTAGAAAGTCGGATTATTTTTCCGGATCCGTCGAAAAGTCCGGACAGCGAATCGAAACCGGTTTTCTAATTTATGCCCGTTATTATTATATTTGTACGAATCGAGTTTTCGATGCAATTCATTTTATTTTTCTAAATCGTACATAAACTTTCTAGCGAGTCTGTGGCCGTTGAAAAGTTGTTGCATCGGACGATGTTTTCCAATCTTTCACGAATTGTTTATTCAAATATTCAATTAAATTGATTAATTGTTGTTGAGCGTAAAATGACGTATGTATTGTGTGTATTTATTTCTGTTTTTATCATAGTTTATATACGTACGTTCACGCGATCACGTACACCTATATTTTCTGATGCAATTCATTTACGTACATCAATTATCAATTAATAAAAATATGTTTTCCATTACTCATACGAAAAATAAATGAAATTGATAAGTAATATTCCTATTTTATACCATTGTTTTAAATTAATTAAACGCTACCTAAAAAAATGAATGAAAAACCTGTAAGCTGTAATCAAATCCAAATTTTGATCTATATTATTATATTAATTATTTTTATCAAATAGAAAAGATCTTTAAATCAGAAATAAATTTGATTAATTTTTTTTGGGTATCAAATTGAATCTGTTATAATTTCATGAAACATCTATGTATTCTAACTAGTTTTAATACATTGTAATAGCACATAAATTATCGAAAAAAATAATCGATTACACGTAAATAAATAATTATTCTAATAATGAACATAACCAGATATGAAACTTCAGTAAATTGCATACAGTATTTATTATCTGACCTCGTCTGTAATCGTTCTTCAGTTCAATGACACGTTTTATACGATTATGAGACTTTTTGTAAAATCTATTTTATATAATCATAATCGAATAAATAAATAGTACTTTCCTATTTTACCCGAACCATTGTCCTGATCTGGCTTCAAGAAATTTATTAATAAAAAATCTGTTGTAAGCAAAATCGAATTTCATATTATGAAATAAATTACTTGTATTAAATTATGGAAGTGGATGAATAAAAAAGATACAAATAAAATATTTAATTTGAAGATTAAATCACTTGTAATGATTTTTCAGATATGGATTTTGATCGAATTTTTTTTTTAATATTTATTTTCGACTGAATGATGTCATATTAGTTTTTTATATATTTTTTTAATAAAACAGTTTGAGATCCGTCGATTGGAGTGTTCTAGAAGTGAACACGTTGCGGTATCGGTGAGGCCAAGTTCACGTATTCGCAGAACGTTCTAGATACTGCTATAATAATACTGACACTTATAAAAAATACACGTATAATAAAAGTATTTTTCGATTTTATGTAATCTGACAAATTTTTATTTGAATTTTTTAAATATAAATTGCTATTTCGGTACTTTCTTATTTTACGCCCGCCACTTGTTACAACCCCTATTCTAATAAAACCTAATAAAAATCTTGATAAAATTATTTTTTAATTTAAAAATTACATTTTGACTGATGTGAGTGTTACATACAATAATGTACAATTGTGGCGGTTGTTTAATAAGAAAAATCTAACTTTTTAATTATTTTCATTAAAATAAATGATTTTTTCGTTCGATCAAAAACAATATTTACATCACTTCTATAGCGAAGGTCAACTATTTCAAAGTTCTGTAAACAAGACTGTAAAATTTGATTACGTACATATTTTGTATCGATAAATCGTATTATATTTACAGATAATCAATATTAATATATTCAATAAAAATATATAAAGCACATGTTTTTCATTTCAAATTGAATATTTTGCAATTCAATTTCAATTATTTTCTTGTAATATTCGAATGGAAAATAATCGAACTAAAATTCGATAAAAGACTTTCGAATAATAAAAATTGAAAATTCAATTTGAATTTAACTTAAATGATCTCATATAAATCACCAGATTCTGATTGAAAAATCAATTAAACATCTCACACTTCCACGTTGTTCATATTCACGTGTTCTTTACAATTGTAATTAGATTATAATTGCACAATGATTGCATCATTATTGTTATCGTAATTAGCAGAAACTAGAATAATACATTCAAAACAAACTATAGACAATTTAGGCACATGATCTGCAATTTAATTAATAATAATTGGAGTTTATTTTAAGCTATCGACGATTTTAAGTGGTCGATGTTATATTAACTGTTATGTCAGTGATTAAAATTAATACACGTGAGACATATTCATTATAATTTATAATCATAATTAGTGGTTGTTTGATATGAATTTTTTTTTTCATAAATTATTTCATATAAAATGAATCACATGTTGAATTTTCCATAACCGCTTAGCAACAGCGAACGAGTCACACGAAACACATTGCGACATAAAATCCCACCAAAAATACATTTGTTTAATTAGTGATAAATCATTCATGACAGTAAAAAAAACTCAATCGATTTTTACAGCTTTTTTTTTAAATAAAATTATCTTTTTTTTATCGAAATTGACGTTTGGCCAATAAAAATGACCGAAATTTGACTCATCGACTAGTAAAGTTCCACGTGTACCTAATAATGATAATAGATTTTGGCATCACTTTTGTGATTTGAATGCAGATAGTGACAGTAAATGCACATGTGCTATCCAATCCAAGGCCTGATGCAATCGACGGTCATAATTTTCAATTCATTGACAGGGTTACCAATTTTTTAAGTAAAAATACAATAATTACATTTTTTAATTGAATTATTTTGAATAATAACATTGGTTGCATTGACAAATGTTCATGAAACTGCAATGTTCATATAAAACATCATGTAATTAATAGAAATACGAAAAGATATCAGTTCTATTTTTTTCGATATTGAACAAAATCTTCATGAATATCGATATCTAACATATGTACTTCTGATTGCAAGACTTTTGGAAGGAAATTTGAATTTATCTGCCTAAATACAAGTTCAATTATTTTGGATATAGAACAAAATCTTCCTGAATATCAATATCCAATATACTTCTAAGAGTTTTAGAAGGAAATTTGAATTTATCTGCCTAATTATGCAAGTTCAATTATTTGGAAGATGAACCGTAGATTACTAGAAGATTATTAATTATTAAAAATCATGTTGAAAACAATCAATTTTTAAACAGCATATAATTCCCATCAAATGAATCTTGTGAGTTTTTAGTAAATTTGAATTTGTTACACATGAGTTTTATTTGACTGTCAAATGAATTACAGTTATTTTATGGATCAGCCCTGAAAATCTCACTGTTAACTCATTGAATCATCAACCGTTCAATCTTCAAATATTTCCAATTCTATTTTTTACATCCTCTTGGTCACTTTAGTGTAACAATGTGTCATTAAACGATTTCACAATGCGACTTATTCACCAAGTGTCCCTGAATGTGTATCAACTGCTGAAACTTTTCTAAGAATTCGCTGATATGAAAATTTTTCCTGTCCAGACTAGAACAATTCAAATGTGAATACGTCAATGTATAAAAAAACTGAATCTATTTATTTAAGAACTCGATCGTATGATACCATAATATCACATGTATTTGTAAAATGACACAATCTTGTACTATAAATAATTTGTGAGTAAATTTTCTGTTGCTATGCGGGAAATATTAGATATTTTCCCCTTCATATAAACGGAAATGTATGAAAAGTCGTTGAATTTATCTTGTATAAACATGTCTAATACGTCGTTTACATTAAACGACGAACAATTATTTCGATTTTTCATCGAATTTCAACATTTTTTCGCACAATGCCAAAAATAGAATTCTATATGATATATTATTTTCAGAATAGATAAGCCAAATAGAATATTTCAGTTAGGAAAAGAGCTTCTGATGCATTACAGTACTATCTAATCTCTTACATTAGTCGATTTTTATCAGCAAATATTAGTAATTTGGATGACACTTAAGCACCGGTAAAATCCAGTTTTGAGCATTAATCGATTCACTTAAAGAAAAAACTTGATTTTTTGAATCTGATGCAATAGTTGACTTGACACTCATTATAAATCGAATGTAAAGCAGCATTTCTATTGTAATGTTCGAGGATCAAATTAGATTTCTAGGAAGCTCTGGTTTTTCGAAATGAACACCTACTGATTTTCTCAGAACAAATGAAATACAATATTGCAGAACAATTGTAGCTAAATGTTGTTCGAGCAAAAATTCACTCGTTAACAATGCGATATCATATTAATGCAATCAGCATATTCATTAAACACCTGAAACCTTTTTCATTCTCGAAATATTCATTATGAAACGTTTTATATTCGATACGGATTGAAAATATTCTAATTTTAAATTGCATACTCTTAATTTGATATCGATACGAAACATTATTTTTATATTCATACGATTCGATTAAATAAATATCTTGTTAAGTATCAATGAAGGATCCTTTTTTTTAATTAATCTTTTCACTGCTCTATAATTAACTAACCATAGAATTATAGTTAGTCTTTCAACTACGAACCGTCAAAATCCGTCTCTATTCCGCGAATTTTCGACAGTTCATAGTTGAAAGACTGACTAACTCTACTATTAGTTAACTAGAGCAATGAAAAGACTGGACCTCAATCTAACAAATAAAACTAACTAACTAACATAACTCATCGAAAATTGTTTTCAATATGAGATTTGTATGCAATTAGCTCAATATTAGCATCAAATGAGTAGCCTCAACACACAATTAGATTATTATATTATAATAAAATATTATCGAATCTATTTTACTTATAACATAATTACTTAAACTATAATAGAAGCCATTGTTCATCCCTTCATATTATACATCTTGACATTTAAACGATATATTAAGGCAGAACATTTTTAATGATCGGCTTAATGGGCTATAAAAGATCATCTAAATGACAAACATCCCTTCTGAAACAATATAAGCATATAAAAAATAATTTTTGAAACTCATAATTAGATTATGTTGTCAAAATTGTTCAATTCGTTGTAATTAATTCACCTTTGCTACGATCGATTCACGTTTTTAGCATTCAATATGACTCAATTTAGCATGTTTTTTCTTGAAAATCATTCAGTACTTACGTGTAAATCTAGAAGTTCGAACACGATAGCAAGTTATGGTGTAATGTTTGATATATCATACAAAAAAAAATTGCAGCTGTACTAACAATCGATGATATCAAGTTTCATCAGCTTTTGATTGATAATTTTGTATTTGATGAAGATTTTTTTAAGTGAAAATTAGCTTTAAAGCTATTTTCGTTTATAATTATTCAAAAAAGTCGATGTTGTAATAAAACATTTTGTATTATTCAATGAATATAATTAAAAGAATCGATTGATTTTTAGATTCAAATTGAAAATTTTGTTATTTTTTAAAATTGTTGTATCTCATATGAATCAAAATTTAAAAATGAAATATAGAAAGTGTAACAATGGCACATACCCGAACAATGGACGTCTCATGTTCAATTTATCACGATCAATTTTCACGCTAATGACAAAATAAAAATCGCATAGAAATGTCGTCTGAAATGTATCCGGTGACTTTCCAAAGTGCTGAAAAAAAATGCATGAATTTTCAGAACGAAATTCAGCCAAAATTTTACTTTTTTCGAGCGAAATTGTCTTCATCAGTAGAATTGTAGTAAAATTGAAGACGTAAAATAGTTGTGAAGACCAAAAATGGAACTCTAAATAGTTTTTTTATTTAATATTACTGATTAAAGTTTAGTACATCTGTTAGATCAACAATTAAATCAATGTCATAAATGAAGTTTTTTTACATGTTTTTAGCGAAATTATGCTTCATACAAATAAAATACTTCATACAAATCATTATTTTTTAATGCATCTAACAAATATACCAAAATTCGATCATCAATAACTATAAAATTATTGAGAGTTAAATTTTCGTTCTTCACAACTATTTCATGACTATACTTAAACTACATTTCTACATAGAAATCTATAGAAATACAATGAATGAAAATTTGAATAGACTGACAAAATCAAACTCAAAATATCAAGTCAGACTCACACCACTCATATATCAATACAATGAATGAAAATTTGAATAGACTGACAAAATCAAACTCAAAATATCAAATATCAAGTCAGACTCACATAATTAAAGACACAATTTCGAATCGTATGACAATATAAGCGATACTTTCGCTACTAACTAAGAACGAATCGATCAGCCTCCAATTTAGCCTAATTACCCTAATTAGGCCGAGATGCTAATTGTATATATTTTTCGAAACTGTTTGAAAATAGACATATCGTGTGTCGTTCAGTGGACTGTAAGTACGATAACTGTTTCGATAATTAGTGCGTTTATTGTGCATTGTATTTATCCGGTCTTATGTATGTATGGTTGCCATTGTTTCCTACAATAGTATTATTATGTGCTAAAAACAAACGTTTCGCGCTTTGTTTTTAATTGAGCCGTTTAATGGCGTACATTTGTGGAAAATCGCATTTATTTTCTAAAAAAATTTTTTTTCGAATCGGAAAAAAATCGAAACAATTGGATCGTATGAGTATTGAGAAGCGTTTGTTCTTATTCATATTTCAGATTCATACATTCGCACATCGATAAGAATACTGTCACAATTTTAAATTGCTATGAAAGGACAGTGTGCAAATTTTAATAGATAGTGTCGTATAAAATGTCTTATCAATAAGTACAATATTTAATTTGTTCTTTTTTTTAAGATATTATTGTATTCGGAGATAAACGAATATCTATACTGTCATTTTTTTGGAAAAAAAATGAATACTTATCGTATGAATATGAAATATATGAAAATATAAAAACGTGAATTGGGACTAATCATAGCAAAAGTTTTTTCTACATCAAAAATCTTTTCTAATGAAATATAAATTATGAATATTGGAGATGGTACCTTGGTCTATACCTTTTTGTCCATTATCTTTTTTTAGATTCGTAAATGAAATATTTGTCATATTTGATTAACTTTTTATTAATTTTTTGTGATACATTTTATGTGGAACAGTCAAATTTCAATGATTTTTATTTAGAACGAAACGTGTGTTTCTGTCTATCAGCTTATCAAATGCTCTGATTTCATGTTAAGTTTTCCTTAATGAAATCATTACTTTTCTAACGAATCGAATGATTTTAAAATAAAACAGTACTTTTTATGTTTATGATTTTGAGATGTGACCGTATTCTTTCAGATATGCGATATGTGCATAGTTTCATTTCTAATTAATACTTCAGATAAATCTTGCAACGAACAATCGGATGACACAGCCTTATAATCTATATTTTTTAATTGAGTCGTTTGATCTTTTGAAAATAGCGCTATTTTCCAAAATTAATCTATCAAACAATTTTTTTTCATATAAAAGATAAATTTTACGATGATAAACAATTGGATCATATAACCAACCACAAAGAGCAGCGTGCTCTTGTTTTATGGAAATTCGCCATAAAATATTTTACGAGTATGAGAATATTTTTAGATGCAATCTCGACTCAAAACTCAGTGCAAATATTATATGTTAAGTTTCATAATTTCTCAAGAACTGTCTATATTTTCTGATCAACATCGACATTGATTGTAATTAAAACGATTCACTTTATAGCTGCACATAATATTCTTACTATACAGTGCATATTTTAATAGTAGATTACAACTGATTATATCTTGTTTTGAAAACAAACAGCTCATTTGTGCGTAAGTGAACATCCGAAGTAAGTAAACATTTGAAATACTAATTAAATTATTTCAGGAAAATTATCGTATTTTGTGCATAAAGACGTTTTCTTTGTTTCCATTTGTAGAACGGTGACTAAATCATACATGTTTACACTCAAATTTGAAAATTTCCCTTTCGGAATTGACGCAAAAGCGAATTCCTCAAGGATATGAACATTGATATTTCAGTAACGTAAATATGTTTTTGATTTTCAGATCGTAAGCTTTATGTGTTTTTGATCATTTCTTCTTAACTTATTTTGGAAACAAAAGTGTTAAAACTAATATACATATAGCTGTTGTCTTTCGAGTTGCTTTTATATGCTTCTGTATAATGAAAACTGTCATAATGTAAAAGTGGCTTTAGGTAGAAATGTTTATATAATGTATGAATATTGTAGTTTTATAAACATGTTTCAATGATGCCAATATATTCATTTTAATAGTTAAAACACGACATAATGAATATAATGTTGGTTGCATTGACAAATGTTTGCATATTGCTTATGAAACTGCAATATTTATGAATTATACATAAGAAAAAGCAACGGCAATACGAATAGCAACAGCTAAATGTGAATTGCTCATTAAAATAATGTTTCACAAGACGATTAATTAAATTTTATCAATTTTACTTAAATCATTAGTGTGACACCTATTATCCAGATATTTTTTCTTCTTATATTAACATCTAGAATAACTTTTTGTCACTTAAATAATACATAATATAGTATTTGATTTAAATTTCGAAGATGATTCTCAATTTAAATGACACTGATGTGTAACGTTTCTACTATCGGTTCTATCTTCTGACTAATCTTTTTCATGCACATATATTAATGAAATCAGTTCATAAAACCAATATTAAATAAAACAATTAAAAAACTTAACAATATTAAAACAAATGACGTCATTATTAAAATTTTCTCGTCTCGTCGATTTTGAAAGGCCAGCAAATGGCTTTTTTCATTCGATTAACGTCGAAACTGAACTAACGACGATAACTAAAACGAAAGGGTTATAATTGAATAAAGTGCATCGTTCTCGTTGCAAACATTCAATTTGCATCATTCGATTATGTGCTAAAGATGAATATTTTTTCCTCCTATAGAAAGGGATGATGCAACTTAAGTGGGGTTGCAATATTTCAAGGGTTGATTTTGCTTCGATCAATACTTTGAATATTGAAAATGCAGCTATTTTATTTTTGATTCAGATTTTATATTTAAAAATCGGTGATGATTCTAAATGTGATATGAGGAAAAGCGAACTTCGAGTTGGCCCCGAGTTAAAATTAACTTTCTGATGCAATTTCGTTGAATTGATTCGAAATTTTTGTTCACTAGTCATGCTTTTATCGAATCATGAAAAAAAAATCTTATCTATTTTCATGAAAAGACCAAAGCCAAAGTTGAAATTGAAGTTGAATTTGGCTGATGCAATTGTGATTTAAAACTCGCATAGAAATAATAAGGTCATACTCACTTTTAATGATAATTTTGCTATCGATAAAACATAATATAAATATGTGAAACCGCCATATCCTTTTTTTGTAAGAAATATGATAAGAATATGTGAATTCGAAATTTATCGAAGAGTCATCAACATTGCATCAGACTTTGAACTTATTAAATCAAATCAATTTTAATTCAATGAAATATATTATATAAAAATTATACGGAAATGTGCGATAAGTATTCAAATTTGATACTAATCATACATTTCCGTATAATTATTTAGATTATTGATTGTATTTTATAAATCTATCGATTCGCACAAAACATTTAAATTGTTATACTAGTTTACAATTTACAATATGATTATATCTACATAATATAATATAACCTAAATAAAAACATCAACTTTGCGTCCCCCCTCTTGATTATGTCATTCGCGCACAAAAAACTTAATAGATTGTATCTCTTTCTTTCCTTTATGACGTCTCAGACGTTGTATTTCCGCCTTTACAGAACTGTTAAAATAAGGGCCACTTAAGTTGAGCGGTCAACACACTTCCACGTTGCACATTTCGATCAAATAATAAACTCTTCAATTATAGACGAGTGTGTGGACGTCGACTTTGGCACGTAGGCCAACGTACACACGGTAAGTTGGCCACAAGGGCAGCTTTCGTTAATTATGCGTGTTGACTGTATTGTTTTTGATATTAGCACAATTTGTTTGTTGGATATTTTATAAATAATGGTCTTTTTATAAATACACTTAGCTTTAAATGATAGTATATTTATAGAAAATTAGCGTTTTTGATGATGAAATTTGTTCGAATACTACTCGAGCCCGAATATTTGTATGAAAATAACTTTTTTTGTAAGATAAATTGAGAACTGAGCAACTCATAGAAAAATAGTATATAGTATAGTATAATCGTGTTAAGTTATAGTTTAGCTTCAATTCACTTATATAGCAGTAATTAAATGTTAAAATTCGAACCTGTTGAAAAGCCCTATTTCATGTATTGATTGTATTAATGACATATTTTGTTCTGTTTTGTATTTAAAAATATAAATAGAGCTATAAGAGTGATTGAAATATTGACATGTTGCATTGTCCTTAGAATTATTGTATGAATTGTTTATATTATTTGTGAATAATTCACATAAACAAAAGCTTACTTCAAATCTGATTTAATTTCATTGTCTGGCAATTTGTATATTTTGTATACCTAGGTATAATTTACCATATATTTTGTTCACAACTTGTAAGTTTACAAATAATCATCAACGAAACATTTTCATTACAAAATTGAGAAAAACGATTCCGAAAAACGCCTAGCTTGAAAGTTAAATAAAAAAAGCTTCGCCCTTGGATCTCACTTGTGCAATTATTGTAATTTCAACGAAGGTCGAGAGGAAATTTCGCGAAATTACCAGAAACCCAAAAAACGAGACCAATTTAAGATATACCTGTGACTACAGCCACGTGTTGTCAGTGTATCAACCTCTTTTGCAAAACTCGCTTTTGAAGCATCCTTTTTGCTCTTTTTTTGTCTTATTTCTGAAGGACAGGGTCTTCACATCCAGTACAATATACAAATTTCAATATAATAGGAAAGGAATCCAACCAGACCACAGATATTATTACTTCTGCTTAGTAACAATCACAATTCGATTTCACTATACTCTTTATAAGTAGTGTGCATAAAGAGTTTCCGCTGATTTTGACGAAAATTTGAAGAAACGCAGTGAAGTAAAGACATAAAAACGCAACTTTCAATTGTTTTTCGCAGATCAATGTTTGGCATACTTAACTACTAGGTACACTAACGAAAATCATGTTTAATATAAATCATTTCAAAATGATAATGGCAACAATAATATGAAAAAAATCATCTCCATTTTCACTTCAAAGTCAATGATTGGTAAAGAAATTTATAAATTGAGTACCAATACCTGAAATTTAATACATTTTTGCAACTAAAAAGGCCCTATCTGTAAAGTGTGAGGCCAAAGGACCTCGTTTTAACTCAAACCAGTCTCAGAGGTCTTATCAACCTTATCTAAAATGCTAATTTGTTATTCTCATTACGAGGAAGTGCTGTTGTCCTCTCGTTGCATCACCGATGCTCTTCGGTTCTAGATTTATTCGCATCGTTGCCTAGCAATTTATCAA
Source organism: Cheumatopsyche charites (assembly GCA_024721215.1). Taxonomy (NCBI): domain Eukaryota; kingdom Metazoa; phylum Arthropoda; class Insecta; order Trichoptera; family Hydropsychidae; genus Cheumatopsyche; species Cheumatopsyche charites. The sequence continues at coordinate 9,990,694 of CM045580.1, forward strand.
CGTTGAAATATAATTCGTTGTGCCAAAGTATCAGAGTTTAGTTTAGTGAATGTAGATATGAATTTCACAAAGGGCACAAGTGACCTTTTTTATCGATATAGAAAATGGTTCTGTATCACATATAAAACCATTAACCACATTTATCACATATAAAACCATAGAACCATTTTCTGTACTTAACTCAATATCGATAAAAAAGGTCACTTGTGCCCTTTGTGAAATTCAGTCGTCATTATAGTTGTAAATTATGAAAATACAATACTCAATAGTTTTATTAGTTTTCGCATATCAATCTTCGGTATATTTATTAAGTATGCTAACAAAATAATGACATATGACATATTTTTAAAGTCAATAATATTAATATCATTGAATAAACAATGTAAAACTCAATATGTTACAAATATACTAAATTGAGACCTGATATAACTAAAAAAACTATCGACAGTTACTTTTTCGTTCTTCACAACTGTTTCATGTTTACACATATTCTAACAATACATTTCCACAAATTTTCGTCAGAATCGATAAAGGTCTTTGTGTGCAAACACATATTACACTATTTCATCAAAAAAAAATTAGTAATAAGCTATAAAAAAAAAGTACACACAGACATTAAATTTGAAATATGATAAATGCAGCATCAGGCCATTTGCGAGTGCAATTTGAATCAACAACACAAAAGATGTTATTGAATATATGATCTAATTATACTTGCAAAATGTGTCGAACGATGCATAATTTCAATTTGAAACAAGATGCATTTCAATTGCAATTATTCCAATCTTGCCATCAACACATTTTCCATCGTTTACAATAATGAATCATACGATTATTCTGAAACAACAAAATTATCGACATCTTTCAATTAGCATCGAACGGTCGTTTGCGATTTCTAATTTTAATAAAATTTCAAACGACGATCGAAAAGACCAAGAGGTACAAGTGACTTGCTTCTATGTACCTCATATATTTGGTGGCAAATGGATATAAATGAATCCGGAACGTGTGTCTCAATATATCATCAAATCATTCGACCTCTTCCTAATATTTTGAGCGCGATTTTCTCGAAGTCAGTTGTACCCTTTGACCTTTTCAGTTGTCAAATACGATCACATTTTCATCTCGATATAAGAATCATGAATGGATTCAATTTTGCATTTTGATTCAGGTACGAAATTTCACCAACTGCAGAATTTTGAGATTAAACCCGCTTCGTCTTTCAAAATGCCAGACTAAATACGTATTTATCTAATCGAATTATATTCTGTGTTGAGCTGAAAACGTATCTGAAGTTTCTGAAGCCAAAATCTTCAAGTTCGAACCAAACAAAAAGGCAAACGAAACGCATTCAGACGAAAAACATCTGTTCGTAAACAATATTCGCGAAGAAAACGCGCTCCGAATCACGTACGCTTTCGATTCGAAATTTACCCGAAAAATCAATTATATTTAGGCCGGCAACACACTGCAGCTACCGATCATGTCGAATCGGTTAATTTAACCGTCGAAATTCGAAGATTTCGAGTCACGTTCGTAAGATATTCCAATTTGATTCGTTTAAAGTCGAACTGACGTCACTAATACGAGTGTAAATAGACGATAGATCTGTGAATAGCCACACCCTATGATTTAATACGAACATGATGATTAACAATATCTCATAATATCTATAGGTTTATCACTTTAAATATGTACACTTTTAAGTCAAATTAGTTTTTGCAAGTCAAATTCGTACTTGAAGCTAGAAAGGTGTGGTTATTCGTAGTTGATCCGACTGCCAATTATAGGCTATTTAGTCATATTTATTGCGTCAGTTCAATTGAAAATGAATTGAATTGATTTTTTTTTTCAAATTTCGACCATTAAATTGAACAATTTAAGTTTGTATATTATTTGTTATAAAAATTTGAAGTTGCTTAAATCAGCAGAGCATCAAAATTCAACTCAACTTAAAACCTAACCTAACTAAAAGTAACAAAAGAAAAAAAACATAAACCAACTAAACTCAAACAATAGAATGTATTAATGATTCAAAAGTATCACAAAGGACAATGTACAGTTTTCTATGACAAATGGACCTTTCAACACATTTGAATTAAATTACATACATTAATTTTTATGTATATGAATTAACTCATAATGATCTTAAAATACAGCTATAATCATATAGTTCCTCGATATTGTAGTTCATGAAAAAAAATAGTTCGCTTCAATTGGTTTCGTTAGTATGAAAATGGAATGATTTAAAATCGATTTTCCATGAAAACCTCAAATCTGTCGTTATAATAAAAAATCATAAGATTACTAATATCTATCGATCAATACATTTTAAATTAGTACAATGAATAGGTTCGATATTACACACAATATTTTCGCACTGAAAAGAAAGTTCACTTCGGTTCAATGTCGCAAAGAACCGTTCGATTTTTAATAGCCATACAAGTAGATATATATAATATATTTCTCAGCAGTCAACACACACAGATAGCAATACAAGCGAAGCAATAAATCCGAGGTCAGAATAAACTGGATCTCCTCACCAGATAATGGGTTGAAGAAGTCGAGACTTGTGAGGTCAACCTCGTGGCTATCGAGAAATAGCAAATAACGAGATAAAACCAGAGTACTATTCAGTACTATTCAGTACTATTTCAATGCTCGATTCATATCTGAGATTAGGAAATCGGGGATTGGGATGTGCTTTTGATGGTGGATGATGAAATCGTACCTGGTTTTTAAAGCAGAGATGATGAAATCGTTCGAGAAGTTGACGTTGAAAGGGGATGGTGTCTTTAACTGGTTTTTGTGTTGTATGCTAGGTCTTATTATCGCATGTATTACATTTAAGAGGGATTGATTTTAAAGGAACAAAGTTAATTTTAATGTTATTTGAAAAAAATTGTATCATTTATTGCACATTCCATGTTAGACTTGATACAATTTTTAACTCTATTCGTCTTTCATTCTGATTTGAAGTAGATATGTAAGTACTTATGAAACAATAACTAGAAATATTCTATGATAAATTAAACTCATTTAAAGAAATTTTTGGATAATTCACTTGTGTATGATCCGTTTTAAAATTTGAAAATTAGTGTTAGATATTTTTTGACCATTCTAGTAATAAATACATGACCTTTTGATTTGTCGTCATTTTTACGAAATGTTTTCACATACGTGCGTATTTTTTTTGTTTTTTCAATGAATCCAATTGTTTATCTTATTATTACAATTAGTTGTGAACTGTCACTTTTTTTATAGAAGTTCACCTTAATGAATCTAGCAAATGCTGTTTGTATACTCTTTTAAATAAATTTTGGACACTTTTCATACATTTGATAGATTTCAATTTTTTCATTAAATGCGATTATAAATTAGTATGTACAGTTATTTTTAATATTTTACGAATGAAATACAATTCTTATAAAAAAAAATCAATATTTATCGACCTTATAAAGTACCAATCTAGAATTAATTGCACCAATATACATATATGATGGAATTACAAATATGTACTCTTAGTGCAACCCTCACAAGAACTGAATTAGTATTGATTATTTGCACGTGCATATTGAAATAAACGGTGCATCGTTTTGCACGCAAAGAAAGTGTATACGTGCAAGTCTCGACTAGTTTGTTCATGAAAGATGATGAAATACTTTCTGAACGTTACATGTGACGACTAAAAAGGCCGAGGGGTACAAGTGACTGCGGTGATTTCGAGAAAAGTGCATTCAAAGTCGACCATGTACCTACATTTATTAGGAGGAGTTCGATTGATTTGATGATATATTGAGGCACGCGTTCCAAATTCGTTTGTATCCATTTGCCACCAAATATATAAGAAGCGATTCTTGAACATAACTCGATTTCGGCAAAAATGTCACTTGTACCTTTTGGCCTTATCAGTCGTCATGTATTATTTTTTTTCATGAACTAATATGTACTTTAGAAAGAGTCTTTTGTACTTTATCTTTCTATTGAAAGGAAGATGAATAATATTCTATTGCTTTGCAGATTAGTTTCCGTTTGATTTCGTATGAAAAGATTTACATGAATCGCTTAATTGTCGCTTTTATGTTCTTAATGATTGATGATTATTGTAATTTATTTTATTATAAAATCAATTAAACGATTCTGCATGAATATATGAATGATACATTGTGTGCTACGTATGATACGTTGCATCGATTTTTGCAATAAAATTTATTTTTTTCAATCTAATCAACTTCTTTAGAATTCATTCTTGATATTCTTCGAACAAAACAATACTATTAAATGAAAAATTCCATTAAAAAAAATCGATAAAATCGCTATATCGATTCGTTCAGCTTCGGCTCAATCCACTTAAAGTTAAGCTAGGTCACTTTTTCACAATAAAATAGTAACGCAATATAATCTGGGATAAATCAGAAAAATAACGATCATATAAGTTCAACAAAAAAATATTTTTGTAAGAAAAAAATCATCCAACAAAAAAGCCTTATATAATTTCTACATTTTACTTTACGGTAAACGTGATTATAGACAAGTCGTCGGACGTGATTTAAATCCATTTAATACTAGTTAAGAATATACAACCTTACGATAAAAAAAATGACATAAGACCTAGTGAAATTCGAAAACAAAATCATAAATTTCACTTACACGTGAGTTATCTAAAGACACGGATATGTGCTTATTTCGTATACGAATTAAGATAACGTGAATAAATAAGACTTTTTTTTCAAAACCGAAAATATATATTACTTACACGATGTTTGATTTGAAAATACAGTTTTTCGATGTTTATTCAATTTTCTATTTGATTTTTTTTTCGATATTTTCATAGCAAATGCATATTTTTGCAAAATACATAGTTTGTTCAATGAATAAGTAATCTTATAAAAAAATAATTAATTTTTAAATTTTACATATTTTCATATCTATTGATTCATAATTCTATTCCTTCATTAAAATAAGATTTATATAAAATATTTTCATATGACATTAATTACATTAATCCTTAATAAGTGGCTTAAAATTCATTGAAAACACAAAAATTTTTCGACCAAATTTTATTTATAACACAATACAAAATATGACATTATAAAGCCTGCATGGGGTACTTAAAAAAACGATTAGAAAAGTCGATTTTATTACGAACTTTACGACGCTATAATTTTAGCCGCGTATTCCGTATTGTGTTCTTTTATTATAGGGTGTTTCAGCGATAACGCGTGTTTTTTTTTACGTGAAAACGAATAAAAAAACTGGATTCTGAGCGGTTTTGTCGATTTTACAACGAATAAAATCGTATATAAATAGAACGGACGCATGTGAATCGGAAAAAGTATGACTTTTTTAACGATTTTATCGATTTTTTTAATAGCTAGAGTTGTTATCGGAAATGAATTTCTTTAGTTAGATTGGTCAGTTCTTGTTTTTTTATTGAGTAACCTCAATTTATATTTAGATTTTGATTTGTCCTTTAGCGTCTGATTAAAATAGATCGTTTTCTATTCAAAATAAATACTGATTGAATTATTGGAAATAAACGTTAATGTATGATTCAATATCAATATTGTGATTTAATCTTAAAATAAATACAAATCAATTGATCTAATCATGATTATCAATAAGTAGTTTAGTAACAATGATCTACCTGTTTTTATAGACATTTAAAGCATCTATTATATTAAAATTTTACTTTTTGAGTCTAGACTTTGTTTGAAGATTAATTAAGAACGGCGCCTGGCTTATCGTCATCAAAATATTTATTTATTTTTTACTAAAAATGTATTTGATCTAACTGATTATATGCATATTCAATTATTTTTTAATCAAACAGTCCATTATAGAACTAGATTAGCGAGTTTTAATCGAATACTGAGATGCAGATTACACAAGTAATATGGTTATGAAAGCAATTTATAAACTCCATAAATTGAATACATAAATAGAATTCTCACACCTTAAGCGATATTAGAAGCTAAAAATGTGATAATTTTCCAGACGAAACCAAATAAAGTTTAAAGTCAAATCAAAAGTTATTTTTAAAAATGAAAACTAAATGAAAGACCCTAGTATTGAATAAAATACATTCTGTTAATAGTGTATTGGTATAAATCATTTGCGCATGCCGAATTGGGCATCAAAAAATATTTAATTTTATAATAATGCTATTCAGTGTCTGTGTGTCCATGTAATGCTCCAAAACTGCTTTCATATATTCAACGGGTTGATCATTAGTTCAAATTTATTCATACAACAAACACCCGAACAACACCAGGTATTAAACGCTATTGATATCTATATACACCCAACTCTCGTTTTACACGGATTTTTTTACACGGTTTGAAAAAATGAAAAAATATTTTTTTCACACGATTTATTTGGTTTAACACGGTTTGTTTGAACTACATAATGAATATCGCGAAATAAAAAATGACAATTTTTTTACACGGTTTTTACCGGTCCTTGTCCACAGTGTAAAACGAGAGTTGGGTGTAAATCATGTCTATTAAATCAGGTAACACTTTCCATACATATTCAATAAATAAATAAATCACAAACTGCAAAAAATATCGAACAAATCCCAAAATACACACATTGAAAACAAGAGGTTATCAAAAAATAGTCGGCACGGAAATCTGATGCAACAAACAGTAGCGTTTACCTCACGACTGACGCACAGAATGTTATTGTGAATGTCTTCGATATTAAAACAAATATATTTACGGTAGTGTATGCCAATGGATATAAGATAGTATAAGCTTCCTATGCATTCGAGTGAAGAAGAGTTTTGTGCCACGTTGCACTAGAGATCGGTGCCAAATTATCCGAATCTAAATTTAAGACTAAGTGGTCTTACCAACGGTCATTTGAGTTTTTCTACCTTTAAACTTTGGGTTTTTATTTCTTTTCAATGATAGAATTTTTATTTGATTGTTTTGGGCTGGTTTTTTAACTGCTTTAGTTGATAAATTATAGTTTTAGTATGTTCTTTATTTGTTGAAATCCGTTTTCGTTTATTGATCTGATTGTAAATTATACAAATAGTAGGATTCTACTGAATATTGTATCAGTCGAAAATAATGCTACTTATTTCGGTACTGAACTGTTAGCTGAACAATTGAACATTTGACGTGACCTAATTGCTCTTAAAATATTAGATATATGTATGTATAACCAAATCTAATCGAATCTAATCTGACACAAAAAATCATTTAACTTAACCTAATATAAAATTTAACACAACTGAACCAGTCAAGTTAACAAAGAAGTATCTTGATTTCTTCCCATATTTATGAAATCCTGTTAAGACAATGAATATATTTAGTTCTGTTAATAATGTTCGGTAACTTTTTAGTGAACATTAAACACTAACAAATAAGCGATTACATAATTTAAGATACATAATGATTAAAATTAGTTTTTTTTATATTTGAGTTATTGAATGTGTAATAGTTTTGGGTTAGATTCAAATATTTGTTTGCATTTTATTGAACTATAAATTGTATAAGATTATACAACAGCTAATAACTGTTTAATTATATTATAGTATTTGATCTTCAATCAGTTTTTTTTTTTAGTATGTAAACTAATTTTCATTCAAAATAACGATAAAATTAAGCACTTACACACTTGTCACAAATAACCGTTAAACTGATTGTTTAATGTCTTATTTTCTCAATTTTAAAGCCATAATTACATTATTAGTGCTAGATTATCTAGCAGTAATACATAATGACCATCAAAACAAACATTCATTACGAATACTGACCACTGATAAATTTAACAAACACGCGTTAACCCATTGAGGACGGATTCCAAAAAACTCTTTAATTATAAAAAAAAAATCAATCAAATTAAAATATTTTAATGTAACCATTTCAATACTAATATTTGCTTCAACTTCGAATCTGATAGACACGTTGTCTGTGCTGTCTGTCTATCATATCTTATCAAACGAATGTGTTAATCACAAAAGTCCACAATAAAACCGACTATTAGATAAGTTCGGTTTGATATATCGACAATGCGTGTTTACATTTTTTTCTGAGAAAATTTTCCGTGAAAAATAAGCCTACATTCAGTGTCATTTCGTACAAACATTGCTGTTTTTCTGTTCTGAGAGCCATCAAAGATAATGCGAAGGTTAAAGATATAATTCGCTCATTTTTTTAGATAAGTGATGAAAAAAATAAGCACTTAATTGCATAACCGCATGATTTTAAAATTATTTCAAAATAAATCTATTTTTCATTCTCTTTAGAACAGCTTTCAACAACTGCAGATTCTTTCTAAATATTTTTTTTTGCTGTCAAAAAATGCAATGTACAATTAAAGAAACTAGACATTCTCGTTGTAAACCGAACGTTTTTAAATAAATTTATAAGAATTTTATTGTATCCTGTTTGAAAATTGCTATTTATCAGCAAAACGTTATAAATTTCGATTTTAAAATTTATAGAAGCGGATGCGCGCCAAGCTATTTTCCCATCTAATAAATAAAACTGAACATGTTTCGATATATCATTCGATTAATTTAGTATGATAAAAAAAGCTGAATTGTAAATATTTTGACATAAAACATCAGAAAAAAGTGCATTTATAATATCATTAATGCACAAAGTATCCTGAAACATTTTTACAAATTTTCAAAATCTAAAATAGAAACCTTAAAAATTCATAATATAGATATTTTTAATGCAAAAATTTGAAACTAAACATTTTCAAAATCATAATTGCATACAAACAACATGATTTCTAAAGAAAACATAAAATTTGCATTGTAAAAATATTGATTTTTAGTTAAGAGCCCACTCAAAATCTTGACTGCGTATTTTTCTAAAAAAATTTTTTTGAATTTTTGGCATTCGATTTCGAATGTGTATTGTATTAGTATATAAAAAAAGAGTAGACTCTAGATTTTGATAAACATATTTACGCAAACTTGCGTCCAAGGTAAAGTAATACGGAAATAGTTATTTTTCCTAGCAGAACTTCACTAGTTTAGCTTTTCCTACTAATACTATTCTCGTCTCGAATGCGAAAAACATGTGTACGTGACAAATTGAACGTCAGCTGAAAATATGATGGAATATCGCTTGAAAATGTATAATCTTATCTGAAAATTTTGTATAATAATGAGATGAAAAAATTCTATGAGTTTATTCAATAAACTTAACTTTTGATGAAAAAAAACTCATGTGTTTCATGAAAAAATCTGAAATCATACTTCTAATTTTATCGTTTTGGTGAAATTTTAAGAAATTATAATGTTAATGCACTCTTTTATCGATTGTGCATAAATAAACGTTTAAAATTAAAATGCATTTAATACGTCAATTGTCTTGTTTGTTAAGAAAAACGATTCACGTATCTTCGAAAGCCGTTTGACCCGTGCTATGAAAATATAATCGATATTCGAAAACCGTACATTTGATTTATTAACAAAGAGTTAACTGTTATTTATTTCTCGGTGGCATTTTATTATCTGTCGAGGAAATGTCTTTATACATAATTAGACACTCGGTTGAAATTCTTAGTCACGCATAATATTTTTGTAATTGAGAATCAACAATTATAAATTTATTATATGAAAATTATAAAATTAGCATGAAATAACTTTATTTGGCTCTCCTTTTTCGGCGCTCCTTTGAACCTCGCTCATATGTGAGAGAACTTTCGCTTTTTAACACAATACGTAAAATTTTCACAGTATTCTCTTATCATTTATATTAAAGCCATCTTTTTGAATCACGTTCTACAAATATTGGCGAGACGATACAGCGGGTTCGTCGCACTGCAAACAAGCTTAAGAATCTCTAGAACATTTATCGAAAAGCAGAACAGAAAAAAATAACAGAAACGGTAATAACAAACGAAAAAGCAACACACGATAAGAGCAAAGAGTGTTTGTCCGTTCGGGTATTATGCATGTGTTATCTCTCCTAGACCTTTGAGTGTAGCACTGCATTATTATTACGATATTACCTCACACAGTTTTATGTCTGTTTGCATTTCAGATGTGTGTTGTTTTTTTTAGACACTCTTTAGTGCCAGAGAACGGTTTTGTTTTCAAGCGGTCTGGAAAAAAGGTATGTTGTATTGTAGCATAGAGGATGTTTGCTCTGGGTATGTGGGCTAGAGTTCTGCTATTTCAAATGAAAAGGCCATGGGGTACAAGTGATTTTGTGGTGATATCGATAAAAGTGCACTCAAAGTTGAGCATGTATGTATTAGGAAGAGATCTAGTTATTTGATGATATTTCTCGGCGCACGTTTCAAGTTTGTTTATATCCTTTTGCCTCCAAATATATGAGCTAACATAGAAGCGATTCCTGTACTTGTAGACTTGTACGCTTTGGCCTTTTTAGTCGCCGAATTTTGTATGATTTTTCTTTAATTGAATACATAATAGAATATACTCGATTTTGAGTTGATGTTGTATATTTTTTTAAGATAATTCAATAGATAAACAAAATCTATCAGTCTTTGTCAATTATAGAAATCGATTCGATATTTCGAATCGATTACATTGAGATCGATCATTATATTAAACGAATTGAATCGAATCCGATCTTTATCAACATCGAAACGAAAACAAGATAAATCAAATTCAACATAATTAGTATATTCAACATGATTAATTTCGAAAATTGCATCACGAATGGGAATACGAAAATATTTCGTGTTTACATTTGCATTTCGAATCATAACTTTCGATTAGGTTTTATGACATTATTTTGTACGAAAAATGAACCTGAGATAACCGGAGTGTTCCAGTTTCTTAAAAGAAACAAACGAACTGGACTAATGCAGTTCGATACGATTTTCGCATGATTCAATTTGATGTGTGTTTTGTTCCATTTCCTAAATTTTAAATTGGATCTTGTAAAAAATGTATATGTTTTACTTAAGAAAGACTGTAATTAATATTATTGATATTTCAATATGTTCAGGATATTTGAAATGAAATGATTTAATATTCATAACAAATGGTTTATTGTGAATTTTACAGGATTTATTTATTTTTGGTAGGATTCGATATATTTTTGATAACATTCAATATTTCAATCTTGGCTTCCAATTTCTGATTTACGTCAAGTTTTTCAAAATATGGCATAAGTGATAACAAAAAATGTCTATCGTTATTCAGATTCCGTTTTTCGTTCTTCATCACAAAATCTTGCAAATCGCTCATTTCTATATTTTCTTCTTCTGTCAAATTTGAATTTGAAGATTCCGATTTAGTTTCAGGTTCATTCATAACACGTTTCCTAGATAAATTCTTTGAATTAGAAGATTTGATCACAAGAAGATTGGAAGTTTTATTTTTTTTGACTTTAGCTTCTTTCTTCAGTTGAGTCTTATCAAAGTCATCTATTGAAAAAGGCTTCAGAAATAAAAGTCGATCGAAATGTATGTAAGTTCTTCTTTTTCTCTTCTTAGCCAAAGTTTCGTTCACAGATCTATATTGATAGAGTAACTCTCTTCTAAAACATGTTCTTAAATTTTTCCATCTGTCTTGAACTTCTAAAACTGAAATATAGTATTTTGATTTTACAATTTTATAATTTTTTCAATGGTAGAAAATTTATTTAAGCTAATTACGTTTTTCTCTCTGTTTCCTGGAATTGAAAGTATCCCATTTATCTTTATAGACTTCTTTGCATACATTGATCCAAGCTCCTTCTCTACATTTTAAATTCATATACGTATCTAATGTGGAATCATACAAAACTGACTGTTTTTCTACTGCATCTATAATCACATCTATGTCTATGTTCATTTTGCTTCAAATTATCTGAAAAATAATAATAATTCTTAATTAATTTAATGTGTATCATATAAAAACGCGTGTAGATCGAATATATTGTGTGGATTTCAAATAAATATGTACCTTAGTTTCCTTTATCTCTCAAGAAGTTCATTTAATTTGTAATGAAAGAAGTTTGAGAAATATAAGAAAATAAAAATGGCACAAAGGTAAGTACGCAGTTCACTCGGTCAACGCCACGTGGCGACTAAACTGTTCGACGACTGCACCAACTGTTTCGTCGCTCACAGTGGTTGTCAATATGTGTGAATATTTTAAATGAAAAATAAAAATATTGTCAAAAGAATTATAATGAAAGAAGTGTCTTTTATATATGAAGAATATGTTAATCTTTCATTTATTTTTCTATCGTGATATTTTCAAAATATGGTAGAAATGAGGATGAGAAATTAAACAATATTCATGTTTTTAAATTTGCTGTTTATTCAGTATTAACACGATGAGGTAGGTACATAGAGTTAACTAATAAATTGTATTTAAATTTGTTCAGATGCTTCAAATTAGCGTGATAGTATATTTTTCAAAACGTTCAATATTTTAATTTCAGCATCTAATTTTTGGTCGATAGTGAAATTTTCGAAATGTGGCAAAAGTGACAATAAGAAGTATCGATCACTTTTCGATTCATCATCTATTTTATTCTGTATCGACTTTTCTTTCATCTCCTCTGTTTTCATCAAATTTTCATTCATTTCATTCAATTCACCATTCATTGGATCGATCTCGTGTTTGAATTCTTCAAATTCAATCTTAACTTCTGGTTCAATATCATATTTTCCTTTCATTTCATGAAATTCGTCGTTCATCGAATTATTCTCACTCTCAAATTCTTCAAATTCTATCTTAACTGTGGTTTTATTCGGATTTTCTTTTTCAACATTCAAAGAGCAGAGAGAATCAATTGTAGGATAAGACGTTTGGAATTCAGACATTTCTTCCGAATTGATCGACTTCTGAGATGTATTCTTCTTATCTTCCATGTCGCAAAAAGGAAGTAGGAACATGAGTTCATCATAATACATGTATGGACGCGTTTTTTTCATAGATGTAGTTGGTCTATTTGAAAGAGATCGTTGCTTATTCAATTCGCGTTTAAAACACGTCCTGAGATTACTCCATTTTCCTTGAATTTCTTTAACTGAAAATTTTCGATACGATTAGTATTTATACATATTAAATAAATAAAATTGAGTATTTATAAAAAAAATACTTTTTTCTATTCTTTCCTCATCATCGAAACGCTCCCATTCGTTTTTGAAAATATCCTTGCACACATGTATCCATATTTGTTTTCTTAATCGTACATCATGTTTGTGACGTTGACTATTATCGTACAAAATCGGTCGGATTTTTACAGCTTCGATGATGGCCTCTGGTTTTACGTGCATTTCTGAAATATTATAAAAATAAAAATCAATAAAAATCAATTTAAATAAATCATAGTAAATCGATTCTGAACGCACTCTAATTAGCGATGACTAAATTGAAAAAAGTTTGAGAACCACTGGCAAAGGAATAACGAATTTTGCAAAAATCGTACTACACTCGCTCGCAGCTACGAGCCGACTAAAATTCGTTCAGACAAACTGTTTCGTCGCCGCAACGTCGCATTTGGACAGAGGTTGTCAATCTTGAACCGATTTTCGATTATAATATTTTTAAGTCTCGTATTTTATCTACTTTTGTCAGTATATGTATAACTGTAAGTATCAATCGGTCAGTATACTAGTTGTCAGAATAAATATTAAATTGTAATTATTTATATTTAATTGTTAGTATTTATAATAAAGTGTATGTAATTACATATATTAAATTGTAAGTATTTAAAGCAACCTAATTTAACTTTCTTTTGTTTTTTGCGAGAGTATATTTATTATCTTCCAACATTCGAGCTGCCCTGAACCTAACCTAACCTTGATACTTACAATTTAATATTTTTATACTACACATCAACATTTTAATATCACTAATATAAGTACTAACATAATAACATATCACTGTACAAGCAATACCGCATACGTTGACTATATTTCTCGATATCAAACAATTTAGGGTTTTTTTCACCTCTGGTTTGAAAATTAAACTGATTTAAATTACACGCAGTCCTCCAACTACAAACTGTCAAAATTTAGAGGAAACAAATGGATGTATGTATTGTTGTATGAACTGTAGTACGTATATCTCTTCCGCAGCTGTTTTGACAGCTCATTGTCGGAGGGACTTCGAATAATTTAAATTCGTTTTATTCTCAAACCAGTTCATAAACACTTTTGTCTGACATTTCGAACAAAAAATCATTATAAGACAGCTCAATTTGAAATTAACACAAGTCAAGAAACTATATTTACTAAATTAACCCGATGAAATCACATCCCTTTACCTTAATATTCATACATTCGAACCGAACGTGCCAAACCGAACCACAATCTGCAAACTGCATCCAGAAATAACCTCAACTCCCAACCCAACTCTCCCCATTTCCTACCGGTTTGTCCGACCATAAAGCGTGCATATAACCCCATACATTAACGGTTCGGCACTCGAATGCAGAATGCCCTTTGTTCTAGTGCATTCTGACCCTTATCTAGGGGTAACCAGTTGCCCACACACCTACACTATGTAATTGACAAAAGTCAGTGAATCTAGCTATTGACTTTCACGCAGATTTTGACTCTGTCAGACAAACTGAAAAAAGTCGCTGGTTGCAATCAATTTGAATTTGATAGAATCGGCGATTGTGAGTCAATCATTCGAGTTTGATTTACATAATTTTAATGATTCATTATGCTAGTTCATTCTATGGAAACAAAATCTAACTCAATTTTATCAATACGAGCCACAGCTGTGGATGAAAATTTCGAGCATATCGTTAGCGTATTTATAATATAGATTATAATATATGTAGATGTATGGAGAAAACTTGTATATTAATTTAAGGTACCAATTTTTTTTCTAATATGGTTTTGGTTTTGATTTGAATAATGTGAACTTGCTCTTATTCCATTGTTTTGTGTGTGCTTAAGTGCAATTTTTTACCTCTGCATATGTGTATGTTTATTGGATATCGATCCTGTATGTGAATATAGAGAACGATAAGATACGTGTTCGGTTTGACGATTTATTGATTTTCACGTATATTAGCTTTTTTATTTTATTCATGAATTAATGTCTGAAGAGTTTTAGTGCTTGTGGAGTAAATGTTCGACCTAATCTAGCTTATTGTTAACCAGAGACAAAGAGTTAGCACATGAAGGTCGATACTAATTTTGACGAATTTGTTGACATGTAGTAAAAGTGTAGACATGAAATACATTGTGAAGAATTAAAATACAAAATTTCAAGCTATGTATTTGAAATAAACTAACGTATTCTAAAATTTAATTCAATGATCAGATTTTTTATTGATAGGCTGAGGTATCCGCTTCAATATTCATAATTTTAACATCATTAGATCGGACATTCGATATAGAAAAACGTCTGCTATGGCACTAGTCCCAAATCACGTTTTATTTTTTTTTTACTACTCATACGTTAAAAACTCATTTCTTTGCATATTATAAATTTGAAATACTATTGAAACCGGGTACCGATTTGTCCATTGTCTTTTCAATCTCATCTCAAAATAAATAAGTGACGCAATCCCATCGATGTCAACACTCTACTTCAGGGAACGGGGAAACAAACTCGCCACTGCACAAATTCACATATGAATACATATATCATACGACGACTGAAAAGGCCAAGGGGTACAAGTGACAAAAAACGCTTCTATACACGCTCATATATTAGGTGACAAAAGGATATAAACGAACTTGGAACGTGTGCCTCAATATACCATCAAATCACTCGACCTCCTCAAGTACATACATGCGCAACTTTGAGCGCGTTTCACTCGAAATCACCGCGAAATCACTTGTACCCCTTGGCCTTTTCAGTCCTCATATACGGTGTATGCACTTATACCACTTGTGTGCGTTTGTGTGCACCAGAACAAGTGTTGGTGCACTTCATTCACTGTTGCTAACCGGGGAACTGCATAGCAACACCTAGGGCCGAACGAAGCCGATCTTGACCGAATGGAACCGAGTGGATTTGGTGGGATGAGGAATGAGTCGGTGGGATTGGTATAAGTACAGATTGTACCAAAAATTTTGGAAAAATATATGTATTTTATGATTTGGACAAAGTGGTCGAATGATAATAGTGAGATAAATGCAGGATGATTAGATAAGTGTTGCTGGAATTAGTTATTGATTTAGATAATTATTGGTGGGATGAGGAATGAGTCGGTGGGATTGGTATAAGTACAGATTGTACCAAAAGTTTTGGAAAAATATATGTATTTTATGATTTGGACAAAGTGGTCGAATGATAATTGTGAGATAAATGCAGGATGATTAGATAAGTGTTGCTGGAATTAGTTATTGATTGAGATAATTATTGGTGGGATGAGGAATGAGTCGGTGGGATTGGTATAAGTACAGATTGTACCATTTTTTTTGAAAAAATATCTATTTTATGATTTGGACGAAGTGGTCGAATGGTAATTGTGAGATAACTGCAAGATGATTAGATAGCTGTTGCTGGAATTAGTTATTGATTTAGATAATTAACGGTGAGATAATTATTGGTGGGATGAGAAATGAGTCGGTGGGATTGGTATAAGTACAGATTGTTCCTAAAGTTTTGAAAATATATGTATTTTATGATTTGGATAAAGTGGTTGAATGATAATTGTGAGATGACTGCTGGATGATTAGATAACTGTGACTGGGATTAGTTATTGATTTAGATAATTAACGGTGGGATGATAATTTATGGGATGGGGATAATTATGGGATGATAATTTGTGCAGTAAAATGATTTATGAAATTGGAATTTGAATCTATGGTATGATACCAGTGATTTAGATACTGGTAAATCGCTGAAACTCCATCGGGTTAATTTTGTGGATATAACTTCGTCAAATTGTTTTAATAGATGTAACATAGGTCAGATTTGCTTAAAATTACATAAATAAATTACTCAATCTTTCGATTTAAAATGTCAATATTGAAACAATAAAAAGCAGTTTGATTTTTCAAATCAACATTTGTGTGAGATTACCCAATATATTTTATTTAAAAAAACATGACTAACAATAAGTACACTCACAAGATTATAGTAATTCAAATTATAAGACAAACCATCACCGTGACAGCCGATGAGTGAGATTGGAATGAGCTACATTTTAGATTATATTATGTTAGACTAAAATTTGTGCATAAGTCTTACCTCATAATATAATATGAGCTCATATCCACCACAAAAATCAATATCCCACCAATGACAATTGCAATCAAACATTCTAATTTTGGGTGCACTCAGTAGTCAATGGGATGGAGTAAGTGGGATGTAGACCAGAATTGGTGCATAAGTCTTACCTCATAATATAATTAGAACTCATATTCATCACAAAAATCAATATCCCACCAAAGACAACTACAACCTTAACAAAATAGATTAAATTTCAATCTAACATTCCAATTTTGGGTACACTCAGTAGTCAATAGTCAGTAGGTGGGATGTAGACCAGAATTGGTGCATAAGTCTTACCTCATAATATAATTAGAACTCATATTCATCACAAAAATCAATATCCCACCAATGACAATTCCAACCTTAACAAAATAGAATAAATTTCAATCTAACATTCCAATTTTGGATGCACTCTGTAGTCAATGGGATGGAGTAGATGGAATGTAGACCAGAATTGGTGCATAAGTCTTACCTCATAATAAAATCATATTCATCACAAAAATCAACATCCCACCAATGACAATTCCAACCTTAACAAAATAGAATAAATTTCAATCTAACATTCCAATTTTGGATGCACTCTATAGTCAATGGGATGGAGTAGATGGAATGTAGACCAGAATTGGTGCATAAGTCTTACCTCATAATAAAATCATATTCATCACAAAAATCAACATCCCACCAATGACAATTCCAACCTTTACAAAATAGATTAAATTTAAATCGACTATTCCAAGTTTGGGTGCACTCTGTAGTCAATGGGTGGGATGTAGACCAGAATTGGTGGGATGAGGAATCAGGTAGACTGACAGCTTTGTGTGGGTGTATGTGGACTGCAGGTTGTGGAAACTTTTGAAGGGCAACAGGGACGAAAAGCTGCCACCCCAACCCAACCCAACCAAACCTAACCCAACCCAACTGTGGGGTTGGGTTGGTTCTCTTTGTCCCATAAAAGCGTTCGCAGGTTGCCATAAATTAAGCGGCATTTATGCTCTCTCTCTTTCTTCGGCTAGTTTTATTAATGGACTTTAATATTTTCGTATGAATGGCTTATTTCTGGAAAGTGACATCGGGGATTTCGACGAAACTTTCATTCGACGAGAATTTTATAATGTTTGTAACAATGACTCAATTTTGCATTCGATAATAATCGATTTGTATTGAAATTGTAATCGCCGATTAAAATTTTCCGATTCAAGCTTGGAATTGGAATTGTCGAATTTTATTTGTAAACATAAGACACATACTGTAACTGCTGAAACTTTGTTGATAAACTTTACCATGTGACTTCATACACAAACAAATGAATAACAAAGTAAATATTTAAGATAAAGCACTAAGCTCGAACCGTCTTTATTGAGATTTTATAGTTTTAATCCTGATAATCTCACCAATTTCAATTTAAACAGTCTAGATTTTCATTTTTAATTATCAAAACAGTAAAAAAATAATTGTGATGTTTATATTCTACATTTGTCGTCCTTCTTTTACATCCTTAACTAGAGTGATAAATATGTTTAGAAAGTTTTCGTATAAAAATATGAAATTCTAATCAACTAAAATGATAGTTTTTAAAAACAAACTGATGAAAATGTTTTATTATTAATTAATTATTTTATTAAGTCACACAAATCGAAATCGTGTAAATCGAAAACATACAGTGCATACTACCATCAATACTACTACCATCAAGTTGTATTAAACTAATTTTACATCTTACTATGTACAACATTATGTTTTGTAATTTCACAAAGCGTTCGATGTTAAATATTGTATGAAAATTTCAAAAAATATTTAAGTTGTCTGTACTAACATCGCATTCAGATAAAGATAGCTACATTTGAACAGAGTCAGCTTTACGCAAATATCATAAGCTTATCGAAGAATAAATAATTCCGTTTGCTCGACTAAAAACGTACTCCATTTTTATTTTTCAAAAAAATATTGATATTGCAACGATCTAGAACTGCAAAAATTCTAGAACTTTATTTACATCGGCTTATCATCGATCCATTTGGACATACATATGTAGGTATATTGAATGGATCTAAACGTGAAATAATCGTTCGGATCTAGATCGATTTATCTCGCATTATGAATGAATTTTTCATTGTTATTTTAGATTCGATAAGATTTGTTTACTCTTAAATTGGTGCTATCTTCGATGTTAGATATAAATATTTTTCAATTAAGATACGCCATTGACGAAAGAAATTGCATAGTTTATTAAAGTCTGCATAATCTTATAATACAATATGTAGTTACTTGGCGAAACTCAATTTGAATATTTATGAAGATCATATTTGATGAGATTTATTCTTATTATTTAATTATTCATGATTTTTATTAAGAAAATTTAATTATTAGATAATTTAATCAATTCACAAGACGCATCTTTATTAATCAAACTGATTTTTTTTTTCATTAGAGTTACTTTGTTACATCCAGCTGAAATTGTAGTGATATAAAACGTTTATGTATGCCGCATCGGGTTTTAGTGTATTCGTGATGCTAGATTCAAGTCTAGTCATAAAGTTAAGAATCAATATAAATTATTCTCAATTGATATCTTTTCTCGTTTATTTCATTAGAATAATAGATTAAAATAAAAACATTCAATGCTTTACGAAACAGTTTCTAAAAGTGGATGCTTTTCTTTGTCTGTGTGGATTGAATTCAATCGATTATAGCAGCATATTTCATATGCTGATAGTCCTAACGATTAATTTTTCACTTTAAAATGAAAAATTTAATATAATTCTGTGCCTAAAACAATAAATAAATATCATAAAAATATATAAACTACTCCAAAACACATAACTAAACCTCTCCATGAACCAGCATCCCGGTAGCTTAAGCCGTAAACGCTCAAGATGCGTTGTGTATGTAAAGGGAAAAAAAAGGGGAAAAAGGAAAAAAGAAAGGGATTTCTTTATCTGGAAAACGTACGTGTCCCGTAAACTAACTCCGGCCATACAGAATTGCCATTTATTTAAATCTCAGTCCGTATTTTCTTATATCCCTCCGTGGACCGTGGTACTTGGTCATTCGATAACAGAAAAAAATGTATTACACAGTGCGGTTGTAAAATCGTTATCTTTCGCTTATCCCGTGTATATTTTCTCGTAGTTATTAAAAAAACACATGAATTTGATTCTTTATTGATCTATCTTTCAATTGTCAGTTACTTAGTGATGTGTTAACAGTTTTTGTTTTGTAGAATTTGAAATGACATATCCATATGTAGGCCGGCGGCTTCCAGTGGCAAAACATATTATACAAGATATTTTTTTTATATTTATACATTATATATATTATCTTAATTTATTCTAATTTAAATCCTATTTTATTTCGATTAAATTAATATGAAGTTTATAATGTAAAAAGATAAAATTATGCCATATATTGTGTTTTGTTGCTGGAAGCCGCCGACTTAAGTGTGGACAAGCCATAACATTTGAGTTTAGTAGTCAACGATTGAAATATTAGGTGTAATTTTTTGCTAAAAAAATTTATAAAAAATCATGTGATAGATTTTATTCAATGATTGTAATGCAATTATTCGACTCTCCTACTGATCTTTTTAGTCTATATAAACGAATTAAAATTTAAAATTTTTATTTAATTCACATTATTCAATTAAAATCTACAATATTATAATCATTTTCATGAACATTCTGTATTTGAAAAAAACAACGAAGATAGAAAACCTCGATCGGTTCCCATTCGGCTACTTTTCTTACCATTTTTTTGCGGTCTGGCAGTAAAAAATTATCGTAACTTTGTACGCATCTTCGGTAGCCTCCGAGCACAGCTTTTTTTACAATTTTTACATCGGAATCAAAAATAAAATGACCGAAAATAAATAAAAAGCGAAATGATAAATACGGTCGGTGCTAACGAGCCGGCTTAAAAAACAGCTCGCTCCACACACCCATTAATTATATTATTCAAATCGACCCTTTTTCTATTAAAATACTCGGTTCTTAGTTGTTTGAATCCCTGTAGTCTTGGCTAGATTCGAACTGAAGATATTTGTGAAAAAAATAAATTACAGAGAAAGGTCTGAAGGTGTTAAAAAAGGCGTATACCAAATTGGGTAAAAATAGTTTCAAAAACTAGATGTTTACGATGCTTTTATATCTAGATTATTTTTCATGTAGATTTTTGTTTTATTTTGTTTTTTTTTTTAATATTATTATTGAATTAAAAACAATGTGTTTTATCTGCTTATAGACAGAATAATTTCTAATATCTGTTAAAATGTTATTGTATAATACAATGTAAATATTGAATGATACATGAATTCTGGAAAATTTTAGAAATCATTAATAAACAGTCAGACCTGATAAAAATATTTAAACACAAATAAAATTATGGAATATATTGTGAAATGTTGAGAATAAAAATTTGATTAAATCACTGTAGAATAAATAAATCTTAATGTATACATTTTATGTAATTAAATTCTGAGTAACAACATTTGAAAAAACATGTGACATATTATGATAAAAAGTTAAAAATAAAAATCTGATTAAATTACTGTAGAGTAAATAAATGTCAATAGATACATATATATTATGTAATTCATTATTGAATAAGAACATGTAAAAGTACACTATGAAATTTTAGTTTTTTTTTAATATGAAATCTAACATGATTATATTTACATACATTCACATACAATAAACGAATTTTAATTCATAATATTACATTTTCATCACCGAACATTTTTAAAATTTAATTTCGACTCGATTTTTCTATTATTTGTTAGAAATTAGTCAAAGATAACTATCGATAACTTTAATCTAACCAGACATGAGTTGATATTTTTAACGGATTGATCGATGTATAAATATACGCCCAAATCTCGCTTTACACTGTTTTTTTACACGGTTTCAAAATAACACGGTATGAAAAAATGAAAAAATACACTCAACTCTCGTTTTACACGGTGAATAGGGACCAGCAAAAACCGTGTAAAAAAAACATTTTTTTTATTTCGCAATATTCATTATATAGTTCAAACAAACCGTGTTAGACCAAATAAATCGTGTAAAAAAAATATTTTTTAATTTTTTCAAACCGTGTAAAAAAACGTGTAAAGCGAGAGTTGGGTGTATTTACATTCATATACAATAAACGAATTTTAATTCATAATATTATATTTACATCACCAAACATTTTTCAAATTAAATTTTAACTCGATTTTTCAATTAGAAATTAGTCAAAGATAACTATCGAAAACTATAACTTTAATCTAACCAGACATGCTTTGATATTTTCGACGGGTTGATCGCTAGTATAATAATACATACATTTTACATACGAGTATACGAAAGGGATCCATAAAGCTTAAAAACGAAAAAAAAGCGGAAGCGTCACACCGGAAATATAAAATCGAATAAAGCGGAAAAGCCTCGCGGCGGAAAATCGCGCGAAAATTCGAAAAGAGCACAGGGGCGGACCGGGGGCCAATTAAGCGTATTAATTTTATTTTTTAAATTTTTTTTTTTGAGCTCTCGGCCGTTTTATTTCCGCGTGTATATTAAAAAAGTAATTATCTCCGAACGGTGGCATACGGGGTTTTTTTATGTTGCACGAAGTCGAGGGTGGGTGGTGTAGGTTCGCTTTATTAAAGCTCGCGCATAGAATGGGCGTTGCATAAAATATGGCTTTTAATCTGTTTTTACATACAAATTGCATGCACATTTTTTTCATATTGAGGGCGATCTTCCGCATCGGATAGGGTAGACACAATTTTATTAAAAAAATATATTTTTTTTGTTTAAAAAAAATCATTTAAAAACAAATCAATACTTGAATAATGTAAAATATTTTGTTTAGTGTGAATGCAAACTTTGTCAAACAATAACCAATTCTTTGTACATATTTATTGAATCAATAAATACATAGAATTAGTTATCGATATGTTGCTTTAATGTTAAATTATTTAGTAGTAAACGTATGTTATAGCTATTGAATTCTATAGACAGAAGATTTAAAATGTGCTTATAAAAAAATGCTTAAAAAATATCGTTTTTAATTAATATAAAAAAATATTTTTGATCATTATCGAAATAAACAATCTCTACATACCTATTCATGACATTAAATAACAAAATTCATGCTACTTAAAAAATGTGTATCTTACAATCGACGATCGAAGAGGCCAAGGGGTACAAGTGACATTTTCACCAAAATTGAGTAATACACAGGAATCGCTTCTATACAAGCTCATTTATTTAGTGGCAAAAGGATATAAACGAATTCGAAACGTGTGCCTCAATATATCATCAAATCACTCGACCTCCTCCTAATACATGTAGGTACTTTGAACGCGCTTTTCTCAAAATCATAGCAAAATCACTTGTACCCCTTGGCCTTTTCAGTCGTCAATTAGACTCAATTCGATTATAATAATGTTAGCAATGCAATTTTAATAAAAATTATTGAAAAAAAAAATCGAAAAATAAAAAAAACAAATTCGTTTTTATGTATGGCATATAAAGCACCCCAAGTCACCCCGAACACTTTGGGCAAACGCTCGCACATTTCCCTCGTATAATATTGCATTACGTGTAATAGAATAGAAAGCCCGGGCCCGGAAAAGCCGGAGCTAATCCCGGAAAATCGACGCCAGGGCCGCATCAGTCGTGGGCCTTTTTCACCACCGAAAATTCGACAAAGAGCACGTGCCGAATCGCCGAATTGTTTGACTTGGGCCCATAGGGTACTCGGGCCATTGTCGAAGATGGACGCAGAAATAGGGGATCGTGGGGCGAGATGGTCCGCTGTAATATATGTATGTGGCATCTTTTCAGATTTTTACAATCGGGTCTCTTTTCGGGTTTCCGCCATGTGTCGGAGATTGGATTGAAACTGAACAATGGCTTTTCAGTGTTGGAAGGGTTTCTTTTTAATTTTCAAGAAAATTACATGCCTCTTGTGGGATGAATTGATATCTTATTGAAAAAGATTCATACTTTAGATAGAATGCCACATTTTGAACAAAATAAGAATCTATTATAAATGTATAAATACACCCAACTTTAGTTTTACACGGTGGATAGGGACCAGAAAAAACCGTGTAAGGAAAAAAAAAACATTTTTTATTGAGCAATATTCATTATATAGTTCAAACAAACCGTGTTAAACCAAATAAATCGTGTAAAAAAAAATATTTTCTTCATTTTTTCAAACCGTGTAAAAAAATCCGTGTAAAACGAGAGTTGGGTGTATTTTTTTACACGATTTATTTGATTTAACACGGTTTGTTTGAACTATATAATGAATATCGCAAAATAAAAAATGTCACTTCTTTTACGCGGTTTTAGCTGGTCCCTATCCACCGTGTAAAACGAGAATTGGATGTATGTATATACGAAAGAAATCTTTATTTGTAATACACCCAAATCTCGTTTTACACGGTTTCAAAATAACACGGTTTGAAAAAATGAAAAAAACATTTTTTTTACACGATTTATTTGATTTAACACGGTTTGTTTGAACTATATAATGAAAATCGCGCAATAAAAAATGTCTTTTTTCTTACACGATTTTTTTTACACGGTTTTTGCTGGTCCCTATCCACCGTGTAAAACGAGAATTGGGTGTATTTTATCAAAAACATTAATTTTAGTAAATGAAATGTCAATTTTATATACATCAAAGATCTCAAAAATATATCTTAAACAAACTTAATCAAATGAAATTGAATGTAAACTTCGATAAACTTGAAACTCAAGCATTCATAACTCGAGAAACTCGAGAAATATGCTTCAATATATACAAATTTATTCTGGTTATATATTGAATATTTTATATAGAATGTACAAGTATCTTCTCTGTTTTTCTTTTGTGTCAATATTAATGTATTTTTTGTATTATTTTTTTATTTAAAAATAAAATATTTTAATAAAAAATCTATTAATATATTTTTTTAATTCATATACATTTTTAGCATCACCTTTCTGCGAACCCAATTAAAAAATCATCACTCATCCGTAGATTCCAGGAAACGATGCGTAAATACCTAGTATTCAGAGCCCTTGTCGAAAAAGGGCTTTTTCCATACAAAGCTCTCATTGTTCGGAATTCCTTCGTAGGCTATTTTCAGGACACATAAATATGAAAAAAGGAGCCTCCCTAGCAACAAATCTTCCATTTTTGCACCTGCGTCAGAATTTTCGGTCATAGATGACGTTTAGCAGACTACCGATATGTCATTTGAGGGTTTTTCGTTTATTAAATTATAATTGTTTAGTTCATTTGATGTGGTATGTGAAAATATTAGAAGACAAGGGGTGTATGTGACAAATTTGAATTGGCGAAATTGAGGACAGATATTGTTTCTATGTACTTGCGAATTCAATTGTCACAAAATATACATAATAATAATCGATTCAATCTTATTTTGTTGAAAATTTACAAAACGAATATTATTTTGATGGTATTTGCAAGCAGATTAATTTCCTCATTTTACAGAAGATTAAAATTTTTGCTCTCTATGACTACACATGTCTTTCAAATTTGGATTTTTTTCATAATTTGCTTTTAAGTGCACCTACATTTTAAACTCCTCCCAAAAGTCTTGAAAGTTAATAGAATATCAATACTCTAGAAAGCCTTATTCATCTTCTATTGAATAAAAAATTGAATTCTTTCCGCATTTCGATTGTAGAAATCAAATGAGAAAAACAGAAACCATTTCTATAGTGATTTTTTTTCAGAAATTGAACTTATTCCTCATCACCTTTCAGCTAATATTGTCCAAATATATAATATCAAATCGTACATACATATTATTAGAAATACATCAAAATCTTATCATAATACAAATTGAACAAATTCTCACAAGAAAAATCTACAATAAAGCACTTTTCATTCGCTAAAACGTCTAGAGACCTAAAATTCCCCCATAAAAAGATGACACTGTCAATTTAACTTTCTCTCGAGAGCACTTTTTACGAAATCGCTTAAAAGTTTCTACCCGACGATATTGAATTTTCATAAGATTTTCTATCTGTTGCAGAAACGATGGGTAGATAAATATGGTCGAGCAATTAAGTCGTTAAAAAGTTTCTTTTCTATTGTTGATTTTTTTCTTGATTCTCGATGACCTTATTAGACCGTCGATAAAATGCATTATGTATTGTGTCTAGACCATTTTAGAGATCGAATTTCGATTTTCCCATTGTGCTGTATCGGATTTTCATCAATGAATTGTTCAAATTCATCGAAATCTTTAATTTAGATCAAATTCGATTGTAGCTCTTTATAGTGGATTTACAATAAATTTGATCACCTTTCATTTATTTTTCCACTATAAATGGTATTATAGTTTCTTTTATATTAATCAAATACAGTTCTTATAATATTGAAAATTTTTGAGTTAATCCTATTTTCGAACGTTGAAAACTCTGCATGATCAATTCTACCAACGTATAGGGTTTTTCAATGAGAGCGCTCGATCTTTAAAATAAAATTAAATAAGTTGTTTAATTTACATTTTTTTTATTCGATTGGTAGATAATATGATTATACAATATTTTTACTTTGAAAATTTAAAAATGCTTAGAATTTATGTATTCATGGTGTGTCGATTTATCGAATGCACTAATCCGTCAAAAATCGATTGACACTTCACCAAACCTAGATCGCAAAAAAATCTAAGACATATTCAACAATCGGATCATCACATACCTGTCGAGATTTGCAAGAAAACCTTAAAATTTCCTTCTGAAAAAAAAATAGACAAAGAAAAACGAAATCGCGCAAGCAACGACAGGTTGCAACGGATTCACAATTTGCCTCCGCAAGCAAAAGACCCCAAAATTATACAAAAGAACCTTTACTTTACTGTTAATAAAACGGGGACCGATTCAGGTGGAATCCTTTTTTTTTCTTCACCATAAAGGACCGTGAAGGACGAAAGGTAAAGACGAAGAAGAAAAAAACTCGCAAGAAGAAAAGATGAATATCTATCTCGAGGGTAAGATCGAATTCGGGTTTTTTCTTATTATTGTGTGTTATGAAATGCGTTCTGATTTGAATTTATTTCTGAACACAAAGAAAATACGTAAGTTTTCACGATGTGACGTCACTTAGTGGATGTTTTCAGAGTAAAGGTGTTGTTGTTTTGCGTACATGTTTTACGAAATCGTGTTGTGACTAATTTGTATACTAATTGTAAGTGCTGTAGAAAATCAAATTGTATGTTTTTCCACTTTGTTAGAATAAAGAAAGAAAATTTTACTTTGCGTCACTATTTGCGTAAAACTTTTGATTTTTTACTTGAGCAATTGAAAATGTGTTGATGGTTACAAATATAAAACCACAAGTAAATATCTCAAGTTTTAGATTATCATAGGTACTTACTTATTATTCTCATTTCGTATTTAGATTTCAGTTCAGAGTTTCAATATTTAACCGATAGAAATATTAATAATTTAGAAGCTGTGTCAATATTGACAGTTATGGATATCATCTGTTAACTTTAAAGAATTGAATAATTCAAAAAATAAATATAGATAACACATTAAATTCAGAAAAAGAATCAAATTGACATCTAATCTGAATTCAAAATGAAAAAAAAAATCAAAATCGATCACCATCGATCATTTTGAATTCCCAAAACAACCACAAACGATCATCCACCAGATTTGAGATAATTCAATTCCCCAAACCGAATTCAAACAAAGAACGCATCGGTGCTTCGGTCATAGTCCGATCTCTAGGGGATACTTGGTCCCCGAAGATCGTCTGCGTTTATTTTATATTTATTTCATCCTCACGATGTAGTGATGGTCGAAAAAATAAACGACTATTGCCAGGGGAGGCAATAAAGACAAACCGAATTAATCGAATCGTCGCTATTAGTTCCGAATCGGATTAGATTTATGGTCACCGTGGTGTGTCTATTGCGTTTGTCGATTATTTTTGGTTTTATGGTGAAATAATGCGATATGGAAATGTGTGTGTGAGTTTGATTAAGATTAATTAATTCATTAAGAAAAGAGATGATATTTTATGAATGAAAATTTATAATAAAAGTTATAAGCAAAGATGTAAAAAAAAATAAAAATTGATATATTTGTTGTATTTCTGTATAATTTCTATATAATATTGACCTTAAAATTATATACATACATATAATTTAAAATATAACACATTTATTACACATTTATGAACATCTATGATTTGTACTAATTTTGAATAATTCATTTTTTCGATCTTTGACGTTATATTGTAGAACCCTATAAAAATATTAATATGTACATATAATAGTACAAATGAATATCTATACCTAACTAGGTTTGCCTTTCATATAAACGATTATATTTAAATTTTATTGTTAGTGATATTTATGATAAATATATTGATTAAAAAAAAAATAACTTCTATCGATCTAATTGTAAGATTTCATGAAACATATTGTATTCGAAGATAAAAATAAACTTTGAATTACTTGATTATTAATTAAAAATAATAATAGATAAGGTGAATTGAATTGTTTCAATTTATTTAGAAACATTTTTATCATCATACGAAATGATAATTTCATTCATGAATTCGTTATAAATATAAAAAAATATCAAATCTAAACGTAGTAAAAAAATGCCATGATGTGTGTTAAAATTGTTGTCAAGCGAAATTGAGATGTATCATAAAAAGTGACCTGAAATGATTATCACATTTTATAAAATTAATTATAAAACAATTAAAAAAAATTAACGAACGGTCATATTTTACGACCGTTGTAATTATAATAGTATCACAGTTCTGATTTTTTCGCAATATCACATAGGTAATTTTTAAAAATAGATGGTGACAATAAACTTTTAATATAATTATAAATTTTATGAATTTACGCCATGTGTGCATAATATGAATAAATTCTTATCTGTATTTTACTTAAGTATAATATAATCGATTGGAAAGTAATAAAATTTAATATTTCCCGTTTGCACAAAGACACATTATGTATGAGTGTGTAGAGATTTTATATGTTTTTGTGCGTAATGAATATAAAATATGATTTAGCACAGTGTTAAGACTTTTCAATCGATATTATTTTCTTATTGAAAATAGGAACTTTATAAAATAATTGGAGAATACTTAAATATCAAATAACACTTTTGTGATTCGATTTCTTCATTACCGATGTTGTTTTAATTAAAATCCTATTATTATCGGATAATTATTTTCTGAGAAATTCTATCTTCGTTTCGAATAAAATATCATCCGGCTGAACCTGATATAAACAGAATTATACGAAACGTATTTGATATAAGATATTCTTTCGAATCCGATTGGATCGGATGAGTATAATAAAATATTTTTATTTGTTTTTTACATTTAATTTCTAAATAAAATTATAATATAGATTATTACAATATTATTTGTATTTGTTTCAAATCGTGTGACAGTACCAATTATTCAACTGAACACAATGAACAAGTACATCTCGATAATCCAACCACGTTAATTTCAAATGCCAATTTTATCCAAGCTGTTATTTATCCACAGCTTGAAAAAAAATCTATTGTCATGATAGACCTTCACGTTAAAAAAAGGTAAACTAATCGAAAAAAATAGCGAAAAAAAGCAAAGATGACGCAATGCACTCTGGGTCTAGAAGTTCCACTATAGAGATTGTACTTTAGGGTTGTCTATTATTGTAAATTTTTATTTTAAATAAAATTATATAATAGATACTCACAAACATTTTGAATTCATACATAAATCAATAAAATTCATACAAAAACGATAAAAAACACGATGTATGTATGATAGTTGTAAAATTCACTAATATAAATGAGTGTAATTTGTATTGTTCTAAAAATTTTTAGTTTAAGAAATGAAAGTGGATTAACGACATAACACATAACTTCAATTAACTTAAAATTGAAAGTCTATATAATTACTGATTCATCTAAATAAATTAAAATGTATATTCGTCTATGCTTGATAAACTCCTTAACAGCTGATTCTTTGGCAGTCTAAGTTTCTAAAATTATTGCATGCAAATCTGAAAAAGTTGTTAAATCTTTTAACAGTTCTCAGAAAGGCCTTTTCGTTACTTTATCGTATAAAATATTGTGCACGGCATACACACGCAATGTAAAAGAGAAATGCTATTAAAAAAAATCATAATTACACTAAAATACACAGAATCTTGAGCAACACCTAGTAACAGAAGTTAGTTTCACTGAATAAAAAGGCACATTGACCAAACAAGCATATAGACAACCCTACACACGCTTTTGGCTAGTTTCTTGGAATTTACCCAAAATGTATCCGAACAGAGAAGAATGGGTCATAATTTAGCACAGATGTGTTTATGGTGGTGCTTTTAACGACCTCACCATACTATAGTCAGCTGGAGTCTGCCAGGTAAGAAAGCGAGCAAAGTACAACGTATAAAAAAATACATAAAACTGTTTTATCGCCGTGTAGATTTTCGGTTTTGGATCTCGTTGTTCTTTTATTATTTTTTTTCGAAAAACTTTCGAATTCGCTAAAGTTTGGTGGCGAATCGAGAAAAGTTTCAGTGTAATTAGGAATTCGTAGAAATATATTATGAGTACATTTATAAATTTCTAGTATTCTAAAATTATTCAATAATAAAAACTATTCTCACAGTGTGCGCCTTCATAGGATTTTAATACAACTAACTCGATAGTTACATAGAGCATTAAATAAGTTCATTATAAAATTTATCAAATTATTATGAAAACGATACATTTTCTGTTTTCAAAAAAAAAATTACATTTACAAATATTGTAATAGAGAGATGGATAAATAAACTTTTGCGAAATTATAAAAACGACATGATAATACATACATATATTGATAATTATTGTAATTTTATTAGATTATTAATTCAATACCGAGAATCACATTTTTCTAAACACATCATAATTCATGAATATGTACAATAATCAATTTCACTACTTAATTGCATCGAAATTGTGTTACACGTGCCATTTGCAATTTTTTTTAGCGTACACAGTGCAATTTTATTATTGCTAATATCGCAAAATGCTAATACGATTTATTGCAAAAATCGAAACGTGTTTGGTTTTGAAATTTTCGCAAATTCGCCCTTCGATATCGCAAATTGTAAATTACTGTCCACGATTCGTTTTTGCCAATAAAATCTTCTAATGATCCATAAAATTCGCGATGTTAAGATGCAATTAGTTTCAGTCGTAAAAATGCACTTTATGCCGAATATGAAGCGATTAAACATCGATGTTATTGTCTTCAAATTGTTGTACAATATAAATTCAAATCATAGATTCAAAAATTACGAATTTGCTATGTAATTAATGATATTTTCAATCTTTAGACAAGTATGACCTTAATGGCGTATCCACACATAAGCCGGCGGCTTTCAGCGGCTTAACACAAAACATTACTAAAAATATCTTCATATATAATACACTTTATTTCAATATAATCGAAATAAAATAAGAATTCAATTGGATTTATAATATGATGATAGAATTTTTGCGAGGTATTTTATGTTTTTATGAAGCCGCCGGCCTAGGTAATCTACGCTTTTTTATAATTGTTTTTTAGAATATTACTCAAAAATATATTACAGATTTTCCATTACAGTGTCACCTAGAAAAGAATGGATTTTGCATCATGTACGTGTATATCTTCAAACATAACTCAAAATGATTAACGGGCAAACTCGCCGCACGATTATTGGAGATTCCCGAACGAATTTTGGGATGAGGCTTCGTTTGATTTATGAACAACTGCCGGTTGCCAACTCAACATATGTATTATATTATATTAATTAATATAACAGCCAATACAAATCGATAAAAACTTAAATCCAAAATGGGATTTTATGTACGCATAAAATGTAGTTTCATTTACTTAAAGATTATCGTTTAATACTCGGCGTTGCTCGGGAAATATGAAGATAGATTTGTAGATATATGAAATTTTTGTATGAAAATAACTTTTTTTTTTGAGAAAATATGAAAAATAACAGTTCTTCATATCAAATCATGAATAACTTTACGAAAAAATATACATTTATAGAATTTCCGAATATAGTTAAGTGTCACCAATTAATTCCATTAGAGTATAATAAAAATACACGATTTCAACTGTACGCAGAAATCCCGAACTTTGCCGTATAATTCATTCAAATTGAGGTATTATTAAGTGGTTGTTACATAATTTCATGTATGAATCGAGAGGCTAGTGTACCGATTTTGTTGCTAAGCGCTGGTTATCCGCACGCGATACGAAACGTCAAAGTTGACGCAGGTACAAAAGCACGTCGATTTGAATTCTCGTACAATATGTATCCGTATTGATCGAATCGGAATATTTTATATTTTATTCATGCCAAAAGCTTATTTGACGACTGAAAAGGCCAAAGGGTACAAGTGATTTAGCGGTTATTTCGAGAATTGCGCAATCAAAGTTGAGCATGTATCCTTATGTCGAGTGATATGATGATATATCTCGGTACACGTTTCAAATTCGTTTATATCCTTTTGCCACCAAATATATGATCGATTCTTGTACATAACTCAATTTCTATAAAAAATATCACTTGTGCCCTTTGGCTTTTTCAGTCGTCATTTCGAACCTGTAATTTGGAACGTGTTGACGAATCTATCATGCTTCGAATTTGGAAATGGTGTAGAAATAAATTCACATTTTATTCAATTATTTTGTCGAATTATGATTTATGAAATACCGATATGATTGATTAATTGAATATCTTATCGACTCTACATAATTACACTAATTTCCTGTTTATTTTTAACGATAACGCTATCTATATATATTTTTCGTATATATTATTATAACGTGTCGTCTACACTTTATAAATGTAGTCTAATACCGTTGACTCGAATTTTTGACTCCCATTTTATAAATTCTAGATTCTTGACTCTGATTTTAAGCCGGGGGTGTGGTCAACAACTTGAGTCAATGTCGTTTAAAATTTACATAATGTGGATGCCACATTAGAAGAATAATACATATTAGTTGATTTTTTGTCAAATATCTATCCTTGTAGTTTAATTGAAATATCGAACGATTTAATGCTGAAATAATAATTCTGAACTTTTAAGTATTTTAAAATAGATTCTATATTAAAAATTAAATTTTAAATCATATTTATATACACACTTTCAAATATAGAAAAGACCGCTAAAAAAATCAAATCAAATGAAAACGAATCCAATAATCGTTCGCGAAAAGCGGAAAAGCCGAACGCTTCCGTCGGAAAATCGAATTCTTATTATTTTCAATTTAGTACTACACAATTTCTCTCTCTTCATTTGCAAATATAGACACCCTGTATATATGTATGTATATATATAAAACACTAAAAGAAGTCAAAATATTTAAAGAACGCTATAATAATAGAGGGTGGCTTTTCGGAGTGGCTTTTCCGCTACGCTGGTGCAAATCTTCGCCGGATTTTTAATCATAATAAAATGATAATGCGTCTATTCTTTTGTCTCCGGTCTACAGAGTGTGTCCCCTTTTTTTTAGCCCGATAATAATTGGTCGCAGGGGCGAAACAAAGGACGGTTTTTGTGAAAGTGCACCGAGAGTGAATACGGGGCGGTTGTATATACGTACATAGTCCGCTTGGCAACGAGCTTACGTCCTTTTCTAAAACGAAGTATGCTACATTCTGATAGAAAATTGTAAATAAATACCTGATAATTCGCTTGTGCATGCTGCGATGGGCTCAGTGTTCTCGCAATGCTGATAATACGAGATCCTAGCGGAAATCACATCTAGTTTTTATCATCGATTTTAAAAAGGTGATGATTTAATGGGTTACAAAATTGTTCCTAAATATGAATTCTTTAGCTTATCTACATATGTTGTTTAAATTCAATTGATTTTAGCGCCAAATTTCTTCCGCTGATTATTCTTTAGATTTTCTAATCCTAGCAGTTCTTTCTTTACTTTAAAGGAAATAATAGAACGAGAAAATTAAAAAAAAATCGATAGAGAGTATTTGTGATAATTAATAAATAAATAAATAAGAGTTCAATGGTTATTATGAAAATGGACAGAAACAAGATGAATAGTCGTTTTTTCGCCATTTTTCCAAAAGTTATAATTAAACATTATAACTATTTTATCATTATTTTTTTCAGACAGTTTTCTCGTATCTATAATATTTTTTGCAAAAATCTAAAAAAACCGTGATCGGACACCTTTAGAGGGTTGAACATGGGGTAAAAACATCCCCTTCGACGTGTTCCCCTTTCTAGATCCAAATGCACGGCTGAGACCTACCCTTACCCAAAATCTTATGCTTTCTGCCAGCTGAAAGCATAGACTCCAGTAATTTCTCGTACTATATAACTTCTTATTCATACCTACAGTAAACAACCAACAATTATCAATCTGCCCATACCGAAATATTAACAATTCCAGCCTAAATCGTACTTAACGAAAATCCGTTGATACTCGACGCGCCACCCAAACATTTCCAAAACACCGCACTTTATTCAGGAAACGTCCGATAGGTGACCTTTTATAGTCAGCTGCACGTGTCGGACCCCACCCCGCGCGTCCCCTCCCCTACGAAAGGGGGCTGAATAAAGGCACCTTTAGGCCCACAGTTGGGCCCCTTGGGTTGGGGCAGTCCCGATGTAAAGCG
The DNA here is from genome assembly GCA_024721215.1 of Cheumatopsyche charites. Classification (NCBI taxonomy): domain Eukaryota; kingdom Metazoa; phylum Arthropoda; class Insecta; order Trichoptera; family Hydropsychidae; genus Cheumatopsyche; species Cheumatopsyche charites. The sequence goes on from CM045580.1 coordinate 10,025,493, forward strand.
ATACACAGACGGGAATAGCTTGGGGTAGGGGGGGAATCTGCGGCTCTGTAAACCAAACCCAATTCTGCGCATGTGTACCGAAGCTATATCTAGTACTCTGTGGCTATATCTTTATATATCTGTTTGTACTGTGATGTGGGGGATTCTGGACATTGTTTTTGTATTCGATTTGAATTTTTTTGAATTTTTTCGTTGATTTGTGGATCATGGTATCCGCTTCAAAAGTAGTAATAGTAACTAAAAAGGCCAAGGGGTACAAGTGACTATCTTTATATCTATTTATACTGTAATGTGGGGAATTCTGGACATTGTTTTTGTATTCGATTTGAATTTTTTTGAATTTTTTCGTTGATTTGTGGATCATGGTATCCGCTTCAAAAGTAGTAATAGTAACTAAAAAGGCCAAGGGGTACAAGTGACTATCTTTATATCTATTTGTACTGTAATGTGGGGAATTCTGGACATTGTTTTTGTATTCGATTTGAATTTTTTTGAATTTTTTCGTTGATTTGTGGATCGTGGTATCCGCTTCAAAAGTAGTAATAGTAACTAAAAAGGCCAAGGGGTACAAGTGACTATCTTCATATCTATTTGTACTGTAATGTGGGGAATTCTGGACATTGTTTTTGTATTCGATTTGAATTTTTTTGAATTTTTTCGTTGATTTGTGGATCGTGGTATCCGCTTCAAAAGTAGTAATAGTAACTAAAAAGGCCAAGGGGTACAAGTGACTATCTTTATATCTATTTATACTGTAATGTGGGGAATTCTGGACATTGTTTTTGTATTCGATTTGAATTTTTTTGAATTTTTTCGTTGATTTGTGGATCATGGTATCCGCTTCAAAAGTAGTAATAGTAACTAAAAAGGCCAAAGGGTACAAGTGACTATCTTTATATCTATTTATACTGTAATGTGGGGGATTCTGGACATTGTTTTTGTATTCGATTTGAATTTTTTTGAATTTTTTCGTTGATTTGTGGATCATGGTATCCGCTTCAAAAGTAGTAATAGTAACTAAAAAGGCCAAGGGGTACAAGTGACTATCTTTATATCTATTTATACTGTAATGTGGGGAATTCTGGACATTGTTTTTGTATTCGATTTGAATTTTTTTGAATTTTTTCGTTGATTTGTGGATCGTGGTATCCGCTTCAAAAGTAGTAATAGTAACTAAAAAGGCCAAGGGGTACAAGTGACTATCTTTATATCTATTTGTACTGTAATGTGGGGAATTCTGGACATTGTTTTTGTATTCGATTTGAATTTTTTTGAATTTTTTCGTTGATTTGTGGATCATGGTATCCGCTTCAAAAGTAGTAATAGTAACTAAAAAGGCCAAGGGGTACAAGTGACTATCTTTATATCTATTTATACTGTAATGTGGGGAATTCTGGACATTGTTTTTGTATTCGATTTGAAATTTTTCGTCAATGGACTTTGTGTGGATCATGGTATCCGCTTCTATATTAGTAATTCATATGTCAACTGAATTTCGCAAAGGGCACAAGTGACCTTTTTTATCGATATTAAGTTAAGTACAGAAAATAGTTCTGTATCAAATGTATATAGCATAATTTTCTGTACTTAATTCAATATCGATAAAAAAGGTCACTTGTGCCCTTTGTGAAATTCAGTCGTCTTGTATGATGACTGAAAAGGCCGAAAGGTACAAGTGACTTCAAGAAAAGTGCTCCCAAGTTGAGCATGTACCTTCTTAAGATGACGTCAAATGATTTGATGATATATCTCGGTACTCGTTCCATGTTCGTTTATATCTTTTTGCCACCAAATCTAACTATATAATAGCGCTATTCTGTGTGTATGTCCATGTAACACTCGAAAACTTCGTTAATATATTCAACGACAATATTATATGACGACTGAAAAGGCCAAGGGGTACAAGTGACATTTTTGCCGAAATTGAATTATGTACTGGAATCGCTTCTATGTACGCTTACATATTTGGTGGAAAAGTGATATGAACGAATTTGGAACGTGTAAAGAGATATACATATCTAAATAACTAAATTTAGGCTAAAAATTCACTTGTATCCCTTGGCCTTTTCAGTCGTCATAAATATCACTGGCATTTAATATCCAATATTGCTCGGGATAGACTTATATCAAAATATAAAAAATGTGATAAAATAAAAATATATCTAACTACATATATAATAGCGCTATTCTGTGTGTCCTATGTTATGTGTCCATGTAACACTCCAAAACTACGCATTTATATATTCATCGGATTGAAACTGCTTTGATATATTCAACGAGCTGATCACAAGTGAATATATAATAAGATAAAAAAAATTATAAAAAAAATTAAAAAATGTCCATTAATGTTCACAATGCTGTATGCATGTGCTTATGTATCCGAATGCTTATTACGCGAAACAATCCGGAAAAATGGATGAAACAAAGCGACAAGTCCGGTATTCCGGATCTCTAGGGGGTGGCTTTTACTTTGGTGCATTTATATTTATGCAATGCGAGTGCAACGGGGTTTAAAGCCTCTAAAAGGGGGTTGAATGATTTCAGGTTGTGTGGAAATTTTCAATTTTCGAAATTGGTTGTGATCGAATAGTCTGTTTATTGTAGCAATTGAAAAAACGAGTCATTTGTATTTTTTTGGTTTGTGCATAAAATATTTCAATTTTTGTATTTATATTTTTAAAGTGCGTGAAAAATCAAACGCCAAATATTTGATGTTTTTGAACGAATGTAAACTAACTTACATCACCGTCACAACTAAGAACAAATATTTTCTTTGTTTGCATTTTTTTTGTGATGTAATAATGTGATCTAATATTGTCGATCATAATATAAATAACTTCTAAAAAATTTATAATATATTTTATATTTATAGCACATGTAACAAACGTGATAGTGGATTTTCCTTTGTCATAACACATACTAAAATTTTCGATGTACATCAAAGGAATATGATCGGTTTAATTTATGATTTCGATTTTATGGTTAGTTCAGCTTTTGAGCCATTAATAAAATAAATTTCACCTTCTAATATATCAATATTAAAATACATACATCACATATTAGAATTAATTAATAAATATATGAAAATTGCTCATTAAATCTACCATTATTATTATTCTTAAATCATTATTTAAAAAATATACAATAATTTAAAATATACAAATCAATTAAAAAAAATAAACTTAAATAGACAAATACCCCTACATCCCCTACCTGCTGAGCCGAATCCGCTTTTCGTGCTTTAGAACGAAACGCGACTATAGCTTTACGCTATGACAGAAAGAGACAGAGCTTTACAATGACAGTGGAAAGTTTAGGCAGAGAGAGAAAGAGAGAAGAACGGAGATGTAACCGAGGGGTGTAAGTGAGAAAGGGAGAAAGGGCGAACTCGCCCTTTTGGCGATCGATGGCTGCACTCTTGAAATATTACATCATTACTTGCTGAAAATGTGTCTAAAATTTTTAGTTATGCTTTTTTTTGCTGCGTTGAGTTGTAGGAAATTTATGAGAAATCAATTTACATAAAATTTCGTATTTTATGATCGTTGAAAATATCTAAGTATTCCTGATTAGAATTGAGTTTTATTTTGTTTAGTGTTAAAGACACAAATGGAACCCTCTATGACGATAATTTTTATGTAAGTGATCGAAAATTTTTATTCGAAATTGAACTGTTGATAGTTACATTGCGTTTCAGCGTACATACAAAGTACATAAAAACTTCCTTTGTCTTGATTTTTATTTGGCGGTTATATTTAATTTAAAGCCTTTCATGAACGAATTTTACAAATGCACATTCTATGATCACATTACATTATTTCTCACGTGTAATTAAATTCCTGAATTTGAGTTTATTTAAAGCATCTGAAATATTTCACATTTTCAGAGCTGAATTCAAACATAACGAAAATCTATTTATGTGTATTACCAAATATAGAACCGTTTGAACGAAACGCACGGAATTTAGTCGAGAATATATCCGATATGTTCGATACAACATTAATTGAATACCATTCGCGTTATACGGGGGTGTGCATAAGTTGTATGTAACGAACAAAGGCTCGTTCAACGATCGATACTGTTACATAACAGGTGCATTCATTCGTATTGCACTATACTTGTATATCGCTAAATTTGATATTACACAGAAAATGTAAAATTTGATTTTTTAAATTAAAATTATCAATATATCGTTGGTTACTGAAAAAAATATCGAAATTATACAAATTTTATATTTATGTATGACGCACAATAACTTTTGAATCGATGAACGATTCTTGACCAAATTTTGCACAATTATACTTTGAAAGCAGAAAAACGTCTAGAATTAATCCGTTTTTCGATATGTTGTTCCGTTCTCATTTTATTTCAATAATAAGTTTTTTTGATACAAAAATTTGGGTTCGAGTTGTATGAACGAAAAACATTCAAATTAAATAATCACAAACACCTAATACCAGTTAATTATATTAACACAAAATTATATTATAAATCGAATATATTTGAATTAAAATACTTATCACTATATATCGAGGTGTAAAAATAAACAGTAATAAAATAACATAATAACGAGGTGCATGACACTAAACGACCATATACATATGTGGGTTACTGATAAAACTGCATTTTGCATACAGGCTTTAATTATTATGCATTTTATCCAATTTCTCAATGCCGTTTAAATAAAAAAAATAGAACTGTTAAAAAATCTAATACGAAACACCTGCATCTAATCTGAAGGGAAAAAAAAGGTTGTTCGAGGGTTGCTTTCATTATATACCCTTCCCATTATCATCGATCCCATAAAATGAGAGAAAATCAAAGATGATGAAAGACCAAGATCCAGCCACAAAGTACTGTAATGAACCAAGAGGTGGGTATCTTTTAGAAAATGAAAGAAAATCGCTCGACCCAAATGCAAACAAGATGGTGTTTTGATCAAACGAAAGAGATCCAATGAGTATCATTTCTGCAAATTTGAATTATTGGGTGATTGTCCTGTAGATGGTGAGAAAATTGGTATTTTTATGCTGGAAATTGGGATAATTGTATGAAATATGCAATTTAGTATCTGCCTGAAAATTTCGGCTTTGAATACGAAAAAATATATTTTTTTGCAATGTTTATATTCTGTTTTTTCATGTGAAAAAACATGAATCGAAGTGAATTCAATTGTGATTGCGTGAAAAAAAGCTTTTTTTTCGAATTTTATCGTTCATTCTTATTAAACGCAATAAAATGGCCATAAATCAAAAACAAAATTCGCATCAAACGAAAAGCAATCCAACTCTCGACGATAAACGTCAATAAAAATAGTTCATCCGCGGAGTGACATTTTTTTCCCACCCTCCCAATAAAACGCTCCTAGCCATTGTATGAAAGTTGCGAATTACACTACAAACCAAAATAACCCTTATGTAACTAGCATTTAAAGTGTATAATGGCTCGTACATAAAATCGAAAATTCGCTTTTCGACGATTGTCAACTTTTTTATAATAATTAATATTTATTTTATAAATAATTATGCATTTTTTTTTTATTTATTCGATTAGCTATTTTTATTGAATATGATTCTTTAATGTTATAATATCAGTATCAAAACATTTTTTTTTCCATATTATTATAAACAAATTCGAAATTTTATGATTAAAAATAACTAAAATTGATAACTGGTTTTACCGGTAGTAAAACTATTTTTTTCAAGTTTATATATTGAACCACATATTCTGAATCTGTGCATCTACCAATAAGAGCAATCAAAACTGGCACAATACAAGGGCGAACTTTTACGATCCGAAAGTGTCTGATGCGTTAATGCGACACATAAAATGTAAATATTACACCGTGCCATATAATAACAATAATAAAACGATATTGAGTAAAACGCAATGTATGTACAATATGAAGTTTCGTAAGAACGTTTGCGGAAGATAAAGCCGAAAGTTATTGCGCGAGACGAATAGGAAAAAAGGACATATATCAAGGAGGACATTTATCGTTTTTCATGATCTCACGAATCTATATGACGACTGAAAAGGCCTAGGGGTAAAAGTTACACTTTTGCCGAAATTGAGTTGAAAGGGTATAAGCGAATTTTGAACGTGTGCCGAAATATATCATCAAATCAATCGACATTCTCTTAATACATTTAGGTACATGTTCAACTTTGAGTGCGTTTTTCTCGAAATCACTTGTACCCTATGGCCTTTTTAGCCGTCATATGCAATAATAAAACGCCTAGGTGTCTTTTTTAGTGTGTTTTTTTCAGAGTTTTTATGATAAGCTTTTCTTCAGAGCGAATATGGGCAACGGTTGATTCATTCGAGATGTTTGTAATATTTACACTTTTTTCGCGTGTAGTACAAAAGTGAACGATAAAGCTTACTTTTAATGAAATTTTTATCCTAATTCATTTCATTATTCCACAAATTTCTTCCACAAACAAAACGAAACGCAATCCCGACAAACAACAACCGTTCATTCCACAAATTCCCATCTCAGAGATCAATTTCGAATCTGAATTCCCGACGAAACAAACTCTAGCGCGTCTTTCGAAAATATTCCCCGAGATTATTATTATAACACCGGGGCTTATTTACGGCTGAATATGTATTATATCTCGACAGAAATAAACGTCAGCAAATCCAGTTCGGTCTCTTTCGTCAAAATCGGCCAAAATTACACGTGCGAATGCCAAATATTCTAATTTGGCTTCATGCGAGATCCTTCGACGTTTTTGGACAAAAGAAATTCCTGAAAAATACCAAAATATATTGTAGTGGAAAAAAGGGTGAATTTGTTTACGCTCACTTACTAGACGTGACTTTGCGGATTTGGACGTAAACAATTTTTGGTACAGTTAAGTCTCAAATGTCAAAAATATTTGCATTTAATATATTTCATCGAAAATTTTCTACAAAATGAACATTCTATAAGCATATATAAAACGCAAATGTACGTATGAAACGCAAAAACATTTGAACCGATGAACGAATCTTAACCAAATTAAGCACGATTTAACTTTAAAATTAGGAGAACGTCAAGAAACAATCCGTTTTTCTCATTTTTTCATAAAAAAAAACAAATAATTTTCATACAGAAATTTCATCTGAGCAATGTCGAGTACTAAAGGATAGTTTTTAAATAAAACGAATGCATAAATGACTGAAAATCTCATTTCATTTCACTCAAATTATTAGGAAAATTGAGAATATACCACTTTTACGAAAATTCATAACGACTACTCATCGTGCGCAAGTAAAATCGTGATTTCACATCAGTAACTATAGAAAATTTGCATTTTTTTTTCAGTATCCGTTTCATTTTTCAGGCATTGTTGTCGACATTCGATACTTTCAGGGGATTCCGGATGAATGGTGCGATTAAAAACGCTTATATCAGCAAAAGCTTTTACGAAATTGCTGAAAAAGGATCCCACCAACGCAACGGGGGTTATATAGTCGTTAGATGATGCTGAAAAAAAATTTTTTTTGCATCCTTGCAAATTTCACACTAAAGCAAACTTATTGTTGGGCGAAAAGCATTAAAACTTCATTTGGGAGATTTTTTTTGTATATAAAAAAAAATTCATAATACGATGCAATCAATCAACGTGCACACGATGAGATTTACTTTGAACGAATTAATCATACAAAGTTATTCATCTAAAATAAAAGTTTTCAAAAATTAATTTTTAAATTCGATTTAAAATGCATTGCAAAGTTTGAAAAACCTTTCCGAATGAGAGAACGATAATCTAACAAAGAATGAACGGTAATAGAACGCAAATGATACAAATAAATAGAAAAACATAGGTATATAATAAAACAGAATTTTTATATTCATAGAATTGAAAAATCAATTTTTTATGTATAAAATATTCATTTTTAATTATACGCAGAAAACTTTATTGAATATTTTCATCAGAATAAATTAATAAAAATCAAAAACACTAAACAAAACATAAAATTATAAATTTATTTTAATTAAAAACAACGAAGTTGCTAATTTAAATAAGTTAATCATCTAAAAATAATTCATAAAATTACGTAAGAATTTTTCCTCAGACATAATAAAACTATTAATACGTTAATAAATCATGATTTTATGATTACCATTTACAGGCAAATTTGTAGAAAATTGACGCTTCGAACAAATAGCATAATCTTTCGATGGATTTATTGCATCATTTCGGTTGCATTGTCAAAAGTCAACCCATCTTCGATAAAAAAATCTTTTCTTCGACCGCTTTATCTTCGCGGGAAGAAAAAATAAGTAGGGTCTCGTAAACAACCCACTCTCCTTTGTTCATCTTTTTTTTTTTGGTTTTTCGAAAGCTGAACGTAAAATAAATTTCAGAGTAGAAAAAGAGCCGAGGATGGAAAAAAAATGGAAGTGCACATAGAAAACGACCAGCTAGACACGCAAAAGTAATAAAAATGAGATAACAAAAGCTCGAGGGGCAAAAAGAAAGAAATTGGTTGAATGCGAATCTGAAAAAATATCAATACCCAACTTAGATTGCGTTATGCATAATCGAAATCTATGTGTAGGTATGTAGATAAAAGCAATGATGAATATTTTTTGTGTCAAATTGCGGCAATATGCGGTAAATAATCAATTCAGGACAGTTGATATGAAATGGGCTATTAGCGCATCTGATATGACATTGCGTGATAATGAAGCCTTTTCCTGCTTTGTGATTGTCAAATTGTATGTAGATAAATGATAATGCGCAACTTTCTATAACGAGTGGACTCCTACTTCAAAAAATTAGAATTTGATTATAATAAACTTATTATAATCATGATCCCATTCAAGTCAGAAATCAATGCAGTTCATGAAAAAAAAACAATTTCGCTTTCAAGTTCAGTTTCGTTCACCCGTGAACGAAAAATGGGATGATTTAAAATCAATTTAAACCTAAATCTACGATGAATATTGCTATAGTAATATATTATATTATTAATTAATATCTACCGATTGAGAATCATTTTAAATCTGAAGAGTCCATTATTACCTAAGATTATTACACATCTTCCTTTCGATTGCGTAATGTGTAGTTTATTTTCGTGTATTAATGATACAAATGCTGCATTTTCACTGTCAATGCGTACCTAATCTATTAAACAAAACGTGTCGAAATTTACAGTCGATAACTACATAAAAAAACTGTCAAAAATCCGACATTTCTGAATTTAGGATATTCGTCGACGCGTGGCTTCCATACGATTCCTTTGTTCGAAGGCTTCGGGACAGTTCGGGCGTTTCCGTCGACGCTCGGGGGTTCCGACTCTTCTAGCCCTGGCACGTGCATCTGAGCGATCGGCAACCATCGCTCGATTATTTCGGACCGACTCTAACAAAGGATTATTTTTGAATTTTTAATTTTCCGGCATAAAACTATTCGAGAAGTTCAAAAAATTGATTTGAAACTGAAATGAAAGGATTTTAAGAACGAAAAGTTAATGTTTCTCACATCAGTGAAAATTATTATTCGGAGATAGTCTGAAGTGTTAATGTTGAATATTAATAACACTGATGTAAAGTAGGTCGAAAAGCCGATTACTTCAGATCTTAGATTGATAGAGTACCATATTAATAATCTGCTTCACAAGTATCTACTTCATATTCAGAAAAACACTTTAATTAAAAATAAAATATAATCCCACAAACCAACGGTTGACAATCGAAAGGGAAGAGAACCGCTGTTGCCAAGCGGAGAACGATTCATCCACACTGGCGCACAAAGCGCAATTACCGTTTAAAGCGCAACACGCTCCTCGCTCTTTTCACATAAGAAAGAAAGAGACAGACGTATTAACGGTTCAACTTCAAGCGGTATAATGTTTTTCGTTCGCGTCATATGATCGTTCGGCCTACGTGACTCGAATCACCTTCATCCTGGTGTGAGGCTGCAATATGACCCTTTTAGGGAGACTGTCGTTTCGCGGTTCGATTTTGGGACAGTTGCATTTAATTTCAATCGAATGAGGTCTTACCTATTTTATGACCTTTTGAGCGATTTTGCCTCGTTAATTTGGGTTTTGGTTAAAATTTTTGGAATTCGTGTGCACCATTTACATTTTGATCTGATCTGATTCTAACCGGAAAAAACTGATCTTTGATTGATTATTTCTATATTTGTGTGTACCCAAATTTTTCATTTAAGTCTATTGGTTAGGACTTACAATTAATATGTTCATTTGGAATAAGTTAAAATAACGGAATTGGATAGTATAAAAAATGTATTTTGAAAGCATTTTATTGAGTTTTTCAAGCTTGAATAATTTGTTGTTTAATATCAATTCATTACAAATGTAATAAACATGAATTACGTATGTATATAGTTTTCGATTCTAAATATTCTTTAGTTGATGATTTTTATAATGATCGATCATGATCGAAATGATGTTGTCGATCGACGTCCGATACAATGATACCTACTCATAATAGTTGAACGGAATAAAATAGCAGTAATCATTATAATTATGATCATTATTGCGTAATTCAAAAAAATATGCATGTATTCGATGATTTTTTTATTTGCATTGTTTTTTCATGATAATCACGTTTCATTATAGATTCGTTCCGCTTAAGGATTTTGTTTATATTCGATTCGATCATATAAATATCAAATATAACTTTCATCGGAATTCATACGATCTAACATCTAATAAATTGAACGTTGCAGAAATAAAATGTACTTCTATGTAATTTCGTACGCGTTTTTTTAACGCGTCTAATAAATTCAATTAACAAAAACGAATATTTCAAAACTGTCAAAATTCATTTCTGTTTCGCAGATTTTTTTCGAGACTGACTGTTTCTATGGTTAATTAATTAGAGCAGTAAAAAAAGTCCTCAAAATACACACAATTACAAAAATTATCCAAAAATCTTATAAACACATGACTAACCCAAAAACACAGAAAAACATATCCACACTAGAACAAAATAAAAAAAAAAACATATCCACACTAAACCGTACCGCGTTTCTCGGCCATAAAAGTTGGTTGCACTTCTATATCGGGGCGCGCATCTAGACGAGGGGTTGAGGAGTTCAGGGGATGAAGCGGATCGAGGGGTAACCTTATGTAATATGTTTCAAGGTCAGCCCCTGGTGGCGTTTTTGGCGTTTACGACCTTAACGAGTCGCGTAGTGCGAAGCCGACTTAAGATGCACGCGATTTTCGCGTTTCGATGCAACGTTTCTCATATTTTTTATGGTCGATTTTCGTTTGATTATTGCTTTGTTGTGTTTTCTTTGTTTTGGTTGCGTTCGGTTTGAACGTAGAGTATTTTTGAAGATTGTTTGATTTGAATCTAATGTTATAAGATTCTGTATATCTGTATGTCAGTTGAAATGCAATATTATAATTAATAAATCGATTTAAAATGATAAAACGTTTTCTAATAGAAATGTCGCTTCATTGTGAATTCATAAACAAATGATATTGAAGAATGTCAATTCGGAAAATTTGACTTTATTTTAACCAGGCGTGCGTTAATATTTTCAATTGTGCAAAATAAGTTATTTTATACTCATTCAACATTAATGATTTTATTTGAATAACACGAAAAATTCACGTTTGAGTTTTGAATAGTTAACGCAAGTAATGAGTAGTCAATATGAGTAACATTCAATACGAGTGATGAATTGTCAAAACGAGTAATAATCATTGCAAATAATTTGAGTATTAAGAGCCGGTCTTTTCACTTGTTTGTAATTAACTAGGTGTTTTTTTATGCTTTCACGAATACGCAAAGTCAACTGTCAAACTCAATAGAAAAAAAAAACTCTGATTAAGTAAAAAGACCGGCCTTTATCAATACAAAACAGATTATTTCAAATTATTTATTTGAAATACCCCCAACTCTCGTTTTACACGGTGGATAGGGTCCAGCAAAAACCGTGTAAAAGAAGTGACATTTTTCATTTCGCGATATTCATTATATAGTTCAAAAAAACCGTGTTAAACCAAATAAATCGTGTAAAAAAAATATTTTTTCATTTTTTCAAACCGTGTTATTTTGAAACCGTGTAAAAAAATCCGTGTTAAACGAGAGTTGGGTGTATTATAATTAATGAATCAATTTAAAATGATAAATTTCATACATTTTCTAATACATAGAAATGTCGCTTCATCGTGTACAATGATATTGAAGAATTTCACTCTGGAAAGTTTACTTTATTCTATTTTGCATTGATGTTAGATGTTACTCAAATTGGCTATTCAATATGTTTGAGTAAAATCTGTGCAAAAGAGATTATTTTATAGACTCATTCAAAATTTATGATTTTACTTGAATAACACAAAAAATGCACTTTTGAGTTTTGAATAGTTAACGCAAGTAATGAAAAGTCAATACGAGTAATATTCATTGCGAGTCGGTCTTTTCACTCATTAGTAATTAACTAGCATTTTTTATTCTATAGATACAGTTCGATACTTTCACAAATACGAAAAGTCAACTGTCAAACTCAATAAAAAAAAAACTCTGATTAAGTAAAAAGACCGGCCTTAATCAATACAAAACAGATAATTTTATATAATTTATTTAAAATACAATCATACACGAATACAAAGCCTAATCAATCGGGTAAGCAACAAGTTAACATGCAACAAATTAACAAACCATCAGCATGCAACAACATCTTGTGTTGTAGGCAAACCGTTTCGTATGACTCATGAGCTCGTTTTAATAACTTTTTTCAACGCTTCGTACTCGTATAGAGCGATGTTGCGAATTAATTGCCGGCAATTTATACGGAATTATGCATAATGGAACAACGTACGTGTCTATCTGTTATGTAAATCGGAATTGCATCGTGGAAAAGTTTGCTGAAATGTCTAAAAACGAGTGTGCAACACGTGCGTGTCGACTATCGGTCGAATCTTGAATTTTTTTCGGTTTAAATCTAAATAAGGTTTAAGGAATTGATTGTTTGAATTCGTTTATAAAAATAAAAATGAATTTATGTATTGATGAAGGTATTTATATACAGATTTTTTTCCGAAATATCCAGAAGATACGAATGGAGATCTTATTGCATCGGCCGTAAGATCCAAATTAACATATTCTCTTATTTAGTTTCAAATTAAATGCGGTGCAAAAGATGCAAAGCTGCTATGTTTTGCACCGTCTGAATTTTACGCTTGAAGATTTTCCATACAAAATCCCGGGCAGACGTACAAACGTACAAACGTACAAATACGCTTAGTAAAATTATTATATAGATATTTGGAAGTAAACATGTTTGAATCGGTTGTACGAAATAATGTCTACGAAAAAATGTTCAAACGAAATAACATCCACGAAGAAATATCCAACGAAATAATATCCAAACGAAAAAATATTTAATGCCATATTCACGGTCTTGCTCCTGCTTCCAAATATCAATAAGGTGAAATTTTTCATCTCATTTTATGGTTTTGCATTATTACAGTTTACATTTTACAATACCTGCAAAAGGTTTCGAGATTTAAAGTTATTAATGTGAAATATTCACGTTGAAGTGTAGCAAAAGTATTGAGCACGACCTACACATAAGACATAATAAATAAAGACGATCCGTTTTCGATTACGATTTAAAAAAATGTGCTTCTATTGTTCATTCGAATAAAAAACCTTTTTTTGACGAAATCGTATACTTGTGTTTCAACAGATATTTTGCACTTCTTTTGTTTTGTATTATTATAAATACTATACAATAGCTTTAATTTCAGTAAATTTAATTTCACAGAAGCTAAAACATATCCGGCATATTCAAGTTTCGATGCAAGCAAAATTAATTCTCTTTCATCTCGCATCCCTTTGATGCATTTTGATTTTGTTGAAAAACGAAACTAATCCCGATCATACAATACATTATACAGGCCACGATTGTATACAGAATCAGCATATTCTGACCGATCATTATCCATATATTTTTTCATTTCATCAAATCCAAAACCAGCTCGCTATGAAAAGACCAATGGGGGGTGTTCTCCGAAGTGAAATGGGAAAAAACGAACCAACCAGTTTCGCGGGATTAAATTAAAGTTGTACGCACAAAACGCAACCCCGTTTTGCATTCGATTCAAAAGGACACAAAGGCAACAAAGGAGTCGCCCAAAATAAAAAGATCGGGGGTCCGAATTTGAAAATATCATATTCCACAGCGGTTCGGTTTATCGATTCTAGGTCCGAATCTCCCCAACTCCACGATTCTCGTCCTACTCTGACTCCACTAAGTCCAGGGTTGAAAAAAAGTTCAATTCAAAAGAGTTTGACTTCGAAAATTTAACTCAAAGATGGATTGAATGGAAATGTAGTCAGCCGATATCTGATTCAAACTTGGGACAGTTGATAAAATATATTCAAATTGTCCAATGTGAAAATCTAATTTGTTGAAGTTAGTGTTTACATTTGATGTTCAGTTGACTACTTTTTTGCGAAAGAAGGAAAAAAATCTTCGAAAATACTTTCTTCACTGAGCCGATTTCAGTGAAAGTGTAAGGATAACTCAACTGAAATTTGACTGACTCGTTAAAAAAATATTTTGACTTCGAAAAATTAACTCAAAGATGGAAATTTATCGAATGGAAATGAAATCAGCTGATATATCTGGTTCAAACTCGGGACAGTAGATACCTCATCTGAAATTTGACTGACTTATTAAAAAAGTATTTTTTTCGCTCTTACTCGATTTTCCTTCATCAATCTACTTTCATATCTGCTAGTTAGTGTAAAATGTACAGTAGATAATCAACTGGACAAATGTTGACACTAATTAGATTGTTAATATTGGTCAAGCTGAGTATCTACTATCCCCGTGATTATCTTCTATCCAGTATAAAGCGTTTGTGCATTCCAAATTAAGCTTGTGTTCTCGTAATGCTGGGTTCAAGTCCTGGGTTCAAGTCAAGTCAAGTCAAGTTCAAATCTTTTCTTAGTCGATATTGATTACATATTTCGAATCCTATAAATAAATCAATCGATTTAAACGCCATATTTCGAGCGCTGATTACTCTTCAGAGTTTCCAGCCTAGCATCAACATACTTCTTTACTGTAAAGATAATGATTAATTGATTAATTTCATGAAATAATTGCGCACCCCTGCAAAGGGCTGTAGTGAATAGAGTAGGATGGGTAGAGTTGGGCCAACGAACACGACATAAGCTGGCATCCCTTTAGGTCTAGGTGAAACGTCACGTGGATATTCACGATTCACTTCGTTCCAAGGGGTGATGTAATCACCAGTGGTGTAATACTAAATTTACTAAAAAAAATTGACAAATTACAGTTTATGTGGGCGTAGATAAAAATAAGTTAAGTCCAGAATATTTTTAGGAATTTTGTATTTAGGTATTCGTCGATATTCTAGATTTGAAGGATCGGACACATTAAGATAATTATTGATAAGGCCAATGGGTAATTGTAACATTTTTTCCAAAACTGAGTTATGCACACGAATCACTTCTATATTTGGTGGTAAAAGGATATAAATGAATATGGAACATGTACCGAGATATATCATCAAATTACTAATTCAAAAGTAAGTTTATGCTCAACTTTGAACGCACTTTTCTGGAAGTCACTTGCACCTTTTCAGTCTTTAATTGTTTTTTGAAAAATTTTTTAAGGTCTCGATTAAAGGTGATGGAACATCTTTTAAGTGCCTATTGTTGAACATTGTTTAAGTGACAATCATACTTTGCGTTGTACGACGATTTCGGAGAATTTAATCGTGAAACAGATGGAGATGGTGTTCGTTTTGAATGGTTAATGCCGAGTTGATAAATTGGAATTATTACAGCTTCCATTTGAAAATGCTCGTTTCCATTTGGCATTATCTGATATAATAATAGCGCTAATTTGCCTGTCTGTCTGTCTCTGGGTTGAATGTGACGCTCGGGGTTGCAATTTTCTCCGGCCTGCTGCTATGAAGATCAAGTTAATATTTTAAGTCTGATTACTTATAATCAAATCAGAATTATAAAGGGAAACATTTTTCGTTTATCAGCTAGAAATCATTGCATTTTTCGCTCTAATACTGGCATAATACGAGCACTAAAGCAAGAAAGACAATGGTTTCTCATTGACTTATTAATAATATCGATATACAATAGCTCATCTGACTTCGTTTTAGTCTCGGTTAAGTAAGTTTAATTGTCTTGTCAATACTCAGCAATCAGTAGATGTATTTTAAATTTATTTTAATTAATGTCAGCCGATAATTAACGAGATATATGTACCTAAAACTAATGTCATATTTTTAGTTACTTATTCCATATGCATCTTAGAACGTTCAGGAATGCACAGAGTAGTTCCTACCTGATCTGGACAATTTGTTTTTGAACGAACCTCAGTAATTTAAGCACATCATGAGTGTTGCATCACCAGATATTTTAGGTTGAGAAAGGTTCCGGAACGTGGATAATTGGACGACTCTCGACGAAGAAGAATCCGAAGGTCGGCCTTGTACTTTCACATAAATCTTCGAAATACTCTTGATTAATGCCAGGTTAATCTTCGCAAGATTTAATTAACGAAAAGGGCGAGAGATGAGACGAGAGCGCCCTTAATCAACGCACCCTCAACAAGTCTAAACGCATATAAACGATGACAAATTGTACTCGTTTTTGGCTCAAATTATTCACAGCAGCTACTCTCTGTGTAAAATGAAAGATTCTGACTCGAAATGACTCCTAGAGTAGAAAAATCAGTTCAGAATTCAAATCTCCCTTCAGTGTTTTATTGTGTAGGTAGAAATATGGACATGATAGACAAAGGAGTTGTGTAGTTTTCATTGAATGAAGACAAATTGTACTCGTTTTTGGCTCAAATTATTCACAGCAACTACACTTGGTGCAAAATTAAAGATTCTGACTCGAAATGACTCTTAGAGTAGAAAAATCGATTCAGAATTCAAATCTTCCTTTAGTGTTTTAATGTGTAGGTAGAAATATGGATATGATAGACAAAGGAGTTGTGTAGTTTTCATAGAATGAAGATCTCTAAATGTGGACAAATTGTACTCGTTTTTGGCTCAAATTATTCACAGCAACTACTCTCGGTGCAAAATAAAAGATTCTGACTCGAAATGACTCTTAGAGAAGAAAAATCGATTCAGAATTCAAATCTCCCTTCAGTGTGTAGGTAAAAATGCGAACATGATAGACAAAGGAGTTATGTAGTCTACATAAAATGAAGACAAATTGTACTCATTTTTGGTTCAAATTATTCTAAACAACTACTCTAGACTAAAAAGTGAATTATCTACCTCGAAACATCTTAGGGCCGGTCTTTTCATATCTGGTTTGAGAATCAAACAATTTTAAACTACAAGCAGTTCTCCAATTACCAACTGTCAAAATCTGAAGGAAAGAGATGGATGTATGTATTATTGTACGAACTGTAGTATGTCTTTTTCTTTCAATAGCTGTTTGACAGCTTAAAGTTGGAAGGACTGTAAGTACTTTAAATTCATTTTATTCTCAAACCAGAGGTGAAAAGATCGGCCCTAAGAGAAGAAAGAACGGACAGAAAATCAATTCCAAATTCAAATCTATGCTATATGTAGGATAAACAAAGGAATTGTATCGTATGAATGGAATGAAAATCTCTCAACTAAAATTTTCACAATCACTGACTATTCGAAAGAGAAGAATCTAAATATAATACCTCGATACGACTCCTACAATCAAAAAATCAATTCGGAATTCAAATCTCCCTTAGGTTTAGATTGTGTAGGTAGAAATACGGACATGTTGGACAAACAAAGGAGTCGTGTAGTTAGCATAGAATGAAAATCTCCAAACGATAACAAATTTTAACTAAAATTTTCACAATCACTGACGATTCGAAAGAGAAGAATCTACATATAATAATACTTCGATACGACTAGTACAGTCAAAAAATCAATTCGGAATTCAAATCTCCCCTCGGCTTAGATTGTGTAGGTGGAAACACGGACATGTTGGACAAACAAAGGAGTCGTGTAGTTTGCATGCAATGAAGATCTCTCCGTAAAATGGGAGGTACTTGAATGCAATCTCCACTCCCTAGAACCGAGGGGTACAATCTCCATAATTATGTGCACGCACTCATATTATAAGCCATTGAAATTACGAGGGATCATGTGGATTAGGGCTCGGGGGAAACGACGCACTTCCACAACCTCGTCTTTGTGAATGTGAAATGGGATTTTTTCAAAAATTCACAAAGATATGACAACTCAAAAGGCCAAGGGGTACTAGTGATTTTGAGAAAAGTGAGCTCAATTTTGAATAACTTACATGTGTTAGGAAGAGGTCGAGTGATTTGATGATATGTCGAGGTACGCGTTCCTAGTTCGTTTATATCCTTTTGCCATTAAATATATGAGCGTACATTGAAGCGATTCATGTACATAATTCAATTTTGGAAAAAAATGGCTAATGTACCCTTTGGCTTTTTCAGTCGTCATATAAACTGATTAATTTTTCATTTTGAAGAGAATCGAATGTTTGTCTGATAAAATCGAAGGAAAATATTCAATTAATCAAAATAATATGCTGTGATTATTCGTCATATTTTTTTCATATACGAAGATCTAAGCAAATACAACGCTCATACATACAATACAATACAAACATTAAATATTAGTCGATCAAACTAAAATCTGAATTCAAACCAGTTTTGCACAAACAAATGTCTTCAAATTATAATGAATTTTAGGAAACTTAAATTTTTAAACCACATAAATAATCTATTCTACTTTATTATACAATTGATCCCTTTGTTCGATCAAGAGACACTTGCAAGTTAGAAATTAAACTTAATTAACTACACCATAAAAAATATACTAAAGAAGTGTCATTTTCAAATCTTCTAACTATCCCATTTTTTCCTATTACATTTTCAACTTACAAACAAGTATTGATTGAATAATTGACTAACATTTCTCACAATCTGATACAATTTATAGACCAAATTCGAAACTGTCAAATCGATTCGCTTGGAAATTTCGAAGAAAGGACCCAACGTTAATATCGCAGCTCCTCAATCTGTATCAAACAGTTTGAGAAGCCCTAAAAGCAAGTTTGTTTCCAAAATTTGTACGGACGAGTGACGCCCCCTCGTCAGCCTTTCTCCTTTGTGTTCGAATTTAACTTGAAGTGGAGCTGTGTCAAAAGACACCGTTCAGACAAACTGACAGTTCGTATAATCATACGTTTGTATAATTGTAATAACGATAGTTTATAGAACTTACGATTAGAATAGTAGCGGATCCTTAAATTTTGATGAGTATTCATATCGATTCTGTCGTTTGGTGTGACGCTATGTTACTGTAAAACTCATTTAAATGATATTTTTTAAATATAATTTTGTAATTTTTGGTGGTGTATCCCTTGATTTTCTTATTAGGCAACGAGAGGTTATGATAATATACGGTTATATGCAGTTGGGAAGCTTTTGCGTTTTAAACAAAGGATCGTTATAATAAGCGTGAAAGTCAAATTTCACAGACACGCACATTTGAAGTACATTTTTTTCCTGAAAAAGGACAATTGGTCACGCTGTTTACTCTTTACAGAAAAGTATACATTTTTCGAAAATTTTAATTACACTTCAAAATATATTTTTTTGAAAAATTCAAAGTTGCACTCTAAATTAATCTAATTAAATACTTGCACAAAAATTGAACCAAAAATGCTACATTTGAAATATTAACTAATAAATGTATAGACATCAGATAGCGTAGTGGTATAAAGCATTTGTGCATGCCACATCGGGCTCGAGTATACTAATGATGCTGAATTTGGTTCTATCAAAGTCACATAGCATCGTTTTTTTTGAATTGTTAAGATGACTTGATAATTTAACATGATTAAAAAAATATATTTAACTTAACTTAAATTCAATCAATTTCAGCAACATCTTTTGTATACTGATTACTTCGGAATTTCTAACCATAGTAGCTGCTTATTTACTTCAAACTATTGAGGACCGGTCTTTTCACCTCTGGTTTGAGAATAAAACGAATTTAAACTACCCATGAACCCCTGTCAAAATCTGGGTGAAAGAGATGGATGTATGTATTGTTGTATTAACTGTAGCATATCTTTCTTTTTCAGCAGCTGTTTTGACAGCTCATAGTTAGAGGAAGCACGTTTAGTTTAAATTCGTTTTATTCGCAAACCAGAGGTGAAAATACCGGCCCTGATTGAGTAAAAAAAATCTGTATTTTTATGATGAATACCCCTGAAATATTCCAGGGCTGTATTCAATGGGTAAAAACCACCCCAGGGTTGATGACAAAAACTATACAAATAGGGGAAAAGTCCACGGGGGAAAACAAAAGTGTCGAAGGGTTGGTTTTGAAGACCTACACCACAAAGGTCTATACAAAGTAGCGATAATGTGACACGCGCATACATAATGCATAATTAAATCACACACACGCTTCCCTGTCGAGTGAGTGTGTGCATTTTTTATAATTCTATATGTCAATGTGAATGTGTGAGAGATTATTTCAAAAGCGGTCTAAGTCCGATTTATATGTGATGTATTAATTAGTTTTTGTGCTTGAGACTTTTAAGTCGATTGTGAATTTTTTTATTTATATGCAGTAAATTTATTTGAGTTTAAGTGTAGGCTGTGCTAAATATTCGCTATGGTTAGGCTATGAAAATATACTGTAAAAGTCACGCTATTTGAAAAATGTACAATTGAGTAATGCAGAAACTTTCCCAGGCATACTTACATACAATAACTCTGGAAAGTTTCACTGTCAAAGGTTTAGTCGTTAAGGAGTCTATAATCTGAAATTAATATATGACGACTATTTCAAAAAGGTCACTTGTGCCCTTAGTGAAATTCAATCGTCATGTGTACATACATACATTGATTTTTATTCATTGTCAGAAGTTATAGAAGTTTCAATTAAAATATGATAAAAGCAGCAATTAAATCAAATGAAGCTATGAGAAATATACAAAGATACAGAAATAAAGTATGTCCAGTATAAAATGATTTCATTTTATCAAATTATTTCAACAGTTGCTGAAGTACTTCAATCGAGCAGTTTAATCCATATTATAAATACGCTAACGATGCTCGAAATTTTCAGCCGTGCCTCGAACTCGTTTGAATAAATTCATGAATACTCGAAAACAAAAGTGAGTTATTTCGGTTTACATAAACACGTACTTATTGATTCAATAGACATGTAGAGTCACTTATGCTTCAAAATTTTATACTTTGATTGAAATTGATTAAAAAATTGTTATTGACATTTAATAAAACGCTAACTTATACCGTTTTTGAAACGACATTTAACAAATACGTTCGTTTGAATGCAACGAATGACGTTTCTGAACCCTCTTCAATTTTCATGCACGGTTTGCCTGTGAAATATTCAATTGGGCTCGTTAAACTTTTAAACGTTCTCGAATTCGTGATCATTTTTCATTTTGATTAAATCGGACTCGTTTCGTTTTTGTTTTCGCGAAAAATAATAATGGCAGTTTCGAATTTGAGCAATTCTTACTTTAATCTCTTTTTAAGAGTCGGTTTCGTATAACGAACACAATGGAAGTGTGGGCGATTTTCGTTCCGAATGAAAAATTGTGTGAATCGTTTATGGAAATGTGTGATGTAAGAATATTTCGTGATTTACTATCGGATTTTTACGTTAAATTGATATACATTTTCGTATAACTGTTTGTTGGCGTATTGAGAATTTAAAATTCGTTTGAACAGTATATTGAATAGAATTCAAATTGAATGGAATTAACAGTGTACAAAGTGACATTTTTACCGAAATTGAGTTATGCATAGGAATCGCTTCTAATCATGCTCGTTTATTTGGTGGCAAAAGGATATAAACGAATTTGGAACGTGTGCCAAGATATATCATCAAATCAGTCTACCTCCTCCTAATACATGTAGGTACATACTTTGAGCTTACTTTTCTCGAAATCATCGCGAAGTCTATTGTGCCCTTTGGCCTTTTCAGTAGTCATATGACGACTGAAAAGGCCAAGGGATACAAGTAACTTCGCGGTCATCTCAAGAAAATAGTTCTCAAAGTTGAACATGTACTTATCTACATGTATTAGGAAGAGGTCAATTGATTTGGTTATAATCTCGGCACACATTCCGAATTCATTTATATCCTTTTGCCACCAAATAAATGAGCGTGCATAGAAGCTATTCTTGTACATAACTCAATTTCGGCAAAAAATATCACTTATACCCCATAGCCTTTTTGATCGTCATATGTAATCGATATTTTGACACGACAAAAACACTCGAAGATGCATTCGACCAAATTTCAAAATAAAATTTGTCCAAATATTTACACCAGTGAGTTCATCATTTCGATGATATCACTTCGGAGTGCTTATGATAATTTTTCTCATTCTAAAGCATTCCACAATCATTTGCTCGGATTAATTAATTATTCGTTTGCACTAACAAAACGTGTATGCGTACCTTAATACATATAGCGACCCACACACGTTCGACTGTTTATTTTCGCGAACAATTCGAGATATTTTCATGAATTGTAAATTCGGCCATTTTAATTTATCGCCATTTGTAAATTTTTACGCGACTGCGTAAAATATGGAGTTTGTTTTCGAAATTACGTTGATACGTGATGTGTGTGCGCAATATTTTCGTGCTCCGTGCTGATTAAACAACCTACATTCTATTGGTGTATCATAACAATGAGATAATAAAAGAGATTTTTATTACATTTGCGTAAAAATCGCTTAAAATGATGTAAGCACTCTTTTGTTTTCGTTTCAGTAAATAGTGCTATAGTTTGATTAAAAATATGTACTTAGTGAAATCATGATTTAATTAACTAAGGTAGTTAGTGACTAGTAAACTTGTTACTAGTGAGTTATACATTTCAATTAGACAAAAGTGATGATCTGATAAAAAAAGTTAACATCGTCCAATTTTTAGCCAATGTACTGACATAATGTCTTCATCTCTTTAAAAATATGCCAAAGTACTTAATATAAAATATATTTTTTGTGTGACAAATACAAGTTTATTGTATTGTACAAAACATTGACTTATAATAACTAAAGAACTATTGAGAGGTTTGTTTTATTTTGTAAATACTACATATTTCAAGTCAATACTTTAACTACATTTCTGCGAAGTTTCATCAAAATCAATGTATACCTTTATGAGTACAATTCTTGTAAATATCAAAAATTATGATTGTACAAGTAACATTTTTGCCTAAATTGAGTTAGGTACAGAAATATTTTCTATCTGAGCTCATATATTTGGTGGAAAAAGGATATAAACGAATTTGTAACATGTGCCAAGATTTATCATCAAATCACTCGATCTTCTCCTAATACATGCTCAACTATGAGCGCACTTTTTCGAAATCACTTGTACCCTTTGGCCTTATCAGCAGTCTTATGACGATCGAAAAGGCCAAGGGGTACAAGTGACATTTTTGCCGAAATTGAATTGTGTACAGGAATCGCTTCTATGCACGCTCATTTATTTGGTGGCAAAAGGATATTATGTAAACGAACTAGGAACATGTACACCGAGATATATCATTGAATTAGTAGATCTACTAATACATGTAGATACATGGTCAACTTTGAACGCGTTTTTCTCGAAATCACATCAAAGTCACTAGTACCCCTTGGCCTTTTCAGTCGACAATTGTGACGATTATACTTCATTATAAAATAAAGACATCCACAATTTCAAACTTCACTCAAGAGAGCAACATTTCCGTAAAAGACACATCCAGATCCAGATCCAGATTCCAGATATATCCATATAAAGACACATCTAGATAGTTGAGGAAAGCAAGAAAAAACATGTCCAATCAAGTGAGCGCTGAAAGTGCACAGGAAGCGTAATCTCGAAAACCATAACGTTTTCCTAATTATCGTTCCTTTCGCTCAATTCTAGCGAGTTTGTGGCAATTACCAATTAAGGCGTTTTTCTCTCCAAGTGGACTCGTTCGTTGCGTCAGATAAATAATAATAATTCGACGTACGTGTATAATATAATGTGTGCACTGGCAACTGCGAAACGACCGCAACGAGATTAAATAATCGCAATTGTCGGGAGCCGACGACCAACCTTGCCAATTGAACGCAAACCTCGACCCAGCAGACGGTTAAATATCCTCTAAATAAGACTGTGGATCTTTTAATCGAAATTTGTCGCTTTGGGAGGCTGGTCTTTGATCAGATGCATAATACTGTCCAATTTTACGACTTTGTCTCTGTTATTTTGAGGATTGAGGGAAAAAATCGAGGCTGAAAGATCTTTGCAGGGTTGCAAATCATATTTTGGATAACAATGCAAGATTTGCGAGAAGTAGAATAAGGATGAGTCCACATTGCACAAGCATTGAAGCCATAGCCACAACTAGAAAAAGTGAAAAGACCTTTACAATACAAAGGAGATGGGTGTATAGCAATTTTTTTGTGTATAAAGTCATCCTTTATTCGTGTACCGGTCTGTCCCTTTTTACAAGTTGTGGCTGCGGCTGCACTGCTCTAAGGAGATAATTCTGATTGATCAATCGATATTCTTTTGAAGTCCAACCAATCACACTAAAATACAAGTATTTGTGTATACTACATACCAGAAATTTATATTTTATATAAAAAAAACCTCTAATAAGATTTTCACCATGCCCACTCTTCGATTAATCCTTTCTAAATCCGACTGTACACTTTTTAAACCCAATCTGTCCCCACAGTAGGCTGGTCCCTGTCCTCGTCGACAATGCAGCCCAATTTCATAAAGATCCGTCAGTCGGATCGGGTATCGTATGCAAAAAAGTGCACTCGACCATTGAACCGTCGACCACTTTGGCGCATCCATTTGCACAAATTACGGCGCGTCGTTTGCCAATTCAACTTTCCACAAGATGTCTTTGCACTGGAATGGCTCCAAGGCGGTCCACTGCGATGTTGTTTGTTGTTCGGTTGCCCAACCTCTATACATACGTAATGCACTTCTTCTAATCGGACCGAATGAGGTTTTCACGTCGATAGGCCAAATTCACATGGGATTGTCTGGTCCTCTTTTTGCTATATTGCTCTGTCTTTAATCTATCTATCTTGGTCGTTGTTATTAAACTGATAGAGTTGGGTTAGATGTGTGTGAGATAGATTATGAATAGGAACCGTAGTTATGTGTGAATGGGGTCTTATTCTATAGTGTTCTGTCTCAAGTACTCTATCAGTCTTAGTTATGAATCTGGTAGAGCAAAGTAGATGTGTGTGAGATAGATTACAAATATGAACCGTAGTTATGTGTGAATGAGGTCTTATTCTATCGTGTTCTGTCTCGAGTACTCTATTGTGGATCTATCTTAGTTTTAGTTATGAAGCTGGTAGAGCAAAGTAGATGTGTGTGAGACAAAGTGTGATAAAATACGAATAGGAATTGTAGTCATGTGTTCTGATTAGTAATAAAACTGATTGAATAGGATAGATAAATAATAGACTGCGTAAGACAGAGCGCAGTGGAGTACGAATAGGAACTGTAGTCATGTGTGAATGAGATCTTATTCTATCGTGTTCTGTCTCGAGTACTCTATTATGTATCTATCTTAGTTTTAGTTATGAAGCTGGTAGAGCAAAGTAGTTGTGTGTGAGACAGAGCACGACTTCGTTCATACATGACTACCGTTCTTATTCGTACTCTATCATGCTCTGTATCACGCACTCCATAATCTATTTATCTTGCTCTACGGCACTAAGTCAATAGAGCAGGATATATAAATAATATATCAGGTAAGACAGGACTAAGTGCACGAACAAGAACTGTAAGTATTGTTACATGTTATGTACATATGCGAACTCGACTCTATCTCACGTGCTCTATTTTTCAATCTATCCTGCTCTATCTCACGAAGTATCTCCAATAAATGTTGCCACATAATTAACTTTTTTTTCTTGTTCGAAGGGATCGATCAGAAAACAATGCTATGTGAATCCAGCTGAATGAAGTCTTATATAATATTTGTAAAGTGCACTTTGCAAAAAGGCCATTTGCATGTATGATATTTTGTCAATTCGCTCAAATCGTTTGGCAAAACTAACCAGCATTTTTACAGTTGTTTTCGCTTCAGACTTCAACCAATCAATTCAATCCAGTCTCATACAAGAAAAATACATTTTTTTGATTAAATTGCTCATAAAAATGTGTAAAAATAAACAATTCGTTACTATCTCGAATCGTACATTTCAGGCGATTTTTACGATTCGCGATCGTCAATAAAATGCGATGTTTTACGTACGCTTAATTCGACACGAATTCGCAATAAATGTAAACATTTTCACTATCGAAGTCGTCATCGTAAAATGTTAACGATTGTATAAGACGTCGAAAATTGGACCCCGCATGCGATTTTAGTGCAATTTTATTGCAATTGATTGCATCGAGTGATTTATGTAACGTTTAGCGAAGCGATAAGATAATTAATCGACACTGAGTGTTTTGACAATCATAAAAATATTAACTTATCAAACGAAAAGAATCATACAAGTACTTGTTATTTTATTAGAATTTATCAATTTATATTGAATAATATTTTTATAGATCTATTAGATAAAATAAATGTCAAGAAACCATGTTGGGTAATATAAAAATACTTTTTAACAAAGTTAAATGTAAACTGTTCAATAGAATACTGTGTTCACTTAAAATAAAGGTACACATGTAATAATAACAGAATTCACAAATTTTCAATAAATTGTCCAAATATAAATATAATATTTATTCAAAATTTTACCAATTTACAGATTTTTCATTCAACCGTGTCACTTGAGTAAATTTAAACGTATAGCGCAAACAGAAAAATGTTATGATCCATATGGTCATTTATTTTTTATAATTTCTATCGAAATGACATATTTTCTTATCGTAAATTTAACCAAAATTATGCAAAAGTGTTTCGTAATGAATTTGGATTCCAATACTGAAAGATATTCACGAAAATTAGTCACTTAATTTAAATATTGTTTCGCTTCTTTGAAAATGTAAATGTTTTCATTGGTTTTTCGAAAAAGTAGCCATGAAAAAATATCCAAAAAAATAATATCCATCGGAATTTTTCTTAAGAAACTGAACACAATCGTTTCGATCTAATTTGAAAATTTTCTTTATCATAAGAGCGCTTATTTAATTTTTTTTAATTTTTAAAAAACAATCAATGTTTTCAAATCATGAAACCACTAATATAATAGATATTTTTGAATTATCAAAATGTTTCATTGACGAAATTGACCTCAAAATCTAGTATTATGAACATTTTATTATGGGCTCAATGAATTTAGTAATAAATCGTAAAGAATTAACAAAAAAATTTCGAATGAAAAATCAAGACTTTTAAATAGATTT
Source organism: Cheumatopsyche charites (assembly GCA_024721215.1). Classification (NCBI taxonomy): domain Eukaryota; kingdom Metazoa; phylum Arthropoda; class Insecta; order Trichoptera; family Hydropsychidae; genus Cheumatopsyche; species Cheumatopsyche charites. Next base: position 10,052,879 of record CM045580.1, read on the forward strand.
TACGTAAAAAAAATATCAATCCAGTTTCATAAATATTTTTCAATTAATCTTAAAAGGTCCATGAATCATCTGATAATATAATTTGTTTGTTTGAACTTTAGGTACTTTGATTGCTTTATTATGTCGAGGTAGAAATGACGTTTTGTTTGTGAAAGTTTAATCGAAGATAATCGTTCGAAAACAGGCGATTATGTGAATAATATTGTTTTTCAGATTGAATTTTCAATCGAGCGATTTAATAATTTATGAGATTCGCTACAACTGTTTTTCTCGATTATTCCATTCAAAGAGAATTTTAATGATTTTTTTTTAATTTAATTTATTTTCATTCATCAAATAGAAAATACATTTTCATAATCAAATTATCGCTTTCAAATAAAAAATAAGGTAACAACGATTTCTTTTAGCTTGAAAACAATAATGACCTATTTAATATTAATCTGTACTTAACCAACAATTAGTATGTAAATTCGCTATCTGTATTCTTTGTGGTTCAGTTATCATTTTACCACAAATGAGTATAAAATAAGGATTTTTCATCAAAATTAAAATGCGCAGTTTCACAAAAGCATTTTTTATCAACGATAGATGATTAAAATTTTATAAAAAAATAATCGAAAATGATTAAATAATTCAGAAATAGGATGTTTGCGATATATTATATTAAATAATATAAAATCTTTACCATAAATTATAATGGAATAAAAATATATTGTTTTATTGCTTTCGTATCTGAAGCTAGTTTGTTCGCTTTTCATAGAAAATGCAATATGAGGCTTTTGGTCGTTGAACTTTGCAATCGTTATAATGATAGTGGTTTGTCGGTTAAAAACACATCAAAATTATCGTATTTATTATTCTAATTAAGCGTGTCGAGTCTGAAAATATGTTTGAAACTCATTAAGTTTCAGTATTGAATGGTTTTCAGATAATTGAAACATTTTTTTCTAGCGTAATTTATATAGAAAATTTCAAAAACGTTCATCGCAATGATTGATTGTGAAAAGTTCAAATTAAGTTATATTTAATTGCGCAATATAAGCATGAAAAAAATAATTCATAGATCAGATTCAATTATTTCAAACGTTTTTCTACTGATTACAAATGAACAAACATAACTTTCGAAATGTGATGTTTTTTAATAACAGTTTCGATGTGGCAACTTTTAATCATGATCGATGTGATAAACAACTATTTTTTTAATCAAGATATATTTAGTAAAAAATGTATTGGAGATTAATAAAAAAACTAACACAATCGACGATTTAGAATATGAAATTAGTAAACATTTCGATAGTTTGATTTCATAACTCGTTCATTAATATCTGGCATAGGTACATATTATGTACTTGAACTAGATGTAGATTATGAAAAAAATATTTTATATCACATATGACGACTTAAAAGACCAAGAGGTACAAGTAACATTTTTGTCAAAATTGAGTTATGTATAGGAATCGCTTCTATGTACACTCATACATTTAGTGGCAAAAGGATATAAACGAATTTGGAATGTGTACCAAGATATATCATCAAATCACTCGACCTCTTCCTAATACATGTTCATTGAGCGCTATTTTCTCGAAATGTCACTTGTATCCCTTGGCCGTCATATGATGTTTTTATCGAATATAGAACGATCTGAATATAAAATATCTAATCGTATATTATATGATCGATTCTTAGGTAAACAATTAACAGCTAATCCGACTCTTCACCCCATTTCACTCTTTCGAAACATCCACAAAAAGCTGAAACAAACTCAAATTTGATCCTCAATCGACTGAAACAAACAATTCTCAGTTTATCTTATCTAAAATAAAGTGGTCTGACCATTTTTTACGACTGATAAAAGAGATTACGACATGTCGCATGCATCAGACAATTCGGTTCCACACCACAAAGGCTTATCGAGATTAAAATTACTTAATCTCCGATTATTATGATTGTTTTATTCCACTAGTATTATTTCGAAAATGTTTTGGAAAATGCATTTATTGAATTCAAATTTTGAGTTTTTGCTCATCTGTTTATAATGGGAGTGAAGCCATTGTGTGAAGGATTCATGTTAAGGCAGCTCACAAGGCCTAAGTAATAATGAATTAATTGTAAAAATAATATTTTTTTTTCAATTTATCAAAATCATGATTTATCTTATCGAATAAATTATATTTTCCGAAATTATTTTGACTTTTCTTATGAAAAATTGGAAAGAATCATTGTTTAAGGATCAGATGTTGAAAAGTCTATAAATAATATACAGATATAAATTTATTTTGTGTACACAGATTTGCCTTCAGAGAATATTTTCCGTACAATATTCAGAAAATACCCAATCAAAGTATTCAGAAAGCGTACACGTGTATTCCGTAAATAATACCTCTTTCAATTAGAGAGTAAATTTCTTCAATACAATAAGATAAGGAAATTCTCAGAAAATATATTTCAAAAAGTATTGATTTGCGTAATACTCCATAAAATATTGAAATAAATTCAATTAAACACATATTTCACAATCAATCTCAATATTTGAATTCATTTAAACATCAATTGAATCAACGTTATAAAGGAATAATGTAATATTTTTCAAAACCATCGATGCCAGAATGTCTGTAAAAACCATCGATCAAACATCGTTATCAATCGTATTGTGCAAATAGAAGATAATGAAAAATTTCAGTTATCAAAACACCTTTTACAGGGACGACATTTTAACCGTGAGTCGTTATCGCTTATTGTAGTCTGGATAAACATTTTGTAATTGAGAATAATATAACTCTGAGTACTCAGAATCGTTACATTATTAATTTCTTATATGTATAGAGATTAAAATTTTCAACGAGTTATTTTATTTTTAACTGGTAATCGAAAACGACATGTATTTACGTCGAAGCCACGCGTTTCAAAGTATGCTGAATCGACGTGGCATGCACAAACGCTTTATACATGTGCACTATCGGTTTGTTATCTTCTCAATTCGAGCTGTTTTTATTATTATATATGATATAATAACTGTGATTTCGTTTAATAGATGTATTAAATAGTTAGATGATCCAACACGCAAAGGTTAACTGCGTTCATACAATTGTTGATTGTCACTTGTCTGTGTCAATCAACTGTTGTATTGACAATTAAATTATATACAATATAAATATAATATATTTCATATATGCATAAATTTGAATTTTACATCTACATATATAAATATAAATTAACTAGCGATCAACCCGTTGAATATGTCAACGCAGTTTCAAGCGTTACATGGACACACATATTAACGCTATTATATAGTTAGATAATTATTTGAATCGAATGAGTTTAATGAGTTGTCGTCTTATCGTAGAAAAGTTATTGTATAAGTAGATACATACAAACAATAATTTTATGGTCGGCTTTTTCATTGCTTTGGTTAAGTAACCAGACAATTAGTCAGTGCTTTCATTATTTTTATTATTTAAAATGTATTTATTAACTAACTTCTGTTACATGGCGTTGCTCAAGACTTTTAGGATATTGAACCAATTGTAAATTATTTTTTAGTATTTCCCATTCCCATTGAGTGGTGTAGATCATGCATAATATTTGTTACGCCTGGGCTGCAAAAAGGCCTCCCTGATACAAATCAAACAACATAAAATCCCTTGTTTGTGAATTTTCAAACATAAATTGTAAAATGTAACGATACAAATATCGTATCAAAAGTTTCACTGCCAAAAAATCAGACGTTAAGTAATCTATAAAGCAATGACATAGATTAATTTTAATTTATATAGAATTTAATACATCACTGATTAATTTTAAACAAATTCACATATCTATAACACTAATATTATATTGTTTATGAACTTATATTCTCAATTAATCGACGACCTCGTACAACCATCATCATCATATTGGTTGCTAACGAAAGCGATAAAGTGCAACGGTTTATTATAATGCGTTGTCGTTGTTGCCAATTGCGATTTCAATTCGCATTTTATTGATGCAATTAAAAAGCAATACGTTTTTTTATTGGGTATTTTTGCCTATCTTCGACTTTTTATGTGCAAATTATGATAGGAACATTTGTCACCGAATTGAACTTGTTCGTTGATAAGGGCATTTGAATTAACATTGAGTTGCTATGGGTCTATGAATTTTCGCGAATGTATCTGAATTTGAGTTCGATATTTTTTTCAGTATTATGCTATGAATTTAATGTTGATTAAAATCAATTAACCTTTAAAGATATCAAAAGACTTTCTCAACACAATTCGTAAACAATATTCAATCAAAAAATCGATTAATTTCGAAGGCTTCAGTATTAAACAATATGAATAATAAAGCAATTTTGAATCGCTTTGCATATAAAATATTAAATTATTAAAAAAAAAACCATACACGATTCTTATCTTATACATATATAATAATTGAATCCTTTACACAGATTAATTTAATAAGAATAATGCGACCTCAAATTCAGAGGTCGTCTTTGAATTATTCAAATCGTTCTGATGTGCACATATTTTGTGCTTGTAATGTTGTAATGTAGACAAATTGTGAATTTGAAACAATAAAAGGCGTTAACCCATACACGTTCATATGTAATGAATGGGTAATTGTTTGCTGACTTTTTTCCTTCAGTTCGGTTGAATATGTTAACAATGAGCATTGTTCGAATTTTTACGAAAATAATGAGGGGTTTTTTACGAATTTTGAATATTGTTCGTCTGACGTGATAATTGTACGAAACGCGAACTAGTTTCTGTTCGCAACGACTTAATGCGTGAAATTTTATCAAAAGGTTAATTCAAACAAGTCTGATAATTATATACTGGCTCATTTTGTAATTTAGAATTATAATTTGACTCATTTTAATATAATTTATTAGTGATTTGTCAGTAGATTGCAGCTGATTTATTAAAGCTAGTCATACACATTTTTAGACTATTCAAAATGTTCATATGAAATATTAAAATCTGAATCGAAATAAGATTTATCCAACATCCAGAGAAAGCTGTTATGGCCAATTTGCAAAAACCATAAACATCATTCGATTGTCCCATTAAAATCATTCGATGATTCGTTTTATTGCACAATTATGTGCGATTTTCTATGGTTTTTCAATACAATAGAGGGATGTAAAGGAGACGCATTTCGCATAGTAATTTGCGCATTTTCTAAATAATTTCTAAATAAAAGTTGTATATGGTTTCATTTTATGGTCGATGGTAATATTTATGGTAATTTTTTGTGACATCCTGTACATAATGGCTTTGGTATATTTTATATTTCTGAGACGCAAGAATGAGATGTGCATCCGTTGAAATTTATTATTAAAATTAATTAAATTTCATATTGATTAATTTTTGTGAATATTCGACTCATAAATAGAAGCAGCTCATATTTTTTTCACTTAATTAATAATTAAATTTTTCAAAATAAATCAGTTTTTTGTGGAGAACGACTTTGTTCAGTATTTTCATGAGTATTAATATCTTATTTACTCCTAAGACTTTAAGAAGAAGATTTGAATTCAGGTCAAAATGATACCAAAAAACAAATTTTTGAAGTAGTATGCACTAAGAATCATCGCATGCTATAAAAATTATAATTATAAAGAAAGCCAAATTTAAGCTACCTGTAAATAGAATACTTATTTTTCTCGAGTCATATCGAAAGGATATCATCGATTTATTTCTAGGTCGACTTAGTTAGATACAAACAACACTAGGATAATCTACAAATTAGCAGATAATATTCACAACGATTGAATAATTTCATAATAGATCTAAAGAAATAGTACAACGCACACAATATTCTCATACGAAACATCAAAAGTTTTCCATCGAAACTCTCGGTTCTTTTGATGTGCGCTATCGCAAAAAATACCGTACATATTCTCATTATTTTTTAACGCCTTTTATTTCGATATTTAACACAAAAAACATAATATATCATTTGAAAGTGGTATATCGCATCCTGTTTTGAAACGCGGCTTGATATCGCTCGTTTGCTAAGCGATTACCGCAGTTCGGTTTTGATATCCTCGTTTCGTTTAATAATTTTTTAATATAAATATCATTTTTTTCCATTCGCCGACATTAACAAATCCGGGATGTGATGTCATAGTTTAAAATTTTCTATATTAAAATGTAAATTAATTAACAGTGAACGTTAACGAGGAGTGCGCTCATATTTTCGATGCAGAAATGTAGTGTAAGTTTAGATATGATGAACGAAAACGCAAATCTTAGTAGTTTTGTAGTAAACTATAATTTTTCAATTGATCATTTACTTTAAAATAAAGAAGCAATCGCTAAATTGAGGAACTCTGAAAGTAATCGGCGTACAAAATATGGTGTAAAAATCGAGCGAATTCAATTGATGCAGGAGATTCGTTTTTAGAGATCGTTTCGTGAACTGTTAAATTGACACTTTTATACTTAAAATAATATCAATCGAAAAAAATAATTGTGACTTTTATCAGGTTTTAGAATGACTCAAATTCAGCATTACAAGTTCGTTGAAGTTCAAAGCACAAATGTTTCACACAATGATTGATTAGAAACGAAGCAAAAGTAAGTATGTAACAAATGTTAGAATTCATATAGAAAAGCTGTTCAAACATAGCATCCATATATTTTTGGGGTTGAAACGAAATTGATAAAAATTATCAACATTTCCACGCGTTGTTCCCTCTTTTTATTACATTTTCGGGGTTTAACTAAGATTAATAACCCTTTTAGGTCGCACTATCAGTCGTTGCACTCCCTAAAAGTACATAGACATAATCACAATTGATGTTGCACAAGATTCAACACACAAGCTGATAAACAATCAAGAAAAAATAACAAAACGGGCATTGTTGATTAACAATAAGTGCAGGTAATTAGACGATAAAACTATTTATCGGCTCGACGAACGATTGCATATCTATTTTCATCATTTTAAAATATTTTGTATTATTTTCTGAAGTCGCATTGGTATATTATATATACACTATTGTGAGAGATTCTGGAAACTTTTGATAAATACATATTGAATTTTATCCCCAAAAATTTTATTAAACTGGTTAATAATTCAAAGACTGATCAATTTTGATTCTTTATATTGTATTGACACCGATAAAATGTTTTACATTGTGAAATTCGTATGAAGGAAAAAAATACTTGAATGAAATTATTATTGAAAGTATAAAATTAATATTTTATTGGATAATTCTTGTTTTTATACGTTGTTTCGATTCTTCAGGACAGGGTTTACAATAAAATATCATTTTTATGCACTTCAATAACTTTTCGATAATAATTTCTTCCGAGTATTATCTTCCTTAAATGAAAATCATTCCAAATATTGATACCAAATGTGATATTAAAAAACGTAATGTATCACTCTTTAACTTATAAAAGAAACAAAAACCCATTTAGCACAAATATTACAAAAATATGCAACATTCCCAAAATTCCTTTTTTAAAGTGTCCAGAATTAAATCAATAGTGTATATGAAGTGTGTACGTGTTTTTGTGGTGACCTGAATAAACATCAGCGAAATTAAAACAATGCTATCGCAATTGCATTTTAAAATAGAAGTCTTCCTTAGCTGAGGTTATCGAATGTTTAACGTTTTAGTGCTCTTTTATTATACGGTCAGTCCTTCAACTGCGAACTGTCAAAACACACTACAGTACCTATATACAATATTTCCGTCTCTGTTCTGATAATTTTTGACAGTTCTTATTTGGAGGACTGTTTGTATATGGTGTTCGAGTGCATTATGACAGTGTTTTGCTTAAAAGGATTTGTGTATGATATAAACCACCATAAAAAATTGATTCTTCTTTATAAATAGTTTAGAGACAATACATCGTATAGATTGTATTTAGATCCCATAATAAAAGCAATTATATTTTATTTTTAGTTTATTAGAGTAATATTGAGATTAATTATTTCGCTTGATGATAAGTTTATCTGAAATTTTAATCTTACGTACAACATTAAACATTTCAATCTACAATAGCAGACATTGCACTTTAGATTAATTATTTAATTTGATTGGAGATGTGTTACTTTGAAAACTAAAAAAGTATTCTTGACTCGATATTAGTTATTATTCAGTTCATAAACAAATTGTTCAATAAATTCTTAGTCAATATTGATTTCATAGCTTTGAGATCTTTATTGATTTAATATGTAATAGACGTGTTGATTCGTTTATCTTGTATGGTGTGATGTTTTTATTTATAAAATTAATCAATTTTAAGATTACATTCGAGTATGATTTCTGATTTTGATAAATTGAAATATTTTTTTCAAGATAATGATATTAAAATTCCAGCTAAAGCAATAGTTATGAAGGTATGTATTATTATCGTTAATGTATCAAAAAATACCTGGAAAAATCACACTTCAAAAAAACGAACACATTGTTTTGAAAATCTATTAATGGAAAGACAAAAAAATGTTTACGAAATTTAATGCTACAAAAAGAGAATATTTTTCGAATTTTTTCGTTGAACGATGAAAATAACTCGAATTGTGAACAAAGTCTATTTGTTTTTGATTAGTATTCGATCATTAAAAAATATATAATATTGTACATAATAGACGGTAATATAAACTTAATGTGGCAAAACATTCAGATGTCGCAATGGTTATGCATAAATTTGTAATTACAAATAACAGCATTGAAAAAAGTCAGGCAAAACTGATCATTACAGATAGTAAAATTCGTCATTAGTAGGTACTTATACGATTTTTTTAACACATACCTAATCATTGGGTATGAGTTAATCGATCTGAACAATGAAACTCTTCTAAAGGTTCTCGTATCAAAGTACAATTCTATAAATATAAAATCTAATATATAGATATAGGTATGTAAGTTAGTATTTATTTAAGATCAAAAATCGATAAAATAATATAATGTAACGTTTACACTGAATTGAAATTTTGAACCTAAAAAATTGCGAGATTTTAAACAATTGGTCCGATTTTAAGTAAACTTCTCCAAAATTAAACTGACGGAATTATATATAAAAAAATAATTTCCGAAGAATATACATACATATGACGACTAAATTTCACAAAGGGCACAAGTGACCTATTGTCATCGATATTGAGTTAAGTAGAGAAAATGGATCTGTATCATATATGACGATCGAAAAGGCCAAGAAGTACAAGTGACATACTTGCCGAAATTGAGTTATGGACAGGAATCGTTTCTATACATGCTCATATATTTGGTGGCAAAAGGATATGAACGAATTCAGAACGTGTGCCTTAATATATCATCAAATCACTCGACCTTCTCCTAATACATGTAGGTCAACTTTAAACACGCTTTTCTCAAAATCACCGCAAAGTCACTTGTACCCCTTAACCTTTTCAGTCTTCATACAGAACCATTTTCTGTACTTCATTCAATATCGATAAAAAAAAGTCACTTGTGCCCTTTGTAAAATTCAGTCGTCATCTATATTATAAATACGCTAACGATGCTCGAAATTTTCAGACGTCCGTACCTTGAAACTCGGCACGTTCACTTTATTAGCCCGCCGCCTTAAACTGCGAGCTACCATCGTAATTACGAAACTACACCGTTTAACGTATATAAGGCGTAAAATCCAAATGTGGGATATTTTTTTTTATTTCACATATAGATGGCAATAAACACATCCGTCGCAATACGATATATCTATAATATTTATACACAAAGGGTATGGTATAAAAAAAGGGCTTCCAAAACGAGCGGACGCAAATTCGAATTTGCCGCGCGAAAAGCGGGAAAAGCGTTTTTCTGTTAACACCCTTTCCTACGAATTTTCCCACTTACCCCCCTTTTCCCACCGACCCCTCGCCCTTCCGGCGGAAACGTTGGCAATTTCCGGTCTTTAAAAGCTTGGCGCGAAAAGTGCGAGTGGAAAATTCGGCGTTTTGAAGCGTTCGTCAATCTGCGTCTACTACGGTTTGAGAAGCGCTGCGGAAAATGTATACGTGTTTCTGTTTAATGTGCGTTTTCTAATGTAGATGTATGCTTTTTCTAGTTAGAGATATGCTTCGGTTTTACTTGTACATTTTTTTAACTTTAACTACATTTTATTAAGAATGTCAAAATCACTTATTTAGACCGAATTTTTTTTCGATAACTAAACACTGAAAATGTTTTATATGAAATTGATGCATTTTTCATAATCATTCAATGTAAACATTAACTGGAAAAAGTAGACATTAACTGTAATATGTGTATCCTAGAACTCGATTTTAATAATTAAAACTTTTCATATATATTTCTTAACTTCTATAATCTCCAGTAAATTTGTATGCATTTATGATAAACAAAAGTTTACTATTCATTTGTGTTTTTTAATCAAAGTTAAATGTGAGATATATTTAAAATTTAAATTACTTCTAATAATAACTCTGAGTCAATATGCATATTGAAATGACATTTCAAATTTTTAATCTTAGTTTAAATTGAGGTAAGATTATTTGAAGGTTTAACTCCATTAATTTATCCATATCAACTAATTGATGCCAATTGACATTTAGAATATATTAAAAATGAATCAAAATTAATGGGTTCATGTTTTACAGTAACTCTATACACAAAACTATAACATATATGAATAACATCAAAATTCAATACATTCACTAACAATAGAACAAAATTTTCTCATAAATACGAGAACAAAGTCTAAAAAAATTCAATATCCAATAACATCCAAAAATTTCAATATCTGACGTCCATAAATAAATGATAAGGTCAGAAAAGTTTGAGAATGCCCGATCGTCTCGTAAAAATGCCCCATTTCCAAAGGAAACCGAAAAGCGATTGGGTTATATCCAACATAAAAAAAGGCCAAGGGGTACAAGCGACATTTTTTCCGAAATTAAGTTATGCACAGGAATCGCTTCTATACATGCTCATTTATTTGGTGGCAAAAGGATATAAACGAATTCAGAATCTGTGCCTCAATATATCATCAAATCACTCGATCTCCTCCTAATACATGGTCAACTTTGAACGCACTTTTCTCGAAGTCACTTGTACCCCTCGGTCTTTTCAGTCGTCATATTATATTATGGGAAAATATTCTTCCATTGAAGGGTAGACGCCTTCAAGGAAACGTGCCGATAAGCACTAAATCAATTTCTATATAATTTAGGCACCATCATTTTTTCCCCATTTATTTCGCCCCCCCTTATTTTGGGGGTTATATATAAAATATATAATCGATTATGATATGAAAAAATTCGGATGGAAACTGCCAAGAATCACGAGAATCGAATCTAAGGGCTGTTGTGCACGTGATGATACATCACTTCTACACTTTTTAGAAATTCGATATTGAAAGTACACTATTGTAAGAAATGTTGGACAGTTTTATTGAAGAATTAAAAGAAAATACATTTTTTTGTAAAATTTGTACTTAAGTGTTAAGTTTCTTTTATCATTTGAAGAGTGATCAAGTATGGTTTTTAATATTGCATTTGAAGCAAAAATTTGAAAAATCAAATGAAAATATTAAACGGTCAATATTATTGTGCAAAAATTGTCGATGTGTATAAAAATAATGATATTTACTTGATAAATTATAAATTTTCATACAATTCGATAGTGATATTTATTGACTTTCGTATTGAACGGTCTGTTTGAAAAATCACTAATAATAACAAATAAATGCATATAAAATTTTAATGATTCTGAACTCATTCTCCATTTTATTATTGTTTCATCAATCTATTGTTATCAGGATGTGCTAATTGAGAGAATGGAAAGTTTATTGCTCTCGATATATACAAATATGATTTCTAATCTTCTATGCATATTCGTAATTAAACATCGATTTTCATTTCAATCAAAATTCAATATTACTTAATAAATTCATAAAAAAATCGCTTTTTTTTTAATTAAAAAATAAAAATTTCGATTTCAAAAATTAACACGTTCGTCATCACATGTGAATGCCGAAGCATTCTCATATAATAAGACGAACATATAAATTATTTGATTGGCACAATGAAAGGTTATCAACCGTAATCACGATCGGATGTGTCGGGCCATCAACTCTTGTAATATGCAGTTCCGGATGACGCTTGATTGCAACAACATCCACATGGCAACAAGTCGATTTGTCAAGGCGTTCATATTGAAAAATAATAAACTAGTGACTAATTTTGAATTGGGAGAGTTATGAAGATAAATAAGCGCAGATAATATGGTGTTTTTTTGTGAATTTGTTCTAATCAAGCATTGATGTTTTCAATGGGCTGATTGCTTGTTTTCATAAAAATGGGCATTTATCAACAACTGTTGTCATTTGTGTTGCTTTTTAGTCACTTTAACTCATATTTTAGTAAAATATATAAATACATGAATTTTAAGACTGATTCACACTGAGGATAGTAGAAAATAAATATTCAACAAGACCAATATAAACACTAAAAAGGTTAAGCCGACTATCTACTGTCCACTTGACTACCAACTGACCTCAATATGAACCAGCCTTTAAAGCACATATCACTGACTACACTTAACCAAGTATTCACATAGTCGAATCGACTACATACAACCCTGTATTTGCACTCAATGCGACTTCACATAACCCGAAATTCGCAATCGTATAGCAACATCCGTTGTACAATGTACAAAGATTTGCGCAAATATTAACCAACGTTCATATCTAATCTATGTAAAATGTAAATTACAAAAAAAGAAATTCACTCTGACTCACTGTTTCTATGTGATTACTGAACGATACAGTTACGTTTGACGTTTTAATGAAATTAATGAAATTCGTTGACACAAGTTCCTATGCGAGGTTCAATGAATCACATCGATTATTTTCGTATCGTATCGATTAACTCATTAACAATGGAAATGAGGTGTTGCTTGATCTATTTGCGATTGTTTGTTTGAATGGGTGAATCATTCGTTTTAAGGTGCATTAATTAAAAAAAATAACGAATTAATGTAAGTTTTCACTTGTTTATTGATAATGTTTTCAATCTAAATCTATGTAAATTAATAAAAAAATTGAAAAGAATCTTTGTAAATACTTTTTGATGGATGTATAAAAATAATATTCAATTGTAAATTCTATAGATATATGTATTAAAGAATCGATACATGCATAAAAACAATAGTTATTCAATAAAATATTAATTTTATACACCCTGACAAGGTAAGTGTTCCGAGTAATATTTTCGCGTAATCTTATTACATGGAAATCATTCCAAATGTAAATGACAAATACCATATTAAAAATATGTATTACTTGTACCTTTTTCAAATAATAAAAAAAAATCACAGCAATTTATCCAAATTATGCAGAAAAAAATACATTTATCAAAAATGTACAGAATTCCTCATAATAGTGTTCATGCATATTTCAACGAATGAATAGAATCGATCACACGAATGCAAAACTTTCAGCTCATTTCTCGAATAGATCTCACATTTTTCCTTAATTTTTCATCACTTTTCAACGATCTTTCATACAATAATGATGGCAACAAAGGTTTCGTGTGCCTAAGTCGCATCTGGCGTCTATTTTCATGAGCTCTTCCCGTAATTAGTTTTTGAATTAATTAATCAAGAGGCGAACGAGTCGTAAAACGTCGGTCGCAGCTGCGTGCACTAAAACGTCCGAAAAGAAAAACTTTCCACAAAGCCTCATCTTCCTATGAAAATTTCGAACGGGATGAGGATTTTCGCGAAAATTTTCGATTTGCGAACAATGTGCGATTTGGAAAATCTCGAGTTTTCTTCGAACGCTTTCGATTCGTTTGAAATGGACGTGATTCGGGAGTTTAGGACTAATTAATTTCATAGGTTGTATTTTCAGTGAAACTTTTAATTAATCAATTCACATAGAATTGACAAGAAATTATGTAGTTAATGGTGGTTAAGATTAAGATTTTCTATTTGTTTTGAAAATATTGTGGGCGGAGACATCTTGGGTCTCGTGAATTGAAAGACGATTCAATAAAGACTAAATTTATTCACTATTGATAATGTACATTAAAAATTAATTATTCAATTATTTAATCACAGATTATCAAACGGTTTTCTAAATATATTACATACAATATCAATTCTAATTTTAGCGGCAATTTGTCTGTGTCCCTACAATATCAAAAGTAGTGTTATTAAAAACGATGTAACTTCTGAACTAACCATCAGATTATTACGAAATTTTGACACATATTAATAGAAATAATACAATTTTCAAAAATTATATTATTTTGACTTTTAAGTCGACTCAATTACATATTATCTACAAAGTCATTAATCGACATATTAAAGCGTATCCACACATAGGCCGGCGGCTTTCAGCGGCAAAACACATAAACAGCATTAATATTTTACCTTAATACATCTTCAATACATTTTAATATATTTAGATTAGAATCTTATTTTACTTGAATTAGATCAAGATAAAGTTTAAGTGTAAAAAAACTGTAATTGAAAAAGAAAACTTAACTTTTCATCTTCTACGTAAGATAAATAAACAATAGAATATCGATGATAGGCGACTCGTTCCCATATACATAGATAAGACATCGGTCTTATGCGACAATCACATCGAAACATATGCGGTTCGGTAGTCTTTTATGGTGATTCATAGCCTGTTTAAACCGCAAAAGCCATAAATTTTCTCCAGATTATCGTTTGTGTGCATAGGTTTCATTGTGCAACCTGCAAAGCTGACCTTCGGGTGCATTACTCATAAGAACGATGCATTATGTATTTATAACAGTGCGATTATTCAAATCGACCAAAGAATGCATACTTTTGTTGTTATGGAAAATTTTTCACTTCCTATTAACTAGAAAATAATGGCGAGTGGAAAAAGTCAATGCATTGCTTTCTATGGAAAGTGGATCCTTCTTTGAACACATTTGAATTTGATAACAATTATCTTGTTATGATCTTAAAATATTGCTATGATCACATTCAATACCAAAATTAATATAGTTCGTGAAAATTTTAATAGGTTAATATAATAAATTAGTATGAAAATAGAATGATTTAAAATCGATTTTCCATGAAAACCGTAAAAAATTGTGAAATTACTAATATTTATCGATCGAGATATATTTTGAATCTGTTGAGTGGAATGGTCCTTTATTATTTAGAGAAAGTTGTTTAAATTTTATTTTCGAGGCGAATCCTTTTCGATCGAATGTCTAGAAATTGAAAGATCAAATCAAAATTAAGAAATGTTTGTATTTATAGACTCCTTAACAGCTGATCCTTTCAAGGCGAAATATGAATATGTGAAGTGTAAATGAAAATTGTGAAATGAGCAACAGAATTTGTTATGAGAATAGAAAAAATCTCGAAAATATCTCGAGCAACTAATTTATAATAAGAATAAAATAAGCTTAAATATTTATGATGAAATATGAAGAAAATTTCTAGAATAGTCTCGTATTTAACACTGCGGTGACTTTGCTTTGCGGTAATTCTACATACACAATAGAATCTTATCATTTTTAAATGAAAAATATACTTATTTATAAACCCACTACTTATCGGTATCATTTGATGTGGTTCATATAGTAAACTTGCATCATCCTATGACTTAATCACTATACATATACTCACAATGGTGAAACTAATAAAAAAACTACGTTTATCGCGAATTTTCGATAAATTTTGACATTTCATCTATTGCATCAGAATTCGCGTAATCGCTTAAAAATAATTTAATTGTAATTTTTTTGTAAAAAAACCAAATCAATTGATCCAAGCTACTCGTTACAAAAAAAAAATCGAATCGAATTTTCCGAAGAAAAAAGATCCAACCAACTTTCATCCGCCATAATAATGTCCCTTTTATCCGATTTTGCGAAACCGGTATAAAAGGGAGAGATATTACCCAAGTTTTTGCCCATTCCCCTTCGGAAAAACAGGGTATATTTTCCTTACCTTCAGGTGAACGACTGATAAGCCTCCAAATTTAATTTCGCCGAAAAGTTTCAGACCGTTCCGTATGGAAATCGCCCCCTGGAAAAGTTTATTACGTGTTGCGGCTAAACCGCCCAGAAAATAATGTATTATCGGGAAAATAAAATATATTAAGTAAACTATTGTGAAAAATTCTAAACATTTTTAATAATTATTAAATTTATCTGTATTAATTTTTTAATTGGTCTACATTTTCATTTGATGACTGAAAAGGCCAAGGAGTACAAGTGACTTTGCGGTGATTTCGAGAAAAGTGCGTTCAAAGTTGTCCATGTACCTACATGTATTAGGAGGAGGTCGAGTAATTTGATGATATATCTTGGCACATTGGTTTATATCCTTTTGCCACCAAATAAATGAGCATGCATAGAAACGTAATTCGATTTCGGCGAAAATGTCACTTGTACCCTTCGGCCTTTACGATCGTCATTTATTATTTAATGATTAATCGAGTATGTTTATTTTTATATTGCATTTGACATAATCATTCGAGTGATATTCATGAAAAATTTCTATTGAACGAAAACATTATCGAAAGAAATCGTTATACAGCAATCGTTGGTGTGTATTTAAATATAATATATAATAGCGCTATTTTGTGTGTGTGTTTGTCCGTGTAACGCTCAAAACTGCTTTGATATATTCAACGGGTTGGTTGCTAGTTATATCTATATTTATTTATATATCTAAATAATTAAAAATAAGAGTTATCCAATATAATATTAACACTCAATAATAATAATTTCATTTAATCGAATATTTTATGAAAACTATTCTGAATTGTTGTTGTTGTTCAATGCAATATTGAAATCTTACTTAACTAGTCATTAAATTATAAAAGAATCTGTGAACCAATTTAGTGAAGATTTCTCAGAATAATGCAATATTATTTTTTATCAAAAGTGTTCATTATTTTGCACAGTAGTGTACATGGATATAAAATGGCTGAATTTGATTTTACAAGGAAACAATTTTCATTTTCAGGAAAAAATCGCATGTCGTAAGTGGAAAAAAATGATTTTATTAGCATCGTGTGAGTAATTGAGTGGCGTGATCAGTATTTTTTTATATTATTCATTTGATTTTAATTCGATGATACAACTTCCTTGATCTTATTAAAATTTATAGAGGATAACATAAACAGTTTTTTGTTTAAACGTTTGAATATTAATTTTCTGATGCGTATTTCATATGAGCTGAGTCACATTTCCTGCGATAATTTTTCGTATTTATTCTAGAATTTTGTTTTTTTAAAATATCTGAACGAAACCACATCCTATATAAACAATAATTTATCTTGAATTTATTCAAATGAAAAAGTATTATAGATTATTTTCCATAAATAATTAAATTTAATCAGGTTGGGTTACAATTTGAATAAGAATAGGTCAGTTATTGCACACAAATTTGCAATTGCAGCAAAAATCAATTAATCACTCTAATGCAAGGCTTGAGTCTTGATGAGACTCACATATATTTTATTTAAATGATAAATTGATTAGTTCATTTTATTTAAATATTTGATTCGAAAAAGCATCATGATGAAACAATTTATAAAATTGTTTATTTTTGTGACGATTGAATTCGATCGGTTTCAATGTCAACTTTCAAGTGCTGATAACTCTTCAGAATTTTTAAACCTAGAGATTACTTTTTCACTTTAAAATGATTGATCGAGATTTAAGAAAACAATCCTATATAAAAAAAAAATCGATAAACAAGTGCAGATCTCGAGTAAAAGTTAATGTTTGGACTCGCGATTTCCTCGGAGACGCTTTTCCGAAAAAAACCGGAAAATCCAAAAGCGGTCGGTCAAGACATCCTCTAAGGATTTTCCTTCGGTTTTCCGACCGTTTTTCCTTCTGAAATCTAAGCTCGAAAATCCCCAAGGAGCCTGAAATGGATTCTGAGGGATAAGACCTGAAACCTGAAAGTCAACCGACCTGAAAGTATTGCGTGAAATAGATAAGGACCTCTTATCTTTCGAGTGCGCTTCGCCTTTATTTATTCGTATATCCGTTTTTTTTCGTACTCAGGTTTTATATTATGGATTCAAATGAGAATAATGGTCTTCTTTCAGTGCTTGTGTATTTTCTGATATGGATTTTTTTTTTGGTGTGAATTTTGTTTATCGCTCGTGTGGAATTCGGAAGGTCAATTCGAAGCACGTATCAAGTTCAATAGGTCTTAATTTAATTTTGTATTTATTTAAAAAATTGTATCTGGTTCTAATTTGGGTGATCGTTGAGTCTTTTAAAATGTCTTATCAAGCGAAACAATATTTAATGTGATTGCCAGTCTAAGATATTGCATTTGGAGATTAACTAATACTGTTATTTTCTATATAAAAAATATTTTTTTAGTTTAAGAGTCGTGCTAGAAATTTTATCAGTATTAAAAATTGAAAAAGTTAATTAGGACTTGCGGAATGACAGACGTTTTTTTACTTCAAAATGATGTGTCAAGTATGACTATTGGAGTGCGTACCACTGTCCTTATTATCCTTTACTTTGGAGAAGTTTTTTATTAGCATTACAACATATGACGACTGAAAAGGCCAAAAGGTACAAGTGACTTCGATAAAAGTACGTTCAAAGTTGACTACGTACCTACATGTATTAGGAGAAAGTCGAATGATTTGATGATATATCTTGACAAACGTTCCGAATTCGTTTACATCCTTTTGCCAACAAATAAATGAGCGTACATAGAAGCGATTCCTGTGTATAACTCAATTTCGAAAAAAATGTCACTTATACCCCTTGATCATATGATTTCTTACTAAACTGTATTTCTTAATAAAAAATCACATTGACGGATTAATCATGCGACTCAAACTTTTGATTAGATTTTTTCAAAAGTGTTCATATGTATTATTCAACAAAAACATATTGAATAATAAACTTTTACATATCCAGATTAGAATAAGATAAGTCAACATTTTTCACCATACATTCGAAGGGCAAGTTAAAGTCGTCGCACAAAAAGGCAATGCAAAATTGAGACGTGACCCATCAAGTAATTGCTGAGCATAAATCATAAGAACCCTTCTAAAGGACGATAGAACCTCGAAGTCGAAAATAAATAAAAAGGCTACACTTTGCCTTTTCAAGCCCATTTCGTAATTTGGAGAACGTGTTTTTAGCCGAGAGGACGTACTTATAACGTTGAGGCTTTTAAGGAGTGCCTTTTGTGCTGCACTTTGTTGCAGCTCGAATGCATTTGAATAGAATGAGCACGTTTTTTTGAAGTGTCAAAGTGTTGCAAATGCTTAAAAAAAAATTTTAGAAGTAAAAATTTTCAGATGCTAGGATTCATGAATAATCGAACAATTCGCATTAAGAAAATCATTATACGAATACCTCTTAACTCTTTGAAGCACGGGATTTCCAGGAAAAAAATACCCATGTCGCTCTTTTTTTTTAAATATTGAAAATTGTCACAAATCTAATTATTAAAAATCAAAACTAAAATTAATATACTATTTGATGAAAAAAAAACAAATGATTTTTTTTATAAGGTGGGATCAAAACTGACCCACCCTGCAAATAAGGTATAAAAAAGGTGGGACATATTTCATACCATCGTGCCTCAAAGAGTTAACATGCGATATATTGAAAAATAAAATTAGATTACTCAAGTGCATCACAATTTTCATTTTGACATCAAAATGCAATATGTGCAAGACTGAAACGCAATTTCATAACAATTTAAGTCAACAAAGTCTCATAAGGGGCACATCTCTCTCATATCGGTTGCGCTCAGAAACTCCTCTGCTTGTACTACACTCGAGAGGCTGAGCTTGTATTACAGAGACCCGAGGCGTATTTATATGGTCAGGTATTATTTTCCAAAACGAGATGGACCGGTTGTAGAACCTGCCCTCAGGGCAGCCTCGTGATTCTGGAACAGATCGATCTCGACAATCGCACTTCGTATAATGACTACCGATTCGAAAAAGCAGGCGAATACTCGACAGATGGATAACAATTGACGAATGAAAAGGCCAAGGGGTGCAAGTGATTTCGAGAGAAGTAAGCTCAAAGTTTAGTTTCAGGAGGAGGTCGAGTGATTTGATGATATTATATGATGATGATATTGAGGCACGCGTTCTGAATTCGTTTGTATCCTTTTGCCACTAAATATATGAATGTACATATAATATAAGCGATTACGGGAAAAATGTCATTTGTACCCTTTTGCCTTTGCATTCGTTGATTGTCGGGAACAAAGAAGAATATTTGAAAAAGTTAAAAAGAAACAAGTTATCCTGTCATAAAAATGTTTGACTAACGAGGATAGCGCTTATTGTTAGTCGCTGTCTATGATTTTGATGAAACTTTGTGTATATAAAGTATAAATGTAGATTCAAAATGAAAAAAAAATCTAACCTAAAATATTATCAAACTTAACTTAAACCAAAATTTTTTAGTGTTACGCTAACTGGATACTAAGATTTGTTTTATATGAAAGACAAAAAGAAATGATAAAGTCATATTCATATAGTTTATTTTGAAAAATCTGATTAAAGCATATACATATATTTTTATAATAATTACCTTGAATATAGTAAATCGACTTTAAAGTACTTACATAAAACGTAAAACGAACATTTTATTTCAATTATAAATAAATTTACAATTCAATAAAATTTCAATATCATTCCAAATCAACGCCAATTAAATAAAAATCAACTGCCAATAAGTTTTTTACACGAAACATAAAATTTTATTTCAACAATAAATAAAACTGTTAAAAAAACGTTTACATGACACCACTGACTTTTCGACTCACTACTTACTTCTGACTTACGCATTTTTTTATTACATTTCAGTACAGAGTGTGTCAGCTTACCAATGTTAAATGGTTGTTCATACAATGCATTCGAATTTACATAATATCGTATTTACATTCGTGTCAGTCTGAAAACTTCAAATTATCAAGCCAAACCTACACTACAAAACTACACTTAATACATTTCAAAGTGAGTTATTTAGGATCGAAGAAACGATTTTTCATAATAAGTTCGTGATAAATGAAGAATTTTCCTCAAATCTCAATTTCGAATCGTTCGACTGTAATATAATAATAGTTTCATAGTAATTACATTATTAGAAGCACATATTTCAATAGGTAAATGTGCGAAATCGCTTCGAGTTCATCGATGCGAAAATATCGCGTGATTTAGATAAGATAAATAAATAAAAAAGCGATTACTCATATCGAAACATGATGAAAACTAGCGTTTACAATATCTATTATATTACATTTGCACAATTGAAATGGAAAAAAAACGCAATATTTCCTTTTTTACTGCAACGGATTCAACGAACTCATGAAAAATATATTTGTACAATGCGCTTTGTACGATTTTCGATTGTTTTTCGAAAATTACAATTCAGATTCGTTCTCAGAATGTGTAATCTTATATTGATTTCATTTCTGATGAAACGATAAATATTCTTTTCGAATTCTGCGTATTTTGATGAATATTTTAATCAATTATCAATTTCATGAACGCTGAAAAAGTATTATTTCAAACTGAGTTATTTATATTCGCTACTAAATATGACGACTGAAAAGCTCTAAGGGTACAAGTGACATTTTTGTAGAAATTGAGTTATGCACAGGAATCGCTTCTATGTACTCTCATTCATTTGGTGGCAAAAGGATATAAACGAATTCGGAACGAGTGCCTCAATATATCATCAAATCATTCGACTTCCTCCTAATACATACGACGACTGAAAAGGCCAAGGGGTACAAGTGACATTTTTGCCGAAATTGAGTTATGCACAGGAATCACTTCTATTCACGCTGATTATTTAGTGGTAAAAGGATATAAACGAATTTGGAACGAGTGCCGAGATATATCATCAAATCACTCGACCTCCTCCTAATATATGCAGGTACATGGTCAACTTTGAACGCGCTTTTTTCGAAGTCATTTGTACCCCTTGGCCTTCTAAGCCGTCAAATAAACAAATTTCAAAAAGAAGCTAATATCAAAACGAAGTCGATTCGAATCGCACCCAAAACCGATTTTCAGAACGTAATAATTCATACTCGCTGTTGGCAATTTCGAGAGTAGATCTTCACCATTGGGCGAAACCGGTTTTAGCGAAGAAACAAAACAAGGCACCGCACGAACGTACATGAAAAAAATAGAATAAAACGAAACGAAATAAAACCGAACAAGTCGGAAAAAAAAGCAAATCCGAAAAAATAACAAGATGAACCGGCACGAAGCAGAAGGACCGGTTTTTCGGTGAGTCCGGTAGCCGGTGAAAGAAGGGAAGAGATGCAGAAGACTTTCTGATGATGGAAGGAGACGAGGAGAAGGCGAAGAGTCTTCTTCGGTTTCCGACGATGGCTTTTTTTTTCGCCTTGTTTTCAAAAGCGGAGTCCTCCTCTCGCAGAGGTCAACAGGAAGGAGAGAAGACAAAGAAAGAAAGGAGAGAAGAAAGGTAGAAATAAATAAAAATAAATAAAGGGAAGAGAGAAAAAAATGTTTGGATATTATGTAAAAATGTATGTTTTGTTTTTTGAAGACACAGAAAGAATAATGTAGATATTTATTATATGCAATAAGCGGAGTCTTCTCTGATTTTAATAAAGAGGAGAGAAGAAATTGAAAGAAAGGAGAAAAGAAAGGTGAAAATAAATAAAAATAAATAAAGGGAAGAGAGAAAAAAATGTATGCATATTATATTTTGTTTTTTTAAAGGCAGAAAGACAAATGTAACATATGTAGATATGTATTTACTATATGCATTGAGCGGAGTCTTCTCTGATTTTAATAAGAAGGATAAAAGAAAATGAAAGAAAGGAGAGAAGAAAGGTAAAAATAATAAAAATAAATAAAAGGAAGAGAGAAATAAATGTATGCATATTATGTTTTGTTTTTTTAAAGGCAGAAAGACAAATGTAGATATTTACTATATACATAAAGTGGAGTCTTCTCTGATTTCAATAAGGAGAGAAGATAATGAAAGAAAAGAAAAAATGGAAGAAAGGCAACTAATATACATACATATAAAAAAAGAAACAAGAAAAAAAGTAAAAAAAAGTCTGTATGCATTTTATGATTTATTATTTTTTTATTATTTTATGATTTATTTATGATTTATTTTTTTATGATTTTTTTTATCTGTTTTCTATGTTCTCTTTAATTGTTCATCCAATTGAGATGAACGTTTTCAGATATGTTGTATGAAGGTATTTCGTAAAAAAACTCCTAAATTTTATTTTCTTGTTAAGTTATGAAGAAAAAAAATCTTATACTTATGCATGAAATAAAAGGCAACATTCATTTAAAATTCAATTTCAAAAAAAGATAATACTCGTTTCATTAGATCATTTTATATTTTTGGAACAAACCTTATATTTTAACCATTCGTCTAAATCACATGTCTTGTTATTGAGTGGGTCTTATTTTCAGGAAAACATAATAGTGAACTAATGAACTATAGATAGATATAAATCTTATTGATTTTTAAAAATTAAATGAAAATAAATTGCATTAGCTGTAATCAATTAGATTATATTTTCGAAATGAGCCATGTATTATTAAAACCGTTCATCGAAATCACAGGTCTTGTCATCGAATAGGTCTTATTTTCGAAATAAAAAATCGGTAGTGAGCTAATAAAATATCGAAAAACGAAATAAAAAAGACCATGGGAAGAAAAAGAAAGTCGCTATGGACCAGATGGGATAGGAAGTCGATGCACTTTTTCTGCACCGTCTTTTTTCGGGCAGAAAACTATTTATTATATGTGGATGAAAAAGTTTCGTAGGAAGCGATTAGTTTCAAGTTTCGAAGACCTGTAAGTGACAAGTTTGCTGTGTAAAGTTTGCTTTTAGTTAGGTTCAGAGTGAATATTTATGATGTTGCCTTGCGTGAAATGAACCCTCTGTAGTTTAATGGATTTGAATTTTTAACGAAACTGTGCTGGAACTCTATTTTCTCAATATTACACTTGCATCATACATTTTCTTGACGTCTTGATATAAATTTTTAAACACTGATAAAAATGGCATACATTTTATTTGATATAGGATAAGTTTTATTTCTCAAATGCGCAATTTAATAACAATTCAAACGAATGAAAATGCAACAAAGGAGCGTAAAATGTATGACCAAACAACAATACTTTTGAAACCATTTTTCATTGCATCCTTTTAGATAACGTAGTATGAAAAAAATGAACAAAGAATAAAATTTGAAGGCATCATATAAACACACGGTAGCCATCATAATTAATAAATGTTAAAACTTAGCTTCCAAAAAAATTAAAGGTAATAAAATCCAGGTACTAAACGAGTTGATCCATATTATGAAAAAAATAACAAACTACCGTAAAAAGGTATTATCGTCGTTATTCATCTTAGTAATTAATCCGTTTAAGTCGCAATTAAACCAGAGATAAAATCGAATTATCGCTGAAATATTATAAAAGTACATACGTGTCATATTTAAATAGGATTTTGCGAATGTCCATCAAAAAATCTCCATATTTCGAACATTAAACTGCGGATATCCTTACGACTGAATCTCAAACCTGTTTGAATCGAAAATCTCATCGTATTTAAGAGAAAAAAATAGCAAAAACAACCCATAAAAAAAGTTATACCTTCATATGAATTCAAATTTAATAGTTACATATTGAGATAAACTATCTAATGTAAAAGAAGCGTCTATGTTACACTTGGCGCTTTCCCTGCGAATTTTCCGATAGTTTATTTATAAATTTATTTATTTATATATTCGTTTCGAGACAATAAAGCCGATTTAATGCATCGATTTTATAGCAGGATCTTTTTTATAGGACCATTGTCTTCCGAAGCCAAAAATTTTACGACCTCTCGGACGTTATGCGCAATGTATGCGATTTCGAACGAAATGTATGCACTTTACGACTCGGTTGAAAAACAATATTTTTCAGTTCGGAAAGCACTAAAATCGAATGAAATTTGAATGGAACCTAAATCAAAGGCGTTTTGCTGAAGTATACGTTTTTTCTAATAGATATAAATAAATACAACACATTGAAAGAAACAATTCAATACTAGGATGGGATTGATTTTAAAATTTTAAGTTTAAACTTGAGTTTTCTTTGAAATAAAATTTGATCTGATATTAGTTATGCATCTGAAAATTATTTTTTCGGCCAATCCTTATATTTTAATGGAAAAAATCATAATAAAATCATATTTATTCATTACTTCATGTAGATTGTTAAAATATTCTTTCAAATGTGGAATAATAACAATAATAATTTATAATTTAAAATATTGTTTAATTTTTTGAAATAAAGGCCAAATTTTCAATACAAAGGACAAAAAAGCAATTTTGAAAAATAAATCTAAAAAATACTATTGAACTGCAAAACATATTGTCACTAAACGCACTACTAATACATTGACTTACAAAATTACTTCATTAGGAATTATTTTAGATAAATATTACATCAAACCTTATTTTCAGGAATCATACATATAATAAACATCCTTCAAATCATTTCATAAAAAAAAACCACTCAACACAACACAAGCCATCATCAAGCAACAAAGATCATCATCAAGCAGCAGCATCTCTTCATCGTATCTTATCTTATTTTTTTCAATACGCGTCAAAATTTCATACTATACGATATGGACGGACACGCATCAATATATCAGACACATCAATATATCAATATAATAATATAAGATGGCGTTTTGTCGGTCGTGTTGTGTAGGAGGAGTTGGGCCGCTTCTTGAACCCGAAAGGCGAGTTTTTTTATTGTTCGGTTTCGTGGAGCCATCTTATATGGAAAAACAACTAGTACCGACTCGAGAACAAGGTTAATCCAGGGCCGCATCTAGACTTTTCGTTTCGAATTGTTGGTACTCGATTATTATTAAATTTTAGATTAATGATTAGTATCCAGTCCCGAAATCCTTTGGCAGATATATTTATCCCATCTGAAGAACCAAATAAGAAAAACTTTCTTTGAGCTTGAATATTTTCTATGTACCGCGTTTTATTGATTTTTATTGCTGATTATCATATTATATATATCATGGAGATGTTATTTTCTTTATCATATTATGAAATTATTTAATTTTAATAGATATTTTCCTCGCAGGGCAAGTGGCTGCACACATTTTTGCATTTTCAGAAGAAAATTTATCCTTTTTATTGAAAATCATTTAAATATAATTGATTTTAAAGCATAACTATGTTGAAGTTGATAGTATACTTATGATTAAGTGTTCATCTGTAATGTTTTTGATGCTTTTTTAAAATATCTTGTTTAAAATTTATAAACTCGTATTAAAACTTAAAAAAAAAAATACGAATAAAAGACTTCTCACGAATTTATTTCTATAAAAATACTAAAACACAGTCTTACAGACCCAGTGTATTTTTTTGAACAAAAATCCGATATATTTTCATTTTATGTTATAATTATTATGAATACTGGAAAATGCGCGAATTTAATTCTGAGTTGTAGCTACCCATACTCAAAGTTAATTACGAGTTTAAAGGGTTAATATATAAAACCCAAATGTTCTATGTACGACGTCCGAAAAATGTAATGTGTACGACTTCCAAAAACATTTGAACCAATGAACGAATCTTGACCAAATTTGGTTCGATTACACTTTGAAAACCGGGAAATGTCAAGAAGTAATCTGTTTTTCGATTTCATTCTAAAAATTTGTTCAATGTAATGAGTTGTAAATGTGATAAATCCGAAGATTTAATGTCATATGAAACATAGGTCTGCCTGAAAAAATTGAATTTAGTAATTTCATTATGAGCAAAAGGAATTTTTCCGTATATTTTTACATAGTCAAATTATTAACACACTTTTCATCATTTCCTGTATGAAAATGGTGGAAAAAAATCGCATCAAATAATAAAAATGGAATGGAAATCAGTACTAGTACGTGCCTGTCGTGACCTCCACATTGGATACCCACATATTGAAGACGACCGGTTAACTTTTAAACCAGTGTTAGTTTCTTACATTAGATAAATACAGATATACGCCGATTAAATATTTTTTTTACAGTTTCTAGTTCATCTAGTTCCTATGTTGTGTGCGCATAATAGAAATAAGTACTTATTAAAGTCATCCATTAATTGGTTATTCGTTCGAGTGTTATGACTAAATGACGACTGAAAATGCCGAATAGTACAAGTGATTTTGTAGTGTTAAAGCATATTTCGGTAAAAATTTCACTTGTACCCTTTGGCCTTCTCAGTCGTCAAATGTGTACATTATTGAATTTAATTCAGGACAGTTTTCATAATGAATTTAATTAATTTTGTATTATTTAGTAGTAGAAAAGTAAAGAGTGATCAAGTACAGTTATCGATATTGTTCTTGACATTTAACATCTGTAATGAGTATTATGGAAAAAAAATCGATTAAATGAAAACATTTCTTGTATGAGATTATTATGCAACAGTTGTTAAAGTGTATAAAAAATATATTTTATCGTAAACTATAAGTTTCAAAGAAATGAGAAAATGCATAAAAACAAACTTAATTAAATAAAATATTAGTTTTATTCACTATGAGAATAATATCTTCGAGTAATGCTTTCATTTAATCTAATTTTCCATTAAAATTATTCCAAATGTCGGTGTTGAATACAATATAACGAACCGCATTCGATAAGTTTTCTTTAGTGAAAATTTTGAAAAAATGTACTATTTATAAAATGATGTATCCAGAATTGCTCACAATAGTGAATTAAACGAGGCAATATTATTCAATGTAGCCTAAAGTATAATAAAACCGAAGACACTTGATCCAAAGCGAATTCGTAGAAATTCTATCGTACTAAAAATAATGAGATCGCTCAATAAATCCTCCATGTTGTATAATAATTGTTAGATTTATGAGTTTTGTGAATTTTTATAATATTTTTATAATCTTTATTATATCAATTATACGATCGATAAATCTACAATCATCGATAGGTTATTAGTGTATCGATGATTAATTGTACGTTTGTATGAACGCTGTTTATTCCAGTGAGAAATTATCGGATCACGATTTTTTATGAGGAAACGTAGAAAATATACCGTAGATTATAATTATTGCGATTATGTTATGGAATTGCTTATTATTTTGCTATAAAATATATCGATAACTGTGAGAGTATCGACTGACAGTTAGTAATTGTATACTGGCTTGTTCGATATGCTGACAGCTGTCTAATGCTAAACATAACCTTTAATAAATGGAATAATTAATGAAAGTTTTAAAACTTATACAGAATATTAATTAATACATATAAAATAATTGAATATTAATACAATGAACAAAATTTATAACTTAAATTGTTACTGATAGAAATGAAAACTTTAATTCACAATACAATCAATTTTGAAATCTAAAAGTAAATATTTTCGAATGTTATTATTTTATTATTATGTTTGATCTAAGTGTAGATTAATTAATCGAATAGATTAGATATTCTATTTAGGTTAAGAATTTTCAGCTTAATTGATACCAGAATTGTTTTGGTTCTATTTATCATTCGATTCATTTATTTTAAAATAACAAATAAACAAAAAGAATTAACTTCATTTAAAGTATTTTATTAAGAACCCAATCTTTAAAAAAAAAATTAAACCTCAATATGAAAAAGGTTCGTATTTACAGTAGTTTTGTAGCGACCAGAGCTCGTCAAACTTTTTTCACCATTATTTCGAGACCATAATGACGAAATCGCATCGTTTGAGAACACGCGATCGAATCGTTAGCGAAAAAACATCCTTTCGTTATGACCGAGTGTAGGTCCGCGAAATTGCATTATTAATAACACACAAGGGTTTCGAAAAAATGCACCGCGGATTTGTCAAAGTCACGATTCTAACAATTTAAGCTGTTTTTTATTAAATTCACAGGAAAATTTTTGTAAATTGAAAATTCATGTATGTAAAATTTTTCGTGTGAATTGTAAGTTTTTCCTGCTGAATTTCATTCATCAGCATATAAGGAAAATTTTAGATTTTTCATTTGAAACTCTAATTTTTTCAAACACGTGTGAGTTACATTGTTTCGATTTGACATTGATACAGAATTATAGCGATTTGATGATAGCTTTGCTAACCAGTTTTATCCGGAGATGATAAAATACAATTTACGAAAATCTTTAAATATAATTTATCTTTGATCTCGGTTCATTAAAGTTGTAATAATGTCAAAGATAAGAAACCAGACGATACAAATTTGAAGAGGATATTCTATTGCAATAAACGAACAATGAAATATTTTCAAGAGGAAATTGTGTCTCAATTATGTCTCGATTGAAATACGATTCATAAATAAAAAAGTAGAGTTGTATGGATTATAAGATAGATACTATACATATTACAATGGAACAAAAACTATTATGAACGATTCTTCTATTAATACTCTTAATAATAATTTATAAAAAAAAATAAAGTGCGAGTCAAAATGTATGTAGTTATATTATTTATAAACTGATTAACAGCTTATCCTTTCGCAGTGAAACTATCCATGATTATTGTGAGCAAATTTGAGTAGACTTTTGCATCATTACATTTTGAAATATACATTTTTCAATTTACTTACACATACATTTCACAAGAAGTCATTTTTGGAACCCAATTACTGTAAATATTACACACGGTCTACACACGCAAATAAATTACAATAAATAATTATTGGCTTTAAGTCCATAGTTCAGGTCACATAAGCTAGTTCATACATAAAATACGAAAAAAATCAAACAGTTGAAATTAAAAAATGGAAATTATAAAGTCAACTTTTATTCAAAATAAATATGTGTACTAATATTTTAACAGATTTAAAATATATCTGAATCGATAAATATAAATAATCTTATATTTTTTTACCACAACGACATTTATCATAGATTTAAGATTTTCATGGAAAATCGATTTCAAATCATTCCATTTTCATACTTATTTTCTTTACGAAACTCATGAATGCGAACTATTTTTTTCCCAAACTACATTAAATTCGGGATTGAATGTATTCAAAGCAATATTTTATAATCATAACGAGTTAATCATTATCAAATTCAAATGTGTTGAGTCCATACGACATAGAAAGTTGCCTTTCAGATATTTTTTTAAAAATCATTCAATACAACCTTCGGAAGCATCGAACTATATCCACAGCACAAATCAGCAAATACCGAGACCCACAAAAGAGCTAAAAACAAGAGCGATTTCTATTTTTTAACCCGCTTGGCAACGGAGAGTTTTCCGTTGGTCGTTTCGCATGGCAACAACAACTAGGCACGCGTTTTCTTTCGCGAAACAACTGTAATTTTCTCACGGTGAGAATTTGAACCCGTATTCATTGTCCGATGCCGACCAGCATCACAATGGTGGTTCAATTAAAGCATAACGACAAAAAACGTAAAAATTATGAAGCGGAAAACGTTGAACGCCAAACGAAAACGCCAAGTAAGAACGCCGAATGAAAACGCCAAGTGAGAACGCCAAATGAAAACGCCAATCTCTATTGGTTAAACAAAGCGTTTTACTTTTTCGATGTTTTAAAACTCAATAAACGTTATTACTATGTATATGACGATTGAATTTCACAAAGGGCATAAGTGACCTTTTTTATCGAAATTGAGTTTAGTATGGAAAATGGTTCTGTATAGAAACATTTCTATACGTAACTCAATATCGATAAAATTGGTTACTTGTTGCTTTTGTGAAATTCATTCGTTATAATTCATAGTTAATTTTTTTTTTTGTATATTTAAATAAATTTCAATGATTTGTAAACTAATATTAAAATACGTATTTGAAATTGAAATTAATAGTTACTATAAGTGTCACGTTTGAAGAATAGGCATATCAAAGTCAAAGTTAGCTGTCAAAAATTGTTGGAATTAATTGATAATTTTGCATTGATATCTATGTGTAGAATTTAAAATTAAAAATAAATAAACGCTAATAATGCGTCATAATTAATTTTTCAATTGGAAAATATAACACTTAATGTAATATCCATAACATCAAATTAAAAAAAATATATGAAGATACCTAAAAAAAGCGTTAAAATCAAACTAAAAGCAGTCTTCATCATATTTGACGACTGAAAGGGCCAAAGGGTACAAGTGACAGCGGTGATTTCGAGAAAATCGTGTTCAAAGTTGATCATGTACCTACATGTATAAGGAGGAGGTCGAGTAATTGGATAATATATTAAGGCACACATTCCGAATTCGTTTATATCCTTTTGCCACCAAATAAATGAGCGTGCATAGAAGCGATTCCTATACATAATTCAATTTCGACAAAAACGTCACTTGTACCTCTCGGCCTTTTCTATCGTCATTTATTTGAAAAAAAAAATCTCAAAATCCTATTGAAAACGATGACAACGTACAATCATCGCATATTTATTCCACGTGAGTGTCGAATGCTCAGCACATATTTTTTACGTGTTAATCAATTTTAATGAAGCGTAAAGTGTCTTTCGGTACGTAGGGTATTATATTTATATTGTTTTGGCCTTAATCGTAACGAAGGTCGATCATGAATAAATGTATGAGGCTGTCGGAACGCGTTAGAACTACGAACATCATAGTGGTTATAATTTTTTTTGTATTTATAGTGTGTGTGTATCACAATTTTCTTTAATAAGCGTGTTTATGTGAAGCACTTTGATTGCAGTGTGTAACACTCGCTTAATACGAGCGAATTAAATGTTAATTTTTTAATTGTCGATCGAGGTGTAATTGATTTTTGATCCTTGAGTTCTAATTTTATCGAGATTCTTATATTTTTTTTTACATTTTGAATTTACAATGTTGTAGAAGTGTTTATGTTGATTTTTTTAATTGCTAGAAAATTCTAGACTCAATAAAAATTGAATTAATTATTATATCGATTATTGTTTGAATTACAATATGAATACGATGATTCTTTGTGTATTAATGTCTTACTTTTATAACGTCAATATTGTCTTTTAATCCACACTGTAAAATGACCTAATTAACAAAAATATAACTAATAGGAAATTAATTTAGCTATTTATATGAATATATGAAATCATGTGACTTATTAGTAAATTCATAAAAATAAACAAAGGGGAAAAAACGTTGCGGAAAATTCACGAAATAAAAAGAAAATTTGAAATGGGGAAAAAGCATGAATCTATAATATATCGCATGATGCAATTTCAATTTTAATTAATCATCTTATATTAAAACAGCACAGTTCCATTTACGTGTGTACGATGAATCGCTATATTACGGCTACAGCTCAAATTCGAATCCTGTGCACCTACAAATTGAAAACATTGAAAAATGCCTTTTGAGATAATTTGACAATTACACACATAAATGTACCAACAGATACGAAAAATAATACGCAACGGGCGTGCGTTGATACTCGACGAGTCTATTACTCGTCCATATATTAATTTGTTCACTTTTACTACGATTTAACGACTCGTTATCGCAGTTGATTCAAAATTCGCTGACGTTGAACAAAACTCGTATTAATCATTTTCAAGTTAACAATCGATTGAAAAAGGAAAAATCGACCTTCACATAAAGCAGAGTTTACACGAGGAAAATCCTTATCAGAAATAACTAGTCGCCGATGAGTCTAATCGAGTCGCTCTTATCTATGTATTATTTGCTCTAAAAAGTCGATGGGGGAAATTCGGCTAGTTTCGTACGACTAGCTAAACATTTGTAATAATAAATTAATAAAATATAAATAGACATGTTACAATAATAATTTTAAATTTATTTTTGTAAAATTCTAGTTATGATTTGTAAAAAAAAATGACTGTGGTGCCATTTTTTCTTTCAAAATTATCAAAACAATGTTATGAATTAATAAAAACCAGTCTAAAATTTTAAGAGATTTCAATTTTTTTTTATTTTAAAGGGGGGTAAAAATGTAAAAACCACTTACAGCACTATAGTGTAACATCTGACACACAAAAAAATTGCAGTGTTATTATATTACTCATAATAGATCTTCCAACTTCGAATCGTCAAAAATATGCGGTACAGATACGGATGCAAAAAGTATGAACTGCAGTATGTTTGTCTTTATTGTTTTTTATTACAGATCACAGTCGGAAGACTGACTGTAATTATCATTATATAAACCCACATCAAGTATTATTTTATTATACGATATGTCAACTGTCACCAAGTGCAGCCACAGTGTCTAGAGTGCAATTGCATGCTTGTTTGTAAGCCGATATTGCATCATGCAAGCTAGAGATGTATGTATGTATAAAGACGAGTGCACTCGACTGCATTTTCAAGATCATGGCCGTCTAGTGCAATCGATATTTACACTTACACTGTAACAAATTCATTGTATAAAATGTGTTAAAGATAAATGTGTGTGGTGTTATATTATACAATATTGTTGTGTGTGCATTTTGTGCACATGCTCGTTGCACTTGTCTCTCTGCAAAAGGACACCTTGAACGATCGTGTGATTATGCGGGTGATGTTTAAATCGCTGCAAATACTCTTATATTTATGTTATTTGATGAAAATATGAGTAATTTGCCCGTTGAGTGTCAATGGGTGCAGTGATGTGACTTGCAATTAACATTTTTATCGAAAATCGCATTGTTACAGTACTCTAGCGTTTCACTGGACAG
This sequence comes from Cheumatopsyche charites, assembly GCA_024721215.1. Lineage (NCBI taxonomy): Eukaryota > Metazoa > Arthropoda > Insecta > Trichoptera > Hydropsychidae > Cheumatopsyche > Cheumatopsyche charites. The sequence goes on from CM045580.1 coordinate 10,086,494, forward strand.
ATGGATGCACATATATGAAATTAGGCTATTATTTATATTGATGTTGGTAATAACAAATCGTTTTTGAACATTGAACGTTTGTAGTCTGCTCTGGCTAAAAATTATAATGCGAAAGCAAAAAAATCGCAACTGAGTTTCGGAGCAAGAAAAAATCACAAAACTGGTCTTTGTGTTTTTTAAAAGCGCTCTGAAAAAAATACTCGGCAACTTTTAATTTACTTTGCGTGTAATTTAAAAGGATTCAAAAGTTTTTCACTCTCGAGTCGTACAATTTAATCTCACTATAACTCTAATGACTATAATACAATAATATTGTATTGTATAATTCTATCTGTGCTCGTACAATAGTTACAATAAAATAAATTATTATTAAAGTTAGTGCAATAAAACTTATCGTATATTCATAAAAAAATATCCTCAACCGGATCATACTTGATCTTACTATTAGAAAAACAGACAGATGACCCGACGAACTCTATTTCTGTTTTCCATATGTGTAATTTGTTTATGAAAGCGAACATTACATGCATATAATTTGCAAACATTGCAACTTTGCATTTACGTCAAATGCATCCTGAAAGTGACTTTTCTGTACAAATAAGATACGACGATCAAAACATTCAGAAATCGATAAGATATCTAAACTGACGAAATAAATTAATTTTCGAACGAACGTCGAAATTAACAAAATTTCCTCTATGAACGATTACGCATAGTATGACAAACGTTTCAAAGATAAAAAAAATTGTCATTGAAGACGAAACAAATTCAAATTAATCAAATTAAAACCATCATGGAATGACTAAATCGACTAATAACAATCGACTAAAATTTATCATTCAAACACATCCAATCGATCCAAATCGAAAAGCCTTCATCTCAGAATTTAAAATATGACCCTCTAGAGCAAAAAAAATCCAAAAATAATCAAAATGAAACAAAAAAAACGTTACTAGTCACGGTTGGGTTATATTCACGTATGCAAATCCGTCGTAACGTAACCGTAACGTCACGGCTCTTTGTGGAAGACGCCCACTCGGTGTGGCCAGACTGCGCGACGCCAACACACGATGCCAATTTGTTAACACTCGCTGAAAACTTATTCCTGTTCTGAAATTTTTTCATGAAAGAAGACGAGTCTGTGCGTATTTTTGCGTTTTTTGAATTTTTAAAATGCGACGATTTTAAGGCGAAAAAAATTTTTGAAATCGGACTTTTTTTTTTCAATCCATCGAACCTATCACTTTTATTTGCTGATTTTATTCTTATTTCAATTGTTATTATTTGAATTTTTATGATGTTTTTTTATCTTAATAATAATTTTATGAGTGAATCGAAATCGTTTGATATTCATTTAGTGCCCTCTACATGTAGCTTATTGTGTTATAATTAATATTAATATCTTATACTGATGTAATTATATTATATTGGGTTAGATTTTGAGGTAGTACTTAATGTCAATAAAATCATAATTAATGCAACCTCTACAAATACAAATACAAAATACATTTCGTCCAAATCATCTGATTCAATAATACTTTTGCCAAAACATAAATGGGTTATACGAATATTTGTCCAAGCGAATATTCGTCCTACGAAAATTCGTCCCAACAACTATTAGTCCTGTGAAAAAAAATGTCCTAAATAACTCCTTTTTAAAAAAATCTAATTGTCAACGAACAGTGAATATTCTTAATATGTATTGTATTTAAATGACTCGATAATTCTCAACTCTCAACGAAATATTCGATTCGATCAACATATTTTCACACATGGCAGCAGAAGCTAAAATTGTACATAATTCCCAAATCCGAACGGGAAAAAGTTCCATCTCATTTTCAGAAAATGTAGAGGTTTTAGATGGTTTTGAAGGAGGTTATTTCGCCGAGCTGAGCACTCGTTGGTACCGATTAGTTTTTGGCTCACGCAGTACAAAAGTTTCAACATCGACTGTGCGGTTTCGTTACAGAAGTTGTATCGGCTCTGAAAATCTCTGAATCATTCATCGATGGTGGATTAGTTTATTTTCTGACGTGCTCGGGTATTTTTTTTTTAGAAATCTTGAAAGAAATTCGAATGGTTCTCTTAAAATTTAATATTTGATAACACGACTTCATGAAATATTACAGTATTGAATACGTAGCTTGCAGAGATGGAAAGAAAAGCGATTGTATATTCAGTGAACACGAATAATGAAAAATATTTTTGTAATAAGATTGGAATCGAGAGATACTATGAAACAGTTCACAATCGGCTTAAAGTCCAAAGAGTTTTTAGCAGCACCAGGTTACATAAACTAGTAATTTATACTGTAATTATTGGTACAGATAATTCGCATGTAAAAAACAAATCCGTTCGTGAAAAAAATATGAGAATTTTTCCCATAAATTTGCTTCTATTTCAGAAATACGAAACTAATTGAATTTTCATGTAAATTTATATTCATAACCAATTTTCATAATCATTCCGATATTATCTATTAACTATAGGCATATTAAATATACATACAAATCTTAAATAATAAAATAGTGAATCTGACATGTTATGTACACCAATCTTCTGATAATAATATTGTTTATTACATCACATAATTTTCTGCATGAAAAAATAACGAACAGATAGGTTTTCAGCAGGTTATACGATACTGCGGAATCTACGTAATCGTTTGACAAAATCATTTTCATTTCCACGTGGGCGAGCTTTTGATATATAACAAGTTTTTTTTATCGGTAAGTTTTTTATGGGTTATAATTATACGATATGAGATATAAAATATGATACAAAGAATTAAGAAAAAATAGAGATCATTAGAAAGTCAGATTAATATGATATTATAAATCTGCAACATCATTATGTATTTCAAACGTATCATTTGGAATAAAGCTTGGATTATAAATTATGTTGGAGTAATGATTTAAAAATTTTGATACATTTTTACAGTTAGCTTAACTCTGGTGTATTTTGAAAATGATGAATATAATAAACACATTTATGAATCTTCAACAAAGCACAAAGTAAAAATGAAGCAAATTAAGTTGACTATACGATCCGTATCTATTCTATAACATGTTCTGTTTCACGTACTCTATTTACTAATCTATCTTTTTCACTAAAAACCAAACTTATCAATTATACCGTTGCCCTAAAAATTCAACTACACGGGTCGGTAGACGTTCCGCCACTTTAAGGGCTGATATTTTCACCTCTGGTTTGAAAATTGAACGAATTTAAACTAAGCACACTACGACCTGTCAAAACAGACAGAAATACTACAGTACATACATCGGTACTTTTCCCCAAAATTGTGACGGATAATCGCATGTAGTTTAAATTCGTTTTATTCCCAAACCAGAGGCGAAAAGACCGGCCCTAAATCAACACTGCCCAAAGGTGAACGAACAAAGACAGAAATACTACAGTACATACAAAAATACATACATTAATCCCTTTCCCCAAATTGTAATGGAGAATCGCATGTAGTTTAAATTCGTTTTAATCCCAAACCAGAGGCGAAAAGACCGGCCCTAAATCAACACCGGTCAAAGGTGAACGGACAGAGACAGAAATACTACAGTACATACAAAAATACAAACATTAATACCTTTCCCCAAATTGTGACAGAAAATCGCGTGCAGTTTAAATTCGTTTTATTCCCAAACCAGAGGCGAAAAGACCGGCCCTAAATCAACACCGGCCAAAGGTGAACGGCCAGAGACAGAAATACTACAGTACATACAAAAATACATACATTAATCCCTTTCCCCAAATTGTAATGGAGAATCACGTGCAGTTTTATTCCCGAACCAGAGGCAAAAAGACCGACCTTAAATCAACACTGACAAAAGATCAACGGGCGATTCTGATTCTGAACGGAGCTCCGATCGGCCATAACCGGCGTTGTCAATCAGCGTGAAGCATTCGAAGTCGTGTGTACCGGTTAATACAATATTTTAAAGGTTAACGGCTCTCGGTGCAGGTCACGTCGCGTTAGCCAAGTAACCCACTGGTGCTCTTGCGGTGCAATTAACCGGTGGTCGTGGAGCGTAATTGCGGCAACCGTTCTATCACGTGCACATACATATATACATACATACATACAGACGATAGTGTAGCGGTATAAAGCGTTTGTGCATGCCGTGTCGAATCAGCGTACTCGGGATGCGTGAGTTCGAGTCCTATCTTGGCGATAGTCACATGTCGTTTTTCTTAATTGATACGGAGACTCGGTCGTTTCTTTCAAATGTTTGGATTTATTTGATTTGAAAAAAAATTTCGATTTAACGATTTATGAAACTGCTTCGCAAATGATCATCACCTATACCTTTCATATGTTTCGTTTAAATTCTAACTATTTAGTGACATCTATGTGCACTAATTTACTCTTCGGAATAGTCTTGCCTAATGGCGAATTGTCTTCACTATATAGCGAATGATATTAATTAATGATAATTGGGTATAAATTACCTGTATAATATAATATAGCCAGCCGATAGCGCAGCAGTATAAAGCGTTTGTGCATGCCGTGTCGATTCAGCATACTTGGGATGCGTGAGTTCGAGTCCTATCTTGGCGAGTGTCAATATGTCGTTTTTCTTAATTGATAAAAATTGATATGAAGACATGGTCGTTTCTTTCGAAACGGCTCCGCAAATGATCACATCATCTAAACCTTTCATATGTTCGATTAATTCGAACTATTTAGTGACACCTATGTGTGCATTTCTCTACTCCTAGGAGTCTCGTCTTCACTATATATAAAGTGAATGATACTAACTATTCAGGGTTATCTGTGTCACTTGTGACCGATTAAAATACACGGTGTGTATATAAACAATTGGGTAGAAATTACCTATTCAAATAAATAAAAATACATATTTTATGACTTTATAATAAGAAAAAAGTAAAAATATCAACACTGAACCTACGATAGACCGATTCGATTCAAAGTTCACAGATCGTGCAGCTTCTTTCGAAACAATCGCCGGTTATCGTTCAAAAATCATGAATCGTTTCGAAACAATCTTCGAGATCGAATCGCAAATGTCAGTGGAAAATAAAAATCAGAATTCACGAAGTTCACGAACGGATTGAGAAATTTTGCGGAAAACGGCAAAGTTTTCAAAATGCAGAAGGTGTCATCTCGTGCGGCACGCTCTAAGATCGGATAATTATCGTTAGATTCGTTGATGTTCATTTTAATAATATACGAAAAGATCAGATAATCAAAATATATTGTCGACTGAAAAGGCCAAGGGGTTCAAGCGACTCAGCGGAGATTTCGAGAAAGTTGAACATGTATCTACATGCATTAGGAGGAGGTCGAGGGATTTGATGATATATCTCGGTTCCGAATTCGTTTATATCCTTTTGCCACCAAATATATGATAGTACATTGACTGTCGGATTTTCCTGATTTTAATCACGTTTGAAACATTTCGCTCGATGCCGTGAAATTAACGGCGAAAATTGAAATTGCACCATAGCTTTGATCGCACACACAATTGCACAATCAAACATAATAATACCTGGAAAATAATTTTCCATTGCACGAGCGGAAAATTCTACCGCACAAAAGCGACTCGCAATTATCGTACATTAGACATCGGCGTATTTTGTTCGACGGCGAAACTTTTCAATAAATCAAAACGATAATTACTGAAAAAAAATTTGATAATCTCGCCTGAACCCACGCGAACTTAAACCCGCTTGAGATAGAGCCTTATTCATATAGAATTATAAGAATAAGAATGATTGCGCTATTAGGTGAGGCGAAAATGAACAACACATGACGACTGAAAAGGCCGAAAGGTACAAGTGATTTCGAGAAAAGAGCTGTCAAAGTTGACCATGTATTAAGAAGTCAAGTGGTTTGATGATATACCTCGGCACACGTTTCAAATTCGTTTATATCATTTTGGCACCAAATATGTGATCGTACATAACTCAATTTCTCCAAAAATATCACTTGTACCCTTTGGCCTTTTCGGTCGTCATATGGCGTGACACGTCTGATGATTGCGGATGATTGATGATCAAAACTGTTGGGAAGATTAAACGCGATTATTTTTCTCCTCTTTCGTATAAACAGCTTTCCCACATGGAAAATTTCAGGCAAAGTCCGAACGAATTTCCCAAAGGAAAGCTTGCTACAAGGGGATGCATATGTGACAGTTCGTTTTTTTATTCTATAAATAAAAATATCTCACTAGTATACTGTCGATGGAATAAATGCAGTAATTTTGATATATTTCCCGATAAGTATTATTTTATAACGTACACGTTATTTTTACCTACGCCTTAATTAAATAATATGCAATAAGATGAACAGTAAAATATTACATCAGACACATAAACATACAATCATGTAGATTCATTTTTATTTACATAGATTTAAAATCATATTTTTATGCCACATTCGGTACAAAAATATTATGTGCTGGTGTAGAGCAGTCTCTAGGCTCATTACGGTTGCTGAAAGCGTTGCAATTAATCTGCCGAAACAAAGAGACACGAATGTGAAATTATGAAAAAGAATAGTAACAAATAGATACTGTTAAAATAAAGAACAAAGACCCGCATTTCCTGACGATGGCTTTTCATTTTTTTCGTAATTCTAATGCACTTGTAATTAGGGACATTTTAATTATGCATTACGAAAAACAGGTGGGTTTTTTTTTCGGGGCAATTTGTATTTCGTAAACGATCTATGATTGTTTCTTTGTCACGTAGTTAATAGTTTATTCGTATAATCGTATGTACGATCGAAAACATGCATGAAATTTTATTTAGCTTTAGTATTGGATCTATCATTAATGATATGAAATGAAAAATTCATTTCAATACGAAAAATATAATCAGAAGAAATCATTTCGATATTTTTTTATATTATCAATACTTACTAATAGAATCGTTTTAGAATCGGATTTGCATTCACAAAACGAAACTCGAATAGAGTCCATCGAACAAATTGTACGTGTATTAAATAAATAAATATATAGAAGTTAAATTCTTATAATATTGCATCACGTTTCAGTCATGTTTCAAACGGAAAGTTTCTACAGATAAGCAATTAGTGTTTGCAAACTAGTCTCTATGCAACTTGAAAAAAAAAATCAAATCAAACTAGAAACGAAGTCCATTTTTGAAACAGATGTACTAAGTGGTCATGTTGATATTTTATTTTTTTTAATATATATTAATTATTGAATTATTAATTGAAAAAAAAATCAATTATTCTGAATAAATGTATGTGGAAAACATTGAATGCATCACGTGATTAACTTCTTAAAACAAAAAGTTGAAGAAAACAATGAAAATTGTTAGATGCGTTTATCAATAATTTCTTCATTTGTCTGAATTTATAAACATACATGTGTTCAGTTTACTATAGAAATAATTGCATACAATTTTCATCAAATTAACGTATTCATTGTATTATAATTAAAATGAGATTTTTATACTTTCATTGTAGATTCGACTTGAATTAACCGCTTTGCACCCCAATTAAAATCCATTCAAAGAAAAAGGAACATGACGAAAATGGGAAAGTAGCAATTTGCATTCGATTAGCCATCAACATTAATAATAATACGTGTCATAGGAAATGCACTCGTCGAGCAAAACGACAAAAATCGAACCTCCTTTCAAAACCGGTTCGTTTTTTAGAGGCTCGATGATATCACGAATCGTTCCGTAGACCGAAAAAAAAATGGAATAGAGCACAACAAAAAATCGTGCCGTACTAAATTTTCCATTGGTGTATTGTACAGGGTGCGGCCGAGTCGCATACGAATGCAATAAAAAGAGATGTTTTTATTTCTAACTTTTCACTGTGCGTTTGCAGGGTGACGTCATTCTGCAAGTTAATACACAATTGTGACGTGTAAATGTTTAGTTCATTCCAATTCAGGTGAATCGATTTATACTGCCGAAGACAACTGATGATTGATAAGGTCAAGGGGTACAAGTGACATTACGGTGATTTCCATAAAGTTGAACATGTACCTACATGCATTTATTAAGAGGAAATTAAGAGATTTGATGATATATCTCGGCGCACGTTCCAAGTTCGTTTATATCCTTTTGCCACCAAATATATGAGCGTACATAGAAGCAATTCTAGTACATAATTCAAATTCGGCAAAAATATCACTTGTACCCCTTGACCTTTTCAGTCATCATATATAATTTTCTTCAATTAAGCTTTGAAAATTGACTTTAAACATTTTTATATAATAAAAAAAATATATCAAAAGTGCTCAAATATGAAAAATCAAGCAGATTACATCTCATTACCTATCAAAAAGACAAAATTCCCTGAAAAACAGTAAATTTTGAGTCAGATTTATCACTTTTTCATGCAGCTCATTTAATTCTGCCGCACCCTGTATATATTTTATATTGTGCTTATACATTATAATGCACGTGGGCGTTTTCGTTTCAATTGAACTGTGCGGTGTTGTAAAATGTTCGATGTATGACTTTGCGAGTTCGATGCGGTTGAGGCTTTCATGGTTTTATGTGTTGATGATTTTGCATTAATTTTGATTTATAATGATTAAAGTTAGTTGCTTTTGATATTTAAATAAAATTAACTGTTTATTTTAATTAATTTTTGTGTTATAAAAAAATCAATAATTCTATTAATGTATTACATGTGACATAACATGTTGACTAACAGTAAAATCTAATATGTATTTTTTTCAATTTTCGATTAAATGTCAAGAATATGCAAAATACTCTTTCAAAACTTTTCACATATTGCTTATGTTTTTGTCTCGATTTGTAAAATTCGTTGTTAATTCGCTAAACAAATAAATGTACATGAAAATCAACTTAGAAAACTCAATTTTTCATCAATCAATTCACACATTTTAAGCACGAATGAAATTGACGAAAATTTCAGTTGTTCTAATATTTTTCGACTTGAATAACGAAGCACTCTTATTAATGTCGTTAAAAACTCGTACATTTCTTATGGAAGGTTCGATTATTCACATAGAGGAAATAGGAGGTGCCTTTTTGCGTTTGATAAATCGATAACCGATAATTCGATACAATTTATAAAACTGGCGAAAACATCCGCCATCGACTAAGCGGCGCCATATAAATGAAAAAAGTACATGGAAAGTATTTTTATTTACATTCAAATTGAATTCGGGTTGGAAATTTATTGATAGTGTTGAATATTTTGATTTTTGAATTTTAATTTTTTAACAAATATTCAATAATAGAATCATTTGATGCATGGAGTGATTCCACTTTTTGAATAAAATTGAATGTCATTTGTTTTGGTCATAACTTTTCATGTATGAATTATATTTTCTGAATAATATCGAATAGCAACGTTCTAAATGTGAATTCTTAACTTATTATAAATTAAATTTTTATGTATATAATTTCGGATAAATAGAATAAAGAAGGTAATTTCGAAAAACGCATTAAGCATGTTTTATCATTTTTAATTATTTATAGTAGTTATACATTAAACGAATTGATTTGTGAGTAAGAGAATTTCTTTAGCTACAAATTATTATTATTTCAAAGAAAATTAGTCCGTATCACATAAAAGTAATGATCATAAGAAACATGAATTGTCTCGAAATATAAACTAAATAATAACCAAAAAAATAGAAAACATTTTGACCGAAATATAGAAAGTCTTTCAATGTAGAGAAAGACACGTCCCTAATTATACGGTAGAAGAAACGTTCGTTTCGACGACAAATGATCGTTTTCGACAAATTATAATCATTTGACGACTTCTAAAGTCGTATTCTAGATTTAGCTTTAGTTTCTAATTCTGTATATGAAATAGAAATAAATTAATAATATGAAAAATCGAAACTTTACTGAACATTTTACACTAACAATAAGATGAAATGTGTGTCATTAAACTAGTTTAAAATATATTAATACTAACTAGCTTGAAGACTATGAAACATAAGCTGATTGTGAACTGTTGTATCGTAATTACAATGCAAAATATATGTTAAATCAGGTCATGTGTATAAACCGAGCTTAATATAATATATACCTATTTTATACAGCGAAAGCCACTTTGTTAAAAATGTAGTAAATCCTGTCGATTTTGAAATGTTATGATACAGAATACAGATTTGCACACATTAACTGAAGAAAATTTCATCGAGATAAGATAAGTAGTATGAAAAATTGTCATTAAAAATGCAACAATAACGTTAAAAGAAAAATAAACATTTAAGCAGTCTTACTCGCGATCTAAGTTTAAATAAAATGCTTATTTTTTCAGAGAAATTCAAAAGAAATTTGTGAAAAATCAACCCTTTTAAGACAATAAGATAAAACTACATTAAAAACAACCAATTTTATCATCTCTAAACCTCATCAAATTGATTCTTAATTATGTAAAATCCTTGCATCGGGTTTATACAGGATTTATCAACTAAATTTCTATGTTTTATCATAACAGTATTATTCGAAATTCATCAATGTTACAAGCGTTCACATTTTCATAACCATCACTATACATTAAAATTATTTACATAGAAATTCATTGAATCATTACACTATACTGATGTAAGGAAAACGTGTAAAGATCGTATGACACACACGTGATTCATAAGCGATTTACGAGCTGATTGTGAAAAGTGACACCTGCATTTCGTTACTACGAATTTTCTTTGTTTCGCACATAAATGTGTATCACACCATATTTAAATGGAGGTTGTTATTCATCGTTCTAGCTTCTTTATGAGCCATTATTGTTTTGTTTTATTGTATTGTATTATATTTGAAGTGATACTGTTACCAATGTCAGATGCAACCGGGTGTGAGTCACGCTTTATACAAATAATAGACGTGCCATAAAAATATGATGTGTTTCTCTGATATCGAATTTTTTTAGTTTGATATTCGTTGATTTTTTAATTCAATCATAAGTCTATTTGTTTTATTCGAAATTAAATATGTACGTCATATTCAATATCGCGAATCGATTTGATTTATGGTTCATACGAATAAAAATTCTAAACCTATTTTAGAAATATGAATAATTTAAAATTATAGCCTTATGCAAATGTTTTTGCATTTATGAAAAAACATCTAACAGCATGAACGTTAAACGATTTCGAATTTGAATAAAACAAGCGTTTTATTAACCGGAATTTTCCATATTTGCACCACGTACAAGATAAGCAAATGATTCGTAATGCATAAGAAAGCTTAAACACAGTTTTACGATACGCATTGTATAGAAAATTGGATGTTTAAGATCTAAAATTTACGACATATCCATTCTTGAACTTTCAATGAAACGCGCACTTTAAAAACATTCTCATATTTTTAATTAAAATGAATTACGTTCGTAATATAACCACATTAGACATAAATGACTCTAAATTTACGACAAGCTCACAACTCTCATCCCCTAAAGTCTCATTTTATTATTTTCTCGATTGTGAGATATCTCTCTTTCTCAATTCTAATGCGTAATTTACACTAAGAAGATAATTAAAATTCTTATTTCAGATTCATTGGCAACATTTCACATTGCACATTGCAGCAATGTTGCAGCAATCGTGTTTACACTATTAACATAAGAGCAACATACACTAAGAAGATAATTAAAGTTCCTATTGCAGATCCATTGGCAACATTGCACATTGCAGCAATTGTATTTACATTATTAACATATGTGCAATATTCACTCAGACGAACTTATCGTCACAAAAATGGATTGAAAATTAATTGAAATTATTTCTTACAATTCAATTTATCGACAAATTACACTTGTTCATTTATGCGAACGCTGAATGACCTGTCAAAATGTTGCACAAATGTTTGCAAATAGTATCGCACATTTATTTGCAATTGAAATGTCATTTGCAATGTATGATTTTTGAAAATATTACATGGTTTACATGGAAAAAAATGCAGTTGAACATGGAACATGCATATCTATATTTATCAATTCAGCCAACATTATACGTGTTAAACTATTGAATTGAATATAAGTATTGAAATTATTACGAGATTCACACAGTACATGAACATTGCAGTTGAACATGGAACATGCAATTATTTGTCAACGCAGCAAAAATTATACGAATTGAATATGAATATCAAATAATAATATCGACTGCAACCACAAATGTTCATGAAACTGCAATATTCATGCATTATCTAAACTCGAGTGCACATTTTATATTGCATAGTCTAAACGACGCATTTGAATTCTTATTCTTAGTGTGTAATCACTATACTGGAGATCATTAAAGTGCTCGCTGCTAGATCTACGTACATAAATCACGATTTTAAGTACACTCAGTCCTATGTAAGTATATATGACCCTTTAATTGCCACTAAATAAGTGTTTTGATTGCTTCGGACGTGTGCTTTTTAACAATCTACGCTTTTAAAACGAGCAAAGGCGGGTATTTAGAAGCTTTTTATCGAGTCTTGAAATAAAATTGAAGTTTAACTTGATATAACGTCGAAACATTCAATAGAGGAACTTACGAATCTGTCAGAAACTTCGTAAAAATGTAATGAATTTATCCTGTGATTACTAAAAAACTATCGGTGGTTGCATATTTTTGTTAAAACTACACTTTTTCCAAGTTTTATGTCAGATATTTCGAAAAATTCAAAATATGCTAAAGGACTCGTGAATTTCATATATGAAAAAAATCCCTATTATGAAAGGGAAATTCACATTTCGTGATATAAATACGAGTTCTTTGAACCAACCCTCTCCTGTGGGAATTTGAATGAACGAATGGAACTTTGAATGAAAAAGCTTTTTAGTTCCGCTCCACAAACGGAAACGGAACAAAGTTTGAGGTCGTTAAACTCTCTTCAAAGTGCTATGGTCACATTACGTCACTTTTGGGGTCGCAATCGTTTATTTCGATATAAAATTTCTATGAAATATGTATGTGAATTTAAAAGGAACGACTTCATAAAAGTCTTAGTCGATTTTGATGATAATTTGTATTAATATGGTGAGTATAGATTTGAAATAGTTTTGTAAGTTAAAATGAAATGGGTTTAAGTTAGTGCACTTATTATCATTTACATAATTTTAATTGTCAATTAGATTTACAGTGAATTCTAAAATTTTAATCGATTATTTTATAAATATAAAAAAATAAAACTCTTCATAGCGATGTGCCATACAAATACCACTTGAGCCACATCGTTCTAGAATTGAATTGATTTTTTTTCATACACATAAATACTAAGCTTTTATTTTTCATTCTTTATATTGAATCATGTAAAGACACCTTATTTCTAAAGACCACTTCACACTATAGAATGAATTCATATTATAAAAAAAATCTTATTATGCAACGAAGGGAACAAGCTCAATCGAAACAAGAAAACCCATTCAGAACGCAATAAAACTCCATTCAACACAACAATTTTATTATACAGAATCCATAAAGAGTTCATCGACTCGAAAAAAACAAATCCAAAAGTTAAAAAAAAATGCATAAAATCGCAAGATTCGCGAATGAAAAACGAATTATGGCGAACAATGCATAGTTACATAGAACATCTGTTACGACAGTTAGTTGTACGCACGCTTTTCCTACGTACTTAATGCGTGTAATTTTGAGTCTTTTTTTCCCATGAGATGAACATTGTGGTCACGTGACGCATTAAAAAATCTAAATTTTGATTTGACACAGTGTAAAATTTTGTCCTTATTACGAGGCGAATGTAAAACGAGCTCGTACTTACGACCGACATGTTTGATACGACAATTACTCGCGATTGTTTCAAGTCACGCATGCACACTTCAGATGCTTTCAATCTTCTATTTTTTAATATTTAAATGTATATTAAATATGTTTTCGTTGAAAAGATCGAGTAGGAAATGTGATTCAATTATAAATTATTGCAGAAAGATAATACTAGACTTTTTTGACAATACTTTGCAGTGGGAAGATGATTTCCTAGATGACAAATTGAACGGAAAATTTATCTTGGAATAAGAATTTCTACATTATTTTAATATTGTATTTAGATATAATTATTTTTAAATTTAACTTCAATCGTTTTATTTTTGACGAAAAAGTCAAAAAAGTGATTTTAGTATGAAAAAACTGGGTTTTTCGATTTTTAAAAGATTTTTATTTTGATTTCAGACTCTTTTTTGGTCACTGATGGTCCTGTAGGAAACAAGTTTTCCACTTATTATAACTCTATTTCCAGTTTGGCTATAAAAATGATTCATCTAAATTCATTATTTTTACAATTCATTCTTATAATTCTTACAAGAAAGAGTTAACATTTGACTTAACCTAACCTACGTCATCAAGTATCATGTCGATGATTTGATGATTTCTGACCTTAAAAAATAAAATAAAATAACAAGAATTGAACTGCACTGTAAAAGATGTTGCTATGCCGATCGTTCTTCGAAGAACCTAGATTTCTTACAGACACACAAACATACAAACATGAAAATAAATCACACGTAGTAACAAGAGTAAAATATACTGCAACGTAAGTAAATACCCATTACCTCTCGTTATACGAATCAGAACAAACACAAGAACAAGGATAGCAGTTATTAACCGCAGCTGGAAACGTTCTATTCATATTTTATAACAAAATGTCGAGAAAAACGATGAAATATGCATGATGCATTTTTCAAAATTACATTTTTAGGTTCCATTTATGCGAAATTATACGACGTATGTGATTTTTCTTTTATGATAAGCTACTTATGTAGTCAGTTCATATTAGAATACAGAATCGATTAAAATGACTTCTAAATTAAATGATTTATTATTTCAAAAATTTTTTTGTATTTCATGATAATTATACTTATTGTTCAGTATAGATATTTCATACTTAGAAAGAAATGCTTTAATATTTAAATCTAAGTGGAGTTAATCATTTTATGCAATTGGCGACTCATTATAGATGTACACAAATTAATCATAATTTTGATAGTGTTTATTGTCATAGACATTCTATGATGCAATGAAATAAAACGTTAGTGCATACTGCGTCGATTCAATATACTAATGATGTTGAATTCGAGCCCTGATTATGTCATCATTTTTCTTAATTGATTAATTTATATGGAGACTCGATCGTTCTTTTGAATATTTGATTTGAAAATTTGTCGATTTAACGCTTTACAAAATATTTGCTGAAAAAAATTAATCACTTCTTTCTCTGAATCAACTCTACTTTTAAATTCAAATCCACTTTTAACTTTAAAATACAAAAAATATTGATTGAGAATTTAAATTGGCAGAATTACTCTAAAAATTTTTGAATACAGCTTGAACCGATTTCCTTTCTTTTTTTGACATTTTTGGTGTTCTGTAACGTTTTTAGACATGTCATGATGCAATTTTTAGGTATTGTCATCATAATATCCGTGACGGTTAGGTCAAAGTGACCTATGATCGTGACCTTCCGTAATGTCTCGTATAACGCAATTATTCAATGGAACCAATCAATAGAAGAGTGCGTTCACGCCTTGGTGGTATCTAATTTTTATTTTCCGTATAATTTAGAAGCGATTGGAATAAAATATAGTCAACAGCTAGTACAACAGAATAAAATTTTTGTGTATGTCGTGTCTGGTTTCAATATTCTCTTCAGATGCTGGTGAAAGTTATATGGCGTTTTTTTTTCGTTGCTGTGATGATTCAATAATTTTATTTGAATATTTAATATTTTTGATTTAGAAAATGTTTTAGTTTATCGCTTTATGAAAATAGATCCCCTATCTTACCTATTCGATCAATTTTAATGTACTGCTTACTATTCAAAGTTCCTAGTCCTAGCTTCTAATTCTTCACTTTAAATTCAAAGATCAATTGAGTGAAAAAAAAAGTTCCATACTTGTAAAAATGCAAAAAAATACATTGAAATAACTATCAAATAAAATATTCATATTAATTCAATGTCAATTTTGGGTCATAAGATTTCTAGGTTATCAAAATAAATTAGTAATTAATTAAAATAATAATGAATAAATTGAGTGCAAACTATCATCATTCAATAAAATTTGCATAAATCAATAAAATACCATGTATAAATATTCATGAATCGATTCGCCAATGCTATGAATATGTCAAATTACGTAAGCATCGCGCTTAGACAGTCATAAAATGCATATTAACAATAGATCGAAAAAACTTCCGAATTAATCGATTTCGCCGAAAAGAATATAAACCGATTGCAAAACTACACGTGCCGTCTAAATTTGGAACGAATTGCAAAAATTTACACGAGTGTGCTAATTAATGGAAAATAAATATCGAATCGTTTTTAGCAAAACAAAGTTCGCTTACTGTGATTTTTTTTATTCGATTCACACACCAATGCTAATTCGATTTGAAAAGTGTAAAAAACACATCGATATCCATACGTATACATTCAAATTTCTTATATTTTATTAAATTATAATTTATAATATAAATTGCCATCGTAGAAAGAACGCTTCTTTAATACACCCTGTATGAACTAATATCAACTAACACGTCCTATTTTTATTTTTCATAGTTGAAAACACAAATTGATTGAATAAAAACACTTTTCCACACATGAAATGCATTTGGGTCGCGAACGCATTATGCAAAGTGCACTTCAAACAAACGGAATTTCATTGAATTCGAAGTGGAAATTGTTCAATAATAAAACGATATATTTTCGAAGTGTGTTTATTGATGAAAATTGGCTCTATTGTCTGCGATCAATATAAATTTCGAATTTAGCTTTGATCTTTTATCTTTCGATTTATAATAGATTGTAAAAAATTTACATTGCTGTAGACATATTCTGTATCAAATCCATAAATGTGCATTCATTTTAAACATTAAAATTTTCTCTAAATATTCTTATTTTGAATGATTACGTTTTTTTTAAATCTCTTTAAACCTAATCAGCAAATGATGAACTTTCATCGCAATTGTTTCGAATGTCATCTAACTGTACTGTGAGCGGAAAAAGTTTAACCTCTAACCCTAGCTTAATAAATTATTAAAACAGAGCTATTGTTAGAATTTACAATCTATTACTAGACATATTTATGTTCTGCATTAGAAAACAAATCTATGACCCACAATACACACAACACTTTCAAACCGCAAATGCATTCATACGAAAAACGCTATACCGATTTTTTTATATGAATATTTATCAATTGTTCGATTATGAATGAAAATACTTGAAAACACACGATTTACGTGGCTCATTTTTTTATTAAGTTCCTTTGATGCGAAATTTTTTTAATGTATCCAAATTAATTTATCGATCGTTGAAAAAAGCATTGATTGTGAACAAAAATACTTGAAACAAAACAATGTACGTGGCTCATTTTTAAATTAAGTTCCATACATATCAAAAATTTTCAGCGAATCTAAATCTATATATTTTGTAAATTGTCAAAAAAGCATCGATTATGAACAAAATACTTAAAACTAATCAATGTACGTGGCTCATTTTTATGTTAAGTTCCATAAATTCCATTTTTTTTAAGCGGATCCAAATTTACTTTATTGATTGTCGGAAAAAGCATCGATTATGGACAAAAATACTTGAAAGCAATCAATGTAGATTGAAAAACGACCTCATGAGCCATAATACGAGCGATAAATAAAATAGCAGAGGGCACCAATTGGCTACAATCAATTGGTTATTTTTTTGTTCGGCCAACTTGCGTCACTGCGATTGTATGCAAACAACCAATTGCTACCATTATTATATGGATACAATAAATTACTGTGCATAATAAACGAAACTAAATCGAGAGTGACTGTTTTTTTTATTACTCGATCAAGATAAAGAAAAAGCATGTCGAATTAATTCGAATTTTTCAAATATTTTTTTGATTAATAATAATTATTGAGATTTGCGTTTTCTTTCTTCGTAACTAATTAATACCTATATTTGTACTACATTTCTGCAAAATTTCGTCAAAATCGGTGGAGAGATTTATGTGTACACCTCTTGTCAATAGTGAACTCTCTTATAGGGCTGCAGCCCTGCAGCCCTTTCATTGTTGTAAAAATAGTTACGATTGTTAATATAATATAAGCAATTCTTCCATAGTGAAATATATTTATAAAATGAAAAAATACTTTGTTTCAGTTAATTATCCATTATTTAATATATTTTCAATTGAATACTCTTCTATGTATTTCAACTCCATAGATCAGAATTACTTTTAAACCAGTGAACAATCTATGAACTTATTAAAATTCTAACCACTGTACTGATACTTGTCATCTCACATAGATACTGACAATGAGATGAAAAATGACAACTGAAATGACCAAGAGGTACAAATGACTGAAGTTATTTCTAGAAAAACGCGCTCAAATATGAATATGTATCTTTGCATATGTATTGAGGAAGAAGACAAGCGGTACTGAATCCGTTTATAGTCAATTTGACACCGAATACATGAGCATATATAAAATTGATTTCTGGGAAAAAATGCCACTTGTACCCCTTGGTCTTTTCAGTCGTTGAATATGTAATTTTAATTTTAAAAAATGCTAGAAAATCGTAGACAGTGTGGCGAAAATTCGGGCGTCAAGCCGACTTGTGCTGCGAAGCCAAAAACAACAAAGGAAAACCTAATTGAAAATTTCTCTGAAAAATGTACGCCGATGAAAAAATGAAATATATAAGTGATGTGTTGCGTCAATTGAGGCTACAGAAATAGATTCAGTTTTGGCCAATGTGGGCTTCGAATATTTAGATTTATATTGGTATATGACGACTGAGAAGGCCAAGAGGTACAAGAGACTTCGAGAAAAGCGCGTTCAAAGTTGACCACGTACTTACATGTATTAGGAAAAGGTCGAGTGATTTGACGATATAGATATGTATCTTAGCACACGTTTCGAATTATTTTATATCCTTTTGCCACCAAATAAACGAACGTGCATAGAAGTGATTCGTGTGCATATCTCAATTTCGGCGAAAATGTTTCTTGTACCCCTTGGCTTTTTCGGGGGTCATATATTATATGTTACATATGTGCGATGTTTAGAAAACGTATTCGAGTATGTTTGTATAATTTGTTATAGCAGTTTGTCGAATATTAGAATGTTTTTGTTCGGGAAAATATGCGAATCGAATCGAAACGTTTGTTTGATGCGATTGTGCTGTTTGAGTTTGTTTCTTTGAAAATTTTGAGCTTTGTGTATTCATTGTTAAAATTGATGTTGATTTTGAAATTGTTATAATTGTAAGATGAAGAAAATGTTTATGTTGGTCTTGCAATTGGTTTGAATCAATATGCATTTTGAACATACATCGATGTTATTGTTTGAGAATTCTATGTTGATCGTAGTATTCAAATACGAAAATATTAAATGAATCAAATATTCGAAAGAAACATCTTATCGATTTATAAAAACGACACATTAGTATTCAAAAACCCAGCATCAAAATCACACTGAAATCCAACGCAGCACATAAAACGCATCATACCCTAATTCAATGGTATAAATCAAGATGATACGTTTACGATGAATACGAGATAAACCATTAGGACTTTAAATGAACATGTACCTGCATCTCTCGCGGGTATTTTCGACAGTTCGCAGCCGCATGTAATTTCCAAAACACGTAATCTGGAATAGAGCTCGGTCAACGGGTATTCCCCAAACCTGAGCACGGGAATAGAAGTGGTTTTGGAGACGTTCCAAGTCTCCCGCCAACATTCGAATATTGAAATTATCGAGCAATGGACACACGCACAGTGTCCATTTCCTGGAACATCTATTTTGGATACTAGTCGAGATGCTGGGTTCAAAGTCGGACCAGAGACTAATGATCGAGATTTTAACTGATGACCGAATAGGCCGAGGGGCTCAAGTTATCATTTTGTAGAAATTTTGTTAAGTACAAATATTGTTTGTATGCAAGGGGAGCCGGCAAATACAGTGCACGCTCGATAATTCCATCTCGAGGCACGGCTGAAAATTTCGAGCATCGTTAGCGTATTTATAATATTGATAATAGATACGAACGAATTAAGGTTAATTACTTCTCAGTCGGTGTGTTTTCGCCTTTAAAACACACAACACACTACATAGTTACAAGTATTAAACTTTGATCAACAACTAGAACCATATATTGGTCATATTTGTAACTATGTAGTGTTGTATTTTTTTTTTACTTAAATAAACTTAATCCTCCAAAAGACAAAGGGCAAAAGGATATAAGCGATTTCGAAACCAATATTTGAGATACCAATTTCTCGTTTAAATGACTCAACTTGTGCGTATTTTTCTCGAAAACACCATCATGTGACTTGATCCCCTTGGTATATTTCGTTGTCAATGTTGTCATGGATAGTGTTTTATGTTAGTGCCAGATGCATGTGTGCGATTCTAATTGTTTGTATTGTATTTAACTCTTTTATGATTTACTAATATATGTATTACTCTAATGATCTATTTTTTCAAAGCTACTGAGCTTCAGCTAAGGGCAATAAAAGTCTAATTGAAACCTTTTGATGTTCGTATAATTTTCGTTGAAATTTTAGTATCACGGTGTTAATTATTTCATGTATCTTATACATCAAGAACATGTGAAACGAATATCATAACTTGAACACACGTGGTTAATTTTCTCAGAACTTCTATTTCTGATCAAAAGTTCAAAGCCAGCACCGTTGCTTTAAACTTCAGAATTTCTTTTTGACAGTTTTGATAGCTATTTAAATATTGTGGAATATTCCTGTATTACCATAAATTATTTCATCAAAAATTCAATTATACATTCAAACCTTCCAAATTTTCAAACAGAAATGTATCGATTCGAATTAATTCAGATCAAATTGAATTACATCACCATATTATCGAAAAAAAATCATAACTCACATAACAGTGATAAATGAACGACATCAACTTCAACATCTGTTTAGTTTCAAGAATAAATTAGAACATAAAACATGTTTTATATTATTATAACAAAACAAATTCTACGCAGATTAAATCATTTCAATATTATAAAAAAATCATATATAACACAAATACTGTAAATTATTGAACCAATCTCGAAATTATATTAATATTTACATTAAAAGAGATTTGTACGTATAACAATTCTAATAAAAACTGACCAACGTGAAATCTCGCTTAGACAAGCGCTGTTTTACATCAGAAATTGAATGTAGAATTGGAAGAAAAAAATCACTAAAAGCAAAAAGTGCCAAAGAAAACCAGCTTTTCGATTGAGACGTGAATTAATAACGGTTAGCGAGTCGTTATCGAGTGATAACTGTTAACCAACTCACCATTTAACGCATAAATACGATTATTATTATAATTTATCTAGAATTAAATATTGGACGGTGAACGGGTTAAGCGACCGGTTTGACAGTTCGGTGTCGTTTTATTAAATGGACGCTTTTCATGGGAAAACTGCATGTGATGTGTGTGATTGGAAATTGTAATTATTTTCGTGTGATCGACCCGTTGGAAATATCAACGCGTGCCTAGTTAGAGTGATGTTATAGCTTTTGATAGTTGTTATATCTGATTGCTAAGATACAATAAAAAATAGGTTAGGTTTCGTTAATAAAAATAATTTAATATGAACGTGTTAAATAATAATTCTAAAGTTATTGTCTTGGCGAATTTTCAGTGTTTATTTACCGAAGTGAAGAAAATAAAATGGCGGAAAATAATTTATTTTCGAAAATTAATAACATATTCAATTTAATTAACTAAACCAAACTTAAGAATAATTTTCGTTTTTCAGTTAATTCTGATTAATCCACGCGAAAATAGATCGTATCTCGTCAATCGTAAGAATCAAAATCGCATTCGAATAGAGGGAGAGTTAGTTTTGAGAGATTTTTTTATATAATTGCCCATCTAGAATTGTATTGAAATTGTCGAAAATTTAATTCAATAATTGTTTTGTAACAGTATCGGAGCGTCAGCTGTAACAGATTCACAGACAAAACAGCGTCTTTATAATGTTAGATTTCATTGGTAATTGTTTTATATGATGTACTGTTTACCTTTAAACTCGAAAAGGAAAAATACGTAGAATAAAACAATTTCAACATCTCAACTATACACGGATTTTCTATTTGAACTGCACAGTTCAAATAAACTCTCTTATTTAACTCTAGAAACTTTCCAAAACACACAATTCAGACAACTGACGCTTTTTATTTTAACTAACAGTTTATTTTCGATTCATTTTCGTCTGAAAATTGCAGAAAGAGGCTCGGTTTATTTTCACTGTTCGTTCAGATTTTATAATACAAACATAAAGATGCTTTTTTTTAGAAAAGAGAACAGAAGCGAACTTGACGATGAACAGGCCTTAGAAGTGATTCTTCGTGAATATAATTTATTTTTATCGTGAAAAAGTGTTGATCTGGAAATTTAATTAAAAATGTATAGTAAATATTAAAATCTTATAGATTCATATGGAAAAAAAATGATATACGTCCACACTATTGTAAAGAATATTGGATACTTTAGATAAATTTCGCTTTTTTTTACAAATAGTTTTATAGTATTGTATACTCCAATGTATTACTAAATATATATAAGGATGTGTAATAATGGAACGTTTAACTCTACAGATTTAAATTATATCCTCAATCGATAGATATTAGAAATTTTGCTATAACGATATTTACAATAGATTTAGTTTTTATGAAAAATCTATTTTAAATAATTCCATTTTAATACTAATATTCGTTCACGAGCAAATGAAATCTATGGATGCGAACTGATTTTTTTCACAAAATATTTGATTTCGGTATTGAATAGCAATATTTTAGGTTCATAACGAGTTAATTTTATCATTAAATTCAAATGTGTTAAAGGAATGATCCGTTCGCTATAGAAATCTGCACCATTGTCATTTAACAAAAAAATTCAATATCTAAAACATCATTCAAAAAAGTGTCCAGAATTGAAATCAATAGCGTACAACTATCTATATGATACAGAAAAAAAATGTTCTATTGTTAAATATAATTTTCAATGCATTGAATTATAATTTTTTCAACGTATCGGATTCTCGTAAGTCACGGGCGATTTCTTCAACAAGATAAGTCAAAAGAGGCACGCTTCTGCAATTAAGCTAGTGTAATTATTATGGGGTATTGTGATTTGTGAATTTTTTTTCCCGCTGAAAAAACAATAGATTCCAGTTTTTGCGCCTCGTTTCCGAGCCACGTGCGTGTATTTTATTGTAATTTGTGAAAATTTTCAAATAAATCGCGCGAAAACGTATTGTTGGTACGTTTCGAATCTTTCAGAGCAACACGTGTAATTATACTGGTCATACGGTAAAAACTGGAAATTTATCGAAATTTCGTTATGTTCATTAAAAATTTTACATGTTCGATTGTATTCAAAAGAGACTGTTATATCCAGTTAAGTGATTAGCGAGAGCCCACTGTGCTGGAATTCAAATTGAAATAATAAGGCGTTTATCGAATTATCTATGGCATGCTTTACTACTTAAAGTAATTCACAATTAATTAATATTAAGCTGTAAGTAAGCTGATTAAATATATTTTTTAAATATGTTGAATTACGTCACGTTTATAGGTCGTGCTTAATATATTTGCTACGTCTTTGTACTCGAAAGCCACTCTTCAAATATCAAACGATCGAAAACCTTGTCGATCGTGAAATGAAATGATGCAGAAAATTTTCCAGGTGTGCACACAATAACTGAAAAGTTCTATGTAATCGGATAAACGTTTAAAAAGCCTATAAACAACGATAACATTCAAGTTTTCATTATTTTTCGTATATATTTGATCAGTATAAATTATTCTATTATCTCTTAATTTAATTAAATTCAAATTTCTAATATGAAAATTTGTTCAAAGAACTAAACCAATTTTTTTCCTCCTAAGTAAACAATCTTGCTAATATGTTTGAATGTCACTTTGAGGATTGCATCGCATTAATCATTCGTTTTTATCTCTCTATGCGAATCAACTACTCTTTTTTCTTATTTCACTGAATATTTTTTTCGTTTTAAATATTTTTTTCGTTCGTTTCGTTGGCGAATTGCATGAACTCTTTGTGTTCGAAAATAGCGCATTACGTAGCTTCAATTTTTCAACGCTTCCAATTTGGGCGAATGTTCTATATTTTTCAGGTTTAAAATTATTTTTATATAATACTAATATACATATTTTTCACAAAAAAACTGACTCGAAGTTAATTTTATTTCAACACAATTACAATTCCGATAATGGAAGCAGAAAAAGTTGTTTGAACTGAAAGATACGAGACAAACTCAAACTTGATTATATTTTACTTTGAATTGAAAAAAATGTATAGATTCATTATTAACGTCGATGAAAGCGTACTCTTTTTAAACTACTGATTTCGTTATAAAATTTCAAATGAATTAAAATCTATCTAGAGAAAAAAAAAAGTTGAATTTTACAGTAGATTTTTATTTTTGTCCATCGACGAGTGCCACTGACAATTTACAGAGCGAAACCGTGTAAATCGTTCGAGTGTAAAATCGGTTTAGGTTTGATCTGTGGAAAATTTTCCGAACTTCCGATTGGTTCGGAAAATCGATTTTCAATATATAGGAGTTTGACAAAATCCGATTCGATATGCAGATCCGCTTAGTGTTTTCAGAATATGATTAAATACCTTTATATAACTTCCATATGAATATTAAATAAGGTTCGAAAATCTTCGTCTTTATTTTGCATAAAAATTGAAACTATAGTTAGTTTTGCTATCAATTATTTGCTAATTGAATTCGATGTTAATAAAACTCGATTTGACGAAGTGAAAATTTTGATTAGATCTCGAATCTTTCTAATTCAATCATACATCAATGAGTCTGTCAGAATGAGTTATATTGAAGATTTTTCATTTAGAAAAACATATTTCTTAATCAAGTTAGGACTTACATCAAATTGAATTAGAAGTTGGTCCACGTTAATATAATATACACTTGTGGAATAGATTTTGGATACTTTTCGATAAATAATCGAAAATTTGATAAATTTTTCAAATTTTCTAAAATTATTCTATTATCTTTAATATTGAGAGGCAGTGATTGTTCATTTTTTAAAATATAAAATAAACTCTTATCAAATTAATTGAAAAATTTACGAAAAAATGAAATCGATCAAAAAGTCCACAATCTTTTTCACTACTGCGTGTATGTAAAATAGTAGAACTTATAAAATCCATGAAAAAAATCCGAACGATCTTATTTTATATACTCTTATCGATACTATATAGATCCAAATATATTTTTTTATGAAAATCGACAAAAAAAAACTAGGACTTATGACTCATAAATCGATAAATCGGTTCGCTCACCAATCATATCGGGCATAAATCAAACTAGTCGTTTCGGAACCGTTCAATTTGTGTACCGGGTGTGCCAAAAAATCCTAGGTCTATCATATTCACATACAAATTTAATAGATGTGCGATTTTTTTTCATATGACACATGTCAGTCGCGTTGAGATCACACACGCGACTTACCCACTTGTTCACTCACCCACAAAAACGTGAGCTGCCAGTTTTTTCTTTCAAATTATATATATGACGACTGAAAAGGCCGAGGGGTACAAGTGACGTTTTTGCAGAAATTGAGTTATGTGCAGGAATCGCTTCATATATTTGGTGGTTAAAGGATATGAACGAATTCGGAACGTGTGCCTTAATATATCGTCAAATCATTCGACTTCCTTCTGATACATGAAGGTACTTGTTCAACTTTAAGCGTGCTTTTCTTGAAATCATTTGTACCCTTTGGCTTTCTCAGTCGTGATATATATTATTATATATTTATGATTTCAGATGGCACACGTGTATTTAATATACGAAAGCATGACACGAGGGGAAGTTCGTTTAGTTTCGTATTTAAGATTATTTATTTCGATAGATGAATTGAGTGCTGTCAATTTTGAATTTAAATAACAATTTTGTGATCAAATTTTTATGTATTTAGCTCGATTATAGTAAATTTTGATATCAAAGTTGCTGGTAATAATTCAACTGAATATTTAAACAAATGATAATGATAATGATTAAATGTTAAAAAATAATTCTAAGAATGTGTTGCGTAAAATTTGAGGAAAATTCAAGCACTTATAATAAATTTAAATGGTCAACTCTAAATTACAAATCAAATCGAATAAGAAACACTGAATATAATCAAAATGTAGATTTGAATAAGAAATATGGATAAATTCACTTAAAATATTCATTGAAATATGCATGATTCACTTTCTCGGATTTTTCACACATATTGAATAAATAAATAAATACAAGATGAAAAAAAAACGAATTTTTTACAATAAATAAAAATGTTTTATTTATACGTTTTTTTCGATACAGTAAAAGCGTCATTTCCGTTCATGTTGAGTGATACTTAATCTTTGACATTATACATGTACTAGCAAATTATTTGTTTAAACTACAAAAAAAATGTATTCTACTTGCAAAATAAATGTGAAACTTACAAAATTTGCTCTTCTACAATAAAACTA
This sequence comes from Cheumatopsyche charites, assembly GCA_024721215.1. Lineage (NCBI taxonomy): Eukaryota > Metazoa > Arthropoda > Insecta > Trichoptera > Hydropsychidae > Cheumatopsyche > Cheumatopsyche charites. The sequence continues at coordinate 10,112,986 of CM045580.1, forward strand.
TCTAATTAGACTTAAAATCCAAAACATATGGAATCTTCGATAGATGGAAAATTCGCATGAGGTTTCAAAATAGTATCATTATATAATTGTAGATTTTTTTAGTATTTAATTACGATAGTATGTTTTTGATAATTTTCTAATTTCTTGTTAACTTTTCTCTAGCAATCACTTTGAGTGGAACGAAACATGCAATCTTTCCTTGAAAGTTTCATTAACTGTAAATTGTTTTTTTTAATATACAATTATGGTAGTATGTTCTATAACTTTTTCGTGACCATTACTGTTGACAAGAACGAAACTAGCCAACTTTCCTCTGCAATAACCGAAAAAGAGAGAGAGCGGTTATTTCGGCTGTTGCTATCCAAGAGGCCGTTGCCTTTTTGGGCCAACGTAGAAAAGATGATGATATTTAAACACGATCATGATCTACGATGATCACGATGATGTCACCGGCTAAACCACTAGACATGAACACGAAAATGATTTGAAAAAAAATCTAGCACCGTAATTGCACTCGTTTCGTTCCACATACGAGAAAATCAATCGATATACGATTCGGAAAAAAATGGCGTTCGAAAAAGCTTCCGTTCGTTCGTTCGTTTTTTTTTTAGAGTCGATCGAATATTGATGATTAAAAAGGTTTTGACTGATCGATTATTTGAATCAGTACTTCACTATTTTTACTTGGAATCGATTGTGAACACTTTGTAAATTCGATAATTGTTGTAAATGTTACGAATTTTGAAGAAATATTCAATATTAAGAAAGATAAAATTATGAAAATATCTAATTGAAAATTTATGAAAAATTTCCACAATTGGTTCTATTAGTGTACAAAGAACTTTTTAGTTGAACTTCGTTCGAAATCAATTGATATCCTTACCTTGATTAATATTTTTTTTTGTAAAAAATCTTCAACTTATTCAAATTTTCAGCTCATTTATCGTTAGAGATTTACTTAAATTTATAAATTTCTATGATTTTTTTTTATATTTTCATTTGTTTAGTCTTAGTCACATAAAATATTTAATTTTCACGTAAATTAAAAGTCATAATGATAGGAAACATTTTAGTCCATCAATAAATAACACAACAGTTTCGATCGAATCAACGAGCGATTCAAAGTTCACAATTGTAATGCAACATAAAAAAAATCTCGTATTACAGCCTAAATTACATAGCAACAACCGGACAAAAGAAAAAAGCAACGGTTTCTGATTGACCCAGTGATTTTTTTCAGTCACGATACTTTTTTGTACGAATAAAAGAACTGCGACAATAATTAGCAATCACTGGTTTTTTTCCAACGTTAAATATGAGCCATTCACTGCACAAACGGACTAACTTCATAAAACGAAAAGTCGAGAAAAACAATGCTATTTAATGTTCACATTGAAGTTCAGAATTGATTAAAATCGCATCTAAAGTAAAAGATTCATCAAACAAATATTGTCAATTCTATCTATGGTCTTTATTATTCAGGAAAGGTATTTCACACTGAAAAGTATACCAAGTACATGGGATTATTTTTCAAAAAATGGAGTTAATCACATAACGCATATGTCATATGTCAAGCTTTCTAATGAAGTTACAGAATTTTTTATTCATCGCTGATGACTTTATCTATTTCGATATTAGAAGTGATTCATCGCGCTTAAACAATCGATTTACAATTTGAATTTTTATGGTGAAACGTTTATGAAAAAGTCTTAATGTTAATTTGTTTTTTTTTCATCGTTAGTCGAAAGTGCAACGTTCATATTTGTTCGATCGTGTGTTCGGAACACGTGAGCGTTAGTCATTTTATTTTAAAATGCATAAGATGTCTATTTTCATCGATTTGAATCTGATTACATGAAGATAAAACATGTTTTTTTTATTCTAAAATTCAAAGATTTTCAAACTACATAAGAAATTTCATTGAAAATCATAACTAAATAATTAAATCAACGAAAAATCTATTTATAAAAAACTCAAATGTTGTATGTATGACACGGAAAAACTTTTGAACTGATGAACGAATCTTGTAAAAATTTGGCACAATTATATAATACTTTGAAATCCGTGAAACGTCAAGAAGCAAACTGTTTTTTTGATGAATTTATTCGTTTTCGTTTTATATTAAAAATAAATTATTTTCATGCAAAAATTCTGATTTGGGTTGTATTTGAACAAAATAAGAATCAAATTTTATCATCACAAACAACGTCGAATATTATACGCTAATAAAATAATAAATCCATGACTTATTCAATATTATACATTTTTATTATGAATTTTATATAAATTTAGAAATGTTCTTACTTACATGTTGGAAAAAATATATATTCTTATCGCATATTGGAAACCTGCGTTTCGAATTTTACCTGTCGTGAAAATTTTCCAGCCTGCATTGTATTATCATATTTTTCCGAGAGTTTCAACTTTTTTTTTCAACTCATGAAATATTTTCGTGATGTTCTACATTTGCATGTCATACGATTTTCAAATGTGCCATTTCGGTTCAACGACCGGTTCAATGTAGTGTTTTGTAATAGCCTTAGGTTGTTGAACGATTTTTTTTCCATTCGAATTTTCCTATGTCGATGCATTGAATTGGAAATTCGTTCGTGACGTAGGATGAATCTGAGAATTTCAATGAAATCGATCATCGATGGATTTTCATTGATAATCTGATACTGATTTGAATTTACATGCATATGTCTAATTGCTTTTTTCGAATCTGTTTTAAATAAATTGAATTTAAAATCACATTTTTAAAACGAAAGCAATCATCACGATGTTGAAATGTTAGAGCATCTTGAACTTTTTTTTTTCGAAAAAAAATTTTTTCACATTGTAATAATGTGGATAAAACGCGTCGAGTCACTTCACGTGGCGAACATAATTCAAGCGTTGACTTTCCGTTTTTCAAATGGCTTTTTTTGTGCTTTTTACTATTTTTTTGGAGCGAAACTTCCATAGTTGTAGATGTGAAATAAGTTGCTGGTGTAGTTGGTTTTTTTTTCGTTTCAAAATAAAATAAAAATAGGCGAATAGGCTATATGAAAAAAGTCACAAGTCATATCTTATGACAGCTTCATATAATACCATATGTAGGTATCATAATGTCAATTCAAAATATATTTTAAATCAATTTATTTTTAATTAAATAGGTTTGAAGAAAAAAAAACGGCATACACTAATGGATTTAATTGTGGACATTTCAAAAATTAGATTTTTTTTATAAAATTTTCAATTATTGAAATTGAACTTTTTTGTGTTTAAAAAAAAATAACAAGAACAGTTCTAATATTTCACTTTCAAAAAAATGCATCATTCGTTGAATTTTTGAGGTATCCCAAATTATTTTCATTATGCAAGAGATAAAATAAGGGGCATCGTTATCTCAAGCTATCTAATTTAAATTAGGTCTTAATATTGGTATTTTATTTTTAAATTCAATATTTTAAGCGAACACATATTGAGAAATAAAATATTCAACGGCTGAAAATCAGAAGAAAATAGTTTGGGCCATTTATAAGATTTAATCAAAACTATTTTAATTATTTTTAAGAACATTTTTATTTTCATTATTCAATTTTTTTATCCATTTCCTTTCAATTATGTGCTAATAAAGCAATATTCGCGGTTTCGCCTCGAGGCTCTTATTCGTACAACACGAACAAAGAGCAGAAGTCGTTTTATTGCATGAAACACACAAAATGAACCTGCCTACGAAAAAAAAATGACGCATAAAAGAAAAAGTGAAGGAATTAGATAGAACGAGAATAGACTTTTCGTTTCGTCGTCACATTTAATTACGGGGCTCGGTTTTTTCCTCTCCTCCGTCTTATTTTCTTTTATATAAAACGCTTCTTTCACTTCTTGAAGAGAAACTTGTCAACGAGAAAGTCGTTGAAAAAAATTACAGCATGTGGACGTATGACATTTCGTGTGCAGAAAACGTGGAAATTCGATGCATGCGATCGTGAAAACGTCTTTGCTTCTGTGGTTGTTTAAAATTAAATTATTCAGTCATTCGAAAAAATTCAGTATTTTCATGTATGATATATTTTAATGAACATAATAAAAATTCAGATGCAGCATCTAAAGATTTTATTTAACTTTTGGCAATCTATTTCAACTGCAAGTCTATTACAGCAAAATTATTTCGAAGTATATCACTTATTAATAAAATAATCTTCGTCCAATTAAAACTTTTGATAAAAAACTAAAAGTAATTATATGCTCTTGAAATCTGGAAAAATTTGCATAAATACGACTGGACTCAAACCCAGCATCAGGAGGACTCTAAATCTCAAAACAGCATGCACAAACGCTTTATATTCTCTATAGACTATCGAGATCTGCACTAGACTTAAATTTTCATAAATGCTTCAACACAATATTTTCAATTAAATTTTGTTTTATTATAAAAATATAGAATAAGATTATCTAATCGCAAGGAATATTGAAATTGCAAAAGAATCACTTTAATTCCGCACAAAATAAACTCGAAATCTTTCACTTGTAACTCGAAAACTTTTCCATTTTCTTTTCTCAGTTCACGTAACAATTTTTCGAATATACACACAATTCGTTCATTTTCGAAACGATTCGTCAAACAGTAGGTAGACTTTCTAATCGAGGCCCTTCTAGGGCATCTCGGTCCACGTTTCACCATTTTTACATTTTACAAACAAATTGTCCGTTTCCTAGCCGACGATTCGGTCGTGGAAACCGGGTTTTTGGTGTATGTAATGCACTATCGTGTCATTATCATTATCATTACGTAAATGCGTGTAGAACGATGTACGAATTATTGTTTGGGGGCCGTTATTTCGGTGAAAATTCGAACGTGACAAGCGGAAAATGCGGAGCCATTCGCGAATTAAAATAATCGCGATCGATCGAAATTATCTGAAAAAATATGTAGTTCGCTTACATTTGATGGATAATCTCGATGTGAGAAATTTTGAAATTGCTAAAATTTAATGATACTTTCGTATAACTGCAGATTCAATTATTTTGAACGAAACGAGTCCACGCGAAAAAAACTATCGAGTGTTAAAACTGAGCTCAAACTAAACAAAAACTCATCTCAAACTAAGTTCAAACTCATTTAAATCTTCTATATGATGGAAAATAAATGTATGTATGTACCTAAGTCTGTTTGTGCTTTATATGTTCCTAATCGATTTATCGTTTTATGATGAAACTTTCCATATGTGTGCTTATTTGAGAAGGTTTCCGTATCATTACGTTTAACATTTCAGAAGATTTCCAACTTTGAAGTATCGCTAAGGTTCATTGTACACGCAGTGTTATTTAAACATGTTTCTATGTGTCAATTAAAAATATTATAAAATCGCTTATATCGAGCAAAAATAAATAAATCTAAAACCGATTAATCGAACTCTTCCTTTCGTACAAGGATTTCACTCTCTGCCCATAAGGATTTATTATACGAGTCGAACTTTTTTTAGCTCTTTTGTTTGACTTTGATCGAACTGGATGGTGCAGCATCCATCATGGACCGGTTCCATGGTGTATTATTTTTTTTGGTTAATTTTTTCCATCGTCATCCCGACAGGAAGAGTGGTTTTGCTGAAAATGCTCCATCATCATCCATGTCGTCTTGCTCCTGCTGCGTCGATGGCATGTTCTTCGATTCGGCATAGTCATATTGCTAACGAAGCTACTTTTTTGTTTTTGTCGAATAATACTTAATCGAGAAGATTCTTAATCTAATATTGAAGACTTTTTTTTATTTAATCCACGTTTTAATTAAATGTTTGTTTTCCAAATTTTTTTCTATTCAAATGATGATTTAAGTCTTTATGAATTTCATTATGAGTTGCAAATTAATGTGTTTTATTATCTTTGTCAAGATTTGTGGATCTGAATATGTTTAAAACTTTATACTATTATGATATTTAAAATTTTCATACCGGAGCGCGTTCCGGCAGCCAAAACAGGTGGAACGGCGCTCCAGTCACAGAAGCTAGTTCAAAATATATCACAGTTTAACTTTACAATCTCGCATAGCAACAGCATTATAATACAATTCAGATCGATTTCACCGCATAAACTTCCCAACAATGAAAACAAATACACTATCAAACCATCATAATGTGTACATTTACGTCAAATCAAACCTTCGCAGACAGCATTCGGTTACGTATCTTTCATAGAACGGCATATCGGAGAAAAGCGAATGCGAAGCTCAATTAGCCGAACACAATGGCCGAAGAAATCCGCCTAACAGCAACAAAGAACCGTGTCTGAAAGGAGCCTGAAATTTCGGGCATAGCAACAGCGTTTAGTGTGTGGATGTAACTTATTGTTAGTTGTTTGTCGGATGGAGGTGTGTTTGTGTGGAAGGAAAGTCGAGTTTCACACAGGACGGGAAATCGATTGTGTTGCGGAAAAGCCATTGTGTCGATGGATTTTTATTTTCGATGTTTCAATAGCTGGTTCACACTGAAGATTGTGGACAGTAGACAGTTTACTAAACCAATGTGAACTTCTGACTTTATATGTTGGTTTGCACTAATGATAGTGCAGTCTAGTGGATAGTAGATGGTCAATTTAAACGATGCAAACATCCTATTTGATATGTAAATATTAATTCAGTTGACTATTCACTGTTCTGACTGTCTAAATTCCTTATTGTTAACCAATATAAAGGACAGTTGACAGTCAACTAGACCAATGTAGACCGTGAACTTAACACTCTCTAGTCTGTATCGATTGAATTCGATCGATTGTAACACCGTTTTTCTCTTCGAAGTTCTTAGCATATTTATCTTAAAGTGATTAATTAATTGATCTTTTTTAAAATTGAACACCATAAGGTATTTTTAAAGGGGAATAAAATAAAAATTAAATCATAAGACGTTTTCGTGCATAAAAATCGTACGCATTCTTTCACAACGCTAAACAAAGCCTTCATATGTTTTTTGAGCGCATCGAAGCGTAATGTAGTTGCCTTAGGACTGATTCACACGTGTGCATTACATACAGACAGACCGATATACGCAAAACGGATAACTATCAAATATACGCGAAAAAAAAAATTCTTTATAGCTATCAAAATTCTGTCTATTGACATTGGTTTCGATCTGGACGCATACGTGTAAACTGGCCCTTACGCGATTTTCCTAATCCATTCATATTTGACTAATGAAAAGACCAATGGGTACAAATGTCATTTTTACCAAAATTGAATTATGTACCAGAATCACATATATACACGCTCATTTATTTGGTGGCAAAAGGATATAAACGAACTCGAAGTATGTACCGAGATATACCATCAAATCACTCGACCTCCTCCTGATATAATACATGTAGGTAAATTTGAACGCGCTTTTCTCATAATCACCTCGAATTCCCTTGTACCCCTTGGCCTATTGAGTCGTCATTTTTTCGACACCTTCGCAGACCATTAGGTGCCTGAGGAGTTGGAGTATGGAGGCAAACAACATTTTGATTTCACACCTGGTGGGCAGCGTTGGGTCACGCCATACAACAATCAATCACTGTGCGAACAAAGAACGTTTTGTTTCAATGCTATGAACGCACTATACCTGTACACTAAATCCTCAATTTAAACAGTCAACCAGTCGATATGAAGCGTATGTGCATGACGCTTCGATTCAGCATACTCGGGATGCGAGTGTTCGAATCTTATCTTAGCAAGAATCACATGTTTTTCTTAATTGATATGAAAACTCGGTACTTTCTTTCAAATTTTTGGATTCATTCGATCAAAAAAAGTGTTAACTTAATGCTCAACGAAACGACTTTGCAAATGATCATCACCTATATGCTTCGATTACATATTTAGAGACACCTATGTGCGCACAAATTTACACCTCGGAGTCTTGCTTATTGTTTAAAATTCCATATTCAGAGCCATGTTTAATACTTAAAAATCATCGAGCTGTATGAAACTTTCGAAAGATAAAATTTCGTGCGTGAAACTTTGAACTTAATCTGCAAAATGTTTAGAAATTCGTGTCGCTCTTTAGTTCGCTCTGTCGATTTTCGTGCTTGATGTACTCTTTGACCCACAAAAAATGAATTTACGACATATTCATTGCATATAATAGGATCAGACACGCTTATGGTAATGTAACATTTATATTTAAAAGTGTCTACCAAATAGAATTGCGATATACGTATGTGTGCGGAGAATTTTCTTCGATAAAATTTATTCAGAAGCATATTCAGAGCGAAATTGGATTTGCACTGAAAGTGTCATATCACATTATGTGCAAGTTTCAAATATAATATTTCACTTATAAGCTACTCACGTATGCATATCTTTTTAGCGCTCTTAGACATTAGAAAGTTTTAGACGTGGAAAATCATATTATTCTATTACATATTTTTCGACGCCCATTTTCATTTACAACTTTCTATTAGGTGATCAGCCTTTGAAATCTCTCTGAAATTCTGTAACTACGAATATGTAGAAAAATCAAATTAGTTTATACAGGAAATTAATGTGCAATAATAGAAGTGAAGAATTCTGGTCACTTCTGTTAAATTTTATAAATGTTGCATTTATTCGAAAATTTTCATTAAATAGGTTTATATTTTATTTTATGATTTAAATTTTGATCAAGTACAATTCTTAGTATCGCATTAGATATCGTCAATTGAAATGTTTTCCATGGAAAAAATATTGAACGAAAACATTACTTGAAAGAGACAGGGCGTATAAAAGAATTTTTTTATTGTAAAACCTTGAATTCATGCATTTCTTTGATTCTTTTACAATGAAACATTATTTTTAACTCTTTGACAACTGTTGATAATCCGAGAAATGTTTTCATTTGATCGAATTTTTCTATGAAAACCATTCCAAATACAATATTAAGAACTATACTTGATCAGTTTTTAGATTTCAAAAGAAACTATAATCCCATTTAGTGCAAAATAGGATTACATAATCAATTTACCGGCAAATCTTTATAGCAAACTGAAGAAAAAATGCATTATTTTTTTATCAAATCGACCAAAAGATTCCATAATTTCTTACAGCAGTGCATAAAAACAGCAAAATAAGCACAGCACAATTCAAGAACACCTCATTTACGAAACTCAAAATCGTTTTCTTCCGATCACGAACTTGGAACACACGAAGAGTGGAACACTATTCCGGTTCTCGAAATCGGAATATTCGTTTGTAAATAAGCACAATCGATTCAATCTCACCTCATCCAGCGTCCAGAGTTCGAAAATAAATAAATAAACGAACGACAGAACGAAAAAAAGCGAACGGATACCGGTAGGTACCAGTATATGTACCAGTTCTTCGGTAGAGCGGTTGACTACCGGTATCTAGCATCTGCTCTTACAAAAGATCTTTCTCTTCAACAAAGGTTCACGCATAACTGAATATAAAATTCAACGAACGGTATATAATGCGTTTTGGTGTACGCATGTCGGGTATTATTTGTAAGAAAAGGTTTTCTGCTTACGCGTGACAGTTTTTTTCTATATGTTTCCATGTCAAAATATAAGGATTGGACAAAGAACGTGTTGTAGTTGAAGCAATTTTGATTTCGGAATGATTCGATGTATGTTATAGAATATTAGAGATTAACAGAGACGAATTTTCGACAGTTCAAAGTGGAAAAACTGACTATAACTTTCTGGTTAGTTAATTGAAGCAGTGAAAAGATAGACCATACGGATGGTATGTCTTCCAATTTTAATTTGATTAGAAATGAAGATTACCAAGTTATATACCACTGTCAAGTCTATTGACTTATTGGTATATATTATGAAAAAAGATAAAATAAATCTATAGAAAAAGTAGTATTTCAGAAATAATTGTATAGCATATAAATGACGACTGAATTTCACAAAGGTCACAAGTGATCTTTGTGAAATTCAGTCTATATACTTGTATGATACAGGAACATTTTCTGTACTTAACCTAATATCGGTAAAAAAGGTCACTTGGGTCCTTTATGAAATTCATATATAATTAATTGTAAAAATTAAAAAACGTAGCGTTAACCACCATTCATCATACTGTGCAATTAGTTTCAAAATGAGAAGCTTAGTTAAGATTTCACCTATTTTGATGAAAATTTGTTGAAATAAAACTTTAATATAGTATGAAAGTGCAACTAACTAATACATTGAACTTTGACCTGCATTATCCGAAAAATTATTAAAAATTGGTTTTCGTTCTTCACGACTATTCCATATCTATAACATTACATTTCTACAAAATTTAATAAAAAAATAACTGTCGATTCGCTCAGAAAGAGCGCATAGCAACAGCAGAACAAAGAAAGACGAAGCGAATAGACGAGCTCTAGGTGTAAAAAAAAGTACATATATACCCATGTAAATGTAAAACACTGTTACAATCCGTACAAAAGGTTATTCGACACAATGGGATCTTGCAACTATGGGTTCGTCGACACCCCGAAGATGCACCATGAGTTGCATACGCACTTTACGTTATGGAGGGTTAGCACTACACCTGAAAAGTGTGTTTATACACAGGTGGGGAGGAATGGGACAAGTGTATATTGCTTCTTTTGTACATTTTTTTTACGAGGAAAATATTTGAGGATCGTGGGTTTTGAGTGAGGGTTAGTTTTATACGCATGTGATTATCGAGATAGGCTTATATGATATGGTGGTGATTTCGAGAAAAGTGCGTTTAAAGTTGAACATGTACCTACACGTGTTAGGAGGAAGTCTAATGATTTGATATTATCTCGGTACACGTTCCAAATTCGTTTATATCCTTTTGCCACCAAATATATTAGCATACATTGAAGCGATTTTTGTACATACATAACTCGATTCCGTCAAAAATGTCACTTGTATCCCTTGGCCTTTTCAGTCATCATATGTGAACGAGATGGTTTTGATCATAGAATATAGTTTTGATACAGTCAAAGCGTTAAGGGTCATTTTTTTTCAATGCTTTAGCGAGTTAAGTGTTAAACATTAGTTTTCTGTTCGGCAAAAAACTTGATAAAAATGTAGCCAGAGTTGAAATTTTTGCACAAAAAATCAATGTGATATCTTCTTTAACTAGATAAAGTAGACTCAGACGCATCAAAATGCTTTGACTGCAAATATAAAAATCTTATAGAACGTTCATAAAAGTCATTAATGCATCTCTATCTCAATAGATATCAATATACATACATGTGACGACTAAAAAGGCCTAAAGGTGCGTGACATTTTTGCCGAAATTGAGTTATGTACAAGAATCACTTCTATGTACGCTCATATATTTGATGGCAATAGGATATAAATAAATTTGCAACGTGTGCCTAAACATAAACATATCATCAAATCACTCGACCTCCTCCTAATATTAAGACTTTGACCACACTTTTCTCAAAATCACTTGTACCTTTCGACCTTTTCAGTCATCATATGTAACCAAAGATCACGAATCTACCAATGAAAACATTTACAATTTTTTCAGCACAAATCACACAGCGCTCCGGCGCATTTTTAAAACACATTTAATTCCGAACATTACGCAATCTCGCAGGTAATTTACCGATCGATTATGGTCGTTATATCAATTTCTTACATGATGGTAATTGCTTTCGGAACGAGGTCTCGGATAAGGAAAAAAAATTCGCTCGCTCGCAACGTTCGTATCGAAGGCCAACACGTAATTGTTACTCGAGTTCAATGTCAGTCAAGTTCAGCGAATACGTAATATGGCAATCGACCAAAACACACCGAGATTCTCAAATATTTTCAGACGAATTTTCATTATAAATGCTTCCAGTCAATAGAGCCTCTCGCTCATGTCGATTCAATATTGATTTTGCCTTTGATATTTCTAGAAAGGCTCTAATTTGTTCGAAAGTTGAAATTCATAAATTGCAAAACAATCCTTATTAGTACACACAAGGAATGTGAAAAGTCGCTGTCTTATTAATTTTGATGAATCTTTTGTATAAATAAAGATGTTGAATAGTTGTAAAGATAGGATACACAATCTGAAAAATCGAATCAAAGTTCCGAAATTTATGTGGGACATGCCGACATGTCCCATTTTTTTTCCGAACCATGAATTTTTCAGCGAAGTTTTTAAGCTTTCTATCTTCACAATTGTTTAATATATGTATTTATACTACATATCTATAAGGTTTCATCAAAATTGGTGAGACTTGGCGCACTCTTCGATAGATAAACAGTCGAAATCACCAGCATTATTGCCGAATCACGAATCCTATCCCATATTTTGCAACGAATCTCGAGACGAGCGTGACGAGTGCTACACAAAAGTACCTACAAGTTTATTAATTCAAGATACATTTTCACCAAATGCGTCATTTGTAAAATAAAAGTTGCAAATCCTGTTGCAAATGCAATTGCGCATTGCAGCAATGTTGGCAGTTGCCTCGATATTGGCGTGAAACGTCATTCAATTCAATAATTAAAAAGTATGTTCGTTTTAGAGATTTATTTCATATTTTTTGTGAAAATTGATTCATCTGTCCGATCTGTCATGTTTCCAGATCGTATCACCCATTTGTACAACATCATTAACAATTGCAATGTTATGTGCAACAGATTTGCACATACTATGTGACATTGTACATACATGGATGAAACGACTTTTTATACCTGTCAAACTTAAAAGAAAAAAAAAGGACTTAAAAAACCCATTTTCTTATAAACGACTTATGGGGACATCTATATTATAAATACGCTAACGACGCTCGAAATTTTCAGACGTGCCTCGAACCCGGGTGTACAGTTTATTGGCCCGCACGCTCTGAGCTACGCGTCGTAATTACGAAACTGCACCGTTTAACGTATATAAGGCGTAAAATCTAAATTTGGGATATTTTTTTTATTTCACACATAGATGGCAATAAAAATTAGTATCCGCACAATATAATTTCACAATCGCAGACAGTGCGAAATTATCATTAACTCTGAAAACAAATTGGGAATAAACACATCCGTGGCACTGCTAGTTTGTAATAACATCCCTATACATATGTTCCATTGTCTAAATGCTGTTATTTAAAAACTTCTCAAATTTCAAATAATGGAAAAATAATCGAAATTTTCAAATCTTAATTTCAAATGTCAGTTTTCGGTCGATTTTCGGTCTGCCGTGTGAACGCAGCCTAATGTGAAGTGCACTCACACTTATACAGGAACGTGCATAACAAGTGTGAGTCTTCTCGAGCACGATTTCGACATTTGCCCGTATGTCTCGTTCTCGAAAAACGAGATATCTCGTCTCGAGAACTCGAAGGGATTCGTTAGTGAACGCTCGAGGCACGAATGCCAAAATCGTGGATTGACGTTTATCCCAAATGTCCTTACTCGGTTTAAATTGATTTAATAATACCGGTTTAATTCATATTTGAGTTTAAAATAACAAAAAAGTTGGTACTTTTCTGTTATCCCGTTGTGAAGTCAAGTTAAATTTTAGGTTAGGTAGGGTGTCGTTCTTATTGAATATACCTGATAAAATGCATTAAAAATAAATTAAATATTTTAAATAATTTGATTTAAAAATATTTTGTGAGCCTCTGGTTTTCGTTCTATTCTTTTAATGGAACTTGTATTATTTAAGTTTGATTACTTTTCTTGGCTGAAGCGCTAGATTTACTCTAGTCATAATTAAGATTTATTTTGTAACTAATTCTATTTTTGCAAATTCAATTTTACTTACTGCAAAGCTTTTGGCAGTACATATTCTGACAAATTAAAATTATCTTGATAAAAAATGGAAAGAACACAAATCGTTTCTTTTTAGCAATCGTTTCAACTGTACCTATTAGCAAATAATAATCGGTTTCAATAAATAATAATATACAAGTTTTCTACTTCAAATTAAATATTTTTTATCCATGCTGAATGTTTTACAATTTGAGCTTAATTGATTTTCCTTTTGCAAGAATAACTAACTAATAACTGTTAACTAAAACAAAGAAAAAACCAGCCCTTAATATCTTGAAACGAAAGTACAGAAAATGCTTCTATGTATGATACAAAACTATTTTCAGTACTTGTGTAGCTCAATTTCGATGAAAAAAAATTCACTTATACCCTTAGTGTTATTCAGTCGTCAAATAAACCCAATCAAACGGATAATAAATCAACACAGTATAAAAATTTCAAACCGCTCTTAACACATTAAGAGCGGGGCGACTTTTTTTCCGCGTCAACCCAGTTAGCGCGCAGAAGACGGACACAAGACGCTCCATTTGCTTCGTTTCTTTTTTCTCAATTCTTCTGAAGTCAGCTTCTCGTTATGTTCACGGATGATGTCATGGCTCAGCTCGAGAAGTCTTCTTTGTCCGTATGCCCGAAATACAGGTTTTTATTGCCGACATTAACCTCTTCTCGCCTGTTGTAATGCCGTCATAAATTTCGGACCGAACTCTCATTACTCGAACTTTTTTCGGTCGATGTTTTCGTTCGGGAAATTTATACGCACGTGACTCGATCGAAACTTTGAAATATGTTATTTAATTTGTTTTGTAACTATGGAGTTTGACAGTTTTCTAAGCGAAAAATATGCACGCATGCCATAAACTGTATTATCGATATCAATAAGTTTCATAATCGCATAAACGTTTATTTCAATTTATTTTTCTATGTACATATAAACATGAGTCGTATCGCGAAGTCTGTAAGGTTCATAAATGTTTGAAGACTATTGATATAATGACATGCTTGGAACTCGCTGCTTGACAATTACTCAAAAGAATCGTAGAAAATTTGAGTTGTTACAGTAATATGGCGTTTCATCGAACACACTGATCTTTGAAATCTTTAAAAATGTGGAAATTAATGCTTCAGTTCAAATTGTGTATTCATTCTGTAACTATTAAATCAGTATGTACAATATTTCATGATATGATAAAATTGTTAGTTTTACTCAATGAATATAATCAGTTACTTCCTCATTTTATGCACGCAAACATAAAATTCTATTCTGAAATGTTTAAAATGAAAAAAATCCTAACAAACACAATCAAAACAACTTTTAGACTCATATGCTGACAGGGCAAATTTAGATATAAATTCACTGAAACAGAAGCGAAATTATTATTTCATCGCTATTTCAAATGCACTATAACATTTAAATTAGTACACTATCGCGAAACTTCATCAAATCTAAAATTAACGGAACTCCAACGTACATTAATTCCCTTTGAAGTTTCATTAGCTAGATAGACAAGTAGCAGCTACTGCAGTTGACAAGTTGAGAGAACCGCAATAAAGACACAATTATATCGATTAAAATTGATAAAAATAAATCATCGTTAATTATAAATTGACAAAAAAAATGCATACTCTTACATCGATACCCTTGTCGGAAAGTTGAAGCTCTTTCTGATATGTCAAGGCATAAATCTTTTGCCGTCTATCACAAGTCTTTATGAAAATGCATGATTAATTACTGAGTCCGCCCCTGTGTCTATTTCAAAGGTGGTGCGTCAATCTTGCTGAATTGTAATTAATCAGGTTGCATCTGACGCTTTCGGTTTGAGCTCAACCAAAACCGCATGCGTAAACTGTACGTTTAATATTCGGTTGAACTTTAATGCTTCGACTTATTAAGAGAACGCAAAAACCTGTCCCTACCGATAACGATGAAATTTTGTGAAAATATAGTGTAAGTTGTTGTATAGTGTGAATTGTCGAAAATCCACGAAAAAGAGATGGATTTTGACAGTTCACAGTTATTGGACTGACTGTAAGTTTAGTTGTTTTGTTGGCCCTTGGTTGTATCGATTGAAATATTCCAACTAGGGTTATCTATTTGATGACTGAAAAACACAAAGGTACAAATGGAATTTTTTATCAAAATTTTATCAAGTACAGAAAATGGTTCTGTATCATATAGAGAGAACCATTTACTGGTCTTAATTCGATTTCGATGAAAATGGTCACTTGAACCCTTTGTGCTTTTCAGTCGACATTTATAATCAGATTAGGGCTGCAACATTTCATTAAGCGTCATCCTAATCATTTAAAATTTCAAGTACACAAGAAAATCACCAATGAAGTCATAATCGAATTTAATCAACACAAAAATATATTCATCTTTAATCAAAAAAACCATTGAGAGATACGTTTTCACTTTTACCAATATTTTTTATCTGCATACACTTACACTACATTTTTACAAAGTTTCTTAAAAATCGGTAAAGACCGGTTCGTGCGTTTCTCTTGTCTACAAATAACCATATAAAGTCACACAATTTTCAGTGGGTAATTCGATTATTTTCCAAAGTAAATCAAACAGTATGCTAATGCGTTCCAAATCGATTTGTGTACGTATGCAATTATTTTCTAATTCTACTAAATGAATTTATGATATTTGAACTATTGTGCTTCGTATAATTGCTCGAATCGATTAAATCGTTTCGACCAATTCGGTTAGTTCAATTCTATTCAATTTAAATCAACCATGTCCAAATTCGCCGAATCGATTTACCTTGAAAGATTTCGTTCGGAATATACCATTGTGTAACTTATGAAATTTGCATTATGAAAAAAATACGCGCTTCAATAAAATTTCAGACAAATCTATTGAAATACGAATAATAATTTGATTTCATATTTTAAATGTAGAATTAGAATTTGATTCAATTGAAATTTCTAAAATAAATCAGTATATGAAATTATTGCCGATCTTTTTAACTCTGGTTTGAAAATAAAACGAATTTAAACTACACTCCAACTTATGAGCAGTCAAAACATCCTCTAAAAGAGACAAACATACTACAGTTCGTACAACAAAACATACATACATCTCTTTCCACCAGATTTTGACAGTAGTCAGAGGATTAAATTCATTTTATTTTCAAACCAGAATTGAAAAGACCGGCCCTAAATCCTAAAATGTGTTTGAATCAAACATACGTTAAAAAAAATAAGTTAAAAACGACCCAAAAAGAGTCATACGTGAATATTTCAATTAACATTTTTCATAATTTTCTTTCATTTCATTACATTTGTTTTTTTATTAGGGATAATAGGGACATACTTCTTGCTGGAAGTATTTTTTAGTCTAATTACACGTATATTTTCGATATTCAGAATATTTTTGTATCACTTAAAAATATGTGAATTGCATCGTCTATGAAGAGTGTCAAAATTTTAATGTTCACTCGATTGAATGCGAATTTTTGCGACATTTCAAAATTTTCATATGGATAAGTAGTTTCAAATATCATATTCAGATTTGAAAAATAATTCAAATATGCAGATTTTTTTCAAAAAAAAAAAACGGATGACACGTGCCCGTTTAATTCTAAAACACTTTGCGTCATTGTGACGAGTCATTCGAATCGGCGATACACAATCGTATCGGAAATCTTCAGGGGTCAAAAACTGCAGGTTCGTCGAACCCAGATAATGTATTCTTTCTATCTGCATCTCGTTTTAAAATGCTGAATACGCGAAATTCGTTTGAATTGGAAATTTGGCGCCTTTTGCGTAACAAGTTACCTGACCCGTGACATCTTCGAACCTCAAGATGAATGTTTTCGACTGAAAAATATTCGAGACAAAGGGACTTGACGCAGATTTATTCAGATTTGAAAAAAAAAATGACTTTATCCTATTGACTGATCTGAAAAAATAACTTTTTTTGTACGATTCGTCTCATTGAAAGTCTAAATAAAAATCAGGAAGGAGTCTTGTACCTAATTGTACAGTATAATGCTTTATTGAAATATAAACGTATCAAACGGAATAAATTTAATTTGAATAAAAAAAAACGACATTTTTCAAAAAGCATTGAACTCTGAAAAGACTTTGCCTCGAAATGATTCAATCCTAATCAATTTTTTCAGAACATAAATTATAACCGCTGAAATTTTTAGCAACTATGAATCATAGGAAATACCTAATAATCTGCAGATCGAAAAAAAAAACGAAATGCATAAAAAGCTACAAATCAAGATTTAATCGATTCGAAATTTGAATTTCCCGCGAGCGAAACACGCGATAGTTAATTTCGTCGTTACAATTAGAGTCGATTTGCAAATTCGAATAAAAAAAATATCACCTCTGGCTACGGACTGCAGATTGAGAGCCGCTGAACTAGATTCGCCAAATGGAAAAGTTGCCCCTATATAATTATATACTAGTCGCATGATCGATTGCCCAATATGGCAATACTCGACTCTATGAAGAATCGAGATGTTTTCAATATTTTATTTATTAATTTTTTATATAATTTTCAGGTCACGTGTTGAAGATTTTATATTTCTAATGTAACTTGATCGTTCTTATAGTCGTTGAAGATGAAAATATGATCTGGGTTCAGTGTCGCCCGCATTGTTTGAAACTCGGTGATGTTATCTTAGTTTTTTAATAATGCTCAGATTTCAATTTGAAATGGGTGTAGGATACATTAAAAATTAAAATATTTATATTATGTATTTTTGAATTGATTGAAAGTGAGATCTTTTTAAAATATGCGTAAATTTGATGGAAACTGTGCCAAAAAATGTACCTACATTTATTTATGTAAGCAGTCAAAGAATATTTTAAAATAAAATTTTGTAAAGTTGATTTTAAGTAAAGAGTTCGACATTTGAAGCATGAAATATTATCTACACCCATTTAAATCTAAAATTTATAATCTTTAATGAACCAGCCGATAGAGTAGTGGTTTAAATCGTTTGTGCATGCCATGTCGATTCAGCACACTTGGGGTGCGTAAGTCCTTCGATTGTCAATTTTCTTAATTTGATATGAATAATCTTTCGTTTTTTTTTTATATTTAGATTCATTTGATTAAAAAAAGCATTAATTTAACTCTTTACGAAACGTCTCAGAAAAAGATCATCACCTATACTTTTCATGTTTCGATCAAATTTAGTGACATCCACAAACGCACTAACTTTACTCTTCGCAATCTTGCCTTAAGACTGATTTTCTTCACATCAAAAGAAATGATATTGATAAATGATAATTATACAGAAACAACCTAATAAAAAATAATTAAAACAGTTGAACACATCTGCGAAATGAACACCAAGGCCAAAAGCAACAAAGAGCTGTAATTTTCCATGTGGGCTTCGCTAGACTGCCTGTCTCCGTCGAGAGCGCAAACTTTTGTGCGTTTCGAACAAAACGAATCCTTCTTTTCTTTTTTTTCCTTCTTTTTTCTTTTTTTCTTCTCTTCTATTTTTCTTTTTCGTTTTTACAATGTACTTTTGGCCGAAAACGCTTTTCATCCGGTCACGTACTAGTCGACCGAATGTCGAACCGCAGAGTCGCGAAAAGTCGACCACTGTTCGTGCATAAATCGTTTTTTGAAAACTTTTTTATTTTTATTTTTATTTTATTTTTATTTTACCGAAGAGTCCATTATTGAGATCGTTTACGCGGCCATTAGTGGTCGATCGTGAAAAAAATGGATTAATTTTCAAAGTATGTATGAAAATATGGTCTGCGCGTTTATTTTCGATGATGAATTGAGTCGTGGGAAGGAAAATTCGACAATTTAAAAAAAAATGATTTTTCAGTTAAAAAAATGTAAAAAGATGGATCAAGTTTCTTCGAACTTCCCTAGTTATATAAAATTTATTAAAAAAAAAATAGTCAATGTTGGGAAATTAAGAGTTAGTCTATTCAATGCTTTAGTTAACTGAACAGAGAGACAACGACGGACTGTCGAAATCTGTCACTATTCGGCGGATTTTCGACAGTTCATATCGTGACTTACTGTAATTCTCTAGTTAGTTAATAAATTCAATAAAAATACCTAAATGTTTCACACAAATGCATTAAAATTGTTTATAATTTACAGTAGATTCTTTAACTATGAAATGTCAAAAATCAACGAATTAAAAACGGATGTAATTACAGTAGTATGTTTAAATAGAAAGAATGACTATATGACGACCAGTGGTGTAGTTGTAAATTTTGAGGTGGGGGAGCGCTTGATTTTCACCACCCGATTGGGTATCGAATTGGGCTCGATTTTTGCGTAAACGCACATGGTTCTCGAATTTACCAAAGAACAGCATGCAATAAATTTTGTCAACCGGAAATAAGAGAATGAAGAGATGACTATTCAAAAGATGTTGTTACAAAATTCGTTTTGTGTAGCAAATGTTAAGGATTTTATGTGCTTTCATTGCCTTTGTCTAGATTTTTAGAATTCAATATGTTTGAAACATTGATGCTATTTTGATATTTGAAATTTTCAAAGGGGAGCGCGCTCCCCCGCCAGAAAGAGGTAAGGGAGCGCGCTCCCGTGCGCTCCCCCCCGACTACAACACTGAATTGACGACTGAATTTTACAAAGGGAACAAGTGACCTTTTTTAATCGATATTGAGTTAATTACAAAAAATGGTTCTGTATCATATATCGATAAAAAGGGTCACTTTAGCCCTTGGTGAAATTCAGTCTTCATATAATAAATCTTGAAAATTTGCGCAAGATATTAAATCGTCAAAAAAAAACAACCAAGCATATTATTCAGAGAACATAAAGCCAATTTTAAAAGTAATATTTTTCTATTCACTTTTTTCGAATTGTAATCCGTGCAATTTTTTTCTGACCGAGGCGTGGCCAAAAGCGAATTTCATACGCTTTTTTTCCACCGACAATTTTCCATCCTGACTATTAGCCTTCGTTCGTTCATTTCGATTTTTTAAACAAACCATTATTATTATTACGGCACGAAAGAAAGACGAGCCAAACGTATATACACTCGTATATGAAAAAAAAATATTCTCATATAATGGTGGACTTATCCGATTTTGTTTTTCGTGAATAATGTGGCCATTTTCGATATGAATAGACCGTGTCGAGTCGACGAATAAATAACGCCATTATATTATTGTATTATCATATAATGCGTACGTGTTGGCAGCACTGTCCGAGTGAAAAAGGCGGGAAAAAATCTATATATGTATATATTTTTTTTATATGTGTGTATATTACAATATAATAGAAGCCAGTTTCCTTTTAGCGAACTAATCTCTGTTCGGACACGCTCCGCTATTATTAGTGAGTTTCTCTCAATAGAAACGAAACAATGGCTTTTTTTGTGGTGCACAGAATATGCTAAATCGTCAAATGTGTATGTTTATTATCTGTGCGAAAAAAATATTCAAATGTATTAATTTTGTATGGATGATGTGCTGCTTTTTGCTTTACATTGTTCTGGTGAGTGATTTGATCGAATTACAGATCGAATATAATGAATATGCATTA
Source organism: Cheumatopsyche charites (assembly GCA_024721215.1). NCBI lineage: Eukaryota > Metazoa > Arthropoda > Insecta > Trichoptera > Hydropsychidae > Cheumatopsyche > Cheumatopsyche charites. The sequence goes on from CM045580.1 coordinate 10,134,197, forward strand.
TTTTGACGACAATAGTAAATATGAAATTATTATACTAAAATGAAAAACAGAAAAAAATATTGACTAACATTAGAATTAAGTAACTAAGGATAGGTATTTTTACATCTGGTTTGAAAATAAAACGAATTTAAACTACACTAAAAGAGACATACATATTATAGTTCGTACAATAATAAATACATACATCCATCTCTTTTCCTAAAATTTTGATAGTTGGTAGTTGTAGTATGTAGTTTAAATTCGTTTTATTGTCTAACCAAAGGTGAAAATACCGACCTTAAATACGTACATTTGACGATTGAATAGCACAAAGAGTTCAAGTGACTTTTTCGAAATTGAGTCGAACAGAGAAAATGATTCTATATAATTTGAATTTAATCATCGAATGTTTGAGCCTTAGTTAATTATTTTCTGAAAACCATTTAAATACATTATTCAAAATTTGCACTGAAAGAGACTCGAGCGTCAATTATATGAATCAACGTATTTTCAAAGCTGAAAAAAAAAATCGCTGAAAACGATCTCAATTAGGCTGCACTCACACTCGAATAATTGAGCACGAAACTGCTCACTCGTGTCCGAAAATTAAATATTCACTGAAAAGAAAAAAAAAATGAAATAAAAGCATCGTTTCAATTTGTTGAATTGCGAACGACTGAAATAGTAAAGTGCACGCCATGTGCACGCGATAAATGCACGTTTAACTAATTGGCCTTTACTTGCTTGGTAACAGACCACTCGAGTTCGGCTTTAAAACGAGGGGTTGTTTGTGTGGATGTATAAAAAATAAATAGCAAATTCAAAAATTTAAAAAAAATCGAAAATTTTAGTGTGTCGATACCTCGAAGCAACGCTGAATTATTGCCGTTTGAATCTCTGTTTGTCTTACATATTGAAAAATCATGTATTGAATATTTCTTATTAATTTCAAGAATAATGTATTCAAACCGAAATAGAACTTGAAGTAGAAAACTTTTATAATATAATAACAGTGCTAAGATTATGTAGCAAATAAAATGCGCATGATGTGTCTGAAGCGAGATAAATTGTTTGTATTTATGCAAATAGTGGCTCTAAAATAGCCGAGTGCATAGTGCAGTTGAGCTGTTCATTGTGGCGTGAGTGATAATTGCACACTCGCATTAGACCTGAATATATTAGTACATTTCAACTATCGTGCCTGATTTGACATATGTCTAGCTACATAATACAGAATTTAATTTGTATTTTTAATTATTAAAATATATCTAACTACATAATAGCGCTATTCCGTCTGTATGAGTCAGGTGTAAAACTTCAATACTGCGACAAAACAACTATCCAATTGAATTTTCATATAAATGCGGCAAATCATGATATCGAAAACGTTACACAAATTAGACCCTAATGACTGATGTGATATGATCTATATTAGTGTGATGCATTCGCGTGTAAATATGCACTCCAAAATGGACCTTAAAACAAGTCACCAGTTGCACCATTTAGGCATGCATTATTTTCCTACTCTGATTCTACTACATTCTTCGAATCATTTGACAGTTCCAAATCACATAACCTCAATTTTCAACAGAATTGTACATATTTTGTGTGATTATCGCGTACTTTCGTATCTTATATCATTTTTTAATCGCATATGCATACGTATTTTCGTTTTTATTTCCAATTTAAATTCATCTTATATACCAAAATAACGTTTTTCCTACTAAACATGCAACATTTTCAACACTAGTGTAAAAATAAATTCGTGAAAATGAATACTTGCGAACTAGAAATGTTATGAATAAAATATTTCAATCGCTATATTATAAAATATCTCATATTCTGTCTAATATCCAATTAAATTGCACTCGATTCAATCATTAACGAAGTCAATTAAAAATAATCAATTCGAGAGCCATCTATGAGGCTTTGTCGAAACTCGCGAATGCAATTCACATGCAAAAGCATTTATGCAATTTCAATTCGATAAGTGGTCGTTGATTTATGTTTGTTTCGTTAGTGTTTGTCCATCGCTTCGATTTTCTAGCACTAATAGTACATAGGTATACCTAATAGTACAAGTGGTATCCGTAATACGTTCGTGACCGTTTATTTGTCGAATAAACAATTCGAAAACGGTATTATTTATGGATGATTATTCCTTTTTTTATATCGTTTTTCTAGAATCGTATCGATAATTGAGTGAAAAAGTAAAATATCGCGTTCCTACAAACGTATAATTCGTTTTCGAATATCATAAAATCTAATTACAACATTTGTGTATACATTTTCAGACCCAAACTGGAAATCTTTTTCTTTGATTATCCGATATTATATTCTGAAAATGACAAAAATAATGAAAAAACTTGAAAATTCCACATTTAATATCCGTTTTCGGAGTGTCTTACGTACATACATTTGTATAATATATCACGTCCATTATGTAGAAAAGTACCGGTGCATCTGTTGGTAGTAGTCCGATGTAAATATTTATGGAACTGCATATAGTCCTGTTGCCGCTTTCACGATGCCTCACAAAATAAACACTGACTCGAAACCGACGAAAAAGATGTTTACATTATGCCGAAGATATGGCTTAAACAGACCACGAATATTATACGCTTTTTAATATACGTACCTAGCCTATATATGGAAAGTTTGAGGTTTCAAAATGGCGCCCGATTACGAAAATTATTAATATCAGTATCACGAGAACTGGTTTGATTGTTTTAAATTTCTCAATCGTTTACTTTTAATTCTATCTATTCAATTAATATAAAAATATTTATTTTAATTCAAAAACTATTTGAAAACTACACGGATCAAAAATGTTTACATTCAACTATCAACTACAGAAGCTTCTAAAGTAAATTTACCATCATTTCTGTTTGACATACATACGTCAAAGTTACAATACGTTTTTAAACAAGCCTTGAAAATATATGTAGTGGATATTGAAATTTTCAAAATGGATAAAATCCAAAATTGAAAATCAGTCTAAGAGCATAAAATTGAATCGATCGAATGGTGGGCGAGGCGATTTGTCGTTCTGGGAAATCGTCGATTTTTTTCGAGTTTAAAGTTCAATTCGACAAGATTGGCTCTAATTTCTGTACGACGCTGTATCAATCTCACTTTATACTAATAATGCGGCAAAAGCGGCGGCTTTTTATTCCGACTTTTAATTGAGATCGAAATTCGGGTTAATTGCTAATCAGAGGAACGCTTTTGAACGAATCTAAAATTAAATAAATAAACGATAACGAAAATATACGGATAGTTCACACTTTGGTAACAAAACCAAAACCGAAACCACGATACTAGAGAAATACGAAGAAAACTTGATTCATGCATAAGAAGTTTTTGTTTCATACATTTTGCTTACTATCATCATGTTTAGATTTTGGTTTTATTACCGTAGTGTAAACTAAGCATTAGGGTATAGTTACCAAAAATGAATTAATTAATTAAAATTTCAAATTTATCTCAATCGATAGATATTAGTAGTCTTATGTTTTTTACTATATAACAATATCCACCGTAGGCATGAGTTTTTCACGGAAAAATGATTTGAAATCATTTCATTTTCCTACTAATTTTAAATGAATTTTTCATGAATTACATCGATTTCTGGGTTAAATGTGATCATAGCTAAATTTCTGTATCATATTGAGATAATTATCGATATATTTACATGTGTACAAAGAAGTGTTCACTCGCCATAAATAATTGCTCATTGTCATTTAATATGGAAAATTAGCCCTTGGTGCTAGTTTTTAAAATTTTTATAAACATTCCTAGTGCAATTTGTACAAAAATAAGCGAATAGTGCTAAAGACCATTTTTCTATTCGAATTCGATTTTCTAGAAAGTGTATTATTCTGTATATGAACCGAAAGATTTGCTCGAAGTGCACGTAATAAATTATCGAAAATTTCGGTTTTTTTTGATTCAGTATTTCTGCCGTAATACGTGTTACGTTTCGTGAAAATAAACGTAAAAGTTGTTTTTGTTACGGTGTTGAGTTTTCGGTGAAAAAATAAATTGCTCGGTTGGTCGAGTAGCGTTCCTATCGAAGATTCACGTGTATTATGGGGCAAAAAAAATATAATGAATTTCAAAATTGTACTCACAGACCGGAATATCAATGCCAAGTTCATTCCGAAAAAAATAATCACCCGATTTCGTGTTTCGTTACAAGGTTGAATCATGTGATATCGAGCGAAAAATTTAAGCACGATTATCTTAAAATCAATATATGCAAAGACAATGTATTGAATATTTAAGAAATTGCAGATTTTATACGTTTTATTTTCAGTAATCATTATAGAAATTAACTCAATTATTTTTCAAGAAATTATTAGTGTTACGAAAATAATCATTCCGGGAAGAACAATAATATCAAAATCTACTAAAGCAAATATCACATAAATTTTCCACCTGCGATGATATAATTGACGACTGAAAAGGCCTAGAAGTACAAGTGACTTCGAGAAAAGTGCGTTCAATGTTGACCATGTATAAGGAGGAGGTCGACTGATTTGATGATATATTGAGGCACACGTTCCGAATTCGTTTATATCCTTTTGCCACCAAATAAATGAGCGTATATAGAAGCGATTCCTGTACGTAACTCAATTTTGGCAAAATGTCATTTGTACCCCTTGTCCTTTTCAGTCGTCAATCGTAATAAGATCTTGTCTCGTTTCTAAGAAAGCGTCGTAGAGAACAATCGCTGAAATAAACCATCCGTAACATGTCTGTACGATCTAATATGTTAAGATGGCTCATTTCTATTGGCAACTGAGCAGATAATTTTATTTTCGTAGAGCAATTATTTACTTTGATATAAACGCTTCATATGAGATACCATGGAGATGTAAAAAAAATACGCTGCTTTTATAACTACAATAAAGCATTTTTGAAAATTTACTACAATAAGATAGGCGAGTGTCGCTTTAAAGCCGATATAAAATAACTATTATTAGGTATTAGACGTCTTTGTAATATTTTGTTTAACAATTAGTTCGATTAATTTAAATAATTCTTTTGTTAAGATTCGTTTAAATTGAAATAAAATTTGATTCAAAATGATTTTGATTAAAAAAACAACACTCAATACCATCGAAGTTTTGGACTCGGAAAATATTCTAAAAATGTCGAATGCGTTTCGACATCGAGTGTAAAGGATTAATTATTTGAATATTCAAAAAAAAAAAAAATTAATTACCATTCAAATTAAATTAATCAATTTCGAAAGCAATTAAAACCCGATTAATCTCAATTTGTCCCATACACGTTCGATACTCCAAAATTACTCACATCAACCCTCGAGCGACCGAAGCAAACACGCACCCCTTAATAAAAAAACCGTTGAAAATTAAATAAAATAATTCGAAAAGCATATTTACATTTCCCAAGATATCCATTACGAAATTAGGATTAAGCGTGACCCACAAGAGTGCGTACGCTACTCGTTCAAACGAGATTACTTACATTTACTGGAGAAAATTCGGGCAGTGTTTCTCAAATGTGGGAAAAGCACTTCCCAAATATGGGAAAAATGTTTCCCAAATGTGGGAAAAGTGCTTCTCAAATGTGTTGAAGTGGGAAGTGGTGTGCTTTGTTGAGTATTTTTTGAAGTGAAAATATTTTTTTGCTATATGAATATGATTCGTGTGCAAATACTGGGTTATGAATACGTGGGTCATGTACGAATACTAAGCTATATGTACATGCTAAGTGTATGATGTGTGTGCATGTATTTATTCATCATACACAAAAAAATATTTTATTTTTATTGGTTCAAATGAACATGGTACTGGTGACTAACTAATTTTAAATTAAAATAATATTCTATTTGTATTAAAATCATCAACATCAAATAAAATTACAATTTAAAGGTGATAATCTTTGATATTAGTATGTCATTTAAAAAATAAGTTTCATGAAATGAATCGACATGTTAAATAATAGAGTAGCCAATACCACCGACATCTTTAAATCATTTAAAAAATAAATTATCTACTTATACTCTTCTAGTTCTATCGTCACCATCTTTATTTTTCGAAAAAATTCATTCATAAACATTTCATGCTACCTTCGAGTGATACACAAGTCAAATATTAACTCGAAGCAAATGAAACGTACTTGAAATAGCCTAACAATAAACACAATTTGAATCGATGTCGACTGGACCGGTTTCGTCCAGTTTCGAAGTGCTGTTATTTCAGATGTTTCACTAACAATCGAAAAAATTTGAAAGAAATACGTACACGATGAGTAAAATGTTAAACTACATATCGAACAATCTATTTTAGTTTCAATTGCCCTTTCAGTTACTTTGTGATGCTGGGCTCAAGTCGTATCGAACTCTGGCGAGAGTTGCATAGCATTTTCTCGATTCTATTGTTTCTCTTGAAAATTTGATTAAAAAAGTGTTAATTAATTGTTTGTCTCGATTTTATCGATGATTTGATTACTCTTTGGAGTTTCTAGATCTAATTTAATCACATAAAGTGAATAATTTATAAAGAAAATTTGACAATTAGTATCAAAAATGATAGAAATAATAATGACTCTAATCTGAAAAATGATGCTTCATTATATTTAAAAATATGTAAGAAACATGTATGTTTCTTCAATTTAAATTCTACCGCGATCTACAATTTGAGTATTAGTTCCTTAATATCACGCCACGAGTGGTGGCGCTGTCGGCAGTTGAATTGACAACTCATCGATAATTCATAGTCAGTCGGTAAATAGCTAGCTGACCGTGACATTGCATATTTTGTTGCAACATAAGAATATTGAGAAGGAATTGTTAATTTAAGAAATAGACTTTTAATGTCGTTTCTTTGTTTACAGGTAAGATTGGTGTAATAAGTAAAAAATAAAAATGTAACATTGTTTATGTACAACTTTAAAATAAAATAATCTTTGTTTACAGAGTAAAGTAATTGTTAATTTCAAAATCCACAATTCCTAAGTAAAATTAGAAAAATTGTTTTATAAATGTATTATACAAATTATATCGAAATCTAATAAGCATTCGGAGTCAATTTAGAGTATAAAAGGTAAACCTTCCGCGTTTACCCTTCGGACAAATCTGACCGGTAAACTTCTCGCACCGAACAATTAATATAATTCTCTTTTCCTACGGTCAAAAAACACATTTTCGGTCACCTGCGGTACGAAATTTACCGTGTGCATTAATTTAAGCCGCAGGGTCGAGGTGGCGACAAAGGGACGAGAACAAACCCTCGTCAAACCGCGTTTGTTTGACTAAAAAGGGACGTTGAGAAGGGTGTAAGCGACAATTTACATAATTAACTCGAGAAAAAACCGACAGGAAATACAGAACGCATTTTTGGAAAATTTACCGATGGAAAAATATGAAGAAAAACTGCGGTCGTTTGCGGGTTAACAGTGGCTCATCTATATAAATAAATAATATAGTGTATATGTGTGTATGTCATTTATAAATCACTACTGATATGAGTGTGAAGTACTGACTTCATTTAACCTGGTATTTGTAGTTGAATCGACTATGTATAGCCTAGTATTTGCAGTCGATCGACTTCTATAGCCATGAATAAAATTGGACAAATGTTTTTATGTATGTTATTTATAGACTCCTTAATGGTTAGAAATTTGAAAAATAACAGTAAAATTGATAATTTCTTGTCTTTTGGAAATTATTTTCAATTCTCATAAAAACTATGAATTTCATCGAAAAAATCTTACTAAGGTTTTATTATGTTCTCGCTTCTAGAATTTCTAAGTTATGTAAAATCTCTAAAATATCAAGACGATTTGAAGAAAAATAGATAAGAATCACTTCGAAGTAAACAACTAGTGTTAAATCTTGTCTGTAAACATTTATACACTAAATATCAGCTTCCGTGTAATGATAACAATGAAACATAGCACCTAGAAAACGATAGTAATTATGTCAAACATATAATTTTTCTATTTCGAAACCATGTATTTTCGAAAAAAAATGTGTGATTCGATTCAAACACAGCACACATTCAAAATTCTATAACAAAAGAATGTTCTGTTAATGTTTAATTAACTTGGTTTACACAGAATGCTTATTGAAGACAAAACATTCTCTTATAACGAAAAAAAAAAATGAATCATTATCGAAGTTTGCTTTGAAAAATACTCAAATGGCGCCATCGCAGAATAACAATATAACTTTCCTTTGTTACCGAATTATAATATGTTCATTGTTTATCATTTTTGAAATCTTGAATCGTTCAATACAAATCATGATCAAATTACACTGATAATAAAGCGAGAATTAATCAATGCAAACCATTTTGATTCAGTATATGTAAGGTATAAGTGTACAAATAGTCTGTGTATTTAATGCATCCCAAGTAATATAATGTGAAGTTTATATGAACAAAAGATTTTCAACATAAATAAACGATCTATGGATCAATTGGCGGAAAACCGCAAAAACCGCTAAACGTGATCAATGCAAAATGTCATTGTTTATAATCTTTATTATTTAAGTTTAATTTTAGATGGCAGTAATTTACATATATAAAACACAATTCGATGATCGAATCTAAATATTATCTACATCACTAAATATTTCTATCTTCCTGCCAAATATTATATGAATCTATTGAGCACTCAACTACTTTCAAATATACAAAGGATATTAATTTATCCATACAAAAATTAAACGATATAATGATATCACACTTGAAGACTGAAAAGGCCAAGGGGTACAAATGACATTTTGCCAAAATTGAGTTACATATGCACAGGAATCGCTTCTATATACACTCATTTATTTGGTGGCAAAAGGATATAAATGAACTTGAAACAAGTGCCGAGATATATAATCAAATCACTCAACCTCCTCCTAATACATATAAGTACACGCTCAACTTTGAACTTGCTTTTCTCGAAATCACCCCAAAGTCACTTGTACCTTTTGACCTTATCAGTTTTCATTTATAATTAACACAAATCCATCACCGTGACATTAGTGCATTAATAATTCGCTAATGTCACGAACAAAAACGCAACCGCTACACGCTCCTTAGTTTGATTCGCTTAAATTAAAATTTCGACCTTTAATTTTTTTGCATAAAATCCTTGATACGATCTTACTTTCGACGATGTCATAAAGGACAATGCAATTCAAGTTTAAATATACACTTTTTTCGTTCAACTTATTTAGTTATTTATTCGAGCGCAGCTTACGTGACTTTGGTTACGTGCAAAACTGCATGTAGTCAAGTGATGAATAAGTTGTCCGCAAAAAACAGCACTGTACATGTTTTTATGTGATGATTTTATTCATTTTCATGCGATATGATGTTTTAAATTGTTATTTTTATAAATTGTAATATAAATATTGGAAAAAAAATTTTTTGAAAAAAAATTAGGACCAATATGAAAATTTTTTTTTTATTCATCCGATTCCTAATTTGTTATAGTTTTCATCATCAATACTTCAATTGCAATTCAAATATATCAAATAATTGAAAAAATTACTCAATCGTGTTATTGAAATGTATCAATTTAATTTCCGTGCTGATTCATAATCAATACTCATTTCGTCATACATTTGACTTCGATGAAAATGCGTCTCAGTGAAAAATTTTTCAAATTCTTCAGTCGAAATGACAGTGTATACAAAGTAGGAAAGAAATGGATCGTTTTATCGTTAAATTCATAAAATATTACAGTATTTGAACAGATGAGCTATTTTCCTGTTTGCGCTCGTTACACTTTCATTTTCGTTTGTTCTACAGCCCGAAACATGATTTACCGATCGACGCTTTCCAAGAAGATCTATTAAGATAATCAGAGGTGAATTATGATTTTAATTACATTAATGAGAGATATACATTTTTCTAATGGAAAAAAATAGTTTCGTATGAAAGAAAATGCTAATTGGAGTATGTTTCGTTTTAGGCTGAAAAATTGCTGATTTAACAACAAAAATCTATTTTTTTTTTTGTAAAATACATATTAGAATATTCGAAGAATGTTTTCAGACATCGAAAAGTACACATTTCAGAATTGTTTATTGAATGAATCGCCCTCGAAGTTGACCATCTGTACAAACGGCGTGCAAGTAGAATGATGGCTATGTGACGTGCATACAACACTTTCGCTTGAATTCTTTCGATAAACAACAACACATGAATATTGATCAGTATTTTCTTTGACGACATTGAATCATTTGAAATTGCTGGATTCTTTAGAAAAAAATAATATCACGTTGAAAAAATTTAAAGAGTAAATGTTTGTTGTAATAATAAATATGTAAGACTGTTTAGTGGATCGAATGACTAACCCTGGTTGATTCAAACTCATTGGTTGTGATGAAAATTTTATGATTTTCCATATAAAATTAAAGTTTATTCATATAAATCCTATTGTGTATCCGAGATTAATATTTGTTACTAATGATCAACCCGTTCAATATATCAACACACTTCTGGAACCTTACATGGACACAAACAGAATAGTGCTATTTTATAGTTAGATATTATGATTTCGACAACGTCATTTAATCGTTTCACTTATTTCAATAAAAAAATCGAAACATAATTTGTATTTAACCAATTAGCACCCTCACGTTATACATTAATACGGAACAAAATAGTATATCATACCCTAATGATATTTAAATTTTATTTGAAATCTAATTTGTTTCCACATATTATATAGATTGTATCATTAAAATAGTTTAGAACTTCAGTTCTTTACATTCAATATTAAGAGTTACCGAAGATTCTATCCATTCAATTCACCTTTAAAACAAACAATTAACTTAATGCACAATATCGATCAAGTCCTACCGCAACAATTGAAAACGAAACTCTCCACGCCAATCTCAACCCTCGACTTCCACTTCCCATTCCCAACACTCCCAGCTTCCATCTCAGCTTCTTTCTACTTCTCACCCCTAAAACCTCCCAACTCCTATCTTCCTTCTACTTCCCATCCCCATCATTTCATTATGCTCCCACTTCTGATTGCAGCTTCCTTCTGCTCTCCACCCTCGACTTATCTCCCGGCTTCCTTCTGCTTCCCATCCCTAGCATATCTCCACTCAAGATCTTCAACTCCTGACCGTCTCCATATCTCACTAGCCACATTCACCTGGTCCCAAAATCGAAAACCGACCCGATCATTAACCGAACCCATCTCCTCACCTATGAACGGAGCTTCGGGAGCAAGATGGTCGATGGGACACCTAATGAGTTTCTCGTGTCAACTCGTACAATGCGGATGGTTGTCGACCCCTGAGAAAGACCCACCCGACGAGTGATTAATGTGCCATCGTCGTGTCTTGGACCACTTGTCACAACATCCACGAGAGACACGTTCGAAATTACATGGCCACCCTACTGTCTGTGTTTGTATTATACATACATTGCCGTTTTTGCTAGCAGGAAATTGTTCGAGTTTGGAAAATTTCAGCTGAAATGGGTCCAGTGCGCATCTTCTGACTATATTACGGCTGAAAAGGCCAAAGGGTACAAGTGACTTTGCGCTAATTTCGAGAAAAGTGAGGAGGTCGAGTGATTTGATGATATATCTCGGCACACGTTCCAAGTTCGATTTGGCACCAAATGTATGAGCGTACATAGAAGCGATTCCTGATATAACTCAATTTCGGTAAAAATGGTCACTTATACCCTTGGGCCTTTTCAGTCGTCATATAATAGCGTTATTCCGTCTGTGAGTCCGCTGTAAAGCTTCAAAGTTATGAAATTTAAACCAGTCTTAATGACTAGTTCATACGTATGTATCCAGCTCAGAAATTAACGATACATATGACGACCAATAAGGCCAAGGGGTACAAGTGTCATTTATGTCGAAATTGAGTTATGCACAGGAATCGCTTCTATGCATGCTCATTTATTTGGTGGCAAAAGGATATAAACGAATTCGAAACGTGTGCCTCAATATATCATCAAATCACTCGACCTCCTCCTTATATGTGGTCAACTTTAAACGCACTTTTCTCGAAATCACTGCAAAGTCACTTGTACTCCTTGGCCTTTTCAGTCGTCACATGTATTACACTTAAATACTAATATAAATATAATCATTCGGAGTTTGGAGTCTAGCAGCTCTGCTTCGTAGCTATAAAGTGAACTATTGATCGAAAGTTTAGTAATTAATACCTGAAACAATTAATAAATAAACTCCAATATAGAAACGTTCTAAGAAAGATTCACTATACAATTTTGATAGTTTTCATCTAAACAGAGTTTAATTTCAGAAGTAACTTTCATCGACAATGACTCAGTTCGACCTCCCGCACAGTTTCGTCTAAAATCCGAACAAAAAGGCTTAAAACAATCAACGTCATCTCTTCATTTCTTCCATGTTCTTTTCCTCTTTTTGGATCACATGTGCGATGACCGCTTTCAAACATGACCAATTATAATATAAATATTTTAACAGACTCGTTCTTGCGACTGTACGAGATGAGATTGAACGAAAAAACCAAAATAAACCGCACTTTGTTAATGCGAGATCTTCGGATAATTAACGCACATGTTCGGTGCATGTGTATTATGTATATTGTGTGCTTCATTAATTTTAAAATGGTTTGATGCTAAATTACATGATTTTTAGATATGTTTTAATATTACCCTATCAAAAGTCAGTTTATGTTGGATAATTCAAAATCTTCGAGTCAGAATAAAGTTTTCTCTTACAATATTCGCGAAATACGAAACATCTGCACAAACTTCGTATCTATCAAAGTAACAATTCCGTAGGAAACTATCAGATTCTTTTCGAAAACTTTCCGTTCTTTCCAGCGGCTGTACATTATAAAGTTTTGATTGAATAAAACTCGATTCGACTGGCAATTTTCGTTTTTCTGAAACTTAGAAGAATACAAACCGCGAAAGGTCAAGGAATTTTCGCTCGAATTCGGCAAATTTCCTTCGATAGATGGATAATTTCAGTGTGCCATAAAAACATTTACATGTTCTTTCGTAGTATTTTTTTTATATAATATATTCATAGTTAAATTTCATGTCGTATTCGACGTAAAAAGCGGACATGTAACGTAAAATAAAACTAGAAAAACAAGTAAAAGGAACCAGTCTCAAGTCTCCCACGCGCTCCTCAAATTATACCCCCGAGGGCAGAAAGAAGAACGAGTATATTGTGTAAAAAAGCAAATGAAACTTTTTTCAGAGAGAAAATTGTTTTGTTAGTCAACCTTGAACTATATAACATTGAATAATATCAACAAAGAGAGAAACCTGAACTATAAATCAAATTTGTATACGAAACGCAATGGGAGTAACCCTATACGTTCATTATATGTATTTTAAATTCTAATCGATTTGTTATTGCAAAATTCGACCAAATTTTATTTTCAACAGGTAATTTATACCCAACAATTAATGTTATTCATTCACTATTAAAAATGAAGAAGTGAGCCGTAAAGCAGACTCTGGAAAGTAATTTTTATCGCATACAGGTGTCACTGAATAGATCGTATTTAATCGAAGCATAATAAGATTATAATAATTTGAGAAACCTTTTCGTAAAGCGTCAAATTAACATATTTTTCATTCGAATCAAATGAATCCAAATATTCGGAAGAAACGATCGAATATCCATATCAATCAAACGACACGTGACTCTCGCCAAGATGGGACTCAAACCCACGCATCCCAAAGTATACTAAATCGACTTATATCCCTACACTATCGACATACACAACAAAAATTGCATCAAACGAAATCTTTAGCGATTTTCAAATCGTCTATTTTCAAATCTGCACATGTCTCCCAAACACGTGCATAGCATCATGATTCATGATGGAGAAGATTTTGAATTAAAACGTTCCATGAAGGACACGTTGCTAAAACATGCAAGCAGCTGCTGTTTTGCTGATGTCACGAAAACAGCCATACATTATATTCCATACTGATATGAAATTTTCATGCTGAAAGCAGCTGCTCATCGTCTTTTTCGTTATTGTTTTTTTTGGTTAAGAATTTTGTTAATTGAAGGTCAGTATATTAATGGTCATTTGTGTCGATGATGATCTGTTAGTATTTGGTCAGATGTCGATTTCAAGTGATGATGATATTTCTATTAATAATAGGTAATGATGTTTGGAAAATATTCACTGCTGATTTTAATTCTGGACACTTTTAATTGTTGCATTTTTTTGTTTTAAATCGTAATAAATAGGTATTTAGTTACTTTTATGATTTAAAGAGCAATCGAGTTCGGTTCTTAATATTGTATAATATTTGGAATATATTTCAGGAGAATTTTTGATTAGATTGATTTGAGTGTGTAAAAATATTATTTTATTGTGAACTCTATATCTCGAAGAATCGAGACAATGAAAACAATAAGAATTCTCTTATACCCGGACAAAAATCTCCTTCGAATAAAATTTTCGTTTATTCAAACTTTTCCATGGAAATTGCTCCAAATTTCTGTATCAAATGCAATATTACAAACCTTAGATACTTCATCAGTCTAATAAACGAAACCACAAATCAATTAAATGAAAATTCCGCGGAAAAAAAATACAATATTCAATCAAAATCATATGTCCAGAACTCCTCACAACAGCGCTACAAATTCGATAGTAAATATCGATTACACGATATAATATCATAATCGATGGACCTTAAATCGAATTACTCACATATATTTTTTAAGACAATAAAAAAGCACATAATAGCTGCAACTTTGTAATATGCAACTCGACAATCACGTATTTCGTTCACGTTCAACATCCATTCGTTACATTTGGCGAACAATCGTTCATGTATTTTTTTTATACTGGAATCAATTTCGTACAAATAATCGATCTGTCGAAAAAAATATCAAATTCATTCTAGACACGTAACTGTAATCTACCGAAAAAAAAATATCCTTGAACGATGCAGGTTTCCTACGAGTGGCATAGTGACCTAGACAATTTTCAAATTAGATACAGGTGTAAACGGAGCCTTCTGCCGTTTTAAATACAGGTGATTAGCATATTAACAATATAATTATACCCTTTCGATAAATTATACGTACAGCTGAGCACCTTTTGTGCATAAATTCAAGGAAAATATAAGCGAAACGATCCGAAAGTCGATGGAATGATATCGATCTAGCAATGAAATTATCTTCGAGGAAGACATTTGTGCTTGACACGTCTGGCTGAATGTACTTTTGATGCCAATTTCGAGTTTATGTAAATGTATGTTTGATTCTAAACAGTGTTAATTCAATGTTTTAAAAAATAGTTCCTAAAATGTATCATTTTCCTTATCTGTATTATTATGTAATTCTATCGATTTTTATGCCATGATTCGTGTGTTGATTACTCTTTGCAGTTACTAGACTAATTGACTAAATGAAATGAAATTATTAATTAAGAATTTAAAAATTAGGTTACTATTATAATACTTAACTTTTACTATGAATAAATAATATCAAAACGATCATCAGATTAATGAAACTATATCGATTTAACAATGGAACGATATTCATACTGAAAAGGTTATATTGAATATCCGAATGGATATTAAACGTACGTTTTGTGTAAGAAATTTCGTCCGATGTAAAATTACATGATTACGTATCAATTAGTTAGAAAACCGGTATAATAATGTTATACAGTTGGATTAATTCAATTCGTAGATCATTATCGATATAATCTTACACGCGAGGCTTACTAAGATAATTGTGTCGAAAAGATTTGCTACTCTTTCGTAATTTTTTTTAATACCATCATATAATATTCAGCTGAATTTCGCAATGTGTTGACATTTCGTGAAATATCAAACGTGAAATTAGTCTAATTTTAAATTTCGCAAGTTCACTTCATTGCATGATTACCTATATTATAATTTTAATAGCATGTATCTATCATTCGTCTGTCTGTCTACGATTTTCTATGCCTTACTTAATTTCGCTTTTACTTAACGATATATTAATATTCCTTTTTCTTCACACACGAAATTCATCAAAACCGAAACAGTCTTTAATTGCAAACCTCGAAAAGCGGCAAACAAAGGACTCTCGAAAAAATAAGGATATCCTTTCACCGAGAACATGAACTTGGGTCACGCCAGAAATCTCATCACAATCTCTTGTATCAATTTCGAAAAAAGCAACCGAAAATGCAACCGACAATGCACGAAAAGCACACGCTCCGATGCACATTCACAACACGAAATTATCTCGTTCATGTGGGGGAGAGTTGGCCAATTCAGTCATCGTGTGAATATTGAATCGTTAAATTATTATATAATATGCAGATATTGGCGACTGAAAATGCCAAAAGGTATAAGTGACATCGAGTTATGTATAGGAATAGCTTCTATGTATGCTCATATATGACGACTGAATTTCACAAAGGACACAAGTGACCTTTTTTTATCGAAATTAAGTTAAGTACATAAAATGGTTCTGAATCATATTTAGAAACATTTTTTGTACTTAACTCAATATCGATAAAAAAGGTCACTTGTGCCCTTTGTGAAATTTGGTCGTCATATGTATTTGGTGGAAAAAGGATATAAACGAATTTGGAAAGTGTGACGAGATATATCATGAAATCGCTCGACCTCCTCCTAATACATGCTCAATTTTGAGCGCGTTTTTATCGAAATCACCGTAAAGTCACTTGTACCCCATAGTCTTTTCAGTCGTGAATATTTTTACAGTTTGCCTGCTTTCGTTTTGAGATTTGTGTTTGACTTTTTAAAAAAGCATTTTCAAATTATCGCTTATTTTTAGCGATTTGAAATAACATGTTGAATAAATTGTTAACTATTGATTTGATTCTTTCAATTCGACAATTATAGACTAACAATAAGAACATTAATCAGAATCTTCCTCTATCGAAAAAAAGTACTACTTACATCTTTCAGTGTTTCAATTATGAAAACTATGAAAGAAAAACTAAAAAATAAAAGATCGATTTTTTCAACACCTTCTGATTGAATGGCTTTTATAAGTTTCTTCAACCCGCCTGAGTTTAATCTTGAAAATTCATATGATTAAATTATCTACTTGAAAAATAATACATATTTATAATTATGTAACTAGACAAATCTCCCCGAAAAAAAAGAACCGTCACTACTTAACTGCATATTTTATATGGCACGGCAACACGATACTGCGGTTTTGAATTTCGAACATCATGTCGAAACTTAAACCGCAACTGGACTAATTATATATCGAATATAACACACACGTTTTCGAAAATAGATTTCAGTAATCATTTCGATATTTCATGAGTTTTCAGGAAATAAATTTTCCACTCTGAAAACGATTATTAATTTACCAACGAAACAAAGGCGCTTATTCACCGTAAGCTAGAGCCTTAAATAAATAAGCAGATGGATTCACTGTGTGCTGAAACTATACGATGACTGAAAAGGGTATAAGTGACATTTTCGCCGAAATGTGAAAAATCGCTTCTATGTACACTCATTTATTTGGTGGCAAAATGATATAAAGGAATTTGAAACGTGTGCCGAGATATTATAAAATCACTCTAAATAAATGTAGGTAAACTTTGAGCGCACTTTTCTCTAAAAATCACTTGTACCCTTTGTCTATTTCAGTCGTCATATAATATTCATTGTAGAGGAAAATTTTCACAATAGTTCTTCTAAACATCGATTACCCAAAACTTCACAAAACCTAAAGTAAACCTCATTTCCTCGCAGAATAATTGAACAACCCATCACACAACTCGATCGAAAACAAACATCATCCCTAACAATCCAATTTATTTAACACACACCAGGTTTTCTCCTCGTGTAAATTTCACCTATGTGTATTTTTTTTGCTTTAACTTATCCTTTCCACGTGTCAGTTCTTCTTTTTTACTTCGAAGAAAGTAAACGTCAAACACATTCGAGACAATCGCGATACTGAAATATTTACCCAACGAAATGTGTGGACACCACACTCAAGACACAAAGCCCTTTCTTCCTAACACTTTCTTATAAAAACATACTATAAAAATACGTAATGTAAGAACTAGTATATTTGAGATGTTTAGATGTATTGATTAACCCTATTTTTTATAAATATATTGATTATTCTTATTCGTATACAAAAATATTTCATAAAATCTGTATTAAGATTACAATGAGCTCATCTGTATTAATATTCCTATGAGCTCATTAAAGTAACGTTCTGAATCTAGATTAGATATAATTGCTTTGTTTATGTTATATTTTTGCTTAAATTATTTTTACAAAAATAATATGAAATATATGAGCATGGAAGGAAAAAAAGATTAAATAGTACTATGTACATATTTTCGTGTAGCGATCGAATAAAACCTCAATATAATTTATGAAGGTGATTCGACAAAACTATTGACAGATTTTTATTGATAAAACACAAGCTTTTCGATAGAAATTGTGTGTTTTGTACGTATTGATGAACGATGAATAGCGAGAAAAACCAATTCATTTCAATAGTTCTTTTTCGTTTCCAATTGTGACTTCTTGAAAAACTATGAATAAGAATCCGTTTTCCCACTCGAATAGGAAAATACGAATTTACGCAAGAAAATGATGGAAAACTTTCTATTTTTGTTGTAAACGTTATTAAAATACCGCAAATTCGCATTTGCGGTTTATCCGTTTTCAACTAGATGAATTTGTGCGTAAAACGATTTCGTATGAAAATGATTTCTATTTCATGAAAATTGTGCACGAAATCGAACAATGAAATAATTTCAAATTAACGTTCCATATTTTGTAAATAAAAACTAACCATTATTTAATCTTACATAAAATCATTTCAATATTACTTAATTCAATCATCTTTTCTAAGAAAAAAATACCAACTAAAACGAAATTACTCAAACTCTTCTTTATATTGAATCGTTACCTTTCTGCACGCTCGTGTGGTACAAATAAGACAATTTCACTATTTTTTTTTTCATATTATCTTCAATTTTGTTTTATTTGTTTATTTTTTCAAGAACACGTTCGACGATTACGTATGGAGATTCAAGTAAACAAGATTAGCAAGCGGATATAATTGTTGAAGATGAAAATAATGATATGTGAAAAAAACGCTCCGAGAAGAAAACAGGTTGAAATACGTTTATTATTCAGCTTTTTTTGCTCCATTAAGAGCTTGGTACACGTGTAAGCAAAAAAAAATAATTGAAATCAACAAATGATTAATTTCAGCTTCGCATGAACACAATAATGATGAAAACGTTCTTAGAAAACGTAGGCGATGCGATGTAAGAATTTTTTTAGGAATCAATTTATTTTCTATCCTATTAAGGCGATTTTAATGAACGATTTGTAATAATTCTGATGAAAAAATTGATTATTTGATCATATAAATTGACTCACAATAAACATTCGAAGTTCATTCGTTCATATATCACCGTTTATATTATGTATTATATGTGATGCTTATTATAATACGTATAATAATATTCAAGTAAAGGTAGACTTCAAAAATAATATAAATTTATTTATTTTTATATTTGTATCCGATTATTTTAAATCTTACAATTAATCATTTACTTTTTAAACAAAGAAACAACAACTAGAGCTAAGAACTCAGAAGAGTAATTAATGCACGAAAGATAGAGTTAAACAGAATCGAGTTCAATCGACATATACAAGGCAAGAAATTAGGAAATAGTTAAAAGAATACACTTTTCGAATCAATCATTTAAAAAAAAAACAATCATATCAATCGATAAAAACGACAGAACTCGAATCCAGCATTAGGAAGGTACCGAAACCCAACTCAGCATGCACAAATGCTTCATCTCATCACTCTTTATGTCTGACTTATATCATTACGTAAAATATTCAATATTTAAGACGTCGCTCGTGTTGATAATTCGTATTGTTATTCGGTTCGTCGAGAGGTCAATTTTCCTTTCGTCCAAGTTCCCACTTGTCGATCGTACACACAAATAGATGATTGACTGATGACGATCAATTGACCCAATATAAATGTCGTATGTCTATTTTTGGTCTATCATTCTATTTGTGTGCCCTCGTCAACGGTAATTTTATTGCCGATTGTCAAAAAATTCCATTTTTAAAAAAAGTTCTGAGACGTCATAAAAGGAAGAGATAAACGACCTATTCAATTATTTAGAGAGACATAAGTTTAAGACATAAGTAAGAATTGAATGTGTTGCTTCCCTTTCTTTATTTTATGACGTCTCAGAACTTCTGAGACCGTGTGTTTCTGCCTTTTATCTTGAAACGAAAATCAGCTGTTGCTATGCGGTAATTTAACATTGATCGATGCATAAAATTTTGGAAATTCGACAATTTTTTGCCTGTTTACAAGTGTACCCAATGGACCGTTGTCGTCCGAAGGCATGAATCGACGAAATAACTAAAAATAATCTAAAATCATAGAAAAAATGATTAAAATTTGACAATAGCCATGGTCACGCTTTTTGCAGTTAGTTACGTTACCGAATTTTTAAATTTCGTTTTTTGGAAACGCTGTCATTGATGCTGTGATGGTTTTTTTTTCGGAATCATTGAATAGATTTTCAATGCAAATTATTAACTGCATCATTTTTTTTTAATTTGTATTTTGAGTCTATTCAGTTAAAAAATCTCTACCTCAAGTCAATATGTGTTCATAGTTTCATTTATAATTTAAAGAGTAATCGAATTTGGTTCAAAATATTGCATTTGGCACCAATATTTGGAATACTTTTTAGAAAAAGTAGATAATGGTTTGAAAATAAAACGAATTTAAACTACATGCAGTCTCTCCAATTACGAGCTATCAAAATCTAGGGAAAGAGATGGATGTATATATTATTGTGTATCTGTCTCTTTCAGCAGCTGTTTCGACAGTTCATAGTTAAAGGGAACGCGTATAGTTTAAATTCGTTTTATTCTCAAACCAGAGTAGAAAAGACTGCACTTTAGTGAAAATTTGTAATTTTTTTTTTCAAATCTATCAAAATTTTCCCAGTAGTGTATGTATACGTAGTTTAAAGTGCATTAATCGTATAAAGCTCCTCACCGATCCAATTTAATCTCGCATTAGTTCATGAACGACACTTAATTCCTCAGCCAGGGATTATTAGGCCTGAGGAAAGGCGCAACTAACGACAGGGCATTATGCGGCAACTTTACATGCCCTAATCCCGATCGCTTTTAATGAGAAAACCGGCAGATTAAGCGAAAACGGCGAAAGCCTATATACACAAACACATTTGCGATTCGATACATTCAATCTATCTATATTATAAATACGCTAACGATGCTTGAAATTTTCAGACGTCCGTGCCTCGAACTCAGCACGTGCAGTTTATTGGCCCGCCGCCTTACGCTCCGAGCTACGCGTCGTAATTACGAAACTGCACCGTTTAACGTATATAAGGCGTAAAATCCAAATGTGGGATATTTTATTATTTCACACATAGATGGTAATAAAAAATATTATCGAATAAAACACATCCGTGGCAATACGAAGTTTGATTAATTCCGAACTATTTTGATACACATGCGCCTACTGCTAGTTACCTTAAAATCTACAGAGACAACGTCGAGCTGCTGCAATCAGTACTAAAGAAAAACTGCATTTAGGCGAAACTGAGCATCGATAATCGTTTATATTTTATCGAAACATTTCATAGTCGATTCATTCGTAATGAACGTATTCCATCCACAAAAAGGTTCAGGTTCAAAAGCACAATGGGTTTTGCAATTTGAAACGTATCTCGAGCGCCCAGCTAACATTAGGGGTTGCCAATTTTGCCGGCAACAAAGGGGTTGCTTTTCGGCAACATTGTGCATTATTCTCGTACACCGAATGAACTCTGATACGATTGTGTTGAAACAGCTACAGAAGCCTCTCGATTTATGCTCCATTTCGTTCGATTCGATTCGAATGTCCTAACAGCGACTAAGCCGGCGGCTTTCTGCGGCAATTTGATTCACATATGAAATACACATAATTTTGATATATTCCGATTGAAATACGATACGTGTATTATGTATGTTGTGTAGTGTTTTGCCGATGGATGCCGCAGGATGCCGCCGGCCTGAGTATGGACACGAACAACACAACATATTAAGTGATCAACCCTAAAAATGAGTATGCAAATAAATTTTTATGCGTTCATCGATAGAAGACTGTATCTGTTGTAATAACTCCCATATTTACGTGTAAAGGAACAACTCACAATGCAAAAACGACAGCTGTTTTTCGAAAAGGAGCCGCTCCAACGAAATTTTATAACAAAAGCTATAAAACAATGCGACAAACAAGCGTTGTCCATTTTCCGAATTTCTCCCGAGGAACTAAAGTTTGTACTAATCCGGATTTACTGTTATTCGTGTACTAATTCATTTCGCGAATCTTCTAATCTCGATAAATACAAAAAGTCCGTTTATGACCCGCACTCAATAAGGGAAGATTACGTGAAATATGTGTTTACCCACAGAAAAAGGGGGGCAATTGTGCAGATTTATATCAATTGCCCCCCACATTGGCGACAAACAGCTTCTCTTAATAGAATTACTTGAGAAAAAAAATGTATAGAATCAGCTTTCTAGAGAATTGTATGAAATTTCGCACGCGATTCGATATGTTATTGTATCTAAACACACATATTTTCAGTTATTATGTGGCCAAATAAAGAATTATGCACATCTATACAAATGAAATTAATTTATGTAGTGTATGTAAGTTCCTTATAAGCTCTTTAACCACTTATTCTATATCGATGAAGCTTTTCAGAGCTACTGTTTGCACGTTTGAGAAAGTTTCTAAATTCAATACATTTCAAAATCGCTTAAAGCCTAGCAACACACGAGTTAATTTCATACATTTTTCCATCAATTATTACTGATTTATGCAACTACACACTTCTAATATTACACTAAAATTTAAATTTATAAAAAAATCAATCAATACAGAATTATTTCAAGAGTGTACATGTGCACTATATGGGATTGTCGAGCACTTTAATCGACTGTTATTATTCTAATTGAATTCAATTGCATGCTGGTATCGTATACAACACATGTATGTCCTTATCGTGCATTCACTATGGGCTCAACTATCTATAAACTCGCATTATTATATGGGGGATAATTAAATGGCGGTACATTGGGTTTGATTAATTCGTAGCCAACATTGTAATAATTCAGATAGATAGGCCAGAGTTTTCCAAAACTAATAACGTACCCTTATATTATTTTTTTCAGATTAAAAATACATGTTTTTTAATATATTTATATCGCTTTAGTGACGGAAAATTAATTTAGTATCACTTTCGAATTAAATTAATCAATTATTTTACAGTTTGAGGGATGTTAAAATAGGGGATAATATGTTCAACCCCGTTCGTTTTAATAAAATTGATTAAATCTTTGTGCAATTGCACATTTCGAATAATTGGAAGGTATGTGCTATGAATATTATTACAATTTATTTCGAATTATTTATGGTGTTTTTGTTTCAACTGATGCATTTAGGAAATTGGTTAGTTTTGGGCGTTGCCTGTTTTATTTGGAAATTATTCAAACGTTAACTATGCGATGTTAACAAGGTCGAACTTAAATTCTAATTATAATCGATTCATTAGTATTTAATTAACTGCTAAAATACAGGTGTTCGAAAAATATTTCTTGAAATTATTCCAAATAAGAAACAGTTGTTCAAAAGACGAAACCATCGAATGTTTAGTTAACGGACTCGGGTTAAAAATAAAACTAGATCCAATCTATCGCATTATATTTATGTGTTTTTGATGTTTTACCCCTTTTATTAAACATCGTTATGGGGGTGGGTTTCATAGGGGATAAAAGGCGAAACGTCCTTGCAGGTGCACCCATTAAAATAACGTGGATTTGGATAGGGCTAATATGGGGAAAATGAAAAAAATAGCGATAAAGATCGACGAAATTTGTCCAACTCGTTATTCCATATAATTAACTCGAACGAAGGTTTGACACCTTTCAGGCAGATGGCTGAAAATGTGCAACGAAAAAAGTGCGATTGTTCTTCGTTAGAATTTGTTTTTGGATATGTGTGCAAATGTAATTTTAATAATATAGAGCCAGTCTTTACACCTCTGGTTTGATAATAAAACGAATTTAAACAACCATGAGCTGTTAAAACAATTGTTAAAAGAGACAGACATACTACAACTCGTACAACAATACATACAGTTGATAGTTGAAGGGAGTGCGTGTAGTTTAAATTCATTTAATTTTCTAACCAGAGGTAAAAAGACCGGCTCTTTGTCATTTATATGATCATGTAGCATGGATTTTGTAGATTTTTTCTCGTTCCAAGTTGCAGTTCTTCGTCTAATTTAAAATGTTCTATTCGAGCCAACATCTTGGTAGCGATTTTTTTTTCCACAAACAGTTTTGTCAGCGTTTTGTTTTTGTACTATTGTTTCGTTTCTTTTTAATAAAATTCATGTGCGGTAGTTTCGGTAGAGTTGTTACGCTCGCCCAACCGAGTCGTCTTCATTTGCTTCTTTTTTGTTCATCTTCAAGTTTCTTCGGTCATGAAAGAGATTTTAAGTTTTTAACCGATCTAAATCTATTAATTATACACACACGAATATAATCTATCTAAAGTAAACTAATAAAAATCATTGTCGAATGGAAATAATTTAGATAGTTCGATGCTCTGAAATAAATTTGTATTCAAAGGTGAAAACGGATACATAAAATCGAATATGTATTCTGCGTCGGTTTTACGATCCAGAGAAGAGTTTCAGTGTTGATCGTTTCAAACAAATTACGATGCAGTGAAGTAACTAGCTCATATCTCCACCGAAGCTAGAAATAAACGTGCAATAAATAAATGAGAGCAAGTTTCCTATAAAAGCGTTGAAAATTTTCAATATTCACATCGTATTGAATATTCGAATACACAAAGAGAATCCTCGTGTGAATTAAAATGTGCTTACGACTAAATAGAATATCTATCACTGTTAAAGAAAAATTGATTTTTTTTTAGGATCTGATATATTTTAATTCGAATACAGATTCCAAAACCATTCTTATCATTTTTGAAATATTCAAAGATAATTTCTGTTGTGATTTAAAGTCATTCAAAAAAATATTAATCTTATGGTTCATCCACAAAACGTCGTTGTCACATTACTAAGTGTGGACGATCCATTATATTTGTCGCGTTTATAACTTTACAAATTATGAATTTGAAAATCCTCAAAATTTCAATATTTGATACAAAATATGTACTTAATTCGAAGTCGCTACAAAACCTTGCCTGTATTGAATTTCTTCAGCAGTTCGTAAACTCCGAGCGTAATTTACAGAAAAGCTCTTCTGCATTATTACCTCGTGAATGCGTCATAAACAATGGCAGAATAACAAGAAGAACAAGAACAACAAGAAGAAGAAGACTCGGCAAGTGAATAGAGAAATATGAAGCCCTTCGGCGACCGCTGAAAAGTTGCGCGAAAACTTCCGGAAATATAATATATAATAATACTCGAGTCCCACTCCGGCCCTTGTTTACAGGGCCGGAGTTAAAAGGGCAAAACATTACTCTAAGGGCCAAACGATGCAAGTCATATCCCGGGACAAAAGGGCCCAAGATCGAGTTTTCGCATTAGGATCTTCGCGATTCAGAGAAATGTGTAAAGGTGCGTACGCATTCGAGCACTTATGATAGGCTGAATTATGTTGAATTTTAATTTGACTCACCCTTGTGAGGTTTTGATAGGTGAAGTTAGTTGAAGTTAGAAGTAAAGTAAAAAAAAAACAAGAGATTAAAGTCTTCTGAAGACCGACTGATTCTAAAAAATCTCGAGTCTCGAGAAAATATTTTCAAAATTCCTGAGAATCGATCATAAGTCTTGGAATTCTCGAGAAGTCTAGTTAAAGAAATATTTAATTTACATACATTCAATAAATTATTTATCGTTTGAAATACAAATTATTATGCTCAAATCAATATTTCTCGCAATTTGAAAAATAAACGAACTGATGAAAGAAAATTGATCTAAAAAATAATTAAAAAGTTTGAAAGGAATGCTTCATTCAATGTAAACTCAACTTATCATTCAAATTCAAGTCTTTTGTTAAGTCAATTGATGACGGTACATAGTTTGTTGTCCCTTCATATCTCATGTCTTATGAATGCGAACTTGGATAATTAGAGTTGTTTTGAATAAATCATTGTCCATTGTCTGAAAATTAATATTAGTGAAATTTGAAATCTTCAAATCTTCTCACATAAGAAGAGTAATTTAGATGCATTCGACGAAAACATGAATATCGTTTAAACACTTTCGACCCTCGTGTGTAAAATTAGAAGAAGAAATCCTAGAACGGTCATAAAAGCTCATCTTGAAAGAAGCTGATCGTAAAAGTCGG
This sequence comes from Cheumatopsyche charites, assembly GCA_024721215.1. NCBI lineage: Eukaryota > Metazoa > Arthropoda > Insecta > Trichoptera > Hydropsychidae > Cheumatopsyche > Cheumatopsyche charites. Next base: position 10,160,554 of record CM045580.1, read on the forward strand.
TGTTTAGTGCAGTCAGTCGACTATGCATCACAATTAAACGAATATTCTTTACCAACTCACCCAACATCCTATATGTTGGCTGTGTAAAGAAAAAAATAGTTGATGGAAACACCTACTTGTAAAGTATAAAACTCTTTAATGGCATCTTGACACGCTTCAATAAATAATAGTCTAAAATTCATTAGATTATTTTGACTAGCTTCAATGATTCGGCGTTGCTCGAAACTCAATATACTTTATGCCGATTGTGAATTGTTATAATTTTAATAAAATAAAATTCAAAATATCTGTCGAAACTTGTGTGTGTGTGGGTCGTGCTTAATATCTTTGTCACGATTTGGCACATGAAAGTCACAGTTGAACGTCAGACGTCCAAAACTCTTTTCAATCGTAAAATGTAATAATGCAATAACATTTCTATATGTGCACACAATAACTCATGAAAATTTCATCGTGATCAAACACATAAATCAAGTGCATACGTAATTCAGTTTTACAAAAATGAAATTACATTGTCGCAGCTTTGAAAGCATTTGAACTTAACCACACAAAGCTTCATTAAAGATTTATCTTCAAAGAACTCAAGATAACGAACACGATTCGTAGCTAAGGATAAACAATTCAGTGTTTTGCCCGATTGTTTCAACCCCCATACGAAATAGCATTAACGCCCTTATCTCGCACAGTTGCAACATTTTGCACCGAACAAGGAGTCGACTATAAATTCCTATACTGCGCAAAGTGGGACCTTTCTTTGAGGACGCGTACTCATTCGGAAATTCAATACGAATTGATTTAATTTTGCCATACACTGATTAAATTCTTGTGGTGCGTCCACACGATGCCGAGAGCGCAAGCCGCCGGCATGCGGAAACAAGTCATTAGAAAATTATTTGAAACATACTTATTTGCATTTTTACATAATAATTAGATATTTGAATCGATTTTATATTTGAGTATAAGTATTTTTATTGATATTTCTTGTAATGAATGTTTCAATGTGTATATGTAAGTACAAACACACGTTCTCAACACCGCAGCAGGAACTACTATTCGCAGGATTTCCACTTAAAAGGATCCCATTTTCGAGCTGGCAATAAAATAAATTTAGTCCTGCTAGGGCCACGTATGTTCGTTTCCATCATCATTACGGTCTCTGCAGCACAAAAGAAACGCCAACCGAGTGCATTTTCAACTGAAATTGGAATGAACCTTGAAAATTTTAAAGCGGTTCGAATCATGAATGTATTTATATGATTGTTTAAGCTTTTCGCTCACATGATCCGTCGATAATCTACGATCTGCGAAGGGCTAGATTCTTGATGGGCACGATTCCGTACATAACTGTATATAAGAGTTGTAAAGTCGAGGATCACGATTCGTTTTCAGCAATGGCAACATTGTAACGAACATGGAACGTGATGAACGAGGACGACCGGCATGCAAATGCGACCCGAGGTCAAGACCGACAATTTACCAATGCTCCCCCTTGTACCAACATCCATAATGGTGTAATGATATTGTCGATAATCCCTTCTGAGAATTCGAAATGGCGCTTTCATGGTTGAGAGAGTCTATTGGAAAATGTGCTACATACGTCTGTCTTCACATTTGTAAGACAGATACACACTAGAAGATAGTTGACTTATTAAGAGGGAAGCTCATTATCTCACCTTTTTACTGCACCCCAACTCTATGTCAGCTTTTTAAGCCGGCCTAGTTGGGTACCAGCAAAACTAGGCGAAACTACAGGCGCCACATTTACGTTTACAGGTAACTTTACTTTTAATAATTATAAAAGCTATCGCGAAGGACAGCTTTCCAAGAAGCATTCTGAATGCAAAAAAGACAGTAGACTGACTGTTAAGTAGCAAATAGAAGATCAACTAGAATAATGTGAACACCCAACTTGACTCAACTGTTTAGTCGTCAAGTTGGGTATTGACACTACTTATTACTTGACAGTAAAATGTCCTCTAGTATACAAAAACCTTATGTGAACCTAAATATGATACGTTAGAAGAAGTAACAATTATGACAAGTTGAGTCCACGTCGGTCTAGTTCACTAGAATTGGAATCATTTTTCCATGCTGTTAATTAGGATATAGTGAAGTTTTCTCACAGTTTGAGAATTAAGTAGTAGGGGGTTATTTCTGTGGTGTGTCGCAGAAAACACTTGTTACTGGAAAGCAGGGTGAGGGTTTGAAACGAATGGTTTCCTTCGCCCACTCGTAAAATCGCTCCACTGCCAAAGTGAACTTGGACTAATTGGGATATAGTGAAGGCAGCTGACGCACAAAATTGTCCTCAATACATTCAAGTTTAATACTAGAAATGTAAACTTGTATAATATGTAATATTCGCATTTATGTAATGCATTCCATAGATATATTTTTAAAACTTTAATTGAACATTTGAATTGTTGGGTCATTTTGAAAACGAATTTGCATAGCGGTCGCAATTTTAAACAATTAACAATTTCGAGTTCGTTCAGAACTCACAACAATCAACCCTTCGGTTGCATAAATAAGCCGCATACAAAATATACAGGGAGCAAGCAGATTACATCTTGCGTCGGGCAATTTGATGAGTCGAAAGTTATGCACCCTTCTGCTCGCAGTTCTGCATTCATATTGCATGTAGCCATTTGCATATTTACGCAAACGGGTTAAATTATCTGTAAAAATGAAGTTTCAGAAAATATTTCAATTCCGAACAAAGACATCTCAATACAATCTCGATCGATGGTCCGTTCATCGTCGATGATAAATCTTCTCACATCTGAAAAAAGCTCACTGAATAAACTCATTGTCCACATACAACAAAATATTACCAAACATTAACAATGCCTATACAATTCAAAAGTGCAACAAAGGTGAATGCAATTTTTCGTCACGGAACTCATGAATCAAATGCACACGAGTGCATCACATTCTAAATATAATTTTGATATTCAACATCGAAGTACTAGATTTTCAATATCACAATTAAAAATTTGCTAATTTTATATTTATCTAATATAATGCAACATCCACACGATGCAAAAGACATACGTCGTTTACGCAGTGTGGACGACCCATAACTAAAAGTCTGAATTTAAACTATCGTTTAGTCAACTTCTGCCTGCAAACCAAACAAATACACATAGGTTATACATAAAATGTACACATAGGACCGATGGTAATTGTGATTTAGTACTTGTGCATTTCGAGCCATTAAGCATTGACATTTACTGCGTTCTTGTGCAGTAGTGTGTAGGGGAGGCCAGCAGCTGGGCCCAATTGCGCCGCAATTGACAAAAAATTCGATTTATTCCAAAGTTGGATGTGTACAAATATATTTTCAGTAGAATTAAATTTTGAGGAATATTCTGAATATTTTGATATATTTCTTTGTGTTGTTCAGACGTTGCTTTATGCTGTTTTTGTCCGTTTTACTTTGGTTATATTCAGTTGTCTTTGTTGACCTTTGGAATAAAATGTTCGATATGTTTGTTCATTTTTATTATAGATTTTTTAATGTATTATGTTTGTCCAAAAATCAATATGTACGAATATCCAAATTCAAACCATCATTAGCTTATTTTACTAAAAATAAATATTTAATGCGTAAATGCATAGAATGATTTATGTATAGTTGAATTTAAATTACATAGTTTTCTATAGAAAAATATTGAAACTTTAAACATAACTTTGAAGTTTAAGAAGAATTGTAATATGAAAACTTGATTCATGTGAACCAGAATAGAAAGAAAAGAAGTTTCAGAATAAAAGTTCTGCAAAATAAAGGTTCAACGTGTTCCGAGTTGGAAGTTTATCAGGACGTTATTTGGTTCCATTTTTGCAGAGTTTAAGATATAAGTAATTGAAGGTAGATTTAAAAAAATATAATAAATACAATTCAATTAGATTTATACCGAATTTACAATTTATTTTCATTCAGTTGACACTCATGCAAATTCAAAACATTAGCGAGATTTTCACAAACGCAAATTCGACACAAAATACGAAACAGACATTTCACACAAATATTCCAAACATCCACATCAAAAGCGAAATTTAATTAGAGGACGAAACTCGAGGATTCCTATGTCCCCGAGTTGACACCGTCCATTGTACACTGTGCATTGCACACTGTCCATATTATGCATATGCAGGACACAAATTCGTCCACAGACAGCAATTATCAACACGGGGACATTTCTAACCCCAATTGTATTAAGCTAAAGGGATATAAATTCGTCAGGTTGATTTCATGGATATAATTTCGTCACATGTTCTTTAAACTGAAAAAAATGAGCAATTTCAATTTTTTTTTCTGTCCAAAATGTCAACCAAAAGTTCATAGATTGCTTGATTTATTTGATTTTAAGAAAGTCTGACCTTAGGCTTTAACCATATATTCTTATATCGCGTCTTCTCAACATTCGTAGGATACTTCTGGGAGGTCTGGAGCAAGTTCTATATGAAGAAAGAAGTTCAGGGGTGGCTGAAAATAGAATCGGAATCGGAATAGGAATTGGAAGGATGTTTCAAGGTTGAAATGCCAAGAACATATGATCCATTTTTGGGTCGAAGAATTTCGATGGGGCGATTCAAGGACTTTCTGTTTGAGGAAGGGTTGATTTTAATTTATTAGGGGGATGGTTTATTATATATTCATCGATTGTGCGTTCTGAGTTTAATTTTCGATATACATCAGAATATATTAAGCGAGTTAATTGTAATATAATAAGATCAAATTATTTATATTTAACTATAATTTCTCTACATGTTCTTCTACGTATGTCGCCAGCAATGCTTACAATTAGTAATAATGAATGGAATTACATAAACAGAGTTGTCGAAAGCCTTTACTCGAATATGGTCTGTTTGATTCTTCCTTTTGACTAAAATATTAATTGGTATAAGCTGCTTTAAGTGAATGAATGCTAATTGGATAAACAATATGTTGTAGAGCAAAATTTGCATTTCAGCATTCGCATGAATATTTTAGCTTTCATGTGAATTCAAAAAGTAATATACATACAGAAATATTAGTATATTCGGTTCAAAATACAGATGCTAGTCAAATCTAATAATCAATAAATTGAAATTGCTCTGTAAACATAAGTCGAATTGCTCGCCATTTCTGTCGGCGCGACAATATGACGCTAATTGTAATGAAATGTAAATCTATCGATCTTCTGCAGCAAATATTTGCAGTCTCTTGCTGAAAAGACGACATTATTATTTTTGAAAAATAAACTCGCACCACATGCGACACTTTGGACTCGAACTTTGACGAAGATTTAAAGTCCAATTCGTTATTTTTCACATTGGAAATTGGCACGCAATTTTGTTTACTGACCTAAATTACATAAAAAATAATAACGATACGTAATATTTCTTAACCAATAAATATAAAACTACATTCTGAAACATTTTGCCGCATATAGTACTTAAATATTAGCTTCTAATCGAAATTGTAAAATGTAATGATGTATCCACATTCTCAAATACTTTCAAAAGATGTTAATGAATCAATAAAGTACAGACAAACATACATTAAATTTTAAATATTTTTATTTAATTTGTGAGTTGATCCATCAAATATTATTTTATAGAATTAAATCTATAAAATAAAGAAAAATATATATATTTTATTATACAACACCTTATTTGAAAAAAAACAATCGAACTCCTAGACAACAATGGCACATTGTTTTACATCATCGCTCTGAAAAAGGTGTTCATTGAACATTGAAAAAAATATATATATAATAAAAATATTTTGAATGGAAATATGGAAGAGCACAGCTGTGGGTTGCGCCCTTGACGACCCCTGTCCTTAAATAAATTGTGCAACCCCTTCGCTTCCCCCATATTCAATGTACCGAGTGTCAGCTGTTTCACATATACGAGATAGAAAGGGACACATCTATGGCCAGGTGCTCTCAACCGTTTTCAACATGTATTTTTATGCGTGACCTTTAAAAATCGATCTTACGAAATAATTATGCACGGGTATCAACGGAAAAATAATATAAAAAATTATATATTCACAATTTAATGTGGAATATTTTATTTATATTTGATAAATTATGGACCAATTAAGGATTATTTTGAGTTATAGATATGATTACTTATTCAAGTTATTTTTATTTTAATTAAATGAAAATAAGGAATTTGTATTAATAAATATCTATACATTGACCCATATAAATTTGATATTATAATCTAAATCGATTAGTGTGATTATTTTCAAAATCAGTTACAAATTATACCGACCATAAAATAATATTTTAAAAAATTAAAAATAAAATGAAGTCTTGGCAAATATTTTTATTCAACATATTTCGAAACGATACCTTTCTTTAACAAATCTAAAAACTATTTTCCTAAGATACGAAATACATTGTAATTATGAAAATAATAAACGAACAATGTAGACGTACATATTTGAATATACGAATCTATTTTGAATATTCATACGAAATTATCATAGGACCCTCTCTCTTCGGACTTTTAACGCACTTTCAACATTATCGGCGTGCATATAATTTTTTTCGTTTTAATTTATATTTTTTTTTCACCACCAGTGCGTATATTATGTGAAATATTCGTTTTTAAGTACACATTCATATGGTGATTATTTTTTATTGGGGCTATTAAAGCCAAGTGCATATATTTGAGACGATAACTATCGCGAGAGAGCTTGTTTAATCTTTCGTTAATAAATTTAAAATTCGGGCACATTTTGATAAACGAGTTTTTATGCGTGGATAATAACATAGTGTTAATTACGATTTAATATCGATGTCAAATAATAAGAATGAAATAATTAAATTGAATTAAGTAATTGCAGCTGAAACTGTTCATCATTTATTTTTTGTCATATATCTATTTAAATATACCTAAATTAAAAGGATTCACGTAAGTGTAAATTATTTGAATTTTATAGATTACTATTTTCATTACAAATTAATATTTTTTATTGATTTGTTTAAACTAGATTCGGTTTCTAACTAAAGTCAACATTCATTAGACAAAGTACACACTGGTGCGCTAATTCAAAGTTATAATCTTATTAAAATATATAGAATTGAATAAACTATCTTTATATCGATATACATAATGAGCACACTCGAATCATATACCAAATATAAAACTCACTCCCAATCACACAAATATTAAAAACAATACATTTTTTCCCAATATACCCAACACTCAATCGCGAATTGAAACATACACAAGACGACTGAAAAAATTAATTTTAGCAAAAATGTCACTTGTTCGTCATATGGAATCTATCGAAATTTTAATTGAACTAGTAGTGCCACGGATGTGTATCAAAATTGTTCGGAATTAAGCAAATTTCGATTGCCACGGATGTGTTTATTGCCATCTTTGTGTGAAATAACAAAGTCGAACCCGGGATTTTACGCATTATATACGTTAAAAGTTGCAGTTTCGTAATTAGGACGGTAGCCGAGCGGTCAACAGGCGTGTGCCATTCAGTGCGCACGCTCGACAATCCAAGTTCGAGGCACGTCTGAAAATTTCGAGCATCTTTAGCGTATTTATAATATACACTAGCAATAGGCGCATTTGTATCAAAATTGTTTGGAATTAATCAAATTTCGTACTGCCACGGATGTGTTTATTGCCATCTATGTGTGAAATAAAAAAAAATTTACGCCTTATATACATTAAGCGGTGCAGTTTCGCAATTACGACGCGTAGTTCGGAGTGTAAGGCGCGGGCTAATAAATTGAACGCTCAGGTTCTTCGAGGCACGGACTGGCTGAAAATTTCGAGCATCGTTAGCGTATTTATAATATAGATAATTGTTTTTTTCTCAGATTTGAATCGTTATATCAGACAAACACACACAGAAAGAATAGCGCTATTACACAATTAGATTTTCGTACATTCTCAACCGACAAAGGCCCGACTTTGGGGTGGTCCCTCGCAGTCGGTAGGTTGACAACACCTGGCGCGTCATTAAAGCTACGCACACACTTTTGCAGCATCGCATTATGTGCTTTCAGCAGATGTTTTTTTTTTTCAGCGATCGCCATTCATGTCTTGTGCATGCGAATCGCGAATACGTGCCACAATCGACATGGTGCTGCACGGGATAATGTGCATGACCGCTTTGTGCCTTCGCACACACCCTGTACTTTTTTTTTTATATATATATATATGTATATATTTATGTGCGTTCGTTTGTCAGTCTTTCATCTATCACTGTCAAATTTTTGTCTGATGTTAAAGGGTGACGTTTTTATTGTGGGATGCGGATTGATTGTTTGACTGTCGATGGTGTGAATTGATTACTTTTTTTTTAATTAGTGTGTATTTTTGCTTATGTAAATATCCGGAACCTAACCTAATCTGCATTTATCTAAAACTATCGATCAGCTCGTTGAATATATCAACGAAATTTCAACCCGTTAAATATATTTACCTGCATTTTGGAGCGTTACATGGACACACACACGAAAATACACAGACACACACACAGAATAGTGCTATTATACAGTTAGATGTAAGCATATCTGACGTAATCTAAAAACGAAAGAATATAATTTACCTTACTTAGGCCCGGTCTTTTCACTTCTCTAGTAAACGTAATATAGAGTAACAATCAGTTTTGACTACGAACTGTTAAAATATGTCTTTTCCGTGGATTTTCAATAATTTATCGATAAAGGATTGGTTGTAACTCTATGGTTAGTTAACTAAAGCAGTGAAAATATCAGTTTGAAAAATAATTATCATTTTCTTTTATGTGATATCAGAACTTTATACAATTGAAACACCCTGAAATTAAATGCATTGAAAGATGTCTCACAATCACATTTTTTAAAGATTCAAATTAATACTTTAAACAAAAATGACATTTTTTTCGCAATTTAAAAAAATAATTTCAAATCCGAACATACCTACCACGTACCTACATATTACATGAAATCAAAAATATCACTCATCCAAATTTTATACTTCGAACTCCAAAGTCTAGTCACACTCTACATTCTAAGAATAATTGTATTAATTTAAAGATACATATACCAAGAACATTATTAACTAATTAATCGATAGACATCAATATAATTAAATTAACACCATCAAGATCGGATCTTTATACTAGAACGAGGACACAATCGAGCGAAAAACACACATATCGAAAACGAAACGATTACATAAAAGCCTTTTAAGCAGATATTGCCCCGAGTACCGGTTTTGTTTGCGATCTTTATCCGGTTTTATCCGGTTTTGCGACCGTAATCTTGTTTTCTAGCGACTTGTTTGCTCGATACACATTATCGATTATTTGCCCTCTTGCTCGATGCTGGATGAGTAAATTGTGTGTGTTTAATCAATACGAGATGCGATGATGAATTTTTTTTTCAAATAATCGAAAAAAAACAGCAGTGTAAAGCGTTTGTGCGTATCGAGTAGGACTCGGTGTTCTCGTGATGCTTAGTAAGAGTTGTGACGAAAAGTTAGTTTATTGATTGGTTAAGTGATATGATGATTCAGTTGTTAATGCTTTAAAAACTGGAATCAGATCGATTTGGGTGACAGCTATCGGCAACAGGGACAATTTTGATTCATGTATCATATCTACCCCTTTCTTAGAAAATCTAGTGAGGAAATATGATGTGCCTTCTGATAAATTTGTCTATCTTACATAATATTAATTAAGAAGGGAGTTAAGCTTGAGGAATCCTAAATAAACAAACCCTTAAACACAACACTGCTTACAGTTAGCTAAATATAACTATGTTATACAATATTTAGGGTCGAATAAACTATAAATAAAATTAATCGTCAGATTATGTTTGAATATATTGGATTTAAAATCGTTTTAACTCAATAATAATAATAATAATAATAAAGAAAAATATCTTAACTTTATGAAATATACATAATAAATTGTTTCAATTTCTTTAGCAGACAAATAATTTCATTGAATCTGTCATAATGAGTAAGTAATATATTTATTATTCAAATAGCATTTTATTTTGCAACTGAGTGCAGTACATATCTACATATGCAAAATCTTCAATTTTTTCACGTTTTTATATAAGATTATTAATTGTGAATGTAAATGATATCTATGATAATAAAAATTCATTCGAATGATAATTCGATGCATAACTGAATACTTTGCACTATCTAAATATTGTAACATGAAATATTCAAAACCGCAAATGAATTGCAAATTGAAAATGAAATGCAAAATTGCAAATTGCAATGAATTTCAAATGTAAATTAATCGAGATTTATAATAATTTTTATATAATAACATAGAAAAATTATTATCGGATTTTTTTCTTTCTGGCAATACACTCGGCTCTAAATGGTCTAGATAAGCATGCATTTTTTTTGAAAAATCATACTTTAAAAAATAAAATTCAGAATTTTATCATCACAATTATTTCAACATGAGACCTCATTACGACTAATGCTTCGGATCAGCATTTCGTTCCTTTCCAACGATAAAAATTCCAGAATTTATCTACAAAGTGACGTCTCCATGGTATGGCTCCTTCTTCATAAAACATAAAATATTTATGAAGAAACAGCTGTTTCCTGTGCCACCATCAAGAAATCCACGATCCTACGAAATCTTCAACGAAGGCACGTTTTTTCAACAGTTCGAAATGCACAAGGGAAACGAAAAAATATTCAGAAGAATTCCCACGATTCCATCAGCACGCAAAATACGGATGAAAAAATTTAAAGGAAATTTTTGCGAATGTCGAAATTCGCTATATCGCATTTAACAAAGAAATACTTTATAAATGTACCCACCGATTTTTATGAAACTTGGTAAATATGTAATTTAAGTGTAGATATGAAATAGTTGTGAAGAACGAGTACATAATTCTCAATAATTTTTTAGTTATTATAGGTCAATGTTTAGTGTATTTAAGAAGCCTCTCCTAGTATGATTATACATAGATATTTTGATCGAATTGTGAATCATTATGTAGTATTTATAGTACAAAATAAATGAAATTCAAAATATCCAATGATACTTATTAAATTATATGTGTAGGTCATTTTGAATATGTTTGCTATAACATGGTGCACGAAATCAAATGTTCGATGCATAAAGAACAACTCTTGAAAGTTTCTCTGTGATTAAATAAGCTGTGGAGGGCCGTATAATGAAAACACATTCATTAATTTTTATTTATATAAAATATATGTATGGATATCAATTTTAAACGACCTTGCCGTTTTGTTTGTACGACAATCGTCAAATTTTGGTGTTAAAATTTCATAGCGACATGTTGTGTACAGTAATCAAATTGTCAAATTTGCTCAGCATATTTGGTTTTTAGTAGAATCGAGTGTTTTCATTTTGTTTCAGCTTTTTTTATATATTTTTCGAAGCAAATTTGAATAAGGGAAGTGATGTGTCGTGTTTGCGCTCAATTTGTTCTAATTTTTTTCTGGGAAAGTAAATTGCTGGGTGGACCTTTTAGCCACTGAATTAAGACTGATTTTATTTTTTTATTTCAAGCACTAAAACAAAAGGTTGACGATGATTAAGATCTGAAAATACATCACAAAATATTCTTTATTTTTTTATGTAGTTGAAAAAATTCGTTTTGATAACGCTTTATTTTCGGACTTAGTGTATGAATGTTAATCAAATTAAGATTAATTTAATTTATCAACCTTAAACCTGAAAAAAATCACGTATGATTACGAGATGATGCAATAAAGTCGAGAATGTAAGTCATATATTTTAATTTCGAATTAAAAATATTGATAGTGATAAATAACATTTCTACATTGACCCGTTTTCGTGAAAGAAAATAATCAATTACACATTAAAAACATTTTTAATTCAATGGAATTCTTTAAGCAAATTAACGCTCGATTTATCAATAACATTTGACCCGACTGTCATAAATTTAATACAAATTTCACGGTCAAAAAACAACCTTATTGATAAAAGCATTATTTAACACACATAACAATTCGTCAACACATTCTTTCCATTCCAAAAACGTCTAATCGACAAATTCCAAAAAAAAAAAATCAACCCTTTATATTTGCATTTTAACAAACAGGGCCGGAGGCAGATATTTATGATTTAGGTGCCAATTAGGGGAATAACGCTCCCTAAAAGTGTGTGCATGTGAAAAACATCTTTAATGACTTCCATTCTACGTTGAAAAAGGTGGATATATTTTTAAAATGTGTATGGATGTTAAAAAAAGTCTAATGAATGGGATTCAGCTGGAAAGACCATATCTACCATTCCAAGTAGATCTAATGGCCAATATAATAGGGCTTCATATTTTTATTCTGAGTGCCTGCTGTGGGCTACGAAATTACTGAGTGCTTCCCTGTTATTTTGGTTTTGTTCTATTTTTTTAAATGGCATGTGTTTTGTCGTGCAGTTTTTTAATTGGCACGCTCCTTTCGTAAGAACACAATAGAAACTATTGTGAATGCTTTTATTGTTTGTAGGATAATGTTTGATTCGGGTGAAGGTATTATTTTGATCTCTACTTGTGTAGTCAATTTAAAATTAATTGAATTTTAACCTCGAACCGTTTAAATTCGATGCATCCTTGAATATCTAATATAATAATAGTTATTATATAAGAATAAAGTAACTTCTTAGAAAATAAATAAATAAAATCACCAGGATTCTAAAACATTTTTTTTTAATATTTTTACTAGAATAATCTTTTAAAGGTATAATAAAAAATAAATGTACGTCTGTCTGTATATCTATGCTCTATAAACACCTTAACTACTTATCCTTTCGTGAAGAAACTTTTCGGAATTATCGTATGCACATCTGGATAGATCTCTACATCATTACATTTAAAATTTCACGATCTACAGGCTTTTAAAGTTTAACACTTCACAGAGTGACGTTTTCCATATCCGATCCCTATTAAACAAAAGACATATGAAATTAATCTAACATATTTCGTTAGATATTTTGCATTCATTATTGACGAATCTATAAAATCTCGAGTAAATAACGCCTAAAAAATTTGATTCCACAGCCAAATCGGAACATTCACCATCGTTTAACAGTATAATTAAACACACCAAAACGACAAAGACATAATAGAGCACAACAAGCACCAAAAACTCCCAACCCAAGTGTGTTCTAATCCTCAAAATCGAGCCTGGCTCATTTTCGCAAGAACCATCCTCGAAATTCTCCCCTCTTGCAATAATCTTGGCAATATCTCCTCGAAAGCGACATCCACTAGAGTACCCAGAAGTACCGTCGTACCCAGATCTGGGGACTTTTGAAGCAGGGGATTTTCGAGGAACCCTGTAATTACAGCATGGTGGCACATTGTGGTGCTGCCGCTTATTTGGACACGAAATTTTACGGTGTGCAGGTGCAGGATGGTGTGTGTGTTTGTTTGTTAAAATACTCTATGGTTAAAAGAACCCGCATCAGCCTGCATATGAGGATTATGAATTTGTAGTCCTCTTGGAAGATGTGTAGTTTCTGGAATGGTGGTGATGTTCACAAATCGATCTATTGGTTCTGTTTTGTGATGGGTGTTAATTAATTTCAAATCTGACTTTTGGATCTGTATTTGGTATTAGTTTTGGAGTTGTTCGAATAGTCTGATTTTTAACTAATTGTGGTCTATATAGTATTTGTAATGAATTATTAATGAAACATATAAAATTATACCATTGTAGTTAATATGTGCACACCCAAGCCGGCGGCTTTTGTTGCGCCTATGTGTGGATACGTCATTGCATCTTGTTGTGCAAAAGTAATTTCGTCAAACGTTCGATTGTGAAATGTAATGATGCAGAAATCTCTAGAAAGATTCTTCGTAATAATTTAAACGGTAAAAGAAATTATAATGACACACACAACTCATATATTGATTTTCATTTATGTAGATATTGAAAATATCCGCTTTCAGTTTGAATATAAGTTGTAAATTTTAATTTTAATTATCGAGCACACACAAGTATCGAGTGTCCTATTAATATATCAGCATCGAAGTGAAATTACACGTTATTGATTCGATCTTTTTAATTAATTAAATTGACATATTGAGGACATCGGGTTTACGGTTTCGATAAAAAGCATTGTATGGCACATTATACGAACAAGTTCGCAAGATAACACCTGAACACACACACGCCTTTTTGCATTTACGACTTTCTTAATATAATCCAAAGGTTTCATTCGAGAATACATATTTCATTCGAAAATGTTCATTTCTGTCTAGAAAGTTTTAGCATAAACAGGGTCGACTATTACGAATTGATACACAATAATCGTAAACATTTCGAATGCAGGTCTCCGGTTTTTACGACCGATTTTACATTTAAAATGTTGCATACGTATGGAATAGTCTCATAAGACGGTTTCGTGTCTGAAATTTTATGAATCGTCGTAAACGCGAAAGCGAAACGACATCTTTGCTTCGTGAAAAAAAGCGTATAAAAATCCAAATCTGCGTCTGATTCGAACATCAAAGTGTTCTTTGAATGCTGTGAAAATGTAAAATTGAAAATATAAAACGAAATGTAGATCCGATTTGAAAATATATTGATTTGTATTTATTATTTCGTGAGATATTTTAGATAAATTTTCGCACGAGTGTACACCATACTTTATACATATAAGATTACTTTTATTATGGAATGCTTTTATTTCAGAATTTGTACAAAATTATATTGAAATTGTCTCTCAAAGAAAGTATTTGGTAAGAGCTGTTTTTTAACTGCTTGAGTTAATTAATCATTGAGTCTTTCTTCCAACTAGAAACTGTCAAAAATTCATCTCTATTCCGCTAAATTTTGACACTTCCAAGTTAAAGAATTGTAACTCTATGATTAGTTAACTAAAGCAATAAAAAATCGAACCTAATTTAATGATATAAATGAAAAATGTTAACTAACATACGATTCTGATATGAGACACAAGTGAATGTAAATATGTAGATAATTAAATACCTAATAATAGATAAAAATAATAAATTAGAATTAGACAAAATATAATAGATACAGATTTTTAATTAAAATTTCAAAAAATTATAGTCTACACGAGACACATAACGAGGGAAGCCCACCATCCCGCCTTTTAACTGCACCCCAACTCTATGTCAGCTTGTTAGGCCGGCCTAGTTGGGTACCAGCAAAACTAGGCGAAACTACGGGCGCCACATTTACGTTAATAGGGAACTCTACATTTAATCATTCTACACGAGACACAATAGTACATATTTCGAATAAAAAATTCCGCTGCAATTTAATGAAACAATAATATCAAAATTTGAATATTTTAAATTTCAATCTTGATTTGGAAAAAAAAAGAACGGAACAGTTGACGTTTTTACATTCGAAAGTGACGTTTGTCATCATCGTAAATGTCATCTTTCGTGTTGAGTAAATTGTTCGTGTGCTTGCAACAGGATGTGCATCGTTCGTTCGGTGAATTTTCGTTAACACTTTCACGGATGCGGGTCTGTTCCGTTTCACGGTTGTGTGCACCGGCCTTTAGCGGATCTAGATCAGACGTTCTCAACCTTTTCCGGACGGAATTACGTGCGACATTATTTCTTATTTAAAAATTACAGTAAAATTAATGAAAAAAAATGTTTCATCACTAAATTCGTTAACAATGATCAAATATTGTATATGATGACTAAATAGCACAAAGGGTACAAATGATCTTTTTTCTGTTCTGTATAATATATAGAACCATTTTCTGTACTTTACTCAATTTCGAAAAAAAAAATGGTCACTTGTACCCTTTGTGTACAATTTCAATAAAATCACTTGAACCCTTTGTGCTATATAATATTTCAAATTGTATTGCGAAAACATGCAATATAACATATGAACATTTGTGCAACATTTTGACAGGTCAAAAAAACTCGCGCAAAAAATTGTATAAATACGTCACTTGATCAAATTGTATCGAATATTTTGAATAAAGTTTTTGACTGAGAGCTACAACACATTCAAAATTAATTTTGTCCATCTTTTTTTGTGCAATAATAGTGTAAATATTCGTTTCATGCAACATTGCTGTAATGTGCAAATGCAATAGAATTAACAATCTGCATTTTCTAAACGACTCATCTAATAATTTCAACATCGTTAACATTATTTTATTAATCAAACCAAACAAAAACTTCACGCAACTCACAAAATTAATTCATTTGTATTATAATCCCTCCAGCGATGTGCGAATTGATGCAAATTTATTTTAATCTTTCATATTTCGAAATTACAATTCTGTTTGATATTCGAGATAGCTTCGAGTGTTTTCGACGGATTTTTTTTTCTCATTCGAAGAATTTTTCGTGAAGCAGTAAAAATTAATAGCGCCTTACTAATGTAGTCGATTAATCACGAGAAATGCATACGAAAAGGCGATAAGAGATAATAGAGAAATGGGCGATTCGTTCATTGTGTTGTAATCAGTTTTATATAAGGTGATCATGCTTCCAGTTTTCGTCGTTTTCGTAAAATTGATTGATTTGTCCCGATTCGTCTCTATCTAACAATAAGATTATCTTCTAGATACTTTTAGATCTCTATCATGTTCATAAGGATTGTAAAAATATATTCTATTGAGTAACAATCAATTAAAAGATTGGGCTTAAACAAAATATTAAAACTCACCGAAATTCTGCAAATCAAAGTCGCTCGTTATAACTTGTATTGCACACAAATTGAAATAAACAACGTTGCACTTTCACGAATAATATTTCACGTTTTTTATGAATGGATTCGATTATTAATTAGTTGATAAGAGTGAATTCATTTGTCGCGATCGGTCGTTTATTTTGTTGTTTAAATTTTAAATATTAAGAGTGAAAATAACGATTTTTAACTGAATTTGTTTTAATTGCGCGATGTTATATCAAGAAAAATTACTTTATCTTTACGGAGTTCAAGGTAGGATTTTATATTATTTTTAAAACACTCACTTATTCACTAAAAACACTATTTTTTCTTAATGAAACTCTGATCGCGTAGTAAATTATCGCGTAAATTGAAGATGCGTAATATTATAAATCGACCGAATTATAAGATCACGTCTTTACTCGAAAGGTAAATGACCAATACTAATTGTGTGTTGATATTTTGATAATTTCACAACAATAATTAAAATGGTGAAATACATAATTGCTCCGCTTATCTATAGTACGATTTTATGTGCATGTTCTTTCCGGTCGCTAGAATTTGATTTGTGACAATTATCGTTTTTTTTATAATTCACATTAATTTGTATCGATTGAAATATTCGATCTAGAATTATCTATTTATAATTCACACTTGAGCCCATGAAATGCATAGTGGTATAAGTCACTCATACCTAGTTTTATCATTTAGTAGACATTTTATCATAAATCATCAAACTGTTATTGAGAAAGTTTCTCTGGCTAATTGAACTGTTAATAAGTAATACTTAAATAAATACTTCCTCAAAAACAGTTTGATGATTTATGATATAATGTCTACTAAATGCTTTGTATCTCAAATCTAGATACGAGTGACTTACACCACTATGCATCTCATGGGCTCACTTATTTGTATCGATTGAAATATTCAAACTAGTCTAATCAAAATCAGATTTGCGCTACCATTTGATCAATTAAAATGACAAGCACCTACCAGTATCTTTAAAAATACAACTGATAACAATTGAATCCTCAAAGAAAACTTAGCACCTTGAACAATTTCCACGAAAAATAAACAAATTCGTAACATTCGAAAAAAGTAACGGTCGTGCAACAAAAGCCGGTGGAATCTCAAAGGGATCGTTTAGCTTTCGTGGCCATTGTGCACATCTGCATAAACATTTTCATTGCAAACGAGACACATTTGTGCCCAAGAAAGCCCATATGGACCGTACAATGTGTTATGGGTGTGTGTGCAATAAAATAACGCGTCTTTTGGCGGTTATGGTCGGTCGTTTCGGGCCAAATCTCCCCCGGAAGATCTATAGATCGTAGATCTATCCGTTTTGTTATGGTCCCGTTTGCACCTTACGTGTCTGTGGCAGGTAAATGTCTCTAACACGTTGAAAACCTGTGTTCTGATGTTTTATTTTTAATCATAATCATCTGATTGGTAGTCCACTTTATGTAAATTACAATTGATGACTGAAAAGGTCAAGGGGTGCAAGTGACTTTGCGGTGAATTCGAGAAAAGTGCACTCAAAGTAGGAGGAGATCGAGTGATTTGATGATATATCTCGGTGCACGTTCCAAATTCGTTTATATCCTTTTACCAACAAATATATGAGCGTACATAGAATCGATTCTGTTAAAATTTCGGCAAAAATGTCACTTGTACCCTTTGTCATTTTCAGTCCTCAATTGTAGTTGATATGAATCATTGATTCCCGTTCCTCAGATTCTTGACTCTGCCGGATTCAAGCTGAAAGAACTCCTATGCTTTCGTTTCAAATTAAAATTGTTCGATTTTTCAAATGAATTAAAACTAGTTGTACAAGTTACAATTTTATTTGATTCACTAATATAATTTGGCTATGGTTTTATAATGTTTATTTGTAGATTCACTAATAGGGACGTAATCAACTGTCAAAATGACAACGTACTCGAAAAGTTTTACGAAAAATTCATTCAAATTGAAAATCTCTGTATATTATTACATTTTCTTTCAATCATAAATTGTGCAAAATATTTTCAATCACTTTGTAATCAATTCTAAAATAAATCAACGTCAAAAAAAATATATAGAACCAAAAGGAGAATGGATAATCTAATAAGGGACTCTTTTATCGGACAAATTTCAAGTACATATATCTTAATCATAGTAGCTTCATGATGACAACTTTTCATGTAAAATCGATTTCAAATCATTCCATTTTCATGCTAAATTTGTAAATAGACGAACGAAACTAATAC
Source organism: Cheumatopsyche charites (assembly GCA_024721215.1). Lineage (NCBI taxonomy): Eukaryota > Metazoa > Arthropoda > Insecta > Trichoptera > Hydropsychidae > Cheumatopsyche > Cheumatopsyche charites. The sequence continues at coordinate 10,179,456 of CM045580.1, forward strand.
ATGCGAACTAAAATATTTCAAGAATTACATTGATTTCGGGCTTGAAATCGATCAAATGATCATAACAATTTAATTATACGATAAGAAATTCACTCACCATAGATTATTACCCACGATCCATCGAATAATAAACATCTGACATTTCAAATCGCATAATATACGAAACTTCAAAAAAAAAAAAATGGAAAAGCCAGAAGCGAATGCGTTAACACATGTTAACCATTGACAGAAAACAGCTGTTGTTCGAGGAAGTTACGTGCTTCGAGCTTTCGACCAACAAAAAGCCAAACAAAATGTGCATCTTGGGAATGCATTTTTTCACGCTTACCAAAATTGATGTTTTTCAGATGCGTTTCATGGCTTAAACACACCCACGAGCAACTTGTAAACTCTATAATTAAGGCCAATAACTATGTCGTAATGAACGTTCTCTGGACGCACAGTGAATTAATATTGTATAATATATCGTATCGGTCAGGTAAAAGGTGGGAAAAAAAATGTTTTATGTGCGTAGAATGCAGTCCATGGGGTAAATATTCTATGAGATGGTGGTTCAGGTTTTTTTTTTGTATCGAATTATCACGATAATTCATAGTTTTTTTGAGTAAAGGCAAGCTAAGTAAGGGAAAAATTTTTGGCAATGTGTTGATTTGTTTATTCACTGAAATTTTATCGGGATACTCACTTTTCGAGTTTGAAACGATTATACGATTGCCGCAAGAGAAATCTTAAAATTTTTACATTTAATAAACGTATCATTAAATATTTTTTCCTTGTTGAAATTTATAAAAATGAATGAACAATCTTATTGCAGTATATAAAACCCTTCTAAATATATTAATAGCACAATGTCACAGTTTTGTCGAAATGTATGCAGACCTCGATAAGATATGTAATACAAGGAGGAGCGCTTTTCTTTTCTAGGTAGATTCTTTCTAGAAATGATTGTCTTATTCTTGATCAAAAAAGTTAATCATTTCTAATTCGATAAATAATAATTAGCGTCCCCTTTACACTATAATCTCTAGACTCCCGAAGTTTTCTTCATAGATTAACTAACAATCTACCCTGAAAAAAAATTATTGAAATCAATTCAAATCAATATTGAAGTTTCATCGAAAATTTAAAATTTCACTCAGTCTAAATTAGAAAGTAGCCGAACCCATCTGTTCACCGAAAGCATCCCCGATAAATAATTTAGCCCGTTTTCCCGAAATAGTCCGATTTTCCGGCAGATCCCCGAAAAACCCGGACGTTCACAAAACCGCCAAAAGCTCGCAATCGCCCATTTTAAATCCGGAAACACAAAACACACAGATTACCCGGCTTAGGGCGAAACGGTATGTTATCTGGAAACGCTTTTCCTTCCCCCTATCCCTTGTTTTGCCGGAATATTTCGGTGATGTTTTGAAAACTGGGGGATTTCTCAAAATATCTCAAAAACTATTATTATATACATTTATCTTTTTTCAGATATTAGTTTAGTTATTCTAATCGTTTATAACAGTGTTGTATTTGAGAGGGAGCGCATGGGAGCGCGCTCCTCCACCTATTTTCGATGGGGGAGCGCGCTCCCCCAACAAAAACTTTTGAAAATTTCAAGTATCAAATAAGTATCGAAGTTTCAAATGTATTCAATTTGACAAATCTAGACAAATGCAATAAAAACACATAAAATCTCAGTCATCATATATGATAGTTCTATTCCGTTTGTGTCTGTGTGTGTCCGCGGTTACGCTCAAAAACTGTGACAAAATAAATATTCAATTAAATTTTCGATGACTTGCATATGTACATGTTCGATATATTGATTTTTATAATAACATGACTATATTGGAATTGTGATGTGAGAATCATAGGTGTGTTTTGGATTTGTTTTCTGTGGGTTTTCGTATCGAAATCCCATTCCTAGTTGCGTTTGCAAATAAATATACGAGAGCCATAAACAGTCCGGGTTGCCACCCATACAAGTGGATATAAATAGCTGAGATTGCGTAGTGTTGCCAGATCGATAAGGTAATCTACTGCGCCGGTTGTTTCTGCTTGTGTTTGCAAGAAGTGCGAGATAAGCGAAGGGTTAGATTTACGCATTAAGGTTTTGCTGCTATATAAATCTAAATGAAATAAATTGTCATTGTGAAATGAAAACAACTTTTTGTTTATTATTACAAGTTAATTTTTAATTTTTTAATTAATCATCTATTTTATAGCAAAGAAGCAGCTGTTTGTGCTAGGAACTTTTAAGGACCGGTCTTTTCACCTCTGGTTTGAGAATAAAACGATTATAAACTCTAACTAACAACTGTCGAAATCTGGTGGAAAGAGATGGATGTATGTATTGTTGTACGAACTGTAGTATGTCTGTTTCTTTCAGCGGCTGTTTTGAAAGCTCATAGATTGAAGTAACGCATGTAGTTTAAATTCGTTTTATTCTCAAACCAGATATGAAAATACCGGCCTAAAGAGTAATTTATAGAGAACTTTGGAAAGTTAAGATTCAATATTAAAGTATCGCTTCTTTATGCATTAAATTAATACACTTTTCGATTCAAATACTAAAAAAAATACAATAATTAAAAAAAAACATGTGACTGTCATTAGCATTCGAAAGGAATTGAATTCAGCACCACGAGAGCACTGAAGCCCGATGCAGCATACGCAGACACTTTATATAACGATCGAAAATCACAAAGAGTACAAGTGATTTTTTTTCGAAATTAAGTCAAGTTAAATGGTTCTATATATTATGCAGAACCATTTTCAATTTCGATAAAAAAAAGGTCACTTGTACTCTTAGCTTGTACATAAAGGCTTATAATAGCATGTACCCTTTGTGTTTTTCAGTAGTTATATACATATTATACTATTATTTGGCTATAATCATTGCGAAACTTTCGAACCACACGCGAAACAATATCAAAAACCAACAAATCGTAAAACATTAATCGAATTAATTACGAAACGGGCTTAAATCAAATACGAACGATTAACGACCGCAACACATTATAAAACTCGGACCGAAAGTTCGGCTTTAAATTGCGCATTACTTTCGAGCAATAATAGTGAGTCGCTTCCAAATCTAACCCCGCAAAGTGCGAAATAAATTCGCAACAATAATAAACAGGGTGTCCCGAAATCGAGCTAGGGGAGGAATTATTATTAACGCCTTAATTTCCACTTTCTTATGCTTCTTCTAATTAACGGTTAACGGCCGCCGAACTCAATTATGATTTCGGGCGTGTGGGCGTTAAGGGTTAATGGGTTCGGGACAGAAACTTTTCGCATTAAAACCGCATTTAGAAGGAGCTTTTAATAATAATAATCCGAATTTGAACGCTTTTCCGTGACTAGGCGTTGACGGGTTGAGAGTTTTTAATTTCCGCAGTTTTTTTGTTTAAGTTTTTGAATGCGATTTGCTTATGAATTATGTTTGTTTCGTCGCCATTTTAAAACACATAAAATTTCAAGTTTCAAAGCGATAAACTTTCCTTGTTTTATGCTAATGAGAGTATTAAAATTGCATTTAAATATCGCAAATTAAGATTAGAGCGCATTAGACGATTTTCATCACAGTCATTAAAATGCGTTTGAAAATTTAAACTCATAATTGGTTGCATCGAGCGCGATTTTGATGCAATATTTTTTAAAAATACACTCGACAAACTCAATTAAAATAAGAAAAGTACTCGCTTAATAATAATAAGCCATTGTTGGCTTTCATACGGAACTTCACACACGTAAAAGATATAAAATTAAGCAAATTCACCGAATAACAGTACGCTGCAATTACACGCATACGATTATTGCAGTGACACAAAAAATTAATGATACTGCAGCAACAGAATAAAAAACTGTCAGTATTATACCGCAGTGCAACGACCCGATAAATCAGCTTCCGTCAGACAAAAAAATCCTATACTATTAAACTTTGCATGTACTATCATTAAGAGTGTTGTGGAAAAAATATGGCAAAGTCAATATAATGACTAGTTTCGTTCGAAGATAAAACAGTGCAATTGCCTAATTGTACGTTCGTTGCGCACATATAACGGTTCGTTTAGGATGTTCCATTTCGTTTATCAATATTCATAACTTTCTTTAAAGTTATCTGTTTTTAATGTTTGTTTGACGCGAAAGTGTCGATGAGTAGTGTCGTTAAGTTATGCTTATGATAGGTTATTGCTTCCTATTGATAAAAAGGTTATATTTCAATGTTTAAAATTGTAAATATTCATGAAATTCTATCACAGTATTAACAAAGGCATTCTTTGATGTTGAAAAGTATGCGAAAGTTATAGCAATGCGAAATTTAATTAACGATGTTTTCATTTCATTTGATTCAATAATAACGAAATATTTCTAAAATTTTGTATTAATTTCAACTATGATATTCATATTTTCGTGGACCCTGAGGCTAAGTCTGACTTGTATTTACCCTAGAAATGACTTTAGATTTAATACATATTATAGGTAATTGTAAAAATATACTTAGGAGAAATATTTAAACATGTCTCGATCTTGTTGAAAATCGTTGTTCATTCGTTAAAACTGTTCGTTCAAGAACTAGAGGCGATTTTATAAAAAAATATCTATTTTATAAAATTTAAATAATCTCTTGTATGGTGTATCTTTTTCGATATTATTTTTTTATAAATATGAAACAAGTTTATTTCTTTAACTATTTTTTCATGAAATAATTCGAAGAATCCGCACGATTTAAGCTCACATTTTTCTTAAGTCTCTAAATTCGACATCTGTTGAGTCTCATATTATAGCGAATTTTTATAAGAGGATTTTTCTCGTTACTAAGTAAGACATTTTTAGTTTTTATAACGAAAAATATTTGTTTGATGTTCGGTTGTGTGTAAATAAATCGAAGTTATCAACATCTTCTTCAAACATAATGAACTTTGAACTCAACAAAAAGCAAACTTAACCGAAAATATTATATTAACACGTGTATTTTTACACAATGTGAATTACAAAAATAAATTTATTCATTGAAAATATACATATTTTTTTAATAAGATAAATATCTGTATGTCATTGAAGTATAAAGAATTACCTATGAACTTCTCAGTTATTTTTTCCTTTAAATCGTGTCCTATTATAGTACCTATTCAAACTGCAAATAACCCAGACATTGTGGAATTTGAAAAATTGAAATATTATACCTACTCAGGAACGTAGTCAAAGTGTCTTTGTTATCGTTGAATTTTTGCACATTGTTAAGAAATAACTGCGAAAGTTAAACAGATAGATAATGGTGTTGAAAGTTGACACAGCACTTATCTACAGACAACTTCACATAGCTTAAAATAATTAACGTGTGAAAACCTTTTTGAATCAATAAAAATGTAATACATTTCAATCGTATAAAATAAAATAAAGTAATATTTGACGACTTAAAAGGCCAAAGGGTACAAGTGACTGCGATGATTTCGTGAAAAGCCCGTTCAAAGTTGACCATGTACCTACATTTATTAGGAGAAGGTCGAGTGATTAGATGATATATTAAGGCACACTTTCAAATTCGTTTATATCCTTTTGCCACCAAATAAATGAGCATGATTAGAAGTCAAGAACTCAATTTCGGCAAAAATGTCTCTTGTACCCCTTGGCCTTTTCGATCGTCATTTGTAATAGCTGAATATTAAATATATTCTCACTCTGTTTGATATAATGTATGTGATGTAGTATTTCACAGTTGAGCTTTTAGTTCTAGTTTTGCGTTCGGTTGCAATTGCAATTGCAACACGTGCAAAGGATAATTTCGCCAGTTTTAACGACGACCCTAAAATAAGCCGTAAACTTTCCGGATAAGCGTAAATTTCGGTTTCAATCGAAAACGGTTTACGATCTTGTATTCAACGAGAGTGCACTTTTATTAGCGTTGCATTAGTGAGTGCACTGTTAACTATTCGTTAGTTATGTATCTGAACGATTTTTGACAATTCCTATCAACAGTAGTTTCTTTAAATTAATTTAACTTAAATTTTAATTAAACCTAGTATTCACATTCGCATCGAACTCGAACCTAGAGCACGTAACATAGTGTTTGCGCATAGTGCGAGTGCTCATAACCAAATATTTGCACATGATTTAAATACATTCACTATTTTTATATAAATATTACTCAACTATGACGGGTATAGAGTTAGTAATAACTTTATCGCTGCATAAAAGATTCCAATTCTATCTGAAATATATTTTTCTTTCACGGTTTTATAGGTATTTATATTATTGATTCCACATTTTCCATTTCAAAATTTAATTACGGCTCAATATTAGCCTTTTGTTTTCATTTTAATGTCTATACATAAATGGCAGTGAGAAATTAACCCATTCAAATTCATTATTAATTCCATACAAATTTGACAGCTAATCTGGACTTTAACAGGACATGGCAATTCCACAAACGTGGGACTGCTAGTAGGAGATAAATGAAACAAAGCAAATTTATAAATGACGATCGAAAAGGCCAAGGGGTACAAGTGACATTTTTGCCGAAATTGAATTACGCTTCTATACACGCTCATTTATTTGGTGACAAAAGGATATAAACGAATTCAAAACGTGTGCCTCGATATATCATCAAATTACTCGACCTCCTCCTAATACATATAAGTCAACTTTGAACGCGCTTTTCTCGAAATCACCACAAAGTCACTTGTTCCCCTTGGTATTTTCAGTCGTCAAACGACATTTCAACATTCAAATCACGTTTTATTATGCAAGTGCAATCCCGGTACGAAATAATGGCGCAAAGCCGAATGTCACATTGGTTCGAAAATAGTCGCCCTTTGCGTCCTCAGACTTCGACATTGACTTTACCTTTTACTTTTATATCGCCTTTTTTTCTCATACCTTTTTAAGACGCATCGTTTGGAGCAGACTTTGGACGGTCGGTCGTAAAATTCGAGCGGCAAAAACGCAAATTTTTAAATATTCCATGAGCCTTTCCCGAACCCGTTCTCGTTTGAGGACCTGAAAAACTCGAGGCCGATTTGAATGGAAATCGATTGCCGTTTGAAATTCCGAGTCCTTATTTATTTTTTACTACTATTGATACTTAATTTTTTAATTAATCATTGACATTCAGTCGAATAATGAAGACACCATGTGAAGATGCTATTGCTAATGATAGATATATAGAAAAGTTATTGCGTTAAAATCGATCAAATTCAATCGATACAAACAAAGTGGAAAATTTATTTTTAGTAAAGGTTTAAATTAACAGTTTTTCGAATTAAATTATCGAAAGTAAAGATATAGCCAATATATGAATTAAGAAAAACCACATGGAATGAAGAATCTGACAGAATTCGTATCCAGCATCACAAGGAAACTGAAGCCCGTTGCGACATACACAAACGTTTTTTAACTAAGGCTAGCTATAACATATTACAACTGAAAAGACCAAAGAGTATAAGTGACATTTTTACCAAATTTGAGTTATGTACATGAATCGCTTCATGAATTTGGTGGCAAAAGGATATAAACGAATCTGTAGCGTGTACCGAGACATATCATCAAATCACTCGACCTCCTCCTAATACATACTCAACTTTGAGCCCACTTAACTTGTAACTTGTACCCCTCGACCTTTTCAGTCATCATATACTATCACATATATTGAAACAGCCTTTCCGAGTTTGAAAATTCGAAATTACACAAAACCAGGCGAGTTATAAACTGAAATTCGTATCGGAAAAAAACCCGCCCCTACAGATTATATCCGGATTAATATTCAAGCCGACTTTTATACATCCAGTCTCCATTATCTGAGATCCTGTGCAAAGATACAGACCCCCTTTTCGAATTTTACGAGCTTTCTCCCCCATCATCCCTTCTCGAGATTAAAATCTCACATCATATCGTATTTTAGGACCGATCGTAAAGGACTAAACATAGAAATGGGGAGAAAATTCGATCCTCGCTCCAGAAACGAAGTGTCCTTTATTCTGTCCTCGTAATATTCGATATAAATCGGTCATAATTAATGTTTACTTTCGGTCATTTCGATCGGATTCCGGATGGATTAGGTTTATGGACGATTTTGGGTCGCAGGTGTTATGTGGTTTGAGTCGATTTGATGAAAAAGACAAGCAACTTTCTATGGTGATTGAAATCCCGCTTAAAACGTTTAAATTTGATAATAATTAATCAATTATGATAGTAAAATGTTGCTATGATCATATTTGATGACTGAAAAGGCCAAAGGGTACAAGTGACTTCGAGAATAGCGCGTTCAAAGTTGACCATCTATCTACATGTATTAGGAGGAGGTCGAGTGATTTGATGATATATTGAGGCACTCGTTCAGAATTCGTTTATATCCTTTTGCCACCAAATAAATGAATTTACATAGAAGCAAATCCTATGCATAATTTGATTTCGGCAAAAAGAAACTTGTACTCCTTGGGCTTTTCGGTCGTCATTTCAACTACAAAATCGATGTATGTTAGTTCGTGTTAAAAAATTATCGATTTCGTTTGCCCGTTAACGAAAATTTGTATGAAAATGTAATGATTTAAAATCTATTTTCTATGAAAACCTTTAATCTATGGTGAATTGTTATATAAAAATTCAAGGGATTACTAAAATCTATGTACTTTAAATATATTGAATGGAAGAGTTCATTATTAGACATCTTCCTTTCTATTGAAATCTTTTACAAATCATCATCCAGTAATTTTTGTGCACACATCTCAAAAAATATCTGCATCAATACTAAGCAGGACCTACTCAAATTTGATTATATCAAAAAATATTTTGAAATTTTTAAAATAAATACATACTATACATTTCTCAATCGCTCAATGTCTTTAACAGTCTCGAGAGACGCCGTCTCACAGAATCTACTTACCAATAAACATCATGCAAGGAATGATAAATTAACGTATCAAACTACATCGAAAATGTATAATTATCATAATACGCCATTCTACAATCTCGTTCTGAAACATTAGTTAGTCAAACGAGGCGAACTCCAGAACAGTTTCGGGAGTTAGTTCAAACTAGCAAAACTCGGTGCTCTGAAACGTTTCAACTTCATCCTCTGAAGCTGAAACGGTAAAGCAGAGCCTCAATTTATGCCGTCATGAAAATCTCATCAGCCCAACACACGCTATCGAAATTTATTAATTACCCCTCGTTAAATTGGAACCCTCCAATTTTATGCTGGATTTATGTGCTTGGCAACAAATAAGGCCTGATTAAATCATAAACTGGCTCGGCTCTAATAATGTCTAGGTGTGACCTTACATACAAATATTATTGATTATAATATACATAAGATTATCTAACCAAATATGATTCAAGATATATGACGACTGAAAATGCCAAGGGGTATGAGTGGTTTCGAAAAAACGCACTCAAAGTTGAGCATGTATTGGAAGGATGTCGAGTGATTTGATGATATATCTCGGTACACGTTCCAAATTCGTTTATATCCTTTTGCCTCCAAATATATGAGCGTACATAGAAGCGATTTCTGTGCATAACTCAATTTCGGCAAAAATGTTACTTGTACCCCTTGGATTTTTCGATCATCATATGTTATATCGAGAAAATATGGAGGCAATTTTACAGTATTGTGAAGGATTCTGGACACCGAAATATTGCATTTTTTCCGTAAAATTTTGTATTAAATAGGTTTATAGTTTCTTTTATAATTGTAATAGTCATCAAGTGCAGTTCTTAATATTACATTTTGTGCTTACATTTGAAATTATTTTCATGATGAAATTCGAGTGAACGAAAATATTGCTTGGAATTATGTAACAATTTTCAGAATGTATAAAAATAATATTTTATAATGAACTCTACGTCTCTAAGAATCGATGTTTTGCGTTATATTAAATAAAATATTAATTTTAAAAACTATTTTGTGTAATGTTTTCATATACCTAATATATTTTTTTCATTTCAAATATCGATGTACATGCAATATTAAGAACCGTACTCATACAAACTTAAATAAATATTCATTTAATAGTGAATTTTTTTGAAAAAATGAAACATTTATCAGAATTATTAAAAGTGTCCAGAATCCCTTACAACACTAGACCATTAGGGAAAGGAAAGTGCGAATGGAATTTTCGTGTCGATTGTGAGAAAAACGCATTCAGAAAACTCACTATACCAAAGTGCATACACTTTTCGTCACAGAAACACATTATCCGATGCAAATCGTCTATGACGGTCGTAAAGCGGGGACTTTTCGTGAGTTCGGTCGTAAATGCGAACCGCTGTGTCGCAACGATAAATTCGGCGATTGTTATTTTTTTACGATTTCATAGTGTATAATGTACTATGGAAGGTTTTAGTGTTGTGCAGCTAATGCGATTTTTATATTGGGATGTTTTATGAAGGTGTGAAATGTTGATGTTTTTTAAGTCAGTCAAGTGAAAGAAAAGCAAAACTTGATGTAACAAAAATTGTTTTTCAAATTATTATATTGGAATTTTAATTTTACTGATGTTTCAGTGAATTTATATCTGATAATAAATTAAATCATAATATCATACTATGATTAGTAGGTTAATGATGTTTGTTTGAGTTAAAGATTATTTTTAATTTTTAATATCACTTGTATTCTTCGCATTAACTCATGCAAATAGCAGGTTATTCACAGTCGTGTTGACTGCAAATAGTAAACTATTCGTAGTTGCATCGATCAGAAATTGCCAATTATGGGCAGTTTCATTAATAGCAAATAATCACATCATTCTTTTACTAGATTGAAATTTAACAGAAGTTGGGAGGAATTAAGATCTTACTAATTCCAATCAGAGAACAAGAAAAATCTCTCATCTTTTCTAACTAAACTCTATTTAGATTTTATTTTCCAAATAAGGACAGCTGTATTTCAAATTACAAGTGCTTTCTTTTTCTAAATGCGAGCAAGAAAATCGATAATTTCTAGTCAGACAAATGTCAATTATTCCCTCTAGGACTAGGACTGTCAAAATTATGATTTCACAGAAAAAAAATATGAATATAATATGAAAATATTGTTCAAAGTCCACGACTGCTGTATACACAAGTCTGTTCTATTGCACCGCCAATTGCAGAGATGCAATCATCTCGTTAAGAGGCCATTCAGACAACTGGCCTAAACGAACGGGACGCCATTTTATAGACACAAACATTAATTGATTCGTTTATTAGAGACACAAACAACGAGCCGAATCGACCGACACGAAACTATCTCGGCCGCCGCTCGTTCGATCGCGATGAGACTTTCCAGAGTCTCGAGCGAAGCCGGGTTCTGGTTTTTTCCGGGGAAATTCGAATAGTTCGTTCCATGGGGTATTGTTGAAGAACTGTTCGGAAGGGGGTAGTCAATGGATTTGATGTGTATCTAGAATGGGGTGGATTCGTCAACACCCCCTTTGGATGTAATAGACGCTGACGAAACTTACCCCTCGTGCAAAAGTGAAAGCACTCAAATCGAAAGTGGTGATATTTCAAATTTAATATTTTGCAGTGTGACAGAGTAGATATGACGACTGAGAAGGCCAAGGGGTGCAAGTGAATTTGCAGCGATTTCGAGAAAAGAGCGTTCAAAGTTGAACGTCTACCTATGTACATTTATTAGGAGGAGGTTGAGTGATTTGATGATATATCGAGGTACACGTTCCATGTTCGTTTATATCCTTTTGCCACCAAATAAATGAGCGTACATAGAAGCGATTTCTGTATATGACTCAATTTCGGAAAAAATATCACTTGTAACCCTTGGCCTTTTCAGTCCTTTACTTCAGAATGTAATAAAAATAAGCTAAAATAGATTTTTATCAGTTAACAGTTGACAATTTTTGAAATTTTGTGTCAAATGTTATAGGTAAAATGTATTTTCAACAGTTGACAACTGTCGAACTCAATAAAAAATGTGTTAACTAATATAAGAGTTAAAAGATTGGTTTTAAGTTATTTAACCTTACTTTAGTATGAATATTGAATTGTTCATCTATCTCGATAAGATAAAGATTCATCATAATTTTATCGGATATAAATTTATCTAAGAGTGATAAAATAGTTTTGCTTGGAATTTTATTCAGAACACACGTATATTTTAAAATATTTTACACAATTATTAATCACTTACGATATGAACGGAAAAAAATCGATATTTACAATCATTTTCATCTTGACATACCATTGCGCATTTGGTGAATTAAACGGTAAGATATTTAATACATTTTAATCATTTTATCGATTTTTATTACATTTCAATTCACTTAAATCGTCTTCTGACAAAATTTCAGTACTGAAAACGTGCAAAGAAAACGAATTTCAATGCAATGACGAATCCAAATGCATTCACTCGGCTTTAGTATGCGACGGCCACATACATTGCAACGATCGATCAGACGAAGCACAATGTTCTACAAAAACGTGTGCAAATAACCAATTCGCATGTCACGATAGATTAAAATGCATTTCATCTAATTGGAAATGCGATAGAGAAAAAGATTGCGATGATGGTTCAGACGAAATCGACTGTCATCCTATAATTTGCGACTTGGAACAATTCGCATGCAAAGACAGTTCAAAATGTATACCTGTGTCAAAAATTTGCGATAAAATCAAGGATTGTCCAGATGCTTCAGATGAATTAGATTGTAATTTTGACAAAATCGATTGTCTTGAAAAGTTTAAGTGCGTCGATAATTCTTATTGCGTAGATTTTGACAAAGTTTGCGATAATTTGACAGATTGTTCTGACGGATCAGACGAATTAGGTTGTCCTGTTTTAGAATGTGAAGAAAACGAGTTCAGATGTTTTCACGGTAAATCTTGTGTAAATCAAGATAAAAGGTGTGATGGAAATCGCGATTGTTCAGACGGTTCAGACGAGTTTACGTGTCCATGTAAAGAAGATGAATTCACTTGCTTCGAAAGAACGACTTGTATCAAGAACGAATTAATTTGTGATACTACTCACGATTGTCCTGATGGATCTGATGAGTTTCGTTGTCAGTATCCAAGTTTGAATTGCGGCGATGATATGTTCTCTTGTGCTGATAATTCTTTTTGCTTAAAAGCGCAATTTGTGTGCGATTCAATAGGTCACTGTTTAGACAAATCTGACGAATTAGACTGTCATCTTGATAAGAAACGATTTATGTGCGAAGATAAAAACTTTGACATACCTTCTATAAGAGTGTGCAACGGATTCAAAGATTGTTGGGATGGTTCAGACGAAATAAATTGCTCATCTTTGAATTGCACTAACGAACAGTTCAAATGCAACGACAACAAAACGTGTGCTCCATTGTACAACTTATGTTCTGGTTCATCTTACAGCAAATGTCCAGATGAATCTGACCAAAATAATTGCTCATCTTCGAACTGCACAGCGGATCAATTCGCTTGCAAAAACGGAACAATGTGCATTCCTTCAGAATGGAAATGCGACAAAATCAAAGACTGCATCGATAATTCTGACGAAATCGACTGTTCAATACCGAAAAATTGCACATTTAAGCAATTCGCATGCAAAGACAAATCTAAATGCATACTCAGAGACAAAGTGTGCAATGGAAGAAAAGATTGCAGTGATGGATCTGATGAAAAAAATTGTTCCCCTACCAATTGTACGACCGGACAATTCCCTTGTCCGGAAAAATGCATATATCGACATTGGGTATGCGATGGAAAACCGGATTGCAAAAATGGGTTAGATGAGATGAATTGCTCGTTTTTGAAATGTTCAGATGAGCAATTCGCATGTCACGATAGACAGACTTGTGTCAGTGTTCATTTTATGTGTGACGGTTTCGAAGATTGTGACGATGGTTCTGATGAGTTCGAGTGCGATTTTACTCAAGTTGAAGAGTTGGTGCTTTTCGGAGAAAAGGATTGCGGTAGATATAATGATAGTCATCTTATTTTTATCTAATAGTCTTTTCTGATTCAGCGAATGACAACAGAAATAGTTAAATTTGTAATTATGAGTCAGATCGTTCACATCTAAGCCGACGGCAAAATATAATATATAAAAAATATATTTTTATACAATACATTTTATCTTAATTTGATATAATTTAAAATTTATTTTATTTGAATTAGATCAAAATTAAGTGAAAAATTAAGATAAAATTGATAAAATTGTGTTTAGTTGCTGGAAACTGCCGGCTTATGTGTGGATGCTGCACTAGGATTATTCTAATTTGTTTTTCTATTGCAGTTTCAATCGATTACAAGACGAAGTATAAGAAAAAAATTAATGATGATAAGAGTGAAAAATTACGTTCGAGGTGTATACGAGAGAAAAAAGAATACCACTTTCCAAAAAGTGATAAAAAAGATATGAAGAAAACAACAAAAAAGGAAAATTTTCTTAAACGCGTGAAAAAAACCTGAAGTGAGTAAGAATCTAATTCAGAATACTATATTTATGTCATTTTTTCGATAACATTGATTTATAATATTAAAATCATTTTATTCATATTATGAATATCCAGATAGGTTTTCAATTCGTCATTATTTCTGTAAATTCTAAGAAAACTATCAAATACAATCATATCAATGAATAGATAAACCGATAAAAAATATTTTTTCAGGTGCAATTTCTGAAATATTATCATCATGACTTAAGTTGTTCTTCGAAATGATCGCTTATTTATGTGTCAACGTTTTCAACATAAACTAAAAATGTATGAAGAATAGATATAATATTATGAATTGTAAATATGGAGTTGAATTAATTCATACACACATAAAATGAAAAATTATAAACACTGCCTCGTTATAAAATTAAGCACGAAAAGTTTGAATGTAACGACAAAGTTCAACGCTTAATATCCATTTGCTAATTAACTCTACTAACTTAATTCAGGATTGCGAAAAGTTTCAGCAATAAAAACTCAGAAAACTTTAATCGGTTATGCTTCACTTCTAAGGCATATTTTATCAAAAAATCGATGTAATATAATAAATAAAAAATATATTACCAAAAAAATATTTTCTTTTGTTATCAAATCTCCCTGATTTATTTTATTAATTAAAAACATTTACAAATACAATCTCGAATTACGAACATGTTGAGACGAATGTAACGCTTTTGAAATGAAAAATTTTCACCTGTTGATTGTAAAATAATTTTACATACAAGGAAGTGCACTTTTACACCTGTAAGCAAATCAAGCAGATGTGCTTAATAACCGTTGAATGATAATAAGAGATTTTTCAATATTTTGTCAATATGCCTATATTGGTCAAGGATCAGTCTTTTTACCTTTGGTTTGAAAATAAAATGAATTTAAACTACACTATGACTCATCAAAACAGCCTTTGAAAGAGACAGACATGTTACAGATCGTACAACAATACATAATACATCCATATCTTTAATCAAATTTTGACAGCTCATAAATTGGACGGACGCATGTAGTTTAAATCCGTTTTAATTCCAAACCAGAGGTGAAAATACCAGCCCTAAATGAAAAAAATAGCAAACTTACCCAAAAAATTCACACCTAACCCCTCCATAAAACCATCCCCGAAAATCCCAACCCCTATTTTTCCAAATCGAACCCCATAAAGTCGACTCTGCAGCACAGGCATATTGATTATGTGAACAGATGGACGACTCTGCATAATAAACATAATCATAAACCGGATCCAAGGAGGCGGCGAAATGATCCAGGGGCGGCGAAATGATCCAGGGGGGGAAATGATCCAGGGGGGGGGAATGTGGGGTTCTGCTAGGATTACAATTTCGCAAACTAGGCGGGATTTGGCCGGGATTTCGCGCGTTTAATGCAAATTTTTATACGCGAAGCCCGCCGATTTCAAATTGCTCAATTTAACCGAAAGCCACCCCCAGGGCTTCGAAAATAAGGGACGTCTTTTTCGGGGGTGGGTTTTGAGTAAAAAGTTTCAAATTTATAGGCTGCGATGAGATCTGATATGCGTTTCCTAAAGAGAGGGTGAATTTTTGAGTTTTTGAGTTTTTTACTCGATCGGGTTGAGTTT
Source organism: Cheumatopsyche charites (assembly GCA_024721215.1). Taxonomy (NCBI): domain Eukaryota; kingdom Metazoa; phylum Arthropoda; class Insecta; order Trichoptera; family Hydropsychidae; genus Cheumatopsyche; species Cheumatopsyche charites. The sequence goes on from CM045580.1 coordinate 10,195,446, forward strand.
TTGTGTCGTTGATGAATTTGTGTTCGTTGTGTTCGTAAGATTTTTGAGTTTATTTTATTTCATTCGAAAATAATTGATGAGTGAAAAGGCTAAGGGGTACAAGTGATTTTGAGAAAATAGCGCTCAAAGTTGAAAATGTACCTACATGTATTAAGAGGAGATCGAGAGATTTGATAATATATCTCGGTACATGTCTAAAGTTCGTTTATATCCTTTTACCACCAAATAAATGAGCATACATAGAAGCGATTTCTGTAAAATTTCGGCGAAAATGTCACTTGTACCCCTTGGCCTTTTCAATCGTCAATTAGAAACATAATCTACATTCACAAATGAAATACATGTTATTTGCCTATAAACTACTTAACGACTGATTTTCTTGCAGTGAAACTTAACAGAATTATTGTGAGCACTTCTCGAAAGGTTTCTGCATTTTTTTCATTTTATAATTAATATTTTGTATACAATCGTTTGACAGTCTATAAGTAGCTCAGATGTAGCAAATATTATGCACGATCTACACCCAGTAAGAGAATTTACAATTGGCTCAAAATTCTAGATTTTCGAGCAATACCGAATCACAAAAATTCGTCAAAAATAAAACAAATTCAAAGAAAAATATTTGTTTATTCCCCGCATAATAAACCAATAAAATTTCCATAACACGAAACGCACACTCGTATACAGCTCTAGTGCTTTATAATGCAAGTACTTCACGATTAACGCCAACTCTTAATTTTCATAATCACACTCGGGGAGCACTAATTAATGGGTGTCCCAACGGAACCGACCAATTTTTCAAACTCGAATTACAATCAGGAAAGAAAACGAAAGTTATGGTTACAATTTGAATTTTTATTTTCGTTCATCGAATGTGTAATAGTGGTTATAACTAGATTGGTATAAGGATGTTTTTTTATTGAATTTTTTCCAACAAAAAAATATCAATTAAAGATCATTTTTTCAAACAATTTAAATCATCAATATATTATAATTTTAATAACGTGCATTTTTACGTTTGTACGTCTGTCTGTTGCAATTTTTGTATGGAAAATCATCAAGCGTAAATTTCATCCGGTGCAAATAATAATAGCTTTGCATCTTTTACACCGCATTTAATTTCAAACTAAAAAAAATAATATGTCAATTTGGATCTTACGCCTTTTGCTATAAGATCTATATTCGTGTGTCGTTTGAATGTTTCGGAAAAAATCTATATATAAATGTATTCATACAAATCTAACTCTTAACGCCGATTATCGATAGTAGCATTTTCTAATATCAAAGTCAACGGCGTTCGCTTTGTTTACTTTTTCAAATATAATAATTAATATAGCTTAATCAATTAAGAAAATCGACATGTGACTCTAATCCGTGGTTTGAATCGAGCATCACGAGTATACTGAATCGACACGGCACGCACAAACGCTTCATCCAATCGTCATATACAAAACTTAGGTCGTTTTAGAATTAACAGAACCTACATATGTATATTTATATACAGCACTGCCGAAAAGTCACGCATCGCGTAGCAAGTACTCGGGGCGTTCTTATGAATAATTGCATAATGATACGAATTTAAACCTTATAAATCTACGCATTTCCAAATTAACCCAACAATGGTCGTTTCCTTTTTTTGTTCCACCATTTTTTTTCCCCATTTCGTTGTGACCCACCTCAATAACCCAATTACCTGAAGATTCGTGAGCGTAACGAAAATATTACTCGCCTCATAAAATACAGGAAAATTTGGAATAAATTTAATCGATTTCGATGATAATGATTCAATAGATCTATTTTTAATAGAGAATCTGTAATATGTAACTTCCTGTATTTTTTCGTAAAAATTTCTTTCAAACTAAAGAATACGTTTGAATTTTAAATATGAACGGAATTTTTAATAAAAGACATTATGCTGTATCTTATGCAAATATAGGATGGTATTGTATTATGTTATTGCACTATGTTTGATGTAATGTGTTGTAAAAATGATTCTTATTATAATTTCTCTAGCGTGTATCTGTTTGTTCAACATTTTGTATAGGATTTCTGTGTGCACATAAAAAAAACGAGCAATTTGTTCGATTCGGTGAATTATTAAATCGGTATTTTATTCGAGATTTATTAAACAATTCTAAGCAAGTATATCTCAAAGAAAATCTTATAAAGATATTCATGAAAAAAAAAATTAAGCATCTATTCATCTTCATCGATTTTATACAAATATTTATGAAAATACTTATTATATGTTTCTTTGATACTCAACGTATTTACTCTTAATAAATAAAATATAAAGTTATTCATAATATCGAAAATAATTACAGATGTTAAATGACGACTGAAAAGACCAAGAGGTACAAATGACTACGGTGATTTCGAGAAAGTTGAGCATATACCTAAATGTATTAAGAGGAGATCGAGTGATTTGATGATATATCTCGGCACACTTCCCAAATTCATTTATATCCTTTTGCCACTAAATACATATATGAGCGTATATATCACTTGTACCCCTCGGCCTTTTCGGTCGTCAAATAACTTTGCTTTCCGAAAATGGTGAGTTCGTAAAAAAAAAATCGACATCCTTCGGCAAATATTTATGTACAAAGGGGTTCACGAAAGTTGTACGTGTGCGTTTTATGCGTCGGCGTGTTTAATGGCCGGTACTTCCGTGTCACCCTGTTCATATGTAGATATTGTACTAAAGTTGTATGTACAGGGTGTGTGTGTTTGTCGACGTTTTCAAACAAGTACCCAACTGTATTCGTTTGGGGACAGAATATGTATATTAGTGATTCTTTTCGATTTGTATAAAATTTGAAATCTATTGGTGTGATTATAAAATATAGTAAATTTAATAATAAATAGAAGTACAGCCCTGCAATTTAGTACAAAGAAATCAACCACCATGAAGGATGGATGTGTTCAATGTCGTTCGAAACGTTAGCACTTCCTGCGCCACCCGGTACTTGTGATTTATACTCAAAATTGCTATATATTACACATTTCTTGTATGGGTGTCCATTTTTTTTTTTTTGGGAATAGTGTGGTTTTATATCTTTTTTACGATCTAAGGCTGATATGCAATACAAAAAGTTCTAAAAAAACGTTTTTGACCCACTTTTAGGGGCAGATGCGAAAAATGTTAATTAGTCGACTGATTCCGAACTATTTTTTTTTAAATTGATGAAATTTCAATGCTGTAACCTTCAGTCATAGTTGTATTATTTGAATAGCAAATCAAACAATAAACAAACACTTACATTCGAAAAACTATTTGAATTATCGCCGTTTTTCGGTCAATTAATTCGGTTGAAAATTTCGTTTTGGTTCGCCGACTTTAGACCATTGTCCACTTCCCAAACCTGATTTTTTCCATTTACCAAACATTAAAATTAGTACATTTGCATGAAAAGAAAACCCTTTTCGAATATACGATACAATTTTAAATCTGATTTTTTTTCGTATACGAATAATTCGTTAAATAGTACTTGTACCATTTCCGCACTTGCGTATCTTTGCGTGATGAATACGTACATATTTATATATCAATTGTAGGAAGTATGGTATGTTTTTTTTTCAATTTAATATGACGATCGAAAAGGCCAAGGGGTACAAGTCACATTTTTGCCTAAATTGAGTAATGCACAGGAATCGTTCATTTATTTGGTGGCAAAAAGATATAAATGAATTCGCAACGTGTGCCTCAATATATCATCAAATCATTTGACTTCTTCCTAGTACTTGTAGGTACATAGAACGTACTTTTCTCGAAATCGCCGCAGTCACTTGTACCCCTAGGCCTTTTCAGTCGTCATATACAAAATACGATGAAAATAAGCTATCAATTTCTTTGACGCAAACCGATAGCAATCAACCCAATGAGGAGGAAATGCATACCTTCAAGTCTTAAACAATTAAATTGAACAAAACAATTACACAAATTCTTCAAATAACAATTAGCGATTAATTGAACGTTCTTCACATGTTCTTAAGAATTTACGAAACGAATAACATTTTATGTGCGTAAGAAAGAATGCATTTCTTTCCCACATTTGGCTCATTCAGTTTCCCGTGATATAATTGCATAGCTCTGATAATTTTCCATCTACAAATAAATTGAATTTATGAACGAACCAAGGAAAAAAAAATGTGGTAGTCTTCATTGCGTTTGCTCTGAAAAGAATAAATAATTCAGACGGTGCACGCAATAATAATTTCATACTGAGATACGTGGGAACGAAAAGATGGCCGCGTTATGTTTTATTTATTGAAAAAGTTATATTTGCTTTGAGTCGTACGTTATTGCTAGTTATTATAACCTGTCTATGGATTCGTAGCAGTACGATTCATAAAATCAATAGCGAGATAAACATTGTGGGCAAACGTTGAGATAAATAAATGAATTATGTTGGTAGTGATTTGAATTTATAAAATTATTTAATAAGGTCTTTTATTGCATTCATATTTTATTATTTCGATCACAATAGAATACTGATTATTTGCATTTATAAAATATGAAAGTATATTTTTTTCTATTCCATCAGTTTCTATATATTTTTTTCGATTTATCAATCTATTTTTCCAATGCCCTGAGCTATATTTATGTGTGACATGTACTTATACGGATACTTAAATCCGACCTTTTTATACATTCGTTTGAGAATCCAAACGTCAATATTTTAGGCACGAATGGACTAGAATCTTTCCAACAGAACTCAAAAACGAATAACGTACATATTCGAATACGTTCTTTGTCAAAATCATTCTCCCATGCAAGCGATACTCTATTGATTTATCATACGAAAAAAAATCAATAGCTAAACGAATACTTACCGTGTCTAAATCGCTTTGCGACCGGAACATACAATACTTACGTTCTCGATACTAAAAACGATCATAATTACAGACATACATTTACGTTTTTACGTAATTTTTCATCGATTTGAAAAAAAACCATACACAGACGTCCATCTTGTACGAACGGCAGACGCCGACTGAACAAAGGAACGTTCGAACGGGACGCGCATGCGCAAAACATCAGCTGACCGAAATACTCGAACGCGATTGGTCGGATTCGACCAATCAGAGCGCGCGACCGAAAGCAGGTTACGCAGCCATTTGCTTCGAATTCGTAGCCAAACTAAGCCATCTTTCACTCGAAATACACTCGATTCATCAATCAGAATCGATAGACGATTTAATGCGGATCATTTTGAGATATTACGCGATTTTTTTCGACGGATATTAACAGAGATGAGGTCCTTTGTTCGGCGGCCGGCTCCGCTTGGCAACAGGCGTCAAAATCAGCTGTATAGTTCTGTCTCTTTCTCTCGCGCAGTTTCTTAGATGTTTGCGTCTCGCTCTAATCGCCGTTTCCCTGTCGTGTTTTCGGCGTTCCGTGGAAAATTCGAGAGATTTTCGCGTCTATGAGAGTTCGAGGGTTAGGCGAAAGGTGTGGGCGGCACAGCTGTTGTGAAAATCAATGTCGGGGTGGAAAACGCTTCCTCCCTTCGGAAGTGGGGTGTAGAATCGTCCCTTTCGGCCAAAGCTAGCAAAATGGCCGAACGCTCGTTTCGGTCGGTGTCAGAAACAAACATTACGCTTTGAATCCATTGTTTCATACGATCGTTTTTGACGTTTCGGTCGGCTCCAGATATGTATTGCGAGGAGGTTAGCTTTTTTTCTAGGTGACAGTAACATAGCAAAAAAGAGAATTATTTGTATTTAGACAAATCATAAACGTTTTTATTTGCGACATATCTCTGTCAATGAAAGCCGAAATTTTAATCGTTAGTTATGTAACAACGTGTTGACAATTTTTCCTTGTTGAGTATGTTTGCGATGTGAATTTTCTAGACAACTCTATACTTATATGTACGATTTCGATTTTCTTAATTAGTGCGTTAGTCTTGCACAATTTCATTTTAAATACACATATAATTAATTAAAATATTTAACTAGCATCAATTAAAATTAACTAATCAGTATTCGATTTTATTGTAATTTCTCAAAAATACGTATTTTTTTGTCTATTTGCTTTCAAATTATTTTAGAATTGAACGAATTCTTAGAGACATCTATACAAAACTTAAAATACAACTACATATTTTCATTTATGTCAACCATATTTGTAGATATGAGATTTTATATTTCCCAAATAGATAAATTCAAATAAATTCAAATTCATAAAACTAATTGAACATAATTACATTGATGCAATTATGAAATTTCAAATTACACACTTATATAAAGCTATCTACGAGAAGGTACATGTATTGCAATATAATAATTTTATAATTTAAATCATCACTGACAATGAGCGATTTTATTCACATAATTTGAATACGTATATGTACTTATTCATGTCAATGTATCATTTTTTTAATCGCTTTTTGATGAATGCAATTTAATTTATGACAGAAGATCGATTGATAGTAATGTTATGTATTAAAATATATGAACACAAATAATATAAAAATACATTAGAATACTTTAGAAACTTCATGAACATGTCGTTTTTTAACAAAATATATTTCACTTCGATTTGTGTGTGGATATCTTTCAACATTTTCATAAATGGACATAGAAAATCTCACCAGCAAACTTATGTATGTGAAATATTATAAAAATGTTTTAATCACGTGTAAGTATTTGATACTATTGAAATATAATTATCAAGGGAAACTATAGAGTGGTGATTTTGAATATATCGAGATGTAACGTATCTGAAAATTTTGAAATAGTCTTATTCAAAAATGATGAATTAGCTGTGACTAGAAACCAAAATAATGATACAATTGTTAGTGGAGTCGTGAAAATTAAGGAGCAATACACTATGCAATCGGTGAATGTTGTTTATACGATTTATCGTACGATGTGAATTGAATGCATTACGATTTTCATAAATTTCAGTTTTTTCTAAGAGTTCAGATCATGAAAAATGGCAAATTCGAATCAGTGATGTCGAAAAATTTGTCATGTTCTGATCCAATGTTTAGGCTTTTGAATGTACTTGGAACGTCTATAGATTGTGTTATTCCCAAGGTACAATATTATTATGAATCGTAATTATTTTATTTTATTCATATTAAAAAAAATATAATTTAATGAAAAATCTTAAATTTTCAGGGAAATAGAAAAATCGAATTCAACCCGAATATTATATTCCACAAGATCATAGGAAGACAATTTTTCCACACTTATATGGAAACGCTAGGTCTGCTCTATTCTACTGAAAGAATCATTTATTGTTCTAGAATTATATACGAATTTCAACCTTCGAAAACGAACTCAAAAAGAGATAAAAGATTAAAATTAACAGAAAAGGTGAGAATATCATAATTGTGCCTTTTATTGTAACAATGGTACATATAAGTCTACAAATTGATATAATAAAAAAAGAATTACACTTTTGTTTTGGTTCACATTGATGATAATATTTAAAGTTACGTACGTGAAATGTTTTTCAATTGAAAATAAGTAAACTACATTAAACGTAAATATCGAGTAACTTACATTAATTAAATTATATTAATAAAAAAATTGAAAATTTCACTACATCAATCTTTCATTTATGGGCAAAATTAATAAAAACAGCAAAACCTCTTAAAGAATTGTTAATCATCAATATTATAATTTTAATAACATGTATTTGTCTATCTGTTTGTACGTCTGTACGCAATTTTGTATGGAAAATCATCAAGCGTCGATTTCAACCAACCAAAGCAAAACATAGCAACTTTGCATCTTTACACTGTATTTAATTTGAAACAAAAAATAATATGTTAATTTCAATCTTACGGTTTATGCTATAAGATCTATATTCGTGTGTCATTTGGATGTTTCGGAAAAAAAATCTGTATATAAATATATTCATACAAATCTAACCCTTAAAGCCGATTATTGATAGTAGTATTTTCGAATATCAAGGCCAACGGCGATCGCTTTGTTTACTTTTTCAAATATAATAATTAATTTTTCGAAAACAATTATTATCGCGTTTATAAATAAGTAAATCGATTTAAAATGCGTTTTTACACATTAACAACTGAACAATATTTTAACTCATTTAGACTTGATTTTTTCAAAACAAAAAAAATGTACTCTTAGGTACTACTGCTAGTGATGTATAATTAAACCGTTAAAATATTTGATTGAAAATTATTATTTCAAAAGTAAATTACAGGTTACATACATACATAATTGGTTAGTGTACATATTGATGATTTTTCTGCTACAAAATTATTTAATTTTTTTATAATAACGTATTTTTCGTAATAACTCAATAGGCTGAATATGAATCTGATAAGACTGAATGTGTAGTTACTGCAATAACACATCGAATTGTTTCACATAGGTAATGGATTTTTCATCTATTTATAATGATTTAAATGTAATAAATTCAAATCGACGTGAAAGATATTTATTGAATATGAATTATGATTCCAAACGTAAAAGACGTTAAAAAAATTGCATTTCAATACGATGAATTGTTTAATTGGCATCTTACTTTTTTTGGTATATATTTCGCATAGTATTTGTGCTAATCGCAAAACAACCAATAATAGAACAAGTTTTGTAAGTAAATTTAAGTTAAATCTATAACAAAAGATATATACCATAGATACTTATTACTTTCTCGTTACACTCATATATATTATAATCAGGGAAAATATAAAGTGAAAATTCAAAATGCAACAAAATGTGAAACATCAGATACAATTCACGAAGGAGTTTTCAATAAAGTTAATTATACTGTTGTTAAAAATAAAGAAAATGAAGATGTCCTTATAACAGAAATGCAAATAGATGAAGACTTTGTGATGAAAAAAGTAAGTTTATAAATGACATATGTATTTTATTCACATCATATTTCTCATAAAAATATCAAATCATTATTGTTTTTCAATGTTTAAGGTATATTATGATGTTAAAATAATAAAAAATGGCTTATATGAGACTATAACTACTAAAAACATGACAGATCCATGTTCGAACACAATATTTATATTAGCATTAATGTTTCATGGTTATTTTAAAGAAGGTTGTGTCATACCAAAGGTAAAAAAAAATATCATAAAATTCATATTCATTGTTAAATTATAATTATTTTATTATAAAGTTAAAAAAAATCAGGGAAATATGAAAACCGTCTTTGATGCAAACGCTATACTTCATAAAATTATTGGGAAACAATTTTTTCACACCACAATGAATATTTTGGCTCACTATTATTCTACCAAAGGAATTGTAATTTGCAATTGGACAACTATCGAAATTTCGCCTGTACAGAAAAATAAAATGAAAAATAATTAAGGCATGTCGAAATAGAACGTATCTAATTGATATATAAATAAGTATTGTAATAAAATAAAATAAAAAAATATGCAGATTCACATTATACAATATTAATTACAAAATCTGTTCAGTGAGGTCCTGTCCACTTGACAGGCATTTTACGCGTGATTCGATAGGGAACTTGGTGCACGCTATGAGCGATCGGTAGCTATTGAACTGTCGAAGCTACCGATCGCCAATAGTGTGCTGAAAGTTCTTTATCGAAGCACTAAAAAAACTAAGATATAATTGTGATGAAATTTTGTGAAGAAATTCAAGAAAGCGCGGGTATATAATAAATGTTTTTGTCCCGTTAAACCGATGGGATAAACCTAAATAATCCAAGTAAGCCCAATTTCATTCCTAGTATATTGGTACTATGTTTTTCAAAAATTGATTCTCCAAAACGGAGTCACAGGCAAAAAACGAAAGGGGAGATTAAGTCTCCCAGACTTGTCTATTTAGATTTCAGTTTACGCATCTATATGTTGGCATCAGTGCTTTCAGCTGCTGTCAAAGAGCAATGTCAAAATTGTTGAGGGAAAATGGCAATTTTCAGTATTTTCCAGATAATATCTGTTCTTGCATTAGCTCTTTTTTCAATTGGATTGATGAACAATTTGTTCAGCGATAGAGAAAATGCCTGTGAAATGACCTATATGTTTGAATATCCACAATTTGTGGTAAGAAAATCATATTACCCTTTTATTTTATAAAATTATATAAATCAATTAGTAGTTAAGTTTTTTTTTTCACTTTAATTTACTTCATATCGCAGAGAATCAAAGTGCCTGAAAACAATGTGTATCCTCAGTATGGTCTCTACGCGTACAGTGAAGGAAGATTTACAGAACGTGCAAGGAAAATGAGGTATTCAAAACTATTCATCGTATATAAATTTGATACAAATATTAGTTTTTCATCTTCATCTTCAAATTATATATTTGATGTAATGAAATTTAAAATGTTTTCAAAAATCTTTATCTCAATTGCCTTATTTTATATCTTATCAGTTTGTGTAATCAATGTATGTATGTTTACAGATTTGATGGTATACCGGTTCTGTTCCTTCCTGGAAACATGGGAAGTCATAAACAAGTTCGTTCATTGGCATCTGTTGCATTACGCAAAGCTTTACCATCTTCAAAACATGGTTTTCATTTTGACTATTTCTCAAGTAACAATTTCTATAAAATTTATACATTAACAAATATTCTATTATACTTTTCATCATATTATATCTCCATTTACAGTCGATTTCAACGAAGAAATGTCTGGCCTATTCGGCGGAGTTTTAAAAAAACAAATTGAATTTGCATCACATTCTTTACAGTCGATTCTCAAACTATATGATATGAATACCAAAAATAAGCCAACAAATGTCATTATTATTGGTCATTCAATGGTGAATTTAAATATAATGTATTAGGAAATGTTCATCATATACAAATTGAATATTTATGTATTTTTCAGGGAGGTATTGTTGCACAATCGCTACTGGTTTATCCAGAAAACAAAGATATTATCAGTCTCATATTGACAATGGCTACTCCACATGAAGCTCCTGTGATCATGTTAGATTATTACTTTAGTTGGATATATTCCCAAATTAATACATTTTGGGAAACAAAATATATAAATAGCTCTACTTCGATTGAACCATCATTCAATTGGAAAAATATAGTATTAATAACGATTGGCGGGGGGGAACGAGATCATCTTGTACCATCGGCTTTAACGTCTTCACACCACAGTGATATTAAAACTTTAGTGAGTCTCGTTAAACAGATTATTATGTTTTAAAATTTCTACATATGTATATTTTTCATCTGTTTTGAAATATATCAGACAACAGCTATTCCAGGAGTATGGTTGTCCACGGATCATGTGTGTATTGTTTGGTGCAAACAATTGGTTTTGGTTTTGAATAGATTCTTTTTTTCTATTATCGATCCTTCTACCAAACAATTATCATCAAATACATCAAATATTATCACTTTGGGAAAACATTATCTTCAAGTAAGTTACATTTGAAAATTATGAATGAACATGACTTAAAATCTATAAAGATTTGTAGTCATGAATAATCATTTCTAAAATATGTATGAATTTAGGCAGGTTACAGTAAAAACTACTCTCATTTTAATACTCCTGTTGAATTTGAACCAGATGCTAATTGGTATGAAGATAGTCGACGAGCTTATTCATTCAAACATGAAAAAATTGCCAAGTAATACTCTTCTTATTTTGCAAAATTAATAAACTTCTTTTTAATATTTTTTTTTTGTTCATCAGAACTTGGTATTATATGGTACGTTTGACCAACTTACCGAATCATGGAGAAGTAACATTTCAAGTGATAGATTTGGAAGATAGCGATTGGCTTTTTGGTTGCCAAGCGAAATATGTACATGGCCAAAATAGAGTTTGGTAATAAATGTCTGCTATTTTCATATGAATGAAAATCATATTGACATTATATCATCTATTTGTAGTTTGTCTGGTCGTCATTTATCACAATTTGGTCAATGGAGTCCATCAAAAGTCGGAAAGAGGCGTACTGCTACTATAGATTTAAGCTCTTTGCGTGTTTCATATCCTCAGTGGTCTCATGTTTTATTGAGAATCTCTTCAACCTATAAACCAGTATGTTTTTTCACAATTTGTAATTCAAATAAATCTACCTAATTGTAAGTTTGAACGTTTATCTTATTATTTTAGGTGCAAGTGCATGTAGATATACATAATAAAGATTCTAGACAAGTTCAAGTCTCTTTACCATCTATGTACAATTTTATACGGAGAACTATAGTTAAAGAAACTGAACCATCTGCTATTAGGTACAATATTACATTGCCGGGATTAGAAACTCTGTATCAAGCTTATTTATTATATATTGAACCACTTGAATCATGTCAAGCTTCAAATTACCATACTAGTGCCGAATTAATATTACCTTGGGCGAAAGGTTATGAAAATTATCATATTTTCACGTAATATACATTTTTCACGATCAATAATATATTGGCTAAAGAGATAGTAAATAATGAAATTTGTGTTTTTAGCGAAACTCAGAAATCTCCGATGAGAATAAGATTGCTGAAAGGCAATCCATATGTATGGAAAAATAATAGTTTATATGCTAATGTTTTAATCACACTAGATCCACAATGTAGATACTCAATCAGGTAAGCATTCATTACAGTTTTCTGATGTAGGTATATATGTATTTGGTCTACATTTCAATACAATTATTTTCAGCATTGGTGTGTCTTTGTATGATGCTCTTGGTCAATTTTCACGACACTATACAACTTCGTTGCCGGCTTATTTTGCTACTATACTGCTTTTAGTCTTAAGACATTGGGCTTCAAGCATGCATTCTGGTGAACAAAGTGGCATTTCTTTCCATTCTGCTTTATGCGGTAAATATGTAAAGCCCTACTATATCATACTATTTGCAAGATTGGGTATAGCAGCATGCATGTTAGTAATGATTACATGTTTATTATGTATCTAAAAATTGTTTTAAAACATTTTCACTATTTTATTTGATTTTAGGATAGTCCCTGTTTTAAGTAAAATATCCTCTAGGATGGTAGTAGGAATAAATACTTCACATGACTTTTTATTGTTGCCTTTACTCTTATACGTGGTTGCTCTCGGTTTGGCTCATGTACTTGGAGCTGTTTGTTGGGGTTTTCTTGTATTTTCTGGACAAGTCGCTCACAGGGTTCTTGTTAGGTTAGCTTGTAATTACATTGTTGTTTGTATTTCGAATTTTTATTTTTCTTTTGTTTCAAACTTGTTTAGATTATTTTCGGTAGGAAGAGTTGGAAGTGGAGGACGTTTTTGGGAATGGATTGCCAAAGAAATACGTAATGTGCCTGCTTTTGGAGGGTTTCTGCTCATTATTATCGGCACATCGTCTTGTGGAGCTGCCGCTCTTGCAGCTGGAGCTGCATTTTATTTCTTTTTGGTAATTTTCTATCATTTTAAAGTTGTCATTGTGAAAATGCAATTATACTCATATTGAATTTTTAAGCTGACTAAAATGTATGAAGACTATTTAGAAGATTTCATATATAAAACTATAGCTAAAATGGCTAAAAAGTTAGGAAAAATTACACGTAGTAAAATAAAATCGGACTCGAATTCTGTTGAAAAATCAGAAAATGTTGATGATAAGTCGTCTGGTTTGACAAACGATCTTGAAATTCAGCCAAACATTAATTCTTCTAGTAATGAAAATGAAAATACACTTGAAATCAAAGATTCTTCTAAAAAAGAAATTGTTTCGTCGACTGCCGTGAAAGATAATTCACCTAGTGAACAGATCGAAAATGTAGAGAGAAGACGTAAACCCAGCATGGAATCAAGTTTAGCTTCTCTACATTTTCATTTTTCAATGTTTTTCATTTGGTGTATAGTGACAATCATCAATGTTCCCACTCTGTTGACATGGGCTCATAATTTCAAGTAATATTTTTCAATTGTAATTGCAAAAATATATTTGTATGAAATAATTTCTCAATTTTTCATTTCAGATACAGCAAAGTATTAGAAATGGACCCTTCTTACTATCCAAGTCTAGTGATGTGTATTTGTGTGACACGTTTATGGCAAATAGATGCCCCAAAAACTAATATGTAAGTTATAATGCAACATTTATTATATTATTTATTATAAAGAAATCTGAAAATTTAATTCAAATGTCATTGTTTTTAGTAAATATTACAATATCATTGAAAAAATTATATATGTAGCTGCTATAATCACTATAATGATCACACCAACTGCTTTGCATAAATTGAATTACCTGCTACCAGCCACTTTTGCTCTAATTACTCTTCATCAAATATTTCCATTTAAAGATGAAGAATCAGAAAGCATTGAGCGAGTATTAGACCCAATTGAGAATTCGCAAAATGGAAATGAAATAACAGATGAGAGTAATACTACACACTCACAAAGATCAGATCTAGAGGATCCTGTAAACAATTCGGCATCTGATAATACATCTCCACAAAATCAAGATAGTGAAAAAGAAATTTATGATAATTTTGAAATTCTTAAAGATAAATTCAAATTTGAATGATTCAAAATGTGTATAAAATATCTGAATGGATACAGATACGCAATTTGTAATTTATAATAATTTACATTTTTATGAACAGTATTAAATAAATTTATTGGTATTAATAATTAGAAAAAAAAAGTAGAAACATAGATATGGGAAAAACATGTAAAATTTAGATTTTCTATCCCATAAAATCACAGTTTATTAATTTTGTATTCAATGCATTTGGGGAAAATAACTAGTCAATTTTTCTATATATGTACATATTTAATTGATTAATATATTGTTTTGCTATGCAGTGTTGCTTTGAGACTGATATTTCATTATACGTCGTTTAGTTTCATAACAAAAGTTTTCTGTATAAACAGTGATAATTTGTGACTAAACCACAATAAATACTTTTATATAAATTGCAGTTCGAATACTTTGTAAACTAAAATATCTATAGATGGAATAATATATTCGACAATGTGTGATATTAGTTATATTAACCTTTGATGCTTTTGATTGTTTGGATAGTGAAAAGATTGACCCTTATGATTTTCTATAGCAATATTTAAAATATAGATATTGACATTTTTTAAATACTTGAAAGCCTGTCTTTTTATAAGTAATTGTTAATCCATACATTCTAATTGTATGTATTTGTTAAAAATTCAATAATCTAGTTAAAACTGTAGTGTTGTTTATATTATGAAGGTTGAAAGTTATTGCAGTTGCAAATGCAGTTACATTAACTCTCTGGGAAACGACAGGTTTTTACGATGTGGATGTTATTAAGAGCTAGCTAGACATTGTGTCCCAGGGAATTACTATAACTTAGGGATGCTAGATTTCTTCTATTTTGTTCATATCAAATCAGGACCCATTACCCAATTGATTTATGAAATCAACTCATGTAAAAATTTTTGTAGTATGTCATTCAAAATTATCTGAAATTAGGGTTTTTAGAAATCCTGAAAGTTATTTTCGAGATGCCTTAGTCACTTTGACAGCTGTTGTTGTCCCAGTTAACCAGGACACCTGAAAACACTATGCAACCTTATAATATTAAGCCTCCATAGATATTTGTTGAAAAAAATTTCAAGTATATTATCTTAAAAATATATGACTGAAAAGACCAAGGGGTACAAGTGACTTTGCGGTAATTTTAAGAAAAGTGTGCTCGAAGTTGAGCATGTACCTACATGTATTAGGAGATCGAGTGATTTAATAAATATCTCAGTATACCTTCCAAGTTCGCTTGTATCCTTTGTCACCAAATATATGAGCATACATAGAATTGATTCCTATACATAATTCAATTTTGCCAAAAATGTCACTTGTACTGTTTGGCCTTTTCAGTCATCATATATGTCATTAAACTGGTGTCTTCCTTTGAACCATCCATTGATAATATTTGCTAATTTAGTAAATTTCATAACAATTTTGTAGATTAGAATAGCGTTTTTGTACTAAAAAGCAAATAGATTTGTAAGTGGTTATGATCTAATAAAACTAAACATTTATAAAAAAAAAATGGTGATGTTTCATTGCAGTGAATTTATTAAATATTCACTTATTCATTTCGGGCAATATGGAAGCTTGTTTTTTCAGAGAAATTCACCGGGTAGGTATATATTAAAATTATGTATTATGAAAAAAAAAAGAAAATATGAAGGAATTGACTTTTGAAATGTATTACGATTGCAGATCAATTAAGAAATGTCAACATATTCATCTTCCAAATATTGCTCAGCATCATATAGCGAGTACTTTCGAGTCACGAGCCCATAGTGTATTATTATAAAATACGTTATAAATTAATTATAATTTTTTTATTAGATTTATGAATATTTTTTGAAAAAATACAAGATACAACAAAGAAATATATATAAAAGGATAAATACATGAACATAAAAGTAGGCAAAATTAGCGTACATTCGGTAGACAGTCAGTAGATTAAATAAATATTTTGTTTTCTCATCATACTCTGCTACTTTCAATGAGAACGTGCAATGTGAAGAAAAAGTATATTTGCTCTAAAAAGTGATAACAGAACCCCATTATTTGTTTGGTTTTTTCACAGCTATAAACTCTCACACACTTTGATGACGGCAGATAATTTCAAGAGACGTCTGAAATAGAAATAAGAAGAGGGAATGTGAGGCGACAGTAGAGCGGAACGTCTCAATCCTTGCGATTCTTCTTGGGAGGCTGCGCTCTGCGGGCGGCCGAGGAGGACGAGGGCTGCCACTGCAGAGGCTTCCGCCGGTACATGGGCCACGGGGGCACCGTCAGCAGCGTGGCCAGGATCACGCCGGCCCCCAATATGTACACCGACTGCGAGAACTGCTGCACGATGTAGCCCCACGCCAGCCCCACCAGGCTGAACAGCGTGATGATGAACTTGTACAGCTGCTCGGCTCGCGCTTGGCCCGCGAAGTCGATGTGGGTCGGAACGGATTTCAGTAAATCCATTTTTACTTTTGACAGAATGCTCGTACACGTCACTCCTAGCGTTTGACAGCCGACACCGGCGATTCAGTGCTGCCAACGGTTTCTATTGTGCATGAAGAAAGTATTCTCAAAAGAGGGAGACTTGATCCCGCCCTTTTTGTTTTTTACCTAATAATTAGATTAATTTAAAATTAATTATTCAATTCGATCGTGAATAAAAAATGCACGTCATCGCGTTCGATTTTAAAATAGCTGAAATCTAATTAATTAAAAAAAATCGCTAAATTGATACATAGTGCCTAGAAATTAATCGTTCCGTGAGCGCTAAAAACCTATGAACCTATATTTTCCCTCAGAATAAAACAATTCATGAGATTACACGCGAATATCGAAATTGTAGCTACTATCTTATTTGTACAGGTAGTCTTTTTTTTAATTATTTAATTTTTTGAAGAATTTTTGATAAATCTCAAAGTGAAAATGAATAATGGATTGTACTTATGTTTCCCACGAATAACAGATCTTTTAATTATTGTGTGCTTATCAATTAGTAGGATCGACTTCTTTTGAAATCGGCTGTGGTAGTGTGAATCGCCAACTGTTTATACTTACAAAAGTGAGTTTATACATTGTCTGGATTGAAATTATTGTTCAGTTGTGAAAATTTGTTTATTCATGTGAACGAACGACCCGACTCCAAACATTGTATAGGTACTCAAAATAATAGAATTGTGTTAGTTTAGCTTTTACTTTTGTCATTTTATTGATTTGCACAAATATTTTTTTTATAAATGATTTGAACTTATCATCACATTTTTATTTTATAGTTTTATTTGCATCAAATATTTCCATGGTTGAATATAAATAGTCATGGCCTTTTTGGCATTGATTGAATCTTAAAATCAGGGGTGAATATTACTTATGAAGAAATGTTTTTCGTTTATCAGTTGGAATCTGTTGCCTTTTGAACATAGGAAATATGTATTTGTAGAAAAGGACTTGATGTGAGCTCTTAAGTGAGAAAAGCTATGGTTTCTAATAAAGATGATAAAACGAAAAACATTCAATGGAACAAGTATTTAAATTTAGCACTCATCAAACTGCACATGATAAAACAAAACGATAAACAACCAATAGAATCAAAAACAACACAATGGTGAAGTTTTGCAAAACGTGTTTGAATGTAAAATAAAAAGAGCGCTCGAGAAAGACAATCGGACAACTTTTACTGCATATCATACTGCAGATGCGTAAACAAAACAACAAAAAAAAAAACATTCAAATTGAAAACAACACGAAAGCCAAAGAATACAAGTAAAATTCAATTCATTAGAATTTAGTTTTTATGAAAAAAAAAAGTATTACATTATAAAATACTTATCAATATAAAACATATTTGAAAACTCGACTTCAATGAATTAAATCTATCACTTGTACTCTTTGGATTCTAAGGCCTTCTAAATGAAATAGTACGAAATGCATTCGAATATAAAAAGCGCGCCAACGGGCGATGGTCGTAAAGTGTCGCCATGTTACGGTCGCGAGTCGAGCGTCAGCGGCCGCAACATGGAGACGCGTCCGATTTGACAGCTGTCAGATTTGACAGATCCGATAAATCTTGCAGATTTGACACCTTCGGATCTGACGGATCTTGTGGATCTCTCGGAAGTGACAGATCCGTTCAGATGGCGGCCGCTCACGTGCGCTGGTGCGGCCGCCGGCTCACGCTGCTCCTCAGGTGGAGCTTCGCCCTCCTCGTGGCCACCTGGTGCCTCTCGCTCATCCGCTCCAAGATCTCCAACCCCGCTCACGCTCCGGTCGACCCCTTGGAAGCCCTAGTCTCGGCCGACGAAGCTAAGCAGCAGCCGGATCTCGGAGCTATGGGGGAAGCCGCCTACCTTCCGCCCGAGCTGGTCGAGGAAGGTGAAAACGTCTATAAGAGGATCGCTCTTAACGAACCGCTCAGCGAGCTGATGCCGTACAATAGGACTTTGTCAGGTATACAAAGTGTGATAAGTCAATTCATATAGGTACATAATATATTTCATATTTATAATTTAGTATCAATATGTAGATAGAATTTCAGATCAGATATCGTTTCTTATGATTCGAGCAAATATTTAATAATAAGTGTGTACTTGTTAATAATTGAATACAGAATCGGACAGAAACGATTCTCCTCATAAATTAGTATTATTTTTAGCTTTTAATGTATTTTGAAAACATTTTTTATTTAGGTATTCAAATTTTTAGACTGCTCATGATATTTGTGTTTTTCTAATGGCAACTTTGTTATTTCTTTCTAATAATATCCATTTCAGTATACTTTTAAAACTGTCTATTAATTTTTTTCAAATGAAGTTCAAATTTTACAAGTTGATAAATAAAAAAAAATTTGCATATATATGTATATTATATGTATCATTTTACAAACATCATCGACCATTCTTAGTTTTTCATTACATTCATTTTATATATAGTATTCTTCAATATACCTTTTCAATACGAGTACTTCTGAAATCTTTTTTACTGAAAAATTCCAGACAAATGTTTATTTATTAATATTCATTCGACATCTGGTTTAATAATACACTCGACACTTGAACACACATCATCCAACCTTTGTTTACATATTCCGTTTGACTATCAGACATTAACCTTGATTATGATTATTTATGTCTCGATGCAAAAAATTATTAACTCATGTAAAAATGTAATAATTTTCCAGATTATCGTGATCCGAAATGTGCCCATGTCCATTACGATGAAGATTTGCCTTCTGCATCAGTTGTTATAGTATTTTTTAATGAGCCTTATTCGGTGATAATACGAACAGTATGGAGTGTACTTAACACGGGAGGAAAACATGTACAAGAAGTGATTTTAGTTGACGATTCTTCTACATTACCAGAGCTCGGAGCGAAATTAGATTATTACATATCCACACGTTTTCCACAACACAAGATCAAGGTTGTGAGATTGAAAGAAAGGTATTATTTCATATAAAAAGCATTCGAAAGCTAATTGAGTAGACTGATGATATTCTTATTAATGCAGATCTGGACTAATACGTGCTCGATTAGCTGGTGCAAGAGCAGCTCACGGAGATGTCCTCGTATTTTTAGATGCTCACTGTGAAGCAGTGACTGATTGGTTGCGTCCTTTATTGCAACGTATCAAAGAAGAACGTAAAGCCGTTTTGGTTCCCATAATCGACGTTATTGACAGCAACACATTTTATTACAGCACTTCTGGATATTCTTTTCAAGTTAGTTAATTAAAAATTTCATATTATTTTTTGCGAATCTATAAATCTATATCTTATTATCTCTTCTAGGTTGGTGGTTTTATATTTTCTGGTCATTTTACATGGATACCAGTGAGCGAATCCGAATTGAAACGAAGAGAGAGTAATATTGCACCTGCTAAGTAAGATATTATATTTCTTGAAAATACAGGTTTTCATGTTGAACTTAAATTAGAAAAAAATAAATTGAAGATATGTGCTATTCTCAACATTTCAAGCATATTACCTGTTTAACGATCTTGTAATTTTGTGACTGTTTCAGATCACCAACTATGGCTGGGGGCCTGTTCGCTATAGATAGAAATTATTTCTGGGAAGTTGGATCTTATGATGAGCAGATGGACGGTTGGGGTGGAGAGAATCTCGAAATGAGTTTTAGGATCTGGCAATGTATGTTTAATCATCCTCCATAAAATGACAATTCTTGCTAGTTTCTTATGATTTCATGTTTAGGTGGAGGCATTTTGGAAACCATACCTTGTTCGAGGGTCGGGCATGTTTTCAGAGAATTTCATCCGTATAAATTCCCTAATGATCGAGACACGCACGGTATTGTAAATCATTTTTATTCATAACATAAAAATTTATACAATAAATTGATTGTGTGCAAAAAAATAATATTAATATAATCTAATAACTTAGCTTACTGGAATGGAAATGTAATAAGGTTAGACTAGATATGAAAAAAATATTGAAAATCATAAAATTCGTTTTGAAAATATTGCCATAAACTAAAACCAATAATTTCAGGAATCAACACTGCTCGACTAGCTTTAGTGTGGATGGATGAATATGCCAAGTACTTCTTTTCTCACAGAAAAGATTTAGAGGTATTGATACAAATATGTATTTAAATTCACAATTAAAAATCGATTTACAAAAACTAATAAATCATAAATATAAGAATTCACCAGAAATTGGAGATATAACACACAGAAAGATATTAAGAGAAAAACTTCACTGTAAATCATTTGATTGGTATTTGAAAAATGTTTATCCTGAAAAATTTGTCCCAGGAACAAACGTTACAGGATACGGACGGTGAGAATGACTTGTGTTTAAATCGCTTAGTTCAAAAACATCAATTTTAAACCCTATTTTGTGATAGATTTAAAAATCCTTACTCTGGACTGTGTATTGATTTGATGGGAAGAGAAGATCAAGCTCTACCACCGCTAGGAGTTTACGGATGTCATCCAGAATTGCATTACTCTCAATATTTGAGTCTAACACTGAATGGTGAATTAAGAACTGAAGAAAAATGTGCCATGCTTCAATATAGAAGGTGCGTAACTAAAATATGCATTTCAAATCTGGTTTATATATAATATAATAATCAATCGAAATCCTGATATATATTTTCAGAGACAGTCCAGAAGCTCGCGTGGTTATTATGTCCGATTGTCACGGAAAGAAAAAGGATCAAGTATGTTGCTTGTTGTGTATACGTATATTTTTTAAATTTCTATGATTTATTTATATTTCTTAATAAATAGGAATGGAAATTATTGAAAAGCAATCAAATACAACATGTTCAAACTAGAACATGCCTAGATACAAAAGGTTTATCTACTGGAGACGATCTCATTGCGACAGCCTGCGATGTTATGTCAAAAACACAAAAATGGATGTTAGAATTCAACGAGAAAAATAAATTTGGAGATTTGCCATCCATCTTTGGTATTTACCACTTCCCTGAAAACACATTACGTATCCTAATGAAAATATTATAGATGATCGTTTTTTTCTAGATACAAATGAAATTTTCGACATGTACATGGAAAATAGTAACTCTTACAGTCGATCAAAAATTTTCCATAAACTTTTTGGAATGCACAATAAAAAAATGGATTCAAACGAAGTAGATAATTCTGATGATGTACTGCCCAAACCCAAAAGTTTCCCAGGACAGTTCAGAGTGCCAGCTTTCGAACATTTCGAATCCAAACATATAAACTGAATACTCAATGAGGAGAAGATATTTTTGACGACAAAATATTAATTATTGATGATATTTATTGGTATTAAATACTGACAATATTTTATTGAAATACTGTTGACCGAGAAATATGTTTTCTCGAACTGAACGAAGACTGAAAATCACATTATGGAATGTGAATGCATTTTTAGTCAGATGTAGATTTTTTATTATTTTTATATATTTGAATATTTATATGAAAAAAACCTTGTATGATTATTATACATTAAATCCGTCCACAAATCACAAATATAAAATCTTTAATTTTTATGAAGTTAACATTTGAAAAATGGATCATAAATCAAATAAATCGATTCAAATACTTAATAAAAATATGTAGATCTAAAACTGATGTTAAACAATGAAAAATCACTTATTACTAGTAGTTTGCTTCGACTTTTGCTTAAATGCAGCATCCCAACTACTCGCTCTATTAGTTTTAACGCCTTTCATCTCCAAAACCTTATGAAACTCGTACAAAGAGCACTCTGGCAACAATCTGACATATTGATCTACAAAATTATCTACGTGAGAAATATTAGATGTAGAAGTGTTATTCAATGGTGCCATCACTAGTTTAAGAATCATTTCAGCTTTAGTCATGCTTTTGACAACCACTTTCGTATAAGTAGCTGGTGCTTGTCTTTTCACTTGAGATCCTAAAGATGGTAATTCCATCAGAATAGTCTTGAGCATGTGCGTGTCAAGGAGCAATTGTTCCGATCCGACAGTCGAAATTGGTTTGCATTTGTATATGTTTTGAATGAACTTTGGAATAAAAGAGTTTGCGAACTTGATACAAAATTGTGTAAAATATTTTCTAGATGATGACAAATTGTCTCGTAATATGGGTATAGTTGTTTTCAAGTGAGATATTATTTGAGTTACATATGAACTTTGATCTCCCACTGAATCTACATTTGCCCAAGTTATTTTTGTCATAGCTAATAGCGATGGTTCACAAGCTATTTCTAAATCTTGAACTAACAGTTGAATTGAATTTGAAATGATTTTATGAAAAATATCTTGCTCTTGTGATAGATCTATCTTTTCAGCAAGATTAGGTGACACTTTTTCTTTCAACTTCTTTTCCAAATGAACCGTAGTTTCGAGACAATATTCAGATGTGGTAATTATACACGTAATCCTCGCTAATTCTTGTTTAGTAAATCTGAAGAGTAAATATGAAGAATAAGATTATGAGAATTATGTCAACTTCTATAAATTTTATTTTCTTCATCAGAATATACCTGACACAATCGCCTTCTTTCAAAAGACTCTGAAAATTGTGAATCAGATGGGCCGTGGAAAGGTTTTGAAGATCTCTAGCTATTGAAGACGCAGTAGTACTTTGACCAGATTGTTTAGGTAAACTACCCTGAAGTATGGTTGAAGCATATTCACGCAAATATTTTTGAAATATTGCCGTCAATCCTGAAAAATTTGATATATTTAGCACAACAAATTAAAGTGGTAATTTAAAATAATTTTGATGGGCATTACCTAACATAGGTTGACCGGTGGTCAATTGAGAACATTGCACCATACATTTTTTATAGAAGAGAAAAAGATCAGCACAACTTGGTAAAACAGTACTTTGACTTCCATCCATTACATTTGCTGCTCCGGGTGGTGCCTGTTTCGCATCCTGTGAAAAAATATGAGGATATTCTATATTTTTTCTGATACTTGTGGTAAAAATACGAAGTTACAAACCTGCACAAAACGTTCCATTAGTTCAGCAAGATTAAGATCAAGACTTTCAATGTACAAATACAAATAAGGCTCAAAACAACTCCCTATCAATCCTATGAAATATGATTTTTCAGCTACTGATACTTGAGGTAAATTTTCAGATTCATCTGCATTTCCTTCTATTTTTTCACTCAACTCCTTCGCATAAAATATATCATTATTTTCAATATTCAATCTTGAAAAAAAAATGAAATGGAATTACCGTATCATCTTCATCTACTGCTTCGAAAGGATTAGTTGATTTTGACACACTGACTTCTTTAGAATTCACGTTAGTTTTATCAGTAACTGATTTTGAATTATCATTAGGTTCTTTCAAAGTGATGCCTGAAAATGTATCCATATAAATAATAAAAATATGTAATTAAGCGAATGTTATGAACTAAAAATGATACCTGTAAATCGTTTATCCAATAATGTTTCAAAATGAAATGTTTTTTGAATGGCATATAAAAGTAACTTAACATCAATTTCATTTTTTCTAGCAGCCATTATTTTAGTAAGTTCACTTTTTGTTGTCTAAGAAATTTTCAATTGAATATAAAATATTGATGAAACATAATAAAATAAAACAAAAATACACACCTTACAAAATTCCACCACAATCATTTCAGAAACTTCCCATTCTTGAGGGAAAATGTGACCTAAAGATTCTTCGAATTTGATAAGATGCCTCTTTATCCACGCATACCTTTTATCAACTTTATCTAACCAAGCTGTATCTTGATTGTTTGAAAAAAGATGAACATATTCCTATATGAAATTTTACAAAATTAATAAATATAATATAATTAAATCATTGTTTTCATATACCTAATGATATCTTACTTGCAATTGTAGTCCAATGAACCAAGTTAACAATTCTTGCTTAACATTGGGATCTAGAGTAGAAACGACTAAGCAAGCTTCCGCCAATACTTTATTTGACATGAAATTTTTCGATGATGAAGCTTATTGTTAGAAAGAAAAAAATAAAACTTGGATTATAAAAAAAAAATATTTCAAATAAATGAAAGATTATAAAATACCTGTGAACGAATCCTTAAAATCTGACATTATCTGAGCACCTAATTCTTCTTTAATTTGTAAAACCTGATCTTGTAAATCTTTAATTTGCTTTATGTCAGTATAATTTTCAAAATGTTTAATCACTTCCATGATAGCCTGCAATGGTAGCAATATTTCTTTATACAAACGCTTCTGTGTCAAACTTTTGAGCGACTCCAATCCTCCGACTAACATATGCAAATGATTCAAAGTAGTGATAGCGGCAGTTAAATTACACTTGGCACAATCCAACTGCTTTATTTCGCTGGTGATCTCTTTGACCATCTCCTCGCTCTTCTCTGCCTTCTTGTTGATATCTACGACCTGAACAGATAGGTCCCTGATCACCTTGTGAGCTTCCTCGAGGGCCATTTGACCTTCATGTTGGGAGATGTTCTGGCCACGGACTAAGGTCTGGATCTCATCGTCGATCGTGCTGATCTTATACTCCATCTTGGAAACAACTCCGTCTATGTTGGAGAGCGATTGTTCCGTGGGAAATAGGGAGTTGATGTAGTTGATCGTGTTGAAGTCTGGGTTGTCAAGTTGATCGGAGTTTGGTAAAACTTGTTCCATGAATGTTGCCACCGATTCAGGGAACTTCATTGCTGGACCTTCGTCCATTTTTCTTCAGTTTTTTTTTTATTTGACGAACGCCGCAATTATGACCGAAAAATCAGTCAATCTATAAGAAAATAATTGAGTTACGTTAGATTTTTACAAAAAAAAATATATTCAACTGGATAGGACTAGTATCAAGTTGGGATAAAGTTTGAAACGAACCACTGATGGATTTAAATTAGGAAAGTACCTTCTTTATTTTTCTTGAATGAAAAAAAACGAAAACATTCGTCAGCTTATGTTGACGTTCGAATACGAATAAAATGTCAAATTTGACAGATGCCATAAGCTCATTGTTCATGGCCAGTATTTTTATTAATATATTTTCCGAGCATCTTCTTTCATTTTATACATTCTGAGCATATTGGATGCCTTAAACCACAAATGTTACACGATGGTTTTTTTTTTATCATTTCTAAAATGAAGTGACTTAAATATACCTGTAGACAGATAGATAGAGAGAAAATAGAAGATTATTTTTTATTTTCTCCTTATTATGATCAAATATTATTTTGCTGTCTTTCTTTAAAATAAAATGAAGTATTACATTACAAAATAATTTAATTTTAAGAATATTAATATATAATTGTATACATTACAAAAATAAAATACATAGTATAATGTTTTGATCAATTCTAATAAAGTAAGTATTTAATTAATTCACATTATGTGTGATAAACATAAACTAAGTGTCGACATTTTTTCAAAATTTAACATATGTAGAATTGTAAAAATCATATTACAAAGAGGATTCATTTTATTTTAGACAATAGAGAGGGGACGTGAAAGTGCATTGAATCAGTCCAATCTTCCGTGGGATTTTTTGGACGTTCCTGAATTTTTGATATTCAAACCCTCTTATAAAGGATTCGTATCTTACAGAAACACGAAAAATGGAAGTTTATTCATCCAAAGTCTGGTAAAACACATGAAAAAGGGCAAAGAATTATTCGAGGTGCTCACATCTGTGATGGGAGAAATCGCAGAGATGCAGATTCACGATGAACAAGATAAAGTAGGCAAACAAATGCTGACGATTTATTCGTCGATTACAAAAGAGTTTAATTTTTAAATGTTGTTCAATTCACTTTTTTAATCGTTATAAAATTCTCAATCAGTTTTCTCGCATTTCTTTGAAAAGCGCATTTTCTTTTAAAAGTTTTGTATTTGATTCATAGATGCTGCGTGTTCAATTACGAATTTTCAAGATAAAATATGTTTTATTTTTTCCATAACTAATTCAATTTAATTCAAAACATTTGACTGATTTGATTCTACATCATTATATAGGGAACAATGTATACATTTAATTATTTTTTTCAACTGAAGACATCTATAATCATGTTCTCATACTATTTATGTGGAAAATTTATTGAAAAGAAAAACTAACAAGTTAAAAAAAAGGCGAAAAAATATCCAAATTCTAATTGGAAAAAAATCCTATAGGAAAATATTCTCACAATTGATTAATCAATTAATGAAATCAGGGGTCCTCAACCTTTTCAGGTATCAAAAATGAAAAAAAACAATTTATTATTCGGTCGTCAGGAGTCGACAATCCTTCGTGATTTACCTCGATAGTCATGTCAGGTGTTTAAAACGAAACCGTACGTTCTATGGAGATGATTACGAGTAATTTTGGCCATTGATTAATCAATTATTGATATCAGGGATCCTCAACCTAAATCGAACTAAACCTCACCTAACCTCACCTAACCTAACCTAACCTAAATCACGAAAGGTTGTCGACCATGACGACCGAATAATAAATTGTTTTTTTCGTTTTTGATACCTGGAAAAGTTAACGACCCATGATATCAATAATTGATTAATCGACGGCCAGAATCACTCGAAATCGTCTCCAAAGAACGAACGCTTTTGTTTCAAACACCTGAAATAACTATCGAGGTAAATCAAGAAAGGTTGTCGACCCCCTTGAACGAAATGTCACTTGCACCCCTCGGCCTTTTCAGTCGTCATATGTATATTTTTCATGCGAACAATTGGTTTCGGAACGAATTCGAATATTCGAGCCGCGCTTTTCAAAGCGTTCCGTTCAGTGGTGTAGTGGTAAATTTTGAGGTGGGGGAGCGCTTGATTTTCAACACCCCCCCCCCCCATACATCTTTTTCTTGCACATCCTTATGGAAACTATATTTTCAATACTTATGAAAAAAAAATAGTCGACACAAATTGCTTATTTTACGCAAATTCAGCGAACAAAGTCATTTTTTTTGTAGCCAGCCCTAGAAATTCTACCTGCTACCGTATCGAATTGGGCTCGATTTTTGCGAAAACGCACATGGCTCTCGAACTCACCAAACAATAACATGCAATAAATTTTGTCAACCGGAAATGAGAGACTGAAGAGATGACTATTCAAAGGACGTTGTTACAAAATTCGTTATGTGCAGCAAATGTTTAGAATTTTTTGTGCTTTCATTGCCTTTGTCTAGATTTTTTGAATTCAATATGTTTGAAACTTTGATGCTATTTTGATATTTGAAATTTTCATGGGGGAGCGCGCTCCTACGCCCGAAAGAGGTAAGGGAGCGCGCTCCCATGCGCTCCCCCTCGACTACAACACTGCTGTCGACCCCTGAACGAAATGTCACTTGCACCCCTCGGCCTTTTCAGTCGTCATACGTATATTTTTCATGCGAACAATTGGTTTCGGAACGAATTCGAATATTCGAGCCGCGCTTCTCAAAGCGTCCCGTTCGCGGTGTAAAAGCAGCCGAATTCCGGCGAGCGCGGGTCGACGACCGCGCAACGGTAAAACCACCCACCGTCTCGTTCTTCTCGATGCCTCCGTCCCTCTTGGACGAGCTGATGATGGAGACGACGATGATGACAGAGAGGGAGCCGAGACGCTGGACCAAGAGTCGAGCCCTTTCGACGTTTTTGGCGGGAACCACGATTTTAATGTCGTTTTTGTCGTATTTTTCGTTTTTCAGAATTGTGGATTTGCTTTCTTTCAGAATTGTGGGTTTGATTTCCGTCAGATTTTCTCCGTGCTCCGAGTAGATTTAATACGAATTGTGTATCTATGAATCTCAGTTAATAGAAAGTCTGTGTATGCGGAAATTTTACCTTCCATTTTCCGATCATTTTTGAAAATTTTCTTTGATTCTTTTGTTAAAATTTGATTGCAAATAGCTTTGATAGATAGCTAAGGTTTGAGTTAGTAAAAATGATGTAGAGATGATACTAAACTTTTCAACTGAATTTTAAAAGCTTTAACGAAAATCGGAAATAGTTATTTTACTCTTTTATAATAAAATAAAATAAAATAAAATTTATAAATTTTAGAGGTCAAATTTCAAATCCATACAATTAGTATTTAACTTCTGATCAATCAGTATTGAACTTTTAGTCTATCAATAAGCTTCCAATTTTTATAATTCCTAATCCAACCTAATTTAATTTAATAAAAAAAATTCAACCAGACTTAACTAAACTCTTAATCAATATAATTAATTTTCTATAAACTAACTTAAATCTGATAAAATAATTCTTAAATAAATCAGTTTTTCTATCATCAGATAATAGCATAACTGTTCCTTATTAAAACAGCCTCATATAAAAAAATCAGTTAATCAAACTATTAACCAACGATTTAAATAACAACCCTTAATATTCAACACACCATCTTATTAAAAAAAATCATTTAAACCAATCTGAAAAAGAATTCAAGAACCGAACGTCCAATTTATAAAAATCACATACCTACATATGACGACTGAAAAAACCAAGGCGTACAAGTGACATTTTTGCCGAAATTGAGCTATGTACAAGAATCGCTTCTATATATTTGGTGGCAAATAGATATAAACAAATTCGGAACTTGTGCCTCAATATATCATCAAATCAATCGACCTCCTCCTAATACATTTAAGTACACGATCAACTTTGAACACGCTTTTCTCGAAATCACAGCAAAGCCACTTGTACCCCTTGCCCTTTTCAGTCGTCATATGAAATCGCAACGAAACCGATTCGAACCCAAACTCAAAAGCGACTCCAGAAGAACCAGTAGAGCCTCGTTTCGGAAAATTTTCGAAAAAATCGCCTCAACATCAAGAGAGGTGAACGCACGACGAAAGTGACGAGCCCATAGAAGTCAAACCCGAAAATCCATCATTAATAATATAATATTCGTGCAACGGTTCTCAAAGAGCCGAACAACCGTTACACGGCGATCGTAAAACACTTATAAATCATATACATATATAAAAAAATGTATATAAATGTACGTGTTTCTTCTTTTCGTTCTTCCGAGAGAGTTTGACACGATTCGTACAGAGAGTGATTCACCGTTCGATTCGTTATGCCGCTTGTTGAATTATCGATTGATCTTTTTTTATTTTGAAGAAAACTTGATTTTTTTTTGTAAATTTTGAGTAGAGTTTGTCTAGAGATTGATTGGCGATTGAGAGTTTTTCGAATTTCTAATGGCGGAATATGAGAAGAGCTTTCTAAATCTGAACGATCTCGAGCTTGGATTTGATGAAAATTTATGTTATAACTATTCAAATATATATCTATATGATTTTGATGATTAAATTTGTATTTTTAATCATTTTAAATTATATTCATAAGGTTAGAGTTAATATGAGACTTTTAGGATCGTATGTTGCTAAAGATTATTCGGAGTGTTAAATAAAATTATTCAAAAAAATTATAATCGTTAAATTTTTATCGATTTTCGATACTTAAAGTTCAATTTTAATTCCAGTTATTTCCAGTTAAGTTTCCAGTATGGAATGATTTTTATTTTTTAATATATAATTGTTTTTTATTCATATATACAGCTTCAGTATGTGCAAAATGCTGCGTCTGACTTACTCCAATAGCTGGAAATAATGTGAAGAAAATTGCATATGAAACTTATTAAATTATACGAAACAAGTTGTTCATTAAAATGATTCTATTTTTTCAAATTCATGCATAAATAATAACGTATATTTTTTTAAATTATATTATTTTTTTTGGGTTTTCTGTTATTTCTACTTATCAATTACTAAATTCGAAATTAAATTTATCCAAGTGTACAGATCAAAATCACAAATGTGTGCTAAATATTTATGTTTTTCAATAAGAATATTAAAATTACTCAAGAAATTTTTTGTAAAATTTTATAAAAAATCAACCCAGCTAGACTCAAACTTCACACGCATTTAAATTAATTCACAAAGAAAAAATCGAAACAATCCAAAACCTACCCGAACAATAAAACTTACCATTAACCGAAACCGATCGAATCGAACTAAAAATCCATTCAAATACATTTGAAAAAAAAAAATCAAAAACAATCCAAAATCTACTCGAACAATAAAGCCTACCATAAACCGAAATAAAAATCATTTTAAATACATTTGAAAAAAATAAAAATTCAAAACCTACCCGAACAATAGAGCCTACCATAAACCGAAACCGATCGAATCGAAATGAAAATCCGTTCAAATGCATTTGAAAAAAAAGCACAAATTTAAAAACAATTCAAAACCTACCGAACCCGAATAGAAATTAAAATATGTTCAAATACATTTAAAATAAATAAAAATTCAAAACCTACCCGAACAATAGAGCCTACCATAAACCGAAACCGATCGAATCGAACTAAAAATCCATTCAAATGCATTTGAAAAAAAAAACACAAATTCAAAAACAATCCAAAACCTACCCGAACAATAAAGCATACCATAAACCGAAATAAAAATCATTTTAAATACATTTGAAAAAAATAAAAATTCAAAACCTACCCGAACAATAGAGCCTACCATAAACCGAAACCGATCGAATCGAAATGAAAATTCGTTCAAATGCATTTGAAAAAAAAAGCACAAATTTAAAAACAATTCAAAACCTACCGAACCCGAATAGAAATTAAAATATGTTCAAATACATTTAAAATAAATAAAAATTCAAAACCTACCCGAACAATAGAGCCTACCATAAACCGAAACCGATCGAATCGAACTAAAAATCCATTCAAATGCATTTGAAAAAAAAAACACAAATTCAAAAACAATCCAAAACCTACCCGAACAATAAAGCCTACCATAAACCGAAATAAAAATCATTTTAAATACATTTGAAAAAAATAAAAATTCAAAACCTACCCGAACAATAGAGCCTACCATAAACCGAAACCGATCGAATCGAAATGAAAATCCGTTCAAATGCATTTGAAAAAAAAAACACACACATAAAAAAACAATCCAAAACCTACCCGAACTCGAATCGAAATAAAAATACATATATTTAAATACGTTTAAAATAAATAAAAATTCAAAACCTACCCGAACAATAGAGCCTACCATAAACCGAAACCGATCGAATCGAAATGAAAATCCGTTCAAATGCATTTGAAAAATATATACAAATTAAAACAATCAAAAACCTATCCAAACAATAAAGCCTACCATGAACCGAAATAAAAATCAGTTTAAATGCATTTGAAAAAAAAATCAAAAACCTAATCGAACAATAAAGCCTACCATAAACCGAAATAAAAATCCTTTTAAATACATTAAAAAAAAAAAAAAAATTCAAAAACAATCTAAAACCTACCCGAACAATAGAGCCTACCATAAACCGAAACCGATCGAATCGAAATAAAAATCCGTTTAAATACATTTGAAAAAAAAAAGCACATACCGTACGACCTCGCGTTACGTAGCAGTCCCGAGATCCCGCTACGTAGCCGTACGGAATATAAATATTATTAATCGAACGGTTCTTGACGATGCCGCTTACCGTTACCCCGAACCGGCTTAGTCCGGGTCTAGCGGCGGACTACGCGCGGTTTAGCGCCCGCGCGCGCGCCTAAACCCGGCCTAAGCGAGGTTTAGCGCGCGGCCGCGGCTCAGTGTCGCGCCGCCCGCCGACGGGGATGCACGTCGGCCACGTGGACCTTTGGAAAACCCTCACACCCCCGTCGGCCGAACCTAACCCCATAATAGCCCGAATTTTCCCGGAAAACCTCGAAAATTGCAGTTTTCCCATAGGAAAAGATGGATCTGTACATACTGCTGTACTTTCGACAGTGATCGTTTTCTCTGTGTGTTGAAGTTTTTTTCGAGTTTTTTGGATTTTTCGAGGATTCGTGTGTTTTGTGTTTTTGTTTTTTTTCGTTTTTGGTTTTTTTTTTTTGGTCGTATGTGTTGAAGTTTTGAGTTCGCCGCCCTTAGGATTTGTTCAGTGTTGATTTTTTCGTATGCAGTGCTTATTTTTTATTGGGATGTATTGTACAAATTGTGGATTTTCGTAGATGTGAGTATATATATTTTTGGATGTTTAGTCTTATAAGATTATTCAAATTAAGTATCGTGTGGAGAAAGTTTAAGCGATTATGTAAAATTTATTGTTTTTTTCCTTAAACAATCTTTTCCATTTGCAAACGAAGATTTGAATTATTAAAGTTATGATAAATGATTAGTATTAAAATTAAATTATTGGCTCATTTAAACTTTCACATATGAAAAATACACAAATGATAATTCACATAGATCTTATAGAATTTTTTTTAAGGATTAATATTTTTCATAATTCCTTAACTTTTATGAAATAATATATAATGAAAATAACCGTTAGATAATAAAAAAAAGCTTTATACGAATCGAATATCATTTCGAAATGATAAAAACAATGTTTTGATATATCATAAGATTTAAGAGGAAAAACTAGATTTTCATCAGAGTTTGGGAAAAGCTCTCCCGACCCTCATATGACCTTCCGCAACGCGTCCTGTGTCAACGCACTTTCCCAACAAAGAAAGAAAAACTCCATTAAATAACACATTTTCCAACCTATTTTCCCCAAAACGCACACACCTCAACTTCATTCACATATTTTCCGAACATCAACCCGAACTTCACCTAAATTTCACATAAACTTCATTTAAATTTTATTCGAACTTCATCTAAATCACATCTCAACTTCATTCACACATTTTCCGAACATCACCTAAATTTCACATAAACTTCTTTTAAATTTCAATCGAACTTCATCTAAACTTCACCCAAATAACATTTAATCTTTATATAAACTGCATTTGAAGAGCCTAGAAGCCAAGGGATACAGTGATTTATTTCAAATTTCCAAAATCGATTGCAGAAATTTTCTTTGAATATATCCATTTGATATGTTTTAAAAATGACATAAACCATTTCAAGATATATATCAGAATAATTTATTCATTTTTTATGTAGATATATGAACAGATCATACTTTCTAATATTTTTTATCAAAATTGAACTTTGAATATGCTATTATCAAATTAGTTATATCTTTTTGATTCTAGATACTTTATTTGAATTTAAAAAACGCAAAATTTCCATTTTCAAAACGGAAACCCATTTTCCCTATGACACACTGCACTCCCATACGAATAAAAGCAATGGAACGACAATGGGGTCTTTACCGTTCTTGCGATTAACGGTAAATCGCAGTAAAATATTGTACCACGCGGTATCTTCGTTTGTTCGTACGAATTTTCGTCTTGTAGAAAACACATTCAGCCGTGTTTTACGAATTTTGCGATTGGAAATGTTCTTATCGAGTCGGTGTGTCACCTATTACCTTAGTATTGTAATTTGTGTTCGATTGACCGTACTATAGTCAGGTTTAACGGTTCGAATTTGAACCGTTAGTTAAAGTAACTTAGGACACTTTCGATTCGATTTTTGAATAAAATTATAAAGGTTCAAAATATTATTTTATCTTTATTTTCTTCGGTTATAAGTTTTAGGTTTTTAATTTGATGAAAGTTGTGGAAAACTGACTTATCACAAGTATACTTTGTTTCTCCGATTTAATTAATTTGGGTCGATGAAAGCTTTCATTGACTTTTTTATTGATTTATTTTTCTAAAACAATACAACAAATCGTTCTTATTGTGATAGGTGTGTTCAGTACTCACTTGTAATCACTACAGAATGTTAATCCTTCGACTTAGGGTCGATTTACATAATAATAAACATATTTGTTATGAAATTTTATGTTTATCTGAATTTGAAAACTCTTACAATGCCAGTTGAATAATAGTATTTTTTTTATTCTTATTTTCAGTTTAAAAAATTTCATTCCGATTCTTTGAGGCATTTATTTTATTAAATACGTTCCATCTTTTCTAGTATTCGAAATTTTATACATACATTACGTTATAAAATCAAATGCATTTTAATTAATTTTAATCATCACTCAATAATTTAATCAATGAAGCTGTCAATCACATTGTATCGAAATCTATAACTACGAGTATCTAACTGTTAAACTTCTAACAGACCCAGATAGAACTGTACAAAATAATATCACAGAAACTTTCTCAAATAAACCAAAATTCTATTATGAAATAGACATCAATAGTTTATACATCGTTTATCTTTCAAATGTCGATTGATATGCTGATTCAAATAGAATTAATTGTATGAATTCAAATATCTACAGCATCACTTTCAAATTAATCACAAAGAACAAAAATTTAAACGATTACTCAAAATCAGCAATTTTTAATATTATAGATACATAATAAAATCGAAATGTATATAAGTAAGACGTTAAATTTCAACTCACTAAATATAACTGTATGAATTGAAACCTCAATAGTGAACAAAAATTCTAAATATCACCCAAAATTTTACATTTCAAATCAACTGAATCACTCAATTGCGAAGATAAAAAACATCGACGCACCAACGATATAAACACTAAAACCCGATCTTTCAATCGTTAATTTCTCAAATCAAATGTTTCGTAGTCAACGTGTTAATTATTTTTCTAAAATAAGAATTCCAAAGTGAAAAAAATCAACGCATAGCTAATTAACACTCGAGTTAAGTAACTAACGATTGAAAGATCGGACTAAAAAAATTGAAAAAAAATTTAAAAAAAATCAAAGACTATAATTTTCCCATTCATACAATCAGACTAAACTGTCGGCGTACAGTTTGAGACAAGCGTGTAATTTTCTCCTTACATACGATACAGCGTATCGCATACACATAAGAGTGTTCGGTTTAAATTGAGCGTAGCGAACGGTTCAAACAACACACAACATTGTTTAACAGTTGTATAACTGTAATCGCTCTTTCGAGCGCCTTCCGCTATTTTATTTTTCGTATTTCACACACGCGCCAAGTGCCCAAAGTGGGTCAAATTCACCATTCGACCGAAAAAAGATTGTGGGAATCGTGTGAAGATGATGATGATGATGATGAAGACGAGCCATCTTCGGCGGCCTTCGCTTCAACCGAGTTTGAACCCGAGTTGGCCAACTTGAACTTGGGGTTTCAAGTTGGGTTAGATTCTATGAAGGGTGGGGTTGATGTTTTTTATGATTCGATCGAGTTGGGTTTTATTTTTTGAAAGTTTGAACCCAGTTGGGAAATTTGGATTTGGGGTTTCAAGTTGGGTTCGATTCGATGAAGGGTGGGATTGATGTTCTTTTATGATTTTATCGAGTTGGGTTTTATTTTTTGAAAGTTTGAATCCGAGTTGGCCAACTTGAACTTGGGGTTTCGAGTTGGGTTCGATTCGATTAAGGGTGGGATTGGTGTTTTTTAATGATTCGATCGAGTTGGGTTTTTTTTTGAAAGTTTGAACCCATGTTGGTGAATTTGAACCTTGGGGTTTCAAGTTGGGTTCGATTCGATGAAAAATGGGATTGATGTTCTTTTATGATTTGATCGAATTGGGTTTTTTCGAAGGTGTGATGGAGTTTGAACCCGATTTGGCAAATTTGTATTTAAGGCTTTCTGTTTCGGTCGAATTTGTATGAGAGTTATAAATTGTAGTTGAAATTTGCTTAAAATCAATTTTGAAATAAATCTTGTTTTTCGAAAAGATCCTACTATAATTGGGTTTCATTCGATAAAGGGTAGGATTGAAGTTATTTTATAGTTTGATTGAGTTAGGTTTTATTTTTTTTGTTTCGGAAAAAGCCTTGTGACGGAGTTTGAATCCGAGTTATTGAGATTATTGAGATTATTGAGCTAAGATGAATTTATTGAAGTGTTTTATGTGTAAATGAATTTGGAATTTATTTAAATTGATTTTGTGAGGATAATAATTTAATAATATTCACAGTACAATTTAAATTTAGGCAACTGTGTAAAATTTTAATTTTTACAGAGATTTTCATTGACATTTGCACTGCAGAGTTTGTAAATGCATTGTGAATTTTGAACTTGGACTTTGCGGACTTTGGAAAGGCTTTTGGATTCATTTGTAGTTCGATAAGAAAGTAGACGATCGTGAATTAGCTGTCATTATTTTTTTATCATTTTACTAAAATAGCTTTTAATTATATTCGTTTCGTAGTTAAACCTACTTACAAAATTTGAAGTAATTGTAAGACTTTTAATGTGTATTGCATGTATGATTGTTTATGTATAGAATTTTTAAGATATAATTGTGATTTGATTGATATTTTGTTGAGTATTAAGTTTTTTCGAAACAAAATTGTCCCGAAACCTCGTCTCATACAAATTTTATGTTTTTCATCTTGTGTTTTCGTGTACCTAATATATTTTCAAAATAAAAAATACAAAAATAAATATTTTTACTGGAAATAATAACTGTAAATATTTAGTGTGAGAACGAATATCTGGTGGGATACAAAAAAATAAAACAGGAAATAGTATTGTACAAACAAGATCTCATTTACTAGTATTGACAAAGAATTTCCAATAGGAAATGCTTAGGGGTTGTTAACAAAGAAAATCACATTGACAGAACATTTCTTACGAATTCACAAAGCGTAATTCCTTATTATTACTTATTTAATTAGCTTTAATGTAAATATGTAAGTTTGTTGAGAATAAAAGCCATGGAATATCCTTTAAATAGATCATTTAAATGTAAATTTAATAAGATGGCTTTTTGAAAGGATTGTTTCCATTTTTTTCTATGAACAATATTCATTATAATTCAGTCAATCTTCTTAAATAAATTTAGCACGTTTATTTAGAAAATAATTATTATTAATAAACATTTCATTTATAAAATAAAATGAACGATATGATGAAAATTTCTCCACCCTTTTCAGTGGAGCTTTTTTTTTTCAAAGGTTCACCTTCATAATAGTTAAGTACGCCTTTTTACGACTATCGTGAATATCAAAGAAAATGTAACGTTACATAGCTAATTGTAATATTACTGTTAATATCAAATACATTAATATAAAATTAATTTTCAATATGTTTCATATGAAAAGAAAATTAGCTTATTCATATTAGTATTGATTCAAATACCGACGCATCCTGTCATAGAACATTCAATATTAAAGCTTTTTATACTAATATTATATTTTCCTGGTTTTTCGTTATGCTGTAATCATTTTGGTTTATTATAATCATTATTGCGCAAAATTGAACGTTTCAAAATATTTCAAGCAAATGATTTAACATGCTTTTGTTATCTTATTTAACTTAAAACAATTTCAACATAAACAATGTTTTTTCTGAATAATCGTCAAATAATTTATCAAGCTTTCCGAATTGCATACAATTTTAGATTCTTGTAGTTGAAAAATGCATACATACATATGTTTACATAGTTAATTTTAAAATTTCTGGCATAAATTTGTATAAATAAACAATAAAATACCCAGTACTCGTACTTACATTTTCGACTTCTGGTTTCCTCGTTGTTGATAATTAAAAATATATTATCGACTAAATAAGCACATTAAATTAAGTAACACTTAAATTAGGTGATATTTAGGGTTTAACAATTTAGTTTTAAATAGATTGGATTATGTTTTAGATTCGATTAGATCGACTTATGCCTTGTCGAGTAAATAAGGAACACTGACCTTTATTTATAAAAAAATCATGAAACTGGTGCTTACTTACAAATTATTTCAATACATTTTGGAATCAAATAATTTTTATCTGTATCTTATTTATAGATTCCTTAATAGCTGATCTTTTAGTGGTGAAACTTTTTAAAGTTATTGTGCTCACGTCTGGGAAAAATTTTGAATGAACCATACACACAAAGAGAATCATAAAACACAAGTTTGAGTATATATTATTTTACTTACTTTAAAATATAAAAAGAACTGTAATCCCATTTGATGACTGAAAAAGCCAAAGGGTAAAGTGACAAATTTCAAGAAAAGTACCCTCAAATTTGAGTGTGTACCTACATATATTAGTAGATTGGATGATTTGATGATAAATCTTCACGTTCCAAATTCATTTATATCCTTTCTCCACCAAATGTATAAGCTTACATATAAGCAATTCCTGCACATAACTCAATTTCGTAAAAATGTCACTAGTACCCTTTAGACTTTTCAGTCGTCATATCTCGGCATACGTTCCAAATTCGTTAATATTCTTTCAAGCGATTCCTGTATACAACTCAATTTTGGCAAAAATTTCACAAGTATTCGTCATTTTCACTCATCATTCATTTAAAATTTTCCCAAAAAAAAAAAAATATCAAATTCAAAAAAAAGCATCCACAATTATCAGGACTTAAGTTAAACAAACGGCTTGCTTAAAACAAGAAAGCGCCAAGCCCTCATCACACGCAATACATATATAAATCGGACATGCAAGAGGAAAATTGCATCACATGCGCGCACATGCGGCGAGATGCGCGCGCAACGCGACCGCGCATGCGCACGCGCGGCAGAGCGGGACCGGCGCCGAGCGGAGCGGAGCGCGAGAGCGGGACGGCGGCGAGCGGAGGGGCCGCGTCCCGTTGCGGGTCCCGTTACGGCGCAGGTGCGCTCTCTGACGTCACGTAACGGACTCGCAGCGGACAACGTCACGGAACGGGACATGCGCCCGAACACCACTGGGTCGGATTGCGAAATCGGTCGTAATCTGATCGAGGATTGTAGATTGGGTTAGGTTAGGTCGGATTGTCGGTTAGTTCCTTTCAGATAAGGGATTTATTGATGATTTGCTAAGGGGTTCAAGTGATAAAATTGAGAAAAGTGTGTTCAAATGTATGTAAATGTATTAGGAGGAGGTCGAGTGATTTAGATTGGGTTGGGTTAGGTCGGATTGTGAGTTAGTTCCTTTCAGATAAGGGATTTATTGATGACTGGAAAGATCAAGGGGTTCAAGTTATAAAATTGAGGAAAGTGCGTTCAAATGTAGCTAAATGTATTAGGAGGATGTCGAGTGATTTAGATTGGGTTAGGTTAGGTCGCGTTGTGAGTTAGTTCCTTTTTGATTAGGGATTTATTGATGATTTGCTAAGGAGTTCAAGTGATAAAATTGAGGAAAGTGCGTTCAAATGTAGCTAAATGTATTAGGAGGAGATCGAGTGATTTAGATTGGGTTGGGTTAGGTCAGATTGTGAGTTATAGTCCCTTTTCGATATGGGATTTATTGATGACTGTAAAGATCAAGGGGTTCAAGTGATAAAATTGAGAAAAGTGCGTTCAAATGTATTAGGAGGAGGTCGAATGATTTAGATTGGATTGGGTTTTGTCGGATTGTGAGTTAATTCCTTTTCGATTAGAGATTTATTGATGATTGGCCAATGGGTTCAAGTGATAAAATTGAGAAAAGCGCGTTCAAATGTATTAGGAGGAGGTCGAGTGAT
Organism: Cheumatopsyche charites; assembly: GCA_024721215.1. NCBI lineage: Eukaryota > Metazoa > Arthropoda > Insecta > Trichoptera > Hydropsychidae > Cheumatopsyche > Cheumatopsyche charites. The sequence continues at coordinate 10,235,586 of CM045580.1, forward strand.
TTGATGATATATCGAGGTACACGTTCCAAATTCGTTTAACATATATCCTTTTGACACCAAATATATTATATAGAAGTGATTCCTATACATAATTCAATTTCAGCAAAAAATACACTTGTACTCTTGGTATATTCAGTCGTCAATTATGTTCTTTTTTAGGTTAGGTTAGGTTAGGTTGGGGAGTGTGTTGCCACACTGTTCGTATCCTTATTCCTTACCGAGGAAAAAAGGAAGATTGCATCAGGTGATAAAAGTAGTCCTTTATCTACGAACTGTCAAAACAGAGGCGGGACAAATATTTTACAGTTGGTACTACTGCAGTAGATACTACTCTTTAGATAGAAAACCTATTGAAAAATTGCATAAAATATATGATTCGACAATGAAAAAGCACATTGAAAAAGTATGAATAAGAAAAATTGATTAAATTAGCTTACATTATCTTAATTTAACTGTGAAGTGAAAGTCTGACGTTACTATTGAAAAGGTAATGATATCAGTCACTGTCATAATGATGTCATTTTATGGGGATAATACTGTTGAAATTATTTGTAATTACTTCATTGTAATTTGCTTAAAAAATAAATAAAAAATCATGTACATAGTTACATGCTCAACTTTGAGCACGCTTCTCTCAAAATCACTTGTACTCCTCGACCTTTTCAATCGTCATATAGAATCATTTTCTGTACTTAACTCAATTTTGATAAAAAATATCACTCTTATCCTTTGCGCAATTCAGTCGTCATTTATTATTCTGCACATTCGACACATAAAATTCAAGACATTTATATATTTTCCGATTAAAAATCGGAGTTAGTCACGATTCTCTTCGACATTCTCATAGAATCGCAAGCGTGTCAGTCGTGCGTCGGTCTGCGGAGAGTGCAAGTGCGCGGGCCGCGGGTTGACGACCGCTGGCCGGACGTGTACCGCAAATGTACCGTAATGCCTCTCATCGTCACGAGTGTACGTACAACACTCAAAGTAGCGTTACTTTGAACTCTAGGCCGGGATCGTTAATGACCTAACAGTGGCCTCGACCCATTTTTACAACTTTGCCAATGCGTTATGTGAATGCGCCTTTAGCCTCCACTAATAAGATGCCTTTATATACTTTTGACTCTTCTTGTGATTTTTGTATAGTTTAAGTAATATTATATGACGATTGAAAAGGGCAAAGGGTACTAGTGATATTTTTGAAGAAATTTAGTTATGTTCAGGAATCGCTTCTATGTACGTTTGTATAATTGGTGAAAAAAGGATTTAAACGAACTTAGAACGCATGCCGAGATATATCATCAAATTCCTCAACTTCTTCCTAATACATATGACGATCGAAAAGGCCAAGGGATACAAGTGATATTTTTGCCGAAATTGATTTATGCACTGGGATCGCTTCTATGCACGCTCGTTTATTTGGTGGCAAAAGGATATAAATGAATTTGGAACGTGTGCCTCGATATATCATCAAATCACTCGACCTCCTCCTAATACATGAAGGTACATGGTCAACTTTGAACGCGCTTTTCTCGAAATCACCGCAAAGTCACTTGTACCCCTTGGCCTTTTCAGTCGTCATATATTAGGTTGCTCAATAATTGTAAGTTTATTATAACGAAAGATTTTTTTTCTCTAATATACTCGCGAGTAATTAATCTCACAATTGAACAAAAAATTGATTTTTGACTTCAAAAGAACTATCTTTCCAAAGAAACTTACGCATTAATTATGCATAGTATAGGTACCTTAACAGTTTCATTGCCTTAAAATTTTTTTTTGAAATGCAATACTTTAAGAAATTATACAAGATTCATAACAATTATTAGGGAAGATGGGAGACTAGATCGGTGTGTGAGAGTTGATCATCTCTTTAGTTTTTTGCTTATAACTCCCTTTTGGAAAAAAACACATTTTTATAAAAATACTGTCAAAATGTATATAGATACTATTACTTCAAAAACGATTTTTCAAAAATCAATTAGAAGCTAAAAACAAAAGAAAAGGATCGAGTCTCACAGACGAATCAAGTCTCCCCACATCCCCCTATTGCATCCGATCAGTTGCGTATTAATTGCGTGTAATACGTATTGCGCAACTAATTAATCTCACTCTCGCTCCATAAAACGACATAAACAAACGATTTTCCTACGATTAATAAATTCGTAACGACGCTCAATAAATACGCATTTCGCTCAACAAATACGCAATTTGCTTCTGTATTATGTAAACTAACACAAAGAATCGAGAACGAAGTCGATCGTTTCGTTTAAAGGTCAATAACATTTCGTACCGTGATACTTTCCCTTATTCAACCCTTATTGAAAATTCTCCCATTGTGTTCTGTCAAATACATATTTATTATGTATGTATCGCACAATTTATAAGAAGATTTATACAGTTTGACCTACGACACAGAAAAACGTCACACATAAGAATCGCCAATAAATTACCATGAATTTTCGTGCGATTCTCGGGACATTGACATTGTTAAATCGATGTGATGTCATCTCAACGTAGATTTATCTCGTGATCTTCTATAAAGATGTGTGAAAAAATTGTGCTTTCGTACATTTTTCATGTCAACATCATTTTTCTATGAGATTTGCTGTATTGATTTTATTCTTTCATGCGTAGAACACAAGGATTTATTCCGACAAGTCTCTAAAGAAAGAAAAGTAATTATAGATTTGATAAATTGATCATTGAGTTTCATTTCCATAATATTTTTAATTTAATCTAATTTTTATTTTATCAGTAAAAACTATAATCAATTCATGCATGATTTTATAAAATTATGTTAACAATAATTTGATGAGACGAGCCTTTAACATCATTATAAACAAACACACGAATTAATGCTATTTTATATAAAAAATATAAAATTTTATAATTACAAGCAATTTTCTTTAATATTTCAAAATTCAAAATGAAGAACTTTTGTTTCATTTGTTGAAATCAGTTGGTTACAATATTTTTCTCACATTTGTATGAATCGTGTTATAGAAGGGTTTATTGTATTATTTAATGCTTTATACTATGTCTATTGAGTGTTTATTTTAAAAAAAGGTTTAATATTTGCGTTTCTTTGTTTCAGAAAATCCCACCGTCCATAGATCAATTAAAAAAGGAATACTTAGAAGATTTTATAATACGTTTATACTCATAGTTTTTTAATTTCGTACACATATACAGAAAAAAGTGTATGGTCCAAGAAACGCAACGCATTTAATATTTTTTTACGAATATATGAGAATAATAGTTTTTACACGTATATAGTAAAAAAAAATTACATATTATATTTTGAAAATAGATTTATTTATAATTGATAATTTTCGAAATTGTTGTGCCTTCCGAAGAGTAATACCATATATTTTGATGAAAATAACACCAAGTAACATACGACAATGAAATGCGTAAAAATACTCAGTGATCCTCAACCTTTTTCCGGTGGCGGGGACTGACGCCATCGGGATGAAGCCGTTTTGAATTCGTTGAAACGAAAAATATTTGAAAATGCCGAGCACTATAAGAGGTGAGTGACTTTTCATATTATATTATAGATTATTTCATAAATTTTCTACATTTTCCCTAACAGGAAAATCTCCCGTGAAAACTATTTTAAAGGGGTTGTAGTGCGGTCGATAAATTTATGGGAAATCCCATGATAAGAGTCATAGTTTGTACATTGAAATTTCTCAGAAAATAATACCACTTTTAACTTATTTTTAAGTCGATTTATACATTTTTCATTGAAATATAAAAGAATTTAAATATTCACTTATGTGCTAGTTTTATGAAAAACAAATTAATTCGAAGAATTATAATTGAAAAAAAAAATTTTTTGAAGAAATACAAAACGATTTTTAAATACTTGGAATAGTGAAAATTATTCAATATAGCAGTAGGCGCATGTGTATCAAAATTGTTCGGAAATAATCAAATTTCGTGTTGCCACGGATGTGTTTATTGCCATCTATGTGTGAAATAAAAAAAAAATTACGTCTTATATACATTAAGCGGTGCAGTTTCGTAATTACGACGCGTAGTTCGGAGTGTAAGGTGCGGGCTGATAAATTGAACGCCCGGGTTCGAGGCACGGGCTGGCTGAAAATTTCGAGCATCGTGAGCGTATTTATAATATAGATAAAACTGAAATTATTTTACTAGAATTGAAATTTGTTTAACTTAATACAAAACATTTATAAAAATATTTGCTTCAATATAAATTGAAGCAAAAAAAATATTGAACCTAAAATGAAAATTATCTGACTTCTAATGAAAATCATATAACTTGAAATGAAAAATATTCATTTTGAATCGAAAATAATAATCTACTGAAATTATTTCCTACGCACAACCGATTCACGAGCAGCGAACGCACAATGGGTCAATAAGTGTCATAGTTCAGAATCGCAAGGGTCGTTGCACCCCGCTCTACCCCCGACCAGGGGATGCTAATGACCTTAGGCAACAACACGGTACACACAAACGTGTGTAAACACCACCTCGAGTAGGTTCTGTACTTTCTTATACCCCTATACAGTTTGTATCTATAATATGTATGAACGTTCACTTTCCATTCTGAACGAAAAGGAAATAAAAGTCTGACGTCTGACGAAAACGAAGGGGGCTACTTTTGATAGAATCGATTGTAGTAAAAGTGGGTTTTTATCAGTTGATTATTGTTTAGAATGGAATCTGTATTATTATTTCTAAATCAGTTGAAAAAATAAATAATTTCATATAAAAAGATTAAAATAAAAATCATTTTGACTCTCATATTAAACACGATTTAAGTCCGGTATTTTCGCTTCTGGTTTGAGAATAAAACAGGTTTAAACTACACACAGCTTTTCAACTACTAACTGTCGAAATTTAGGGGATGGAAATGGATATATTTATTGTTGTACGAACTCTAGTATGTCTGCCTCTTTCAGCGTCTGTTTTGACAACTCATAATTGGAGGGAATGTGTGTAGTTTTAAATTCATTTTATTCTCAAACCAAAGGTGAAAAAACTGGCCCTAAATGAACTTATTGTTAGCTATTCGTGAAGAAAATCTTAAGTTAGATACGACACTCACTCTCATCTTAAACGAAACCTAACCTAACTTTATTTTAAATTTCTCCACAAAAGCATATTTAAATTTATATCTACTATTACGACAATATTTTCCACAAATTATCTAGCTGATAGCTTGTAGTAAATATAAATCATTTGTGCACCCTGCATCGGGCTTCAGGGTTCATTTGATGTTAGATTCGATTTAGATTCAAATGTAGTTTTTTCATATTGATATTTGATTTGAAAATATTATTAATATAACGATTTAATAAACCGTTTCTAAAATGAATTCCCTGCAATATCCGATGGATCTGATTTCTAAACACCATTTCGTACTTTCTTCCCCAACCAAGCGGCTGCTTCTTTACTTAAAAATGAATATTCGATCCAGAAAAATAAAAATAAATTAAGAAACAACAAATTTAACAACAAATAAACATATAATTAAACAATTACCACGAAAATTTCAACAATCAACTCGAAAAAAGCGATAAACCCCAATTTCGAATCGAGACGCGTTGTGTTGTCGCATTTCGAACTCAAGGCAACAAGACGGTGAACAACCCTTAAGGGGGTGTTTCGCGATATAAATCGCGAATGTGGCCCACCGAAAGTGGCAAGGGGCCAACGCTGCCCCACACTCCCCTATCCGAGGGGTTAACGAAACCGAATTCGGCGAAAAAAACCGCAAAAAATATAGAGAAGGGGATGAAAACCGCCCCCAAAGATGTAAACTTTCGCGAAAATAGACCGCGAGATCGGATCGACGTTTTATGAAAATAGAATATTTATCGGTTTCGAGTGATATTTTTGTGATTTATACTTATGTGGTTCGAAAAAGATATATTAAAATTCAAGTAAGTTATTTTATAAACTTTTAGGTTATTTTTTCTTACTATGAGATTCTATTGGATTATGAAAATATTAATCGAAAAAATGTTCTGCCGATTGACAACCGCAGATCTTGATAAATCTTCTATTAGATGAAAGTTAATAAAATATTTAAAAATGAAACATTAATATTAATTATACACAATTAGAAAATTAAAAAAACCATTTTGAAACATAAAGAATCAGAGACGTTAGAAATTATCGATAAATTAGAAAGTCTAAACTTAAGAAAAAAAAATCACTTAACTTTTGACAGGATTTTTTTAAATTTTATAAAAACATATTTTCTAAAAATGATATGATTTTAGATTTTTAGGAATTTGACTTTTATGACAATGATTTTTAGAACCAACAAAAAAATTTACGCCTGCGGTGCTATATTCGCTTTTTCAGATTTCATACAATACTTTGAATGAAAAAATATTTTTTTCAAAAATAAATATAATTAAAAAAACACTGTAAAAGAAAATCTTAATACCAGCCCAAATTTGGTTTCTTTTTCAGACAGTTCAAAATTCAAATTACCCATGGGCATTTTCAGTATTATATAAATTCAGCTCGGATAGGGTTGCTCGCTATTAGAGGGAGAGTGGATGACGAATCAAGAATAACTAGCAACAAAATTCAATTTCAGACAAACAGAAATTCCAGTATGAAACATTTTTAAGATTTACTTTTTACAGTGAACACTAGACCATTAAAAATAGCATCCCGCTTTGAGCCTCGAGAAATTCGACCATCGTACACACACATTAAAAACGACGACTGAAAAATCCAAAGGGTACAAGTGACATTTCTGCCAAAATTAAATTATATATAGGAATCGCTTCATATATTTGTTGTCAAAAGGATATAAACGAATTTGAAACGTGTACCTAAACACATCATCAAATCACTCAACCTCCTCCTTACATACATGCTCAACTTTAAACGCACATTTCTCAAAATCACCTCGAGTCACTTGCACCCTTCAGCCTTTTCAGCCATCAAACTTAAATAAAAATTATAAAAAAATCAAAACAACCCTTAAACGACGTCACAACCGGATTGAAATCGGGGGAACAAGTGACTTTCGGCTACGCGAAAAAGCCTCGTAGGTTTTCGGGTTCGTTGCGATCGATCACCCGGAAGTTGGTCGGGCGGTTCCGGAAGTCGGGGTCGCAAACCTCCCCCAAGGACGTTCGACGACCCCACGCTCGCAGCGACCCCACTCTCGCAGCGACCCCGGTTTGTTCGGAAAACTCGAGGAAAACTCCGGAAAAGCGACGCGCATTCAACCGGTGGTGAGGGACGAGACGAACGTTCTTATTTTTTTTTTTCACGTGTATTGCTGTCGGATTATCTAATCTAATTATATTGACGATTGAAAAGGGCAAGGGGTTCAAGTGATTTTTTTGTCGAAATTGAGTTATGTACAAGAATCGCTTATATGTATGCTCATATAATTGGTGGAAAAGGGATTTGAAAGAACTTAGAACGTGTACTTAGATACATTATCAAATCAATTGACCTTCTACTAATACATGTGACGACTGAAATGGCCAAGGGGTTCAAGTGACGTTTTTGACGAAATTGAGTTATGTACAAGAATTGCTTATATGTGATCTCATATAATTGGTGGAAAAAGGATATAAATGAACTTGGAACATGTACCAAGATATATCATCAAATCACTCAACCAACTCCTAATACATGTATGTAGGTACATGCTCAACTTTGAGCGCATTTTTCTCGAAATCATCGCAAAGTCACTTGTACCCCTTGGCCGTATCTTAACTTGATATCTATCGAAAATTATTATAACTTCACTATCATCAGGCATGCTTTGTTATTTTCAACGATTTGATCGCTAGTATTAAATAAACAAATAAATTATAATTATTCATCAAATATATAACAATGGTTTATTTAAAATAATTATTTTATGGCGATACAATTCGACTAACTAATTGTAAGATTATTAAAAATAAATTTATTCCTGAGGTCCTTTCTTTGGTATTTTACATTTTTTTATAGTCTTTATATTTAGAGTAAAAATATATGCTGATTATATAAAAATATGTATTTGAAAATTATAAATGTAGGTATTTTTTTGAGGAGTGGGGGGAGGGAGAGGGGATAGTAAATTTAATCTCGTAGCATAAATACTATAATAATTATTGGAATCACGAAATAAAATATTGAGAAACCCTGGTATAAAGCATTTATTATTGAAAAGAACAAAGTGTATCAAAAGAAAATGAAACATACACATTTTCTTATAATATTTTTTTTAAACACACAACGAAAACACAATACAACAAACGTTACACACTCAACAAAAACAAACAAATGCAAAAAAAAAAAAACGAAAAATCATCCAAAATTTCCAAATAAAAAAAATCGCAATTTCCCTCAAAACGCGGAAGTGAATTTTCACCACACGGAAAATTCGCCATACATTTTTTCTATTTTACTCCACATTGAAACGTCTTTTGTTCGAACAATATAATTCGGTCGAACCGAACGGGGTTGACCCCGCAAGGGTCACGGAAAGTGCCCCCGAAGGCTCTTGACCCCCATGATGTCATGGGGGGTAAGTTCAAAAAACTCGGACGCAAATTAACTTCCGGCGAGGTTCGGATTTAAATGCCCTCTGCGTCACCGCGAACCTTACACTTCCGGGTTTTCAGGTTTCCGGGTTCAGCTTTGCAGGTTCTGTGTTCGATCTGAATTTTCTCATGTGTGTTAGATCAGTATAAGATCAGTATATTTATTCGTTCACTCTACAGGCATAGCCCAATTAATATTATTAATATGATAGTATTGCGTATATTTGAGGGGTTCGATGGTCAGTGTTTTAATTCGGTTTTGGTCTGTGGAATAATTGAGTTTTTTTATCGGTTTTTGTCATGTGTATTAGATCAGTTTTGCGTAAATTTGGGGGGTTCGATGGTCAGTGTTTTAATTCGGTTTTGGTCTGTGGAATAATTGAGTTTTTTTATCGGTTTTTGGCATGTTTGTGAGATCAGTATTGCGTATATTTGAGAGGTTCAATGGTTAGTATTTTAATTTGGTTTTGGTATAAGGAAAATTTGAGTTTTTTTAGTAGCGTTTTTATCGGTTTTTGTCATGTGTGTATTATCAGTATTGCGTATATTTGTGGGGTTTGATGGCTAGTGTTTTAATTCGGTTTTGGTCTGTGGAATGATTGAGTTTTTTCAGTTACTTTTTTATTGATTTTTAATTAGTTTTTTTAATATGTAAATAGATTGTATGAAAATAGTCATCTGTCACTATAAAAGTATTTGATGATTGATATAAAAAATATTAATTTTCAGTGTGTAAACACTGTAAAAAGTAAATCTTAAATCCCGATACGATCTTAAATTTAAACAGTCTTAAAAATCGATTTGCGTTGAAATTAAATAGCTTAAAAATTATGTTAACTGTATGTATTTTATTTCATATACTCGTATTTAATATATTAAATGCAGTTTAAATATGTTTGTATAATTTTTAAGCAATTTAATTTCGACGTAAATCGATTTTCAAGATCGTTCAAATTTAAGATCGTGTCGAGATTTAAGATTTACTTTTTACAGTGAAGCATTAATGATTAGTAGGTGTTCAAATCAATTTTCGGTTAGTATGAAAATTCAAATTTTTGTTGATATTATTTTTTTTTATATCATGAAAATAGACATTTTTAAATCAAATTAAAAGATAGTTTTAACATAAATCGTATATAAATAAAAACATGGCTGAATATTTGTTTTATTTTCCTCAGAATTATGTAATGAAGAAAGAGATTATTATATTACACAATAATTTTTATAGGTATTAAGCAAAATATTATCTAAGTAAATGCCATATTTATTATATTTATATATGTACTATTCACATGAATTTTCATATACTGACCAATTTTATTAAATTCTAACCAGTATAGTAAAAGATTCAAATATATTAACATACTTCAGAAAATTTTATATTCGAATTACTAACATGATTTCAAATCAATATCGGATTTAACACAGCATTCTAACTTTTAAGTAGCAATATTCAATAATAACTTCTCAAATATGATAAAATATGGAACAAAAACACATTTGAAAATAAAAATTCAGTGTTTCAACAATGAAATATTTCTGCGCAATGTAAATTTTACAATAGAGTAAAAGTCGTTTAATCCAAAATAGATTCGAATTACGAAATCATCTTCGATAAATCGCCGATCTTTATGCACGAGCCGAATCAGTGGGAAAGTTTCAGGATGTAAAAGAGAGGCACACACGTTCATCTCGTGATTCACCATAAGACGACGCGTATAGAAACTCTTAATGTCGTCGGTCAAGTACCGCGAATTAGGTGAAAGTAATATCGATTATTAAAAGTGACGTTGAACCCGAAGAAAGTAGTTTTCAAATCGATGCACGATAAAAAAAAAACCGATATCGCATTACAAACACACTGGACCGGAATTTCTAAATAAATACCTTCTACCACTAAACACTTTTCCTTATATTATATGTAGACAATAAACTTTAATTTGGTGAATAAAATTTATGAACGCATTTTCATCACCATCTGTATATCGAGGGAAATTTTTATGGGGGTTTTCCTGCGAATTTTCCGCACGCACCCAATACGCGAACCTGAAAGCTTTTGCGACTCGCCGACAGATGTCTATGCGAAGGATTTTCCGAATCATTCATACTCTATGTATCAATTATTGTTGTGTATACCGTTCTAGTACACGAAAATATACCGTAAAGATAAATGGTTAACACAGTGCACCATAAACGAAATAACGGAAATACGAATAACGGTCGGAACTCTGGCTACGTGCTCACGCACATAATTCGAGTTTTCACGAGTTTTTCCGACTGTTTTTCGTTATTGTGTTGTTTAAATATTGATTTTTATCTATGAAAATGTATTTTAAATCGGCGAAGCATAAATTTAATTCGACCATAAGCTATAGAGACGGGTTGTGAGATGAAACATTTGAAATTGATAGGCGTATGTTTTATATCATCTTGTTTCGCAGTTCATATAATATTCTAATTCTATCTACATTTTTAAGCATTTTATTTGACTGTATAATCTTAAAATCAGAATTATTTGTTGAATGAATATTTTAAATTTTCTAAATATCGACAATGTAAGCTCTATTTTATTTACAAGAGCAGAATTTTCGATATTAGTAATTTTCACTTTAATTCAAATTACTCTATCATCTGAATTTTGCGAAATATTTCTTATAACACAATTATAATCTTACACCGACAAATCAGTCAATATACATATTAAGCCAAAATCGGGATAAATTATAAATTATTGATTTAAAAATAATTTTTTGTCAGTTTATACATACAACATACGTTGAGTTGAGATGAAAAATAGGATAAGTTAGAACAAAGGAAAGCGCAAAACATTGAAATATGATTTCTACACTCATTCCTCCATTCATGAACCATAGATTTTCCTGGTGGGTAACGAAACACAAGGACAGACGTATGTACGTATATACACCCATCTTTGTCTTCGGTTCATAAATGAAGAAACTAGTGTATTCGAGTGTTAATCAACTAAAACGATACTCAGCGGCTCTGGTTACATCAGATTGGATTAGATTTCAATTTAAATTGGAGTTTAAGTCCCTTTTTTTCATGATACATTTTTTTTATTATATTGGGTTACATTTTCGATTCGATTCGCTTAGAAAATATTGAGCAACAAACACCATATGACGACTGAAAAAGCTATGGAGTAAGGAGTTAGGAGATTTCGAGAAAAAGGTGTTCAAAGTTTAGCATGTATTAGGAGGATTGTGATTTGAGGATTTGTGATTGGAAGTCAAGTGATTTGATGATATATCTCGGTACATGTTCCAAATCCGTTTATATCCTTTTACCACCAAATATATGAGTGTACATATAAGCGATTCCTGTACATACTCAATTACGATAAAAATGTCACTTGTCCTTTTCAGTCGTCATATTTGGCGGCAAAAGGATGTACATAAACAAACTTGGAACATGTACCGAAATATACACCCAACTCTCGTTTCACACGGATTTTTTTACACTATTTCAAAATAACACGGTTTGAAAAAATGAAAAAATATTTTTTACACGATTTGTTTGAACTATATAATGAATATCGCGAAATAAAAAAAAAATTTTTTTTACACGATTTTGGTGATCCCTATCAAGAGTTGGGTGCATCATCAAATCGCTCGATCCTATCACACGCTTTGAGCGCGTTTTTTTCAAAATCACTTGCACCCTTCGATCGTATAATTCTCGCTTAAAATTAAATCAAAATTAAAAAAAAAATTCAAACAACCCAGACATACCGACCGAAATACTCGTCGGCGCCCAAATGTCAAAAAATTGGCGCGAAATGCCTCGGTGACATTTTGATCAGCTGTGCACCGTCGGCCATATTGATTTTCCTCACTTCGGGGGATGAGCGAGCCGCGCCTTCGCCCAACCCCACCCAAAAACCGAACTCGGCCGACTTTACCCGACTCTACCCGACTCCACCCGACTCCCCCCACCCCCCCGCCTCAATCGTTCTATTTCCGTGCGAACCCCGCCCCTCCCTTCCCCCCAACGTCCGCAGGCCGGACGAGGGCGCGGCGGGGAGAGGGGGAGGGTTTGTTGTGGCGAACGAGGCTATGTCTGTCTCTTTTCCACACCGAACGTAAGAAGGGGATGCGAGGGTGATTCCGGACTGTGACGCAATTTCGGGCGAAGTTTTACTCCGATATGTGTGTTACTGGGGGATGATCGCGTATGATTCTTTGTTTACACTTCTGGATGTCTTGATGGTTCTCAATCTTGTTTTTTTTTTTAGTGTTGGTGTTCGATCCAGGTCTATTTATAAGATTGGTTTATTTCATCTGAGTGTATTGACGACTGAAAAGGGTAAGGGGTGCAAGTGATTGCGGTGATTTCGAAAAATGTGCGTTCAAAGTTGACCATGTATTAGGAGGAGGTCGACTGATTTGATGATATATCTCGTCTAACTATATGACGACTGAAAAGGCCGAGGGGTACAAGTGATTTTGAGAAGTTGACCATGTATCTACATCGAGTCGAGTGATTTGATAATATATTGAGGCACACGTTCTGAATTCGTTTATATCCTTTAGCCACCAAATTAATGAGCGTGCATAGAAACAATTCCTGTACATAACTCAATTTTGGTAAAAATTTAACTCGTACCCCTTTGCCTTTTCAATTGTCATATTCTGTGTGTGTTCATGTAACTCTCCAAAACTGCGCGTTGATATATTCAAGGGGTTGAAACTACATCGATATATTCAACGTATTGAATATTTTATGAGGGAATATGATTAGTTTTATGAAAAACGAAACAGTTTCTGATAATTAAATTGCTGTTGTATCGAATATATTCGATCGATTTAGAACTCTCTATTGTACGTTGATGTCGTTCTTCGAAGTTATAATATAGAGGTTCTAATTCTTCATTTGAAAGTGACTGATTAATTGATTTAGTATTAAAATAATTGAAAAGCAATACCTGTAACAATGAATAAAAAAAATATAAACAAAATGGTCTCTAAAGTAGATGCACAAACAAATTTATCATTTAATAGTATTTGTCTATAAAAAATGAAATTATTGCCTTTTTGCTTTAGTGCTCAAATTTAGAGCGAGAAAATAAATCCTAGCTAGAAAATACATCCATCCATAAGCATTTTCTTAAAGTTTCATTTCTAATTATAACTAAACCAAGTTCTTAGACATTCAAATCAATTTTTTTCAATAAATAAATTTAATCACATTACACTCTAAACTACTAATGAGTTAACATTACAAACCTCATCTAAAACCCAAAAAAAAAAAAAAAAACAATCAATCAATCAACCAAACACAATAACGCACAAAATCCGATTCACCCGAAAGCACATGTCTGCCACAACAGCGGGCAAAAGCGACAGGGTGGCGAAAACGCGCAGGGGTGGGAGCACTGCGGCGGTTTGGGTTGCCACCCTGCGCCCCAGTTTCCCGCGGCGGAAGTGGGTCAGCGTCAGTCCCGCGCGCGCGCACACTTTGAGAACCGCTGCACTTCCGTCACGTGTCTCTGTCTGTGTGTGTGTGTGTGTGTGTGTTTCTGTCGGAAAAACAACGTTTACGTTTACGTCGTTACGTAACGGTCGATATTTCGACTGACGCCATCTTATTGATTTTCGATACGAAGAAGTGTCGATGATGATTGTTGATGAGGCGTTGTTTGTTTCGGTTGGGGTTAGATTTGATTTGGATAAGTGGGGTTTGTTGTATTTTTTTCATGTTGAGGTTGGATGGATGAAAAATTATTCGATTGTTGGTTTAAGTGTTTATAATCATCGGTTTGTATTTCAATTGGTTGAACTTTGCTGAATTAATAATACGATATCAGATTAATTAAATCTATGTTAATTGAAAATATGAAACGTATTTAATTAATAATATTCATTGGAATACCATCGAAAAGAGCGCTTTTAAAATATTCAAAAACGCTTGAATTTCAATCATTTGTGTAGTTGTTATGATTTAATAATAAAAAAAGCCTATTCAATTCAAATATCTATTTGTCGAATCATAAACTAATTTGCATTGAAAAATACTTGCTAAAACTCATTTTTTCATTTATAAATTGAAAAATTAGTGGGATAGAGATACGTGTGTAGAATACACACATCAGACTCTTTATCGCGGTTTTTTGACAGTTTATGAATGGAAGAATGTGTGTATATTTTTTACGAATGTTTACCAAGTGAATGATCCAAAAACGAAACTCTATCTTTAATACCTGGATAATAAGACCATCGTTTCTCAAATCAGCCGTGTATAGATATCCTTAGGAGGCTTTGTTTTGATCTAAACTTAGTTGAGAACCAATAAGATCTAATCTAATCAAATCAAAAATCCACCTCCGACACCAGAACAATAAGACCAGCAACTCGTAAATTCTTGCATAGTTTTATTCTGACCTAATCTAATAAGATCTAACCTAATCAGGAGACTTAATCTAATTCAATCCAAAAGAGTATCCAAAAACGAAAATCAATCTATCAATCTGCGGCACAAGGACAATAATACCATCGTCCCGAAAACCAAATGTGTGTCGATATCCATACAAGGCTTTGCTATGACCTAAACTAATAAAATATAACCTAATCGGGAGACAATCTAATCAAATCCAAAAGAGAAACCAAAAAGGAAAAATCCACCTCCAGCACCTGGACAATAAGACCATCGTCCCGAAGACCAACTGTGTGTCGACATTCATGCAATGCTTTATTATGACCTAAACTAACAATAAGCTGAAAACTAATAAGATCTAACCTAACCGGGAGACTTAATCTAATCCAATCGGAAAAAGAAACCAAAAAGGAAAAATCCACCTCCAGCACCTGGACAATAAGACCATCGTCCCGAAGACCAACTGTGTGTCGACATTCATGCAATGCTTTATTATGACCTAAACTAACAATAAGCTGAAAACTAATAAGATCTAACCTAACCGGGAGACTTAATCTAATCCAATCGGAAAAAGAAACCAAAAAGGAAAAATCCACCTTCAGCACCTGGACAATAAGACCATCGTCCCGAAGACCAACTGTGTCGATATTCATGCAAAGCATTATTTTGATCTAAACTAATTAGATCTAACCTAATCAAGAGACAATCTAATCCAATAGAAAAGAGAAACCAAAAAGGAAAATCCACCTCAATCACCTGGACAATAAGACCATCGTCCCGAAGACCAGCAACGTGTCGATATCCATACGAGGCTTTGTTGTGACCGAGGGGGTGGAGGGGTGGGTTTTCGGGACAGGGGTGGGTTCTAAGAGGGGGTGGGGGGGTGGAATCGGGACAAGGGAGGGGCCATCGACCATCGGCCACGGCGCATGACTCGACACGTGCGCTGAGAAAACGGCTCGAGCCTGACCCACACCACTCGCTCCATTTTATAACGGTTTATTTACTGTTCGGTGCGAACATTCTGATTTTCATGATTCTTTTGGATTTTTTTTTCAAATGGATCGTTTTTGTCGTGTTCAATGATTGATTTTTGTGGTTTTTTAGAGTTTTGGGTGGTTTGTTTGGGTTGAAGTTTTGGGAGTTTAGTTTGGGTTTTTGGTGCTTGATTTGGTTTTAGGTGATTTGATGATTTTTTTTATTTTTAAATGGATCGTTTTTGTTATGTTGTGTGATTGATTTTTGTGGTGATTTTTGAGATTTTTTTTAGAGTTTCGGGTGGTTTGTTTGAGTTGAAGTTTTGGTAGTCTAGTTTGGGTTTTGTGGTGGCTCGATTTGATTTTAGGTGGTTTAATGATTTTTTTTTATTTTGCACATATATTATTATTATATTGCTTATTTTTTGGAAAATTTTATTGATGGAATTTGATGAGAGATACAATATGCTGTTTAATTTCTGAAAATTTATTCTCTTTCAATAAATTGCAAAAGAACGATATAAAAGCAGATTAAACAAATCATCGAAGAAATTGCAAAGAGTATTAATGACGGAGAAAAATATCAATTCATACAAAACGTTCAGCAGGATTATAATTTAAAAGCCGGGGAACGTCAATAAACAACTCGCTTTTCGATGCATTTTCATCGATTTAAAAAAAAAGTTATTTTCATACGAAAATTTTATCAATCTTCCGAGCAACGCCAGGTACTAAACGCTATAATTCGACCCTATGTCTAAAACCATCATTCAATAAAATATCAAAATTTCGTAGAACATCTAAATCCTTCCATACATCCACAACATTTCATAGAACATCCGAATTTCGCAAGAAAAAAACAATTCACAAGAAATCAACACAATTTCCAAGAACATCCACCTATAATAGACCATCAAATACTATCAAATGAGGAAATTCTCAGAAAACAACAATTCACAAGAAACCAACACAAATTCCAAGAACATCCACCTATAACAGACCATCAAATATCATCAACTGAGAAAAATCTCAGAAAACAACAATTCACAAGAAATCAACACAAATTCCAAGAACATCCACCTATGTATAATAGACCATCAAATATCATCAACTGAGAAAAATCTCAGAAAACAACAATTCACAAGAAATCAACACAATTTCCAAGAACATCCACCTATAACAGACCATCAAATATCATCAACTGAGAAAAATCTCAGAAAACAACAATTCACAAGAAACCAACACAATTTCCAAGAACATCCACCTATAACAGACCATCAACTGAGAAAAATCTCAGAAAAGAACATTACATAAGAAATCAACACAATTTCCAAGAACATCCACCTATAATAGACCATCAAATGAGGAAATTCTCAGAAAATAGCTCAAACACTAAAAATTCGTAAAGCGCGAGCCTACGCGCGAGTGTAGGTCCGACCTAAGCGTAGCATCCGTAGCCTTGTTCCGTAGGCCGCGCCAATCGCACCAAAACAGCGGAGGCGCCTGCAGTGCAGCCTGAGCGCCTCCGCCCCGCAAGGGCCCCCAGGAGCCCCAGGGCCCCAGGAGCCCCCGCGACCTCCGCACGCACAAACCGCCCACCCGCACGTGTTCACTACTATTGTTAAAAATTAGAACTGAGCTTATTAAACGAAAAAAAAAATTTTTTTTTTTTCACCAAAAAAAATCCAAAATAAATTCAAAAGACTGACGTTTCTAAAATTCATCGGACGTGTTCATTTTTTCGCGTATTATTATATTATATATTTATTAGTGTTTTAAGTGTGTGTCGAGTTTCAGTGTTGTGTGTGTGTGTGTGTTGCAAGCGCGGCACAAAAACGGCTTATCGATTTTCCGCTACGATTGCATTCGGGCCGCAGGAGAGTCCGATGTGATCGCCTTCGGAGACCAGCCATAGTCGGGGTTCTCGAAAGGCTCCAAGCTGGCGAACCCTCGCGACCTGGCGTCCCAGCACCACCAGCATCACCACCACCATGTGCCGGAGACGCAGGTGCAGGTGCAGACCTCCTCGGGGGCCTCTGGCACCAAGCACCACCAGATCATCATCGACATCAAGCAGGACATCGACATGGACGAGTTGTCCACCAGAGCTCTCACTGAATCGGTGATGGAGACCCTGGCTGCCAGGTCGGTCCTCATCGACAACACTGCTATAAGGACTTCAGATCATCACAGACAAGACGATGAGGATAGTAACGTTGAATTGGAGACGCTTACCACTGTTAATGTGATAGTCGCCAGCGATGGCACTTGCACTCCGGCTCCTCCAGATCCTCAGGAGTTGGGGCTGTCGACTGCTGGAAGAGTTGTGGCTGATAGAATTGCCGAATTGACTGCTGTCACCGAAACTGATAACAGTAGCCCTGGACCTAACAATAGCAGTAGCAATAGCAGCAGCAATACAACGAGCACTGGTAGCAACACTACGACCGCTTCTTCGTCGACTGCTTCAGGTATTGAATTATGCACTATGTACAATATTTTTAAAGTGATTTACAATTATCATGAATAGATAAGCTAGTTTTTTTTTATTTTATTTTAACGGAAGTGTTTTAAAATATATTTATGTCTATCGTTTTTTTTATCTGTATTTTATTTTTCATTCATATTATAAGCGATTCTCGTATGAATTTGTGTTATAGAAATATGAGAACTCGTATAAAAATTTGCATTCAGGATCTTTCGTTTTGTCTGTTCAAGTTTGAAAAAAAGGATTTTATAATCCTAATATAATATATAATATAATCCCATAAGCCTAATATTTATTGTTTTGATAGAAATTTGAAACTGTTTATCATGTTATAAAAGGTTGAACTGGTTGTGAATTAAACATCAACAAACATATAAATTTCCAGTAATTATATTTTATAGATATAAAATGTTTTAAAAATCACTTGTTTATGTTCATACACAATTAATTGGTTTAATACAAAATTTATTAAATAATAAAAAAACAAAAATATTTTTTATTTTATCTTTTGATTATTAATTAATTTTACAGCATCATAATTAAATCGAAATCATTCGCTTCGAAGAAAATCAAAACATTCCGAACGATTCATGAAAAACATCGACATCCACTCGAATCCCTTTGTTCGAGGAAAAACTCTACCTGCATCCATTCAACTCGTAAAAAAACGAATCCTCAAATGAAACCTTCGTTAATTAACGACAGCCCTTAACGAAATTAACGAATCTCAAAAAATCGAACGTCGATCAGAAACGTAAAATTCAACAAAACTACAAGATAATGCGCAAAAGGCGCTTCGCGTTCGGAAAATCGATTTCCTTTTGCGTTTCCGCGTCCACGACCAACACCCGAGGAAAACTCTACAATTTCCGGAAAATTTATTTTCGATTTATCCGGTTTTCTATTTAATCATCGAGAATTGATCGAATCTATTATTTTCAATTTAAAAATAAAACCATTCTGTCTGAATGTGTGTCTGTTTGATAGTGCGTCTGTCCGGCGTAACGCTCCGATAATATGATAAAACAATTTAAGTACAAATTTCGTTGCTTTTTTTAATAAAATGATAGTAAATCGGTTTAATATGATTTTTTTTTTGTAAAGCTCGCGTTGATATTCATCGGGTTGATTGCTCGTTGGTTAATAATGATCGACGCGAGAAATTATTTCTTTACGACTCATAATTGGCGGTTTTCGTGGTTTATTTTTCATTTTTTTCTTTACAGTGTGGAGAAAATTCTTAACGTTATTTACGACGACCAGTTTCGATGCATTTGGCACCGTTTTTACGATACACCGTTATAACGAGTTTTCGTGCGAAGCGCTTGTGCGAGAATGTTACGGTGAATGTGCCGATTTTATAGATTTTTTTCTTTTTAATATAATACAGGTTTTTCATTTATAATTACACAATTTTCGTTTGAAGTAAAATTATTCGTAATTCGAGATGAATATTTTGAAAATTTAATCAATCCGTTTCTCGTAAGCCATTATCTAAATTGTGTTAAAATCGGTTGATTCTATTTCTTGGAATATTTTTCGAAAATATTTAATTTCAAATGAAGCATTTAACATCATGTAAATATTGAGTTTGATTCTTTCGATTCATTGATAATGATTATTTAACTGGATTTCATTGGATTTATAAAAAAATATCGGTCACCCTTCCGTTTATTTGATGCTTCAATCGCATGTGCAATCATTAATTTACAGCACCTTACATAGGCAAAGAATTAGGTCAGGTTGTAGATTTTTTATTTATAGAAATTTCATTATTAACGATGGACTTGTGTTGATTTGCACAAAATAAGAACGTTCAAATCCCATTTTTTGGAAATAAATTATTTTCTTGTATTATATAAATAAGTAAAACACAAATTTTTAAAAATTAACCATAAATCATTTGAATTATTTTTATGAAATATTAAAAAAACCCTTTAATTCACTTAAGTTTTTTTTATGTATTTAATTTAAAATATATTTGTACATCAAATTAAGCCCAATTACAATTCTGAAACGAAAAACTATCGAAAAATTTAATTCGAAGCATAAAATAAAACATCCACATCAAAACCCTCCATGAATAACAGTATATTTTCAATACACAGAAACTCCACAAATATTAATGAAACAAAATCCCTGTTGAAAACGCAACAAACGATCGAAACGTCATAATTTCCACGAACAGAAAACAGGTTAAATTCGACCGCAATTACCATCAATTGCATAAATATTCACATCCCTGCAATCTGTTTCGGTCCGCGGGCCGCGCGTTCATCGCACCTGGCCGTCGGCGCGCACACTATCGCCGTCTCTGTCGCTCGCTTAAAGCACGTGGCGTCTTCTGTCTCGCTCTCTCTCGTTATGTAACATGAATGAACGTTTCGTTGCGCAATTCTCATTGTGTTCGCGGGCGAAAACTCGCGCAGGCGTATTCAACTTTTCGCCATGTTTTATTTTCGTTTTTGCAATCTATTTATAAATGTTTTGTTTGTTTTGGTGCGTTTCGTTTTTTGTATTTGTTTTGATTTTAATGTGTATGTTTACGAATTGTTGAATTTTCTTGTGAGTGCTAAATTTGAATTTGTATTTGTAGTGTACACCCATTTCTCGTTTTACACTATGGATAGGGACCAGCGAAAATTGTGTAAAAAAAGTGACATTTTTCATTTCGCGATATTCATTATATAGTTCAAACAAACCGTGTTAGACCAAATAAATCGTGTAAAATGAGAGTTGAGTGTATTTGTGGATGAATTTTTTCGATGAAAAAAAAATCTATTAATTATAGCTTTTATTTTAACAGTAGTGTAATTCCACTTGATTTCTTTTCGATATATTTAATGTTTAGCACTCCGATTTGTTAATTTTTCAATAGAAAAAAAAATTAACAAAAATGTTATCCTATCTGAACAAATCTAACTTTACATAATATTAAAATGAAAACCGAATCTAACTTAACCTAATTTGAAATATAACTCAATCTTATCTAACCGGAACCGTCGTATATCTATGTTAACAGGATAATAGAATAAAACTATTATTTATTCTGTATTTAACTTTTTTGTTTAATATGAATGAAACTAATGTGGTTTTCTTTCGTTTTTTTCCTATTTTACTACAACTATAATCAAGCACCGATAAATCTTTATCAGTATAAAAACTAATAATTGGGGTTATTTTATTAAAAAAATCGTTTCATTCAATAGGTTAGAACTGAATTCGAGTTGGATCATATTAGACCAATTGAATAAAAATATATCTTTTACTTCATCGAATAATTTAAAAATAAATTCTGAATTGCGATCTAATTGTGAATCGATGTTGATTTATATTATGTTACATCTATAAAATTATTTGTATTAAATATTCGACTTTTTAAACAGATAATTACTGTCGAATAATTACGAGTATTTATTGATTCATCATTCAAAATAAACGAATCGTTCATTTTCCTGCCTAACATAATAGTATCGTTTAACACTTTCAAAGCACACAGCTCATTGACTGCTAAAACGATACAGTTCATTAACTCGTTAAGCAAATTCTCTAAATCTGGATCCATTGATAATTTCACATAATAAATGAAAATTTTCAAAAACGAAAAGCACTCTCCAGTACATTCAACTTCAAAGTTTCCTTCAGTTAGGAAAATTTATTAATAGATGTCGCTATTTTTAAAACCACCAACAAACTATCGACTTGTACATAATAATTTATCACAATTTTTTACTATGAAACTAAAGTGTGAAACCACCCATGCACATTAACATTACATACTTTGAACATAAAAGCCTTCGGGCAAATTAATATAGCGGTGAATCAATAGATAGTCGGTTGATAGTCGGCAAGTTGATAGTCAACGAGTTGATAGTCAACGGGTTGATAGTTGCGTGACGCACACGCAAAGTTACCACGAACCGGTACACGTCGTTTACCGTTCAATTGATCCAAGTACACCCAACTCTCGTTTTACACGGTTTCAAAATAACACGGTTTGAAAAAATGAAAAAAAATACATTTTTTTACACGATTTATTTGGTCTAACACGGTTTGTTTGAACTATATAATGAATATCGCGAAATAAAAAATGACACTTTTTTTACACGGTTTTTGTTGGTTTCTATCCACTGTGTAAAATGAGAGTTGGGTGTATTGTGTGTTTTTTGATGCTGCGTGTGAACGCACCTCAATAGTCGTTTAAGATTATCGTAATAATTATGTTTTTTTTAATGATTTGGTTTAATTGTACTTTTTGATTGTATTTGCATAGTTGGTTCAATTGGTTTAACCGATCGATAAACTCAGTTGTTTAATTTGAATGTGTCAAATTTTGATAGTTTTATTTGATTGTGTCAATATTTGACATATTAAGGGTTGGTTGTAAATTGTCGGTCAGAATTTGGTTAACAGTCAAATTCTATAGATGAAAAAAGTTAGATTATAGTTGTATTGTGTTACTGTAGTCAAATTTTTTTCAATAATTAGCTGTTAACCAATAGTTATTACTGACAGTTAAATTATGATTAGAGGAAAAGGTCGATGATTGAATTCAGTTTTAAATTCAATTCCATCTCAATTTTACATGAATTCTGATCTTATAAAAAAATCTTTAACCTAACCCAACTTAAATAAATATTTTCTTATAAAACAATATAAAATATTATGTACCTATATGTGTAATATAATATCAAAGATTAAAAATTTAATAATTATTAATTTTGTTTTATTTTATCTTTTTCAGGTGAGTGTCTAACCACGTGTACAAAAGTCGTTATCCCGTATTGCGAGATTCAAAAGTTTCGTAAGCATATTTTATATTTAAATAACTTATAATTTTGAAATATGAAAAAAAATACTCTCTCCAACTCATCGTCGAATAATAATGATTTATAAATGAGATTCATTCCACTGATCAAAATTTTTAGTTATTGTTTGCTTCTGCTGTTACAAAATAGTTTGATGGAATCATTCACCATTTGTTGCGGTACAGAGCTCACTAAAAATATCGAACAATCAATGTTATCATTAATCAAAAATTATAAATTATTTACTAATAAATAATTTATATTTAAAAAGTCATAATAAATATTTAAGTCCCAATTTTCAATTTTAAATATATAATTTACATTACAAATTTATTATTATACATTTTTTCATGCTTAAATTGGACTAGAAGAAAAAACAAAGTATTATAAATACACTAATTTAAAATTTAAAAGATAATACATCATAGCTATCTTTTTTTAATTATGTGGGTATAAATTATATTGAAAAATAATAAAACAATTTTAGTTATACCTATGTATAGTTTTTAAATTGAATAATTGAAAAAATAATATGGAATATGAAATATAATATTAAAATACGGACCAGAGTTGTAATATGAATTGTGAATTTTTTAATAACAAATGAATACATTAGAAGTTAGAACCTATGACATTAATTTAATGCATCTAAAATCTTAGGTGTTATAAACTTCAATTGTTCATAATAAATCATTGATAAATATTTATCACATATCCGATTCAAACTAAACATCTATAATGCATTTTAATTTACTAATAAAAATTTAACAATCAAGCATTACTAAAATCTTAGATGTTATAAACATCAGTCGTTCATAATAAAGCATTGATTTATCACATTTCCACATCAAATTAAACATATTTAATTCACTAATAAAAATTTAAAAACCAAACATTAAAAATTAACAAAATTTTCTAACATAAATCACCGACAAAAAACACGAAAAAAACCCCATTTCCGACTCGATTTTCTCACTTTTTTCTTTTCAAACTAAAAGTGCGATACACTCGCGATATTTTTAGACCACCCTGTACATTCGGTATTGCGAGAGAGATGTGTTATAATGGCGAACACAAAAGGTTGGCGCAGCTTTTTTACGTAAGCGCTCGTCAGTGGTGCGGCAATACGCGCACTGTGCGGACGTGCGCGCGTCGCTCGCGGAACACCCTGTACTCGCTTATACAGGGTGCTCTTTAATATATATATATATAATTTTTTAATTTAATTTTTTTTCGAATTTTCGTTTTGCGGTGTTTTGTGTTCGTTTTTTTTTTCGTTGGTATGTGAATCGTTTTCGGATGCAGTGTCTGTGGATTTTTGTCGATTTATATTGTGTTTTTTTTATATAAGTTTTGTTGATGTTTAAATGCGTATTATCATTTTTTGTTAAGTGTATTAATTTAGATGTATTTCGATTTTAAAATTAAGTCATAGAAAACATAATTTTCGAATCATAATGTTATTACTGAATACATATTGAACTGTCAAACTTAACTAGACATATTGCACAAACTAAACTTAAAGATTATCACTAACTAACTAACTTGACACACTCAAACTACTAAACCATATCATATTTTCATTAAATTAAACATATAGAAAACATAATAATTATTATTGTCTCTTTATTATTATTATTATAACATTTGCCTCAACACATTCAAACATAACTTTTCTTTATCACGATAAAATTATATTCAACTGTAAAATTTTAACAATTCTTCTCAAATATTTCTAGACAAAACTAGAAACACATATCTTAAAAATGACAGTCCAATCAATATACACAAAACATTGATATAAAAAAATCAATCATATCAATAAATTATCTGTGATAGACTTAAAAAAAGCTATACAAACAAACGATAAACCATAACTAATCGAAATAAAATTTCGCATGCACACATGATAATAAAACGAAAACGAAGAAAGCGTTTTCCGATGGAAAAACTCGCGAGTTTTCCCCACTCTGCGTGCGCGGCTCACGTTCTAAGCGGGGGTTGCTCCTATCGCGCGTCGCCCGCCCGCTTAGAATGTGAGTCACCGGGTCACGCAACAAGTTGTGTCCCATTTGGATGGAGTTTGCACCGCGCGCCGAACGAAATGGGTCACAGAGTCAGACTCGTTTATAAATAATGTGCCGATCTATAGTTTGTTGCACTGCACATTTTCGATCTATGGATCGATAGAAGATCGATCGATGAAAAGTTTCTTTCGATGGAAATCGATCGATCGATCGAAGTGCTCTGTTCGATCGTTCAAGAGTCGTAAAAATATATTGAACGCGATGTGACTTTTCGAGTCGTTAACCTATTGTTGCTAGATGTGCATGCAAATAATGTATAATTGGTGTCTTTATTTACTAATTAAGATTTGTTTAGTGTTTTTAAAATAGGGAAATTTGTGCATTTTTGAGAAAATTATAGTGTTATAGTTAAAAATAATAACATCTTCTCTTACTCTGATAAATTTTAATGACACAATAAAAATTGCGATTTCAAACAAACACACTGTATTCTATTCAAAATTATATAATACTTATTGACGTAAATAGAAAAATTTTTCTTGTTGCTCACTAAACTATAAATAGATACTTTTGATTTTCCAAAAATGTACAATTTTTCTCTATCCCCGAGAAATCCTAAAAAATCATTCGAAAAATCCGAATAATAAAGAAAAACTTTACATAACATTACGTACAGATTTGTCTTAAAATAGCTTAACTTTCATTCTATTAATAAGTCTAATAAAACTTATATTTTTTTAAATCTTATTTTTTTAACCTTACCAATTTTTCGTCTGTACATATGTAAATCGATAAAGATTTTTTCGGCGCACGAATGTTAAATAAGAAAAATTCTAATTAATATAAAATAGATTATTTTGTATATAAAATATTTTTAATATATTCGAGATGAGTTGTGAGTTTCTGAAAGTGCTCTTCGTTAAAACGAATCATCCATTATCTAACGCTAATCCAATTAACCGATTAACTTTCGTTACGTTCATTTGAGTGTTTCCTTTTTACACTGTTTTCATATTTTCATCCATGTTTAAATTTAAACCACATTTTTCCCACAAAACTGTATAACAAGATTCATAAACATCACTAATTACAAGACTTTTCTTATATGATATTTTTCTATGTAGATTCGAAAATGGAATTCCAAAACTGTGCAGTTTTTTCACAAGTGCATTAGGTCACGATGCACTTCGATCCCAAAATTTTGATTGATTATTAAAAAAGTTGTTGTTTCGAATCGAAAAATCGTCGAAAGACCAGAATTAACATATAATTCGCTGATACACAATGTTGCAGAACAATTTTTCCGCTTGCGAAACCGTTTCGCAATAGAGCCTCCATACACTTTTGGTAGTGACTAGTCGAGGTGCGAGTTCATTAAACCTCAACCGGTCATTTGAGCTGACTGAATTTTTTTTTTCAAAAATAAAATAACGGATTGTTTTTTCGCAATGTGACTTGACGACAACAACTAGACGCATTGCGTGAAATCGAAAATTTTCCTTTGAAATTTCAGTCTATGATAAAATTTTTAGATCACACATAGAAAGCTAGTTAAATGTATGTATTATATTTGCAGAGGTTATGCTTGGTTTTAATCATGCATATTGTATTTTCAATGTCGTTTTATACATTCTGTAAAGTTTGTCCTTCGTTATGTGTCCTTCAGCTTTTGTAGTTTTGCTCTTTCGAAATAACCTTGTATATTTTGCACAAAGGTATAACAAATGTTTTTCTTTTTAATTAAATTTAACTTTATGATCAAATTTGTTTAATTAACTTTTAATCTTTTCACGATATTAATTTGCGGCGTTTACATAACACGATATCTAGTTCACAACGATAATAACCCTTAAAAAAAATCTCAGCACTTAATATATAATTCACACATATCCGAGCGTGTTGCGAAGCGTTAAAAAACGTGCAAATACATACGTATAAAATAAAAGTGCATCGGAAAATTCACACATGCAAAAACACACCAAAGCATAGGAAAAAACCCACACACGCGCGAAAAAACCAACAAAAAAATCCACACACACACACACAAAAAATTCACACACACTCAAAAAATCATATAGGAAAAGTCACCCACACAAATACAAAAGTGCATCGGAAAATGCACTCACACATACATTCGGAAAAGTGCATAGAAGCCAGATCGATTTCGCGCATGCGCAGATATGTGCATCCTTCGCTCAGTATCGAACCGCTCAGTATTCCAACACTAGTCAACAACGAAACTTGCAACCTTTTAAACATCAACAAAACTGTTAAATCGTAAGCGAACCGTCAGAAATCCGCACGAGTGATTCTGCATTCTGATAAGTTCAGTGCGTTTTCAGTGTTCGCGTGGGAAACTGCGTTTCACTTAATCTGCGACTGAAGTTGGGTTGTGAAGCTGGATCAGAAACTGGGGAATGAGCATCGATCGTTGAGGTTATCTTCTTTGGAATTATGAAGAAGAAAAGACGCGATTCTGTCTGTTTTAAACATCGATCAAGAAACAAGGGAGATAAAGTGCATAGAAACGACACGTGAACATTTTTTTTTTCAATAATATAAGACCAATTTTATAATTTTTCATACGAACGCACAATACGTAATAAATTAAGTGAGAGTGAACAAATTACAAAAAAATAAACATTATTTATATATAAATATATTCGAAATATATATTTATTTACATTGTTGATGTTTGATATGAAATTTTTCATATGAGAATATTTTTTAAATTATACATACAAAAAGTTACCATAAAGTTACCACACTGTACAAATAAGCAATATTAGTGCATTATATAATTAGTATAAATTCGAATCATAATAAAAAAAGTGCGTAGTTTTTTCAATTCTGTTTCGATTTTATATAAATTTTATATATAAAAAATAGTGTTTCGAACTTGGAACATATCGAAGATGAACAGTTCTACAATGTTCGAGATGTGGAACAACGTTAGTTCCAAATTGGAACAAGCACAGTCGAACATTCAGCAGACTCAGCAGCCGCACACTTCTGGTGGGAGCATTAAAGGTACAATTAATTCCAATTAATCGGGACGATAGTTAATCGGGACAAGACTTGTCCCGAAAGTGCGTTTTTTTGAAAATTTTTGAATTTTTAGAAAATATGGATATTTTTTATGTCCTGATTGTGTGGAACGTGTGTTGGGTTCTTTCATTCGAAGCGCATATAAGTCTTGCATATATCGACCGGTGCAGATTTAAAGATGGGACACTTTGTTCTGAAAGTCTTTTGTGTTGGGATCGCAGTTTTTCATGGAAATTTTTCAGACTTTTATTTCAGTGAATGTTCATTCTTTGTAAAAAATGAAAAATATTCTTACATAGCGAAAGAAAAACGATTCAACTGAAACGTATTGTCGATTTTGTCTAGTGAGTAAAATCAAAATTGTACTCAAATATGTCTCAACGTTGATTAATAATATTTAAATGCGGTAAAATTGTTCGTGAATATTCTATTGATTTATTTGGTTTTAATTCTATTTTTATTTCAAAATGGAATAGATTTTTTTTTATATTTTGAAATATGAATAAGTGGGGTTCTTAAATTCTGACTTTACAACCAATATTCCGAATGATTAATGCCATCAGTGATAAAAGAAAATTTCTCAATCAAATCGAAGTTCTGACTTGTATATTGTCAAAATAACCGTCAAAAATCATATTTTAAATTAAAAATAGTATTGAATTGTTTTTTTAATGAAAATTTTAATAGCATGTCCTCTGTGTACGCATCGAGGCGTAATCTAAGCGTGTTTTGAAACATCCATTAGACGAATTTCAAATGCAAAGTCTTTCATAACATTATAGATACCAATGACACAGACTCATACGAAATTCTACTAACAAACAGATAATGCATACGCTTTCCGTATACATCTTTCTGACCTAAATTAAATCGCTTTTACGTTTGTTTTTATCGTTCGAATTATACGGAGATAACTCAGAAAATGGCGCTTAAACATTAAAAATTAAATTCACTAGAATTAGATCAATATTTTCATCTTAGTTTGGAAAAATTAACGAATCAAATCCGACATTTTTGAATGAAATATTCAATTCGTTTTATATTTTTTTAATAAATATATGAAAATTTATGTTAAAAGAAAGCATGTTTGACGAGATGCTAGTCGAAAGATACCTAACTTATTTCAAGAAACGCTCAGATACGTCTTCAATATTTCATATCTTAATTTTTTTATTCAATCAAAAATACACACAG
This sequence comes from Cheumatopsyche charites, assembly GCA_024721215.1. Taxonomy (NCBI): domain Eukaryota; kingdom Metazoa; phylum Arthropoda; class Insecta; order Trichoptera; family Hydropsychidae; genus Cheumatopsyche; species Cheumatopsyche charites. Next base: position 10,265,070 of record CM045580.1, read on the forward strand.
ACGTGTATTAATAGTAAAAATCGTTTCAAAACTGTCATCGTTCTGCGAATAAAATAGATAGAGCGTATTTTCCCCGCATGTGTTAATAACCTGAGCTCGTAAAATGGACCATGGCCAATGCGCGGTTAAACGCACTACTGCTATATCGATTCGCTTGAACTTTTTTTCGTCTATCTTTACCAATTATGCACTTATTACGCGCATTTTTAAAATTTTTCAAAACTGCAATATACGCATTATGATTTCATTAAATAAAAATTCATAAAAATAATTTATTTCATGCAGAATTCAACGATCGAAATGTAGCGAATTTTACCGTTACCTGTAATTCGATCGATTCACTTAATTTTTTTTTTCTTTTATCTTTACCAATTATGCACTTATTGAGCGAATTTTTTAAATTTTCAAAACTGCATTAGATGCACTATCATTTCATAAAATAACAAATCATAAAAATAATTTAGTTCATGCCGAATTCAACGATCGAATTGCAGCGAATTTTACCGTTATCTGTAATTCGATCGATTCGCTTGTACTTTTTTTGTCTATCTTTTCCAGTTATGCTCTTATTAAGCACATTTTTTTAAATTTTCAAAACTGTATTAGACACACTATAATTCTGTCAAATAAAAATTCATAAAAATAATTTAATTCATGCCGAATTCGATGATCGAAATGTAGCGAATTTTACCGTTACCTGTAATTCGATCGATTTTTTTTTACCATAGAATTTATCCTGTGCAGGTGACGTTCCCATGAATCTCGAAAGGAAGTTTACCTGATTTTTTATTCACATATCCCATTGGATTGTTAGGTTTTTTAAAATGGGAGTGTACTTTCGGCGTTTTTGTGCTCGGATAATGCGCGTGTGGGATTTCATTGTTAATACGTCCTGTGTATGGAACATGTGCTCTTTTTATGCAAAAAACTACAAAAACGATTATAACAGTTCGATATTGGGATGAATTCGATATCTTTATGACGTATCTGGAATTTTTATTCAAGATAATTGTTCATAATAATTGCTGTATTCGTTCGATTATGCGATATTTTAATATGTCACAGAAGTTTCTCTTATCTGTATGAAAATCTTATGATCATTCTCATTTCGTCTGTCGGAAAAGAATAAAGAATGATTTTGATTAATAGATAAGTAACCTTTTGATGTTATGTAAAGCTTAATTTATCACACTTTGTCAACTTTCTCTCGTCTGCTATATTGATGTGTCGAATTTCCGTAATATTTTTTTCAATTAATCGTTTTCCGAAATATAATGACGATTTTATGATTAGGAAAAGTTTACCAATAGATTTCTTCAACTTTTTCTCATTCGCCTTCAGTCAATTTAAATATCGTACGCGTTTCAAAATATGTGATTTATTATCTATATTAACAATCATTCAACTTGTTTATTGAATAGGAATAAATGTGGATATCTTCTTTTTTTTAAAGTTTCGTTATTAAAACTTGTATCAGATTATTCAATGAGTCGTGATAATTGATACGTAACATAAAATCGTTTACTGTTATGTTCGTGGTTAGATGAATTTATGCAATTTTCAAACATTGCTCAAATTTGCAAATCATAGTCTTTTATAATATAATCGAATTTGAAAATATATTTTGATTACTATCTAATTGTGTCTGTTAATGAAAAAATCTATGTAAATAATGTATTTATAAATATGAATTCATCTCAACTATTAAATTTGAATATTACCAAATTGAATGCATCAAATTAATATTTTTTAAATTACATCTGACAATTGAAACGGCCAAGGGGTACAAGCGACATTTTCACCGAAATTTAGTTAAGTACAAGAATGACTCATATATTTGTTGGCAAAAGGATATAAACGAATTTGGATCGTGTCTCGAGATATATCATCAAATCAGTCGATCTTCTTCTAATACATAGTCAACTTTGAACGCACTTTTCTCGAAATCACCGCAAATTCACTTGTACCCCTTGACCTTTTCAGTCGTCATCTAAAATTCTTAATTTGAATCAAAACTATATCATCTTAGCATAATTTTTCAATCGAATCACTCGAATAAATTTCTCTCGATCGATTTTCAAAAATCTTTCGATCTAGACAAGCTAATCGATCAAAATCAATCTCGAATCCATCAAAACCGATACCGAAACCAAAAAAAACACATTCACCTATTCCACATACACATAACATACATGTATATAACTCAAAAGCTAGAATCACAAATTGCATAAGAACCACAGCCTCCGGCGCCATAGAAAGTTGTATCACGAATTTGGTCTCCAGACGCGTATGGAAAGAGTCAGAAAAAAAACACACATATATCTGTATATATGTATGTATATATACACATATATATTTGTATATATGTCTATATACACATATATATATGTATATGGACATGTGTGAGTGAAAATGGATATACACACAACGCGCTTTCCAATCCGCGTTGTGTGAAAGTTATGCAATGGCCGATGGTATAACGGAGTGTGGAGAACGTGTTCGTGTCGCCAAATCGCGAATTTTTAGCTACTAAATGGTCGATGGTCGTTATTTTCGTGTTTGAAAATTGTTTTTTGATTGATTCTGGTGATTTTTTTTGATTTTTGTGCGGAAGAAATGCGTGAGAATCGATGCTTTTCGCGCGAGATTCAAAGATTTGTTTTTAATGGTTGTCTTCGTTTTTCATTAATTATATCAATATAATTCGATTTATATTATGTTTTAGATATTAATAGTGTTTTTTAATACTGATTTAGAATTCTTTTTTGAAGTTGTTTACCTATAGATATGAGATGTTGATTCCGAATTCCAAATTCGCGATGTCTTTAATTAGGAACGATTTCGTATCAATTTTGTGAGAATATTATGAATGATAGCTAAATTATATTTTTCACAAAGAGTCAGGTTATTAACTTAAATTTTATAAAAAAAATATCTGTGATGATATTATTTGATTTAATTATGTGGAAGAAAAATTCAAATATTAACTTTTTCACAATCTACTACATAGAAGCATATTAGATTCGCAATGAATTGAATTTGAAATATTAATATGGAAAATCTTATTACTTAATAAAAATTATAATTTCATTAAATTTAATCGCTTAAATAACAGTTCAAATTATGAAATTAAACAAAAAGAAAACAGATTATGTAAAAATTAAATTTTACTCAATAAATCGATCAATCCATATAAAAATTTCAAATCTCATTCAACCAAATGTATTTACAACCCATTAAATTTTGATTTATAAACTCACATATCAAACCACATCAAATTTAACAACCTACAACTCATTGCGAAAGACCACCATTAATTTCGCCCGATAAACACCTTAAATTTTATTAACGCATCGAAGAATAATGAATACTATTTATAACAAAAAAAAAAAAGAACTACGAAACTTTCGACTTCGCCCTTCATACACCGAAACGGACATCTCAAGGGTCTACTATGCGATAAATAAATAATGTATGCGCACGCTTCTTATTTGAAATTCACCTATGAGCGTTGCGCAAGCGCATTTTTGAATTTGGAAAAAATGGCGGGAAAAAAATCAAGCAAATGGCCGTTCGATTCGAAATTGAAATCGAGAGAAAAATGGGCGCCCGTTTTTGACCCTTTGAGGTCGTATTTTTGTCGAGGAAGGTCGTCTATGATATTGCAGGGCTGTGTTAGATGAGGTGAAAGGGCATGGGCTCATTGAAGTTTTTTTTTTTTAGGTTGATTTTTTAATTTGGGTAATTTATTGAATGATACATGTTGGTATACGTAGGAAAAAAAATGATTTTTTATAATTTAAATAATTTTATCGATAGTTTTAAAACTTAAACTTAGGTTTTATTCTTTTGTAAAATTTGATTATAACCAAGATACGATTTAAAGATCAGGTTTTAGTATAAAATTGAAATACATAGCAAAAAAATAAACTTGATACCGAAATTCAATCAGTTAGTTGAAATTCAAATGAGCATTAAAACCACGTTACGTTTAAATGAGGTTCAAAATTGATGAAAAGTAATTTTCAAATTGATTTGAAAAATCATTTGAAATTTGTGCAGGTATGCATATGCATTGAAATATATATGTAGTTGCTGATTAATCGTAAAAATCTATTAAAATTATATTCTCACCTACATAAAATTACTGCTTTACAAATAATTAAAAAAAAATTAGAACACTTTCTTATGTACATCATATTTCTATATTAACCTCCAACTCTCTCCATAACTCAATATAAATTCTAACCTAACGAAAAAAATCTAACCTAACCTATCACACATTTCCATCATTCAACTACCTAAAATCTAATCACAACAAAATTCTAACCTAACAAAAAAAATCTAACCCAACCTAATACACATTTCCATCATTCAACCACCAAAAATACAATCACAACGAAACTCTTACCTTAAAAAAAACACTAAAATGAGACCCTCAAACCTTATTTCTATTAAAAAAACGCACTCAGGCCCTGCAGTTGGCCACACCTGGTGCGTGAGAGGCCCAAGGTTCGTGTCTGTTTTATAATATGATTATGTTATGTTATAGACGCGTTACGTTTCGTTACGATTCGTAGCCCTGGGCTGTAACCGTAACGTTATGGTAGAGCCCGAAGAAAGTCTTAGGATATCAGAGGTCGAATAGGGCTTATAATCATCATTATTATATTTGACGACTTCAAAGGCCAAGGGGTGCAAGTGACTTCGCGGTAATTTCTAGAAAAGCCCACTCAAAGTTGAACATATGTATTAGGAGGAGGTCGAGTGATTTGATGATGTATCTCGGTACACGTTCCGATTTAGTTTATATCCTTTTGCCACCAAATGTTATATGTGAGAAAATGTCACTTGTGCCCCTTGGTCTTTTCAGTCGTCATATTTGATAATATTGTCGTTAATAGTACCTTTGATGATGGGGATCCCTAGTTCAGAGTTCGCCTTGACCCAATCGGCCCTATCGGTCGTAATGGTATTCGAGACACGACGGTCGTTTGGTCGATAGGTGCTAAATGTGTTAAATTTGACTTTTGTTTATGATTTATTAGTGTTTTTTCATTTGATTTTGAGATTCGACTATGTAATGTTTGGGACTAAAAGGTTTTCAATTTCTAAAAATGGTACGTCAAGATGTTCGTTGGATTCGTCCAATCATGCGTAAGTCGAATCGTGGAAAAGATATTAAATTAATGTCTTATTTGTATTTTCAATTCATTAAGTTTCTATGTATGACAATAATATTGCATTGAAAGGTGAAATAATTTGATTTGTGAATTGTGTTATTTTCATAGAAAAAAAATAAGAAGAAATATTTTGGAATCATATTCATTTTAATTCGATTTTAGATTGATTATTATTTTTGCAAAATCAGATATAAGCCACTCTTAGCTAAAAGCACTAATTTCGATTTATAATCAATTGAAATTCACATATTTTTCATCCATTTCAAAATACATAAAACAAATACGTCACTCAAACTTTCCATATAAATCAACACTCAGCCGAAATCAAAACAAGCATTCGTTTTCATATATTTTCCAATGTTTACACAGTCATAATATCATTACATCCATATCAAAACAAGAACCACTAATAAAAATACAAGACATGCACCGCAACTTCGCTCTTCCCTCACAATCACACAAGATAAGAAACCTCAAAACACAACATCCTAGAACTACGATAAAATATACGTACACATGTTATAACGTAATAGACCAAGGAGATCAAGTCGTATGTGGTGAGTTCGTGAAAAACGCATTTCTCAAAAACTATCAGAGGAATTGGCCTAAATATGGAAACATCTAAGCTTTAAGCGTGTATTTTCCGCAAATGAATAATAGTTAACGTTCTTAAGAAATAGATTGAGGCCAAATATACTTACAATTAGTTTTGTGTTGATTATAGTAAAAGAAAAAAATAAATTTGAAAAAAAAGATGATTACTGAAAAATGATTTTTCCGTCATTTTTCATGTGTCTCAAATATGGAACGATGGTGTTTTAAAATACGAAATAGTCAAAAGGTGGCAAATATGGAATACTGAATTTAATTTCAAAGTAATGCATTTTCGATAAAAAAAATCACCAGGCATTTATCTCATAACATATCCTAAAAAAATATCATATTTCAATAACTGATATTGTTAAAAAAAAACTAGTAAAATTTCAATCCGCAATATTTTCAGACTCAATATCGATATTGTCGTTTCTTTTTTTGAAATCTAACAATAATACTATAAATGACTAATTTTAAGCAAAATTAGCAGATTGTTGAAACTGTAAGTAATAAATATCGCGATGTTCCATAATTCATATTTAGAACAAATCCTCTATCTACAAACTTTCATCGAAACCTATAACGACCCTAACGAAACCTCGAAACAATTTGTATCGCAAGACACATGACACACGACAGAAACAATTTCACTTGATCCCCTTGCCCTTTCTGGTCGTCGTATAGATATAATTTAGCAAAAACGCGTCGTTGCGAATACGTCCACAACCTACGACAACGGAATCGTTGTTGTCGATAGCAACGAGAGCGATTCGCAAAGTGGAACACCGAGCACTAAATGGGTCGTTGACTTTTACGATCGTTGCTACTTTTATCAACGACGTATTATTATTATAATAATATACTAATTATATGAACAATTATAGAGATGCGAGTAAACAATTTTCCGCAGTTGCACTTTCGTTTTCTGCATGCGATAAGTCTTATCGATTGTTTGTGAAGTGTTGTTTCCGTTTTTAACTGATGTTTATATCTTTGATTGTTGATTGTGTTTGTTTTTGAATTGTGTATGTTTGATTTTTAAATCGTCAGTTATTTATTAGTTTGTTTAACTATCTATTATATCTGAAGATTTTACTAAAACATATAACTAAGTCACTTTATCGACTCGAATGGTTGATATTTCAATCGTCGTTTTATGATAAAATCCTTATTTAACTACCAATTTTAGATGTGAAATTTTATAGAAAAAAATGTTCAGATGTGTATTTTAACCAATCATTTAATTCAGCCTTTAATGTTTAGATTTTTTTAATCTAATATAAGGAAAGGTCATTTGAATTCAGCTCTTTAATATTGATTGAATCTTGAATTGATTTCTTACATACAAATGAATCATATTTATGCATGTAATTGATAAATATTTATATCTTACAATTAAAATTTATCCATTTTATGATTTATACACAATTTTCATTTTAAGTTCAAAAATATATAATAATGTAACTTCAAACAAAACTGACGTTCATGATTGGCTTCAATAAGGAAAAACTTGATACTAATCTAACAATTCATTGAAACAACTATATATTAAACGTATAAGTACCACAATATATTTTATTCGATTAAGCAATAGCTTATAAAAAACTCATTTTAAACAATCCCAATATCATCGACCCTAATAAAAACTTTCTAATGCGCTCCAGGAAAACCGTTATCGATTTTCAAGCTGTAAAAATATGTATCTATTACAAACTGGAGTCAAAATAACCGTATTGCTCTGAATTTGAATAAACTTATCTATTTTCTTAACACAAATTCAAATCTCCCACGAAAAACACAGACGAGTCGTTTGCGCAACGCGATTCGTCTGCCGAAGCATTCACTGGTAGCTAAACGCATACAAAATTTGCCCTTGCTTACGAATATCAGAACAATTGTTCTAATTGTCTATTCTTATCAGATAGACGAGAGTAGACCCACGTCTGCATGACGATTGAAAAGGCCAAGGGGTACAAGTAACTTCGAGAAAAGTGCGCTCAAAGTTGATCATGTATTAGGAGGAGGTCGGGTGATTTGATGATATATCGAGGCACACGATTCAAATTCGCTTATATCCTTTTGCCACTAAATAAATGAGCGTGCATAGAAGTGATTTCTGTGCATTACTCGATTTCAGTAAAAATATCACTTGTACCTCTTGGCATTTTCAGTCGTCATATAGAATGATTTTCCTCGTGTAATGGAAAATTCTATATCTGGTCGGTTTTTTTTTTGGACTGAGTTTTCCGATTTATGATTTGAAGTTGAGTGGTGATTTTCTTTCATTTGATTTTTTTAAATTGAATTGGGATTTATTTTGAATTAAGTGTTGTTCTGCTTACTGATATAAGTTGATCAGCTGCCATAATTTTTTAAAAGTTGAATATTTTACTTACAGTAAGATGAATTAATTAAGATCAATTAGTCATTTTGGGAAAATTAGACTATAATTATTTCTTAAGCATGATTATCAATAAAATATCAAAATTTGATGCATTAAAATTATTTGACCTTGAAATTAAATAAAGTAAAAATCATCTAAAATTCATCAATATTAACTAAAGATTCATTAATCATCACAATTTTGATACATTTGTTTATCCTAAAAGCCAGGGAGTAAAACTAAATACATATTATAAGTCAACACAAATCCCAAAACCTTTAATATCATTTTTGAAACCAAAAGAATGTACATATTCAGCACATAACTCAAGTGACTTATACTCCTTGTCTTCATTCAAAATTTGCCTAGACTGAATATGCCTAAATTTATCTATAATTAGATCTTAAAACTAATTCACATGTAGCCGTTAGCATTGCCTTTTTCTCTTTAACACGCGCATCTAGTTTTCTCTAAAAAACTAAATACGATCGAGAAATAAAATGGCAACATCCACACATACATTGATCTAACGCCGCGTTTTCATTATGTCCAATCGATTTTTATAAAGGCTGAAATCTCATATTGTAAAAATGGCAACATCTACACATAAATCGATCTAATGCCGCGTTTACACTATGCCTTCTAAAATTGCCTAAAATCGAATATTGTAAAAATGGGCAATTGTTGACCACGTAGTCAGAGATCGTGCACGTATGTTATAATGTACGTGTGTATGCGATGATGTTGCAATTATAAAAAGGAAGGATGTTGTTGTCGGCGTGCTGATAGAATAAGCTACTATCTGTTGGGCGAGTGTTTACCGCTGCACTGACATAACACCGAGTTGCACCTTGCGTCATCGACAGCGGTCGACAACCTTTACTCTTAGTTTCATACGCATTGATAGTCCATTCGAGATGATCTGATGACTGAAAAAAGGTACTTGTGATTTTAAGAATAGTTGAATGTTTATCTATATGACGACTGAATAGGCCAAAGTACAAGTGACTTTGTAGTGATTTCGAGAAGCAAAGTTGACTATGTACCTACATGTATTAGGAGGAGGTTGAGTGATTTGATTATATATCTAGGCACACGTTTTGATTTAGTTTATATCCTTTTGCCACCAAATAAATGAGCGTGTATACAAGAGATTCATGTGCATGACTCAATTTTGGCAAAAATGTCTCTTGTACCCTTTGGCATTTTCGATCGTTATGTGTATTAGGAGGATTCGATGATTGTTCCAAATTCTTTTACATAATTTTGCCATCAAATGTTTGTAAGAAGCGATTTAAGTGCATAACTCAATTTCGGCAAAATGTTATTTGTATTCCTAGGGCTTTTCAATCGTTATGTGTATTAGGAAGATTTGATGATCCAAATTCGTTTACATTCTTTTGCCACCAAATGTACATAAGAAGTGATTTAAGTGCATACCTTAATTTCGGCAAAAATGTCAATTTTACCTTTTGACTTTTCATTCATCTGTAATCTAAGGAATAGCGACCCTAACTTAAGAAAATTCGGAAAAATACAGTAATCTGATTGAGTAGATGTATTCTGATATCAAATATTACATTCGCATCATTTTCAATAGTTTTTTTTATATAAAATATATTAAGAAAAAATGAATAATATTGAAAATATATCTTATAACATCCCATATAAAATAGGAAAGATTGATTGTTTTGTCGGAAAAATCATTATAGAAAATCCTAGATTCAAATCATTCAAAAACACATATCTATTCTAATATACGCGAAAACGTATCAACATTTAATAAAACCGATCCTCACAACAAATTACCTTACAAAATTTAATTCCAATCCAAACAAACCATAATCAAAACCTTTTCTAAAACACATCAAATCTAATAAAAAATCAACCGAATATTCATCATAACTGAAAACTCTCGCACGAATCGATCGAGAACCGACGGTTAATGTTCGCTGCGTCGTCCTTGCGCGGTGCTGTTCAACCGCTGACACAGTTTCTGGCCCACTGTGTGTGCGTGGCCACACGTACACGCTACCACTCGCGCGCACGGAAACCATACGACCTATGCGAGTATTCGCGCACTATTGCAACCGAGCGTACGTGTGTGCGTGCCAAGCACGTGACCGGCTAGACAGCGCTTCTCAAACTTCTTCGCATCTCTAAAAGTCTTTTAGATACTCGAGTTTCAACTGTCTAGTCTCGAATTGAACTGAAACATTGTACAGCCTAATCTAACTATACTAGTAATCAACTCGTTGAATATATCAAAGCAGTCTTGGAGCGTTACACGGACATACATACAGAATATCGCTATTATATACTTAGATAATAGCGCTAATCTGTGTGTGTGTTTCAACTGTCTAGTTTCGAATTGAAACTGAAACATTGTACAGCCTAATCTAACTATACTAGCAGTCGACCCGTTGAATATATCAACGCAGTCTTGGAGCGTCACACGGACATGCATACAGAATATCGCTATTATATACTTAGATAATAGCGCTAATCTGTGTGCGTGTGTGTTTCAACTGTCTAGTCTCGAATAGAATCTGAAACATTGTATAGCCTAATCTAACTATACTGGCAATAGACCCGTTGAATATATCAAAGCAGTCTTGGAGCGTTACACGGACACACATACAGAATATCGTTATTATATACTTAGATGATAGCGCTAATCTGTGTGTGTGTGTGTGTGTTTCAACTGCAGTCTCGAATTGAAACTGAAACATTGTCCAGTCTAACCTAACTATAGTAGTAATCAACTCGTTGAATATATCAACGCAGTCTTGAGCGTTACACAGACACACATACAGAATAGTGCTATTATATAGTTAGATAATAGCGCTAATCTTTGTGTGTGCCTGTGTAACGCACCAAAATTGCGTTGATTTATTCAACGGTTGAAACTGCGCTGATATATTCAATGGATTGATCGCTAGTTAAATATAACGAGAAATGTGTACATAATTGTAGTTTAATGAAACTTTGTAGAAATGTATTATAAGTAGGCACGAAATATTTGTGAAGACAGAAAATGCAACTCTCAAAAATTTTTCTAAAAAATTGATTCGAATGAAAACCTAACTTAATATGACTTTTTTACAAGAAAATTTATCTATATTTATAATACTTTTATATTACATCGAACTTTACTAGATATAGAAAAACCTATACATACATTCAGAGTTGAATATTAACTCCATTTTTAAATAAATGAGATTCAAATGTCAAAACACTTGGTATGATCATAACTTTTTTCGTGTAAAATTTCATTCTTGAATAATAAAAATAAACACCATTGAATGAAAATTCATATTTTACTCGACTCATTTCATGAAATTAGTCACTTTTAGCTTTTTATATAACCATTTCCATCGAATTGAAAATTGAAATACCTCTCATTCGATTAAATAGAAGGAAAATATTTCTCTCTATTAAAATAGTTTAACTGCATGTAATTTGAAAGTTCAAAAGATTTCTAATGCCAGTGCACAGTTTGAGAAGCTCTGGTCGTAGTTATAAAGAGCGAGATCGTGTGCGTTATGTTGCATGCCTGTGTTCGCCGCTTTGCGTGCGTTATGTTGGTTTTGTTGCATTTTTCGGTGAGATGCGTGCGCGTTTCTGTTATGCTGATTTTGATAAGATTTGTGTTTTGATTGCGGGATTATGTTTTTGTTATGTTGGTAGTAAAATAGTAACAAATGTGTTTTTTTAATGAAAATATTCTATTTTTATATAAAGTCGAAATAATTTAGTCAAAAATATATTCTAACCTAACATATTAAACTGATGAAGCAATCTTGTATAGAGATGAGTAGTTTGAATTTTTCGAGAATTCTCGAAAATTATAGAAAATTCTCGAGAAATCACAACCATACGATATAAGATTCTTTATCATCATAATCTAAAAATAAAACAAAACATTTTAAACGAATGAAAAGTTGCTGAAAAATTTATGCAATAATAGAAAGTTTACTTTTATAATTCACAAATTCAAATCTATATCAAAGCCATAAAGACTAAAATGCATTTTCAAATCAATTTCATTCAGATTTATTGTCGCATTCAAATATCATTAGAGCATATTCAAAACAGGAGAAAGCCAATAAAGATCGATTCGACATTAAGTCAAATTCGTTCAAACCACTTTTCTCATGAGAAATTTATGAGTTTTCCTGAAAGACAGGACACCATAAAAGCAATCGAATATTCAAATCAGATCGCATAACAAAAACTCAAATAAGTCCAACAACTTTTATAACAACTTCAACGTTTTATAAAACTTATTTATCACATTTATTTCCATGCGCCATTTAACGATTTTCTCCGTATATTGGCAAAGGGAAAATTTCCCGCCATTCCAACGAACGGCGGGAAAATTGAATTCGAAAATAGGTTTGACTCACCCCTTTTTTTATAAATATATGGCCTTTTTTTCATATGGCAACATTGGGAACTGCGCAGTTGGATATTACGCGTCGCCACACCCGAATTTGCACGTGTGTCTACTAAACATACAAAAAGAACCTATGTATTTGAATAAAAAAAGCTTTTTAAACTGTTCTGATGTTCTATTTTGATTCAAGTGTTGAATTTTGATTAATTGTGTAGTTGGTTTTTAAGAAAATTTGGTTCAAATCGGTTGATTTTCCAAGGAAAATTCTGATATTGATATGATGCTTGAGGATGATTTTGTATATATGTACTTGGAATTCCTTTTTTTGAATTAGATATGTAAAACTTAATTGTTTTTAGAATATCTTTTTCATTTTTTTATTACTTATTTTAGGTTTAAATATATTTAAATTTTGTTTTATGTAAAGAATTGATTATAATTTAAAAAATTTCTTCGGAAAATTCAACATTTTATGTTAGAATTAGCTACCTAATTATATCTGAATGTTTATTTTTACGCAGATTAGTTAATAAATATAACAAAATAAAATGAAAAATCATGAAAAAAACATTTTCTTTTAATTTATAATCATCATTGATCGATTTGAATGATTAAACAACACAATTTAACATTCAAAATCAAAAATGACTCAACATCGATTCATAAGCAAACGCATTGTCTTCTATCAAACACCTCAACACAATTTTCCGATACAATTCAGATTTTCACACTTAAACTTTTCACCTGTTTATATAAAAAACCTTCCAACAATACACTGACTCTAAAAAAAAAATATATGTATATATAAACTCTTCTATAATAAAATTTTCCAACAATGGCGACATGAAAACTTTGCTCCGGGAAATGTGGAAACTTCGCGATTGTCTTCGAGATTTTTCCGACACCGAATGTCTTGTTGTTTTACTTTTTCGCTTTTAAACACCACAATAGAACCCATTGTGAGTTTGACCGGGTTCTACGATGGCGTTGCACCCACTCGAGTAAAGTTCGATTCGTTAATTGGAACTGGTTCGTTCTAATTAAAAGGAAAACTTTAAAATCCCGCAATTTGTGTTTTCAACGAGTTTTCATTATATAAAGAAAAATATTCATGTAATTTTGAGTTATTTCGACTTCATTTTTTTTATATGATTTCTAATATCTCAATGTGAATTGACTGTTTAATTCATGATTTTGCAATATTATTTTGCAAATGTAAACTAATTGTATGGTTATCATTCATAATTTAGCAATATCTTTCGATCAATAAAACTATATGACGACAGAAAAGGCCAAGAGGTACAAGTTTATTTTTTTGCCTAGATCGAGTTATGTACAGGAATCGCTTCTATGTATGCTCATTTATTTGGTGGCAAAAGGATATAAACGAACTTGAAAAGTGTGCTGAAATATATCATCAAATCTCTCGAACTTCTAATAGATGTAGATACATGCTCAACTTCGAACGCTCTTTTCTCGAAATTAGTCACTTGTACCCTTTGGCCTTTTTAGTCGTCATATAACTATCGTTGATTGATTTCACTTAGCAGTTAACGAACTACGTGATTTAGCAAAATTTTAACCCAATTTGCATCGTATACGTGTATGTTTCCATATCTATCATAAAATTTTCTCTTGATAATACAAATCTTAATAATAATTTTGATGAAATTATTATATTTTCATTAAGAAAATTACAGTTTTAATGGTTATATAAACAATTACTACGTTCGATGTATTATAATAGATTGGATCAAGTCGAGTAAGGTTTTAGGTAAAATAAGTTGGATTTTAAGATAGTTCATTGTTAGTAACAAAATTTTAGTACAAGTTAACAGTATAATTTACACTTTTAAGAGAATCTCCATTAAAAAGACATAAGAAAATCTGTTAGATAAGAACAACAATTGCAAAACGACACCTTGACAGTTTTTTTTGGTCTCTCGATACAAAAAAGTTTCCCAAATAGTTCTGCAGTATCCGATTGAGAAATCCGTCGACCCAACGATCTGTCACAGCCTTTTACGGTTGAACAGATTCGGTTTCTAAGAAAACAAACACCTTCAATCGTGTACCACATCTCACTGTGAAATTGGTCTGTCCTTAAGGTCAATCTACCTTTTTTTGACTATTGTTATTTTACTTCAAAAAAAAAAACCATTACAGACCTACAATACCTTAATTATTATTTAAGACTTTGTCGACACCTTTTAATAAATTCGATTCGAATCAATCGATGTGATAAGACACGCGCGTAGTTACAAAACAGTCAGCAATTAACTGTTATGTATGTGTGTTATGAAGCTAAAAATGAACGTTTAACTATTTTACTTTCACGAAATGCGATTGAAATTCAGCTGGGTCTTATTCTATGTGTTACACGTGTGCGATGGGAATACGAATTCGTACTTTAATACATAAATAAAAATTTTATTCAGATTTTATCTTGCAGTTTGTCGAGAGAGTTATGCGAGACGTGTAGACGTTTCGTGTTTTTCTTAGGAAAATGCACCGCAATGTGCGTATTTCTTGTTGCATTATGTCTTTTAGTCTGGGGTCTTGTTGAAATAAAATAACATATAAATACACTTTATACTGAATTAATTAATTTGAAATAATTACAATATGAAGTTAATTAAAAAAAATGTCGATTCATTCAAATAATGCTACGAAATCACAAAAAGTATGATGACTGAAAATTTTCAAAAATCTCTCAACACAAATGTTTTCATCATATAAATGCTTAATTTTTCAATTAATTGTTTAATATTTTTTCAACAGTTTACATATTGAACAATTTTAATATTTTCCGAATAAATCTCGACACAATATAATCATTTTAAGAAAATTCAAATATTCCTTTTTATGCTTGAAATATATCCAATTCACAAAATGACCGATAGTCGTAAAATATCTGGAAAAGTTTCTACGCAATCTAATCATCAGAAAAAAATCTAAAAGTTTTCACATGACGACTGAATTTCACAAAGGACACAAGTGATCTTTTTTATCGAAATTAAGTTAAATACAAAAAAATAGAACCATTTTCTGTACCTAACTCAATATCAATAAAAAAGGTCACTTGTGCCATTTATAAAATTCAGTCGTCATATAGATATCTATAATACTTAAAATATTACAACAAACATAAAAAAAAACCAATAATTAAAAATGTCTCGGAAAATTCTCAATTCAACATCTAATCATTGGAGAAAATCTCAAATTTTCCATCAATACTCAAAACATAAAAGGCCGACCATCAAAAAAAATCCAGAAAACTCCCAATTAGTCGGGAAATTTTCGAATTTTCCGACTAAATCTTAGCAATTTTCATCCCAACAACAAACATAACAACAACAACGATTCATAAAACAACAACACAACCGATTTCGAAACATTGCCATTTGTCCATCGGTGTCGCAATATTGAGACGATGCACTTCCAAAGGCGGCGTTCTTGGATCGCACCCAAGGTATTCGAACGATGTGATTTTTTTTAATTTCTTCTTCTTCATCATCATACATGCTAAAGGATGTTTGAATATCGTTAAGCTCCTTTTCGATCGTAAAAAGATCCACGAGCTCTTCATATTCAGAGGACGCGCTGTGCTGAAACTCGGAAAATTGCTTTTCCATGCAAATTTTCCGACTGTTGCACGATGTGAGTGCATTTTCAATATTTTTCAGAAATTTTAATTCAATTTTATAAGCTTTAATTTTTTGAATTTTAAATGTTTTTTTTATTTGAAATGTGTTTGAAAATTGTATTTTTCAGTGAGGCAAATCATAGGAACTCTTCAGAAATGACATATTATTTTCTATTTAGATTTAAAGGTTTTCAATAGCTTCGCTCAAACTTCGACAGTTTATTACAACCATATTATTGAATCAAGGGCTAAACCATATTAAAGATCAATTTTCTTACTACTTTAGTTAACTAACATTAGAGTAAGTCAGTCATCTAATTATGATCTGTCAAACATCCGTCTCCTTTTAATCTACCGAACATATTTGTTAAACTCTTCTTTACATATGATTTTTGAAAATGCCAAGGAGTGCAAGTGTCATTTTTGCTGAAATTAATTTATGTACATGAATTGCGTCTATGTATTTGGTGGCAAAAGGATATAAACGAACTTGGAACGTATTCCAAGACATATCATCAAATCACTCGATTTCTTCTTAATACATGTAGATACATGTTCAACTTTGAGCGCGCTTATATCTAAATCACTTGTACCCCTTAGCCTTTCCAGTCATCATATGTGAAATCAAAAAAAAATATATAAGAGTTAAAAATCTAACTATATAATAGCACTATTCTGTGTGTCTATGTGTGAAGACAGTGTGTCCATGTAACGCTCCAAAACTGCGTCGATATAAATTCATCGGGTCGAAACTGCATTGATATATTCAACAAGTTGATCGATAGTAATTTATAAAGCCTTATTTTGAATAAAATCAATATTTAAATGAATCAATTCAAATTTCTAAAAGAAAAACCCAACGGTTCGTGCTTCAGCAGTTATCACGTATTGCAATATATAACTATATAATAGCGCTATTCTACATATGCGTGTTTTTGTATGTCCATGTAACGCTCCAAAACTGTTTTGATATATTCAACGAATTGATCGCTAGTAATTTACAAAGCCTTATTTTGAATAAAATCAATATATTCAAATGAATCGATTCGAATTTCTAAAAGAAAAACTGAACGGTTCGTGCTCGAGCAGTTATCACGTATGGCAACACCGAGTGATATAACAAACCGTACGTAGGGTCTAAACGTGGTATAAACGGTTTAGAATACGAATGGCGAAATCGACCGACCCTGAAGACGAGGTGAATACGTGCAACTTTTTCGCCGAGGGAAATCGTTGGGTAACGATTTTCGCCTCTGGCAACATTCAAATCCGTCGCGGTTTGGCGCCCTTCGAAACGGAAAATTCACGAGGAAAATCTTTGTGTTTAATCACTTAATTTCGTTGGGAAATTCGTTATTTTGTGTCTAGTTTTGTTGTATTTTAATGTCGTTTCAATTTTTAAATATAGTGGCTTCAAGAAGGTGTCTGATGATTTTGTTGAAACTTTGTGGAAATGTAGTGAAATTCATTATTTTGTCTAGTTCTGTTGTATTTTAATGTCGTGTACATTTAGGGTCTTCATGAAGGTTTCTGATGATTTTGTTGAAAATTTGTAGAAATGTAGTGAAATTAATTATTTTGTCTAGATTTGTTGTATTTTAATGTCGTGTCGGTTCTTACATATTGAAGTTTCAAGAAAGTTTTCGGCGATTTTGTTGAAACTTTGTAAAAATGTAATGAAATTCATTATTTTGTTTTGTTTTGTTGTATTTTAATGTCGTTTCGGTTTTTACATATAGTGGCTTTATGAAGGTTTTCGACGATTTTGTTGAAGCTTTGTAGAAATGTAGTGAAGGTGGTTCTTTTGTGATTTTTGTTAGTAAGGAAAATTTTTTGTAATGGGTGATTTTTTATTCAAGTTTATGATGCTTAGTAATTGCAGTAAATAAATTGAATTTTGCATTTGATTTATGTATAAGTTGAATAATTTTATGTTGTAGAAAATTTTCTCAGAAAAACTTTTTTAATAAATAGTTTTTAAATAAAAGTTTAAATTATATTTTTTGATTAATAATTTATGAACCTTAGTTATTTATTATACCAATTGAATAAATTCGTTTTTATGTTAAAAGTATCATTTTGATTAAATATGATAGGAACATTCATATAATTTTTTTACTTTAGATGAGTGTATTGTATTTAGATGAAATTTTTTCATTAGTTTACTTTGTTTAATATTTGTTTGTACAACTTCTATTAATAATGTTCTACTAATATTCTATTTCATATTCGATATTTATTTTAACAAATCATATAAACATATTTCTTAATCTGTTTATTGAAAAATATATCTATGCATTTACGATTCGTTGTTTTTAATGCAAAAACAAATTTTAAACACTTTCATTCAGATAAAAACGACAGAATTTTTATTTAAAAATAACATACATTTATTTAAGTAAATTTAGACTTTCATTCACGAAAAAACTCAACATAAAATTTCAATTCAAGTAAATTGCTTCAACCAGACAAATTTTTAAAACGTTTTTGGATTCTGAATCATCTTGTACCAAAGTGCATATGTTGCATCGAATCGTTTCACGGAAATTCTTATTTTTAATTGCATTCGCATTTCGATATAAAATTCGTTTAGCTTACAATTTTATTTTGATTAGATGCGTTTTAATTGTGATGCAATTTTAACACAATCGTCATTGTTAAACATGTTGCAATTAATCACATACAAAGTTTGAATCATTATCGTTGATATCGAACGTGTTATGTTTTATTATGATTAGTCAGATTTATTGTTTCACGATTCAAATATGATACTCATATTTTATCACAAATTAAACTTATTTACGATATTTGAAATAAAAATTTGGGTCATGTTGCATACTTTGTTTTTTCTATGTATACTCAAGTACTATAAATAATTAAATAAATATATCATACAATCCCGCATATATTTCTCGTCATCAAATCACTTTTGTCTGGCATTTTGACCAAAAATCGCTCAATTTATCAAATTTATCGAACACATGATGAAATTATATCCACAAAATTAACCTGATGAAGTTATATTTTTTTGCATTACTACGAAATTTCTTCCAAAAACAATTTTCACAGTCAGAACACGTAACAGGAACATTTCTGAAAGCATTTCATCGTTTTCCTGCCTGGACATAAATATCCACATTCTCTGTGCTTCTAACGCAAAATTAGGTCACCGACTTCAGACACCAAACATCATCAATGCTGAAAATCTGAAAAAATCCCACAAAAAGCCTAAAAAACACTACTGAAAAGTCCAAAGGGCACAAATAACATTTTTACGAGAATCGCTTCTATGTGCACTCATATTTAAACTTGGAACATGTGCTTAAACATATAATCAAATCACTCGACCTCTTCCTAATATATGCTCATATTTAAGCACGCTTTTCTAGAATCACCTCAAAGTCACTTGTACCCTTTTAATTGATACAAACACGACTTTTATCTATAAAATCGATCGGCGATAATGACGTGTCCACGTGTGAACGTTGCTCAATCGCGTTCGATGTTGTGTGCTATGAAAAGTTATAATATATCGCACTTATGCGATATGGGCTCGTTTATGTGTTTGTGTTATATCATTTTAGCTCTGTTATATTTATATGCATGAAAAACTCGTTGTAAGTAGCGTGTGTAGAGACCTAGGCAATTGGCTTTCACTTCTATAGTGCTTCGTTCGAATGTGATGCTCAAAGTGTGTGGATCTTTCGATTTTTAGGTTATAAATATAATATTATATCTAAAATTTAGAATGAAAAATACCATAGAACAGTTCGTAATCGGATTATAGTCTAAAGATTATCGAGAGATGTCGAGTTTCAGAATTTCGTTGTTAGTATTGTTAGTATCTTCAGAAATAGAAGTTATTTCAATTTCAATTGACATAAATAATAATATTTATTTTTATAATGGTCGTCTTATTGAGGTATGAAATATAATAAGGTTTGTTTAGGGTAGAGAATTTACGGTACAAAGTACGGTATCTTATTTTATAGAACTTATTACTCTAATAATAAACTATTATGTTTATGTTGTATATGTACATAATATTCCATTGAAGATTGAAGATTTTGTAACTGTTTAATTGATAAATTTTAAATTTGTATATCTTATTTAACATAACATCGAATTTGCATTTTAAATCATTTATTATGATTGATTAAATTCACTGTAAATCTGCCATAATTGCCCAAACTTGCATCAAACAATAAAGATTCCTTAAAGAATAATAAAAAATAGTTTGACTAAAGCCCAAATACTTTTCCAAACGTTTATTTTTCCCCTTGATCGAACGAATAAGCAATCAATACTAAATAATACGTTCACACATGAAAAAAAAAATTAACAAAATACACCCAACTCTCGTTTTACACGGTTTTTTTTACACGGTTTCAAAATAACACGGTTGGAAAAAATTAAAAAAATATTTTTTTTACACGATTTATTTGGTTTAACACGGTTTGTTTGAACTATATAATGAATATCGAGCAATAAAAAATGTATTTTTTCTTACACGGTTTTTGCTGGTCCCTATCCACCGTGTAAAACGAAAGTTGGGTGTACAAACCTATCTATTTTTCAATTGCAAAATTTTAACACAAACAAATGTCAAATTACCATCACCACACTTTGAGAAACTATGGTTAGTATAGAGCTTGTGCATGCGAGACTGTTGTATGTGCTGCGGTTACGTCGTATTACATAACTGGCAACACTTCACTTTCTGCAATTATTATTATCTGTATTATATTATACTGGTCTGCACGTACTGTAAATTTTTATTGGCAGTATCGTAAAAGCTGAAGCTGTAAAAAAAAATTACCGTTTTGTCAAAGGTCAATCGAGTTAAATTCGGAAAGATTTATTTGTCGTTCGTAGAAAGCTTGAATTTTATTTTCGTCTTTAAACCGATTATGTGATAATTTTATTCGTTTTGTCTAATTTGATTTATTTGATGGTGTTTTGTTTATACGAAAATTTTCATAAATTATTTTTAACCGTTTGCATAATTTTGAATATTTTCCAACTTTTCATATCGTTTTGATAAAAATCTTGTATTATGACCTTTTGAGCATAATCGTTAATTTTGCATCTTCAGTTTCTCTCATAATGAAAACGTTACGTATTTTAGAAAATTTATACTCACTATTGGATATCAGTAAGATTTTTAAATATGATGACATCAACTATAGACATGGAGTTTTCATGGAAAATCGATTCAAATCATTCTTATTTTGTTCGCAATTGAACGAAACCAATGGATTCAAACTGAAATATTTCACAAATTACATCGATTACAGAATTGAAAATAATCATAGCCTTATTTTAGAATCATGATGAGTGAATTAACAATGAATTTACATGTGTATAAGGAAAAGTTGAATCTAGAAGAAGTCTCAAAAGTTCTCACCATAGACAATTTCCCTCGTCCTTTAGCACCTTCCCGACTATTTTTACTGTAAAAAAAATCAAATTTAAAATATTAAATGGATGCAATTTTCCAATCGATCGTGTCTCACTGTTTTTCCACCAAGGTGATCAGGCCTGGTGTAGGCCCGAAGCACTTTTCGTACCAGAGATGCCTTTTTCAAAATACTCACCTTGGCTAAAGCGTCGTTCGTGACTATTAAAAACATGCCTCGTTTTCGAATCAATGACTTAAAAATCGACATGCTATCAGACAAACGAAAAGGCCACTGAGTACAAGTAACATTTTTGCCGAAATTTTACATGAAACGCTTCTATTATATGTACGCTCATATATTCAGTAGCAAATGGATATAAACGAATTCGGAATATGTGCTTTAATATATCATCAAATCACTCGACCTCCTCCTAATACACAGTCAACTTTGAATGTACTTTTCTCGAAGTCACTTGTACCCCTCGGTCTTTTTTATCGTCATCTAGCTTTTCATATTGTGACCTTTAATATAAATGAATATGCCTAGTTAACGTTTCGTTTTTATTACGTGTAACTACACACTGCATGGTTTTTTCGTATGTGTTTTCTTAGAATAGCCTGTACTTATTTAGGTCAGCCTGTTGATAATTTTAATACATGCTTAGATAGTTGAATTCTTGCGAGTTTAACGATTACTAAAAATTTTGTCATCAATTATTGTAAATAGCGATCAATCCGTTGAATATATCAACGCAGTTTTAAGGCGTTGAATATATTTACACACAGTTTTGGAGCGTTACATGGACACACATAGAATAGCGCTATTATATAGTTAGATTTATCATAAAATCTATGTACATCGAATTTACTAGTAAATACTGCTCAATACACGTATTTTAATTTAATTTTCAATCTAGTTATTTAAGTTGATTTTCATAATTGGAAATTCAAATATAGCTCTAACTTTTGCGATTAATATGGATTCTTAAGTGGAAATTTAATTTTACTTTTGATTAAGTTTGAAACCTTTTCAATGTAAACTTTTTTAAATTAATTAAATCCAATATTAATTCATTGTTCTCATTCATTTTTAGTCATTCAGTCATTTTTTTTAATTAATCAATATTTCAATTTTAGATTAATTTCAGATTACAACTGACTGTTAGGACAAAAGATGAATCAATTCAATTTTGAATTAATTTTAAAATCTACGTATATAGATAAGGTTAGGTTTCTCCTTGTTTTTATCAAAATATATAGTTCAGATTGAAATAAGTTGGATGACATTTTCAATTAGATTATGTCGATTATTAAACCGATGTTTCACTCCACAAATACCATTTACATCATTCGTTATTTAAACACGTTATTTTATCCTTAATGATACATCTAACTACAAAATTGAAAATTGAATCAATTAACTATTAAACTAAGATTATTTCTATCTTTTCATTTTATTCTAAAATTAATCATTTCACGAGACTTTCCACGCAAATTTCCCGACCGACATCAACAGAACGCCCACGAAGACGAACAGTAAAACACGACTTTTACCGTTAACCGTTACGTTAACGGTTCGTTAACCGTTCCTCGAACGAAATGTAACCCCGTAAGGCTTCGTTTTGTCTTATTCGAAATGAAAAGAGAAAAATAAGAACGAAACATGCGAGATAAGAGCATAATAAGCGTCGAAAGTTGCGCAACTTTCTTCCGCCGGTGAAATGTTGACCGAGGAAAGCCAATTAGCTTTGACCACCCGAATCAGCCTCAGGCCAAAAAGATTTAAAAAAAAAGAGAAAGTATTGTAAATTGTGTTTTAAAAGACATTTTAGATCCGACTTGATAATATTCTGTCTTTATTCTGTGTTGAAAGGATCTATCGATCGGTTGTTAAACGATGGTACAAATTGATTCAAATGAAATTTTACTTATAAAAATTCATGTCAATTAATTAAGAATCGTTTTTTTACTGATCCAATTAACTAATCGTAGAAGTATAGTCAGTTCTATAATTGAAAACTGTCAAAATCTGTTTATGTTCCGCAAATTTTCGACAGATCATAGTCAAAGAACTGACTGTAAATCTTTATTAGTCAACTAGGGCAGTGAAAAACCTGCTCTAAGTTATATATTTGGACCATTTATCTAATCAAGATTTTTAGTGATTTAATATAATAATAAATGAGTAATAAGTAGTTTTAGTGATTCATTCACACATCTAAGAACGTTTCTGAATCATTCTACTATTCAATATGTTACCATTTTAATATGAAAAACTATCATATATTATACAAAGAATGAATGTTTAAATACCATACTTTATGCTTTATTTCAATTGAATCCAATTTTATAACGTTAGTTGAACTTATAATTAGCTAAGCAATTTTAAAACTCACTCATGAAATATAAGACGATGGCTTTCAATTTGAAAAAAAAAGTACCTAAATGACATTAATTTGCAAATTATTTATTTGATCCGAGAAACCCCAAATAGTACTTACAATTAATATTACAACATAAATTAATTGAATGTATGAAAAAAAACTTCCGAATCGAATAAAAAAAAAACAATGGTATTTTGTTTCAATGTTGCAAATGAAAATTGCAGACTAGGTTTTATATTTTCACAGACAGACGGTTAAAGTCCATTGGTATAGAATTTCTAAAAATTAGAAGTCATCGTACTATGGGTTCGATTTTCGAAGAAATCGAACAATTTGATATTACACGTGTAGTAAAATCGTCTGGAATGAAGTTGAATGACTTCTATTGTAAATTTGAGAATTGTGTGAAATCTATCATTTCATATGAAATTCAACGCTTTATGTCTGATGTCTGGGAATCGATTCCGTTGAAAATATACGGATTTAATTGCATAAAATAAACAAATGTGTTGCATTGTACGATTTTTTTTTTGCAACGATCGAATTGAAACCTCAAAACAAGATAAAATTGCAAAATTGTTAACTACAACGAGTTTAGAATATATTAGATTGGGTTAAGTTTTGAGTAATCTCAAGTCTATAGTACATATAAAATTTTCAAATCGAACAATCTAAAATTTTTCTTTAATTAAAATTTTCGATAAATATCCTTTAAAATAACGAAACATCGACAATTAAAATAATTAAAAAACACAATTATTTCACATATTGCAATATCCCGGTAGTTTATTACAATTAAAATCGCTGTTTAATAAAATAAAATCTATTTGTCAAAACGTTGCACAGTGCGTGAATCACCTTGAGTAGCACAATCTCATCCTTTCGATCGAATTTTCCCGACGAAAGGTTGAGAAACTCTGCTTTAGTACAGTCGTCTCCTCATCCTTAGAACACCTGTGTGTTTGTATGACCTCTTTACTAAAATTGGTCATGAAGGCTGTCGGTGAATTTTCATCTCGCATTTAGATCGAAGCCCGACAACTGCTAGACACTATATGTTGATCTATTGATATCGACTGTTGTATGTTTTCGTATAAAATCATGTTAAAGGCGAATCTTGTATAACGCGAGGATAAGTTGTTATGTAGTGTGATAGATGTTCAATTAAATTTTGGCGAAAAATCATTGATTTAAGAATACATTTTCGAGTGGAAAACTCGATATGTGTACAAAAATCATGCTGTAGAAGAAATTTTGAATGTGTTATAGAAGATTTTGTCAAAAGATTTTGTCAAAGAAAAAAATTGACATCCGAATAGCACTAATTGTAAGGATACAGATGACCTTTTTTTTTGAAATTGAGCTAAGTTCAAAAAATGGTTCGATATATGATACAGAATAATTTTCTGTACTTTACTCAATTTCGAATAAAAGGTCACTTGTACCCTTTGTGCTATTCATTCGACTTATAATATAACAGTTATTACTTTAACGATATGATATTTTTTCATTGTACTTCACCTTTATCTTCTCTGTTTACTTTTTTCTTTCTCATCCATTTTTATTTACTTCTTCCTTTAGTTCATCCTTATTATTTTTCGACCATTTATACTTCTCTTTTATTTACTTCTTCCTTTAGTTCATCCTTATTATTTTTCGACCATTTATACTTCTCCTTTATTTCCTTTATTTGCACTTTTTACTTATAATCTACATTCATCGTTACTATGCTTTCTCTAGACTCACAATCAGATACAGTTTTTCAATCGATTCGAATTTACTCTTAAATGATAAAGGCCAAAAACCTTATTTTTTCCATTACAGCCCTTTTTTACAATATTTACTGTTTATATTAGGCAAGAAATGGGTCAACCAGATACAGCCACATGGCTAAAACAGATAAAATAGATGCGGTTGCATCGAAATAGAAAATCAATGTAAACAGATGCAACCGACTACATCTAGCTCTCTCTTATCAACTGTTTTTGTTTTTTAATTTTCCTTCATTATTTCATTTGCCATTTTCTAACGCCTTTTTCCAGTGAACCGTTCTGACCCCATTTCTTTTATGGATGACGGATTTTGTACAGTTTTTTTTTATCGTTTTTAGTGTTAAATCTTCACCGCAATCAGGACGGATACGGTGACGAAACGGATTGTCGACTTTTTAAATAGTTGGCAACAATGAGTCGATTGTTATCGAGAA
Organism: Cheumatopsyche charites; assembly: GCA_024721215.1. Lineage (NCBI taxonomy): Eukaryota > Metazoa > Arthropoda > Insecta > Trichoptera > Hydropsychidae > Cheumatopsyche > Cheumatopsyche charites. The sequence continues at coordinate 10,291,266 of CM045580.1, forward strand.
AGTATGTCCTTGTGATTCGCAAATTAATTTTTTATGTTGAGAGAAATTATTTTAATATCGGTTAACTCAGAAAGCTTTAAAAATTTGTCGTAAAAATATCTCTTATTAGTAAAAAAAGGATTATACTTTTAATCTCAATTTTTTTTCTATAGAATTAAATAGATATAAAAAATGCTGCCTAACTAACTAATGACTACTAAAAGATCGATTTTTAAGTTTATATTTAAAATAACTTGCATTATGTAATTATGCAATAATTTCTTAAAATAATTGAATGATTAAAAATTAACTTATTATCGATTGACCTTGAAAAATTTATATTTGAAAATTTTATATTTTTTCATATTACTTTCATTGTAATACACACAACTTTCGTTTTACACGGTTTTAAAATAACACGGTTTGAAAAAATGAAAAAATATTTTTTTACACGATTTATTTGGTCTAACACAGTTTGTTTGAACTATATAATGAATATCGCGAAATGAAAAATTTCACTTTTTTTATACGATTTTTGCTGCTCCCTATCCACCGTGTAAAACAAGAATTGGGTGTACTTTCATTGTAATATATTATTTTTATTCCATCCTATTTGAACAAAATAAAAAATAAGCATATTATTTATTATTATTATTATTCGATAATTTTCCAAAATAAATTAAAAATAAAACATCAAAAAAAAAAAAAAAAAAAAACAATAACCACAAACAAAATTTCTCTTCGCATACAACGCCTATTCATTAACGCAATTTGCGCACACAACAACAACAACAACAACAACACCCACAAACGAACTCGCTACGTTGCAACCTTGCGACAGGTGAAACGCGACCGATAAGCGCTGCCAACACCACCGACCGACCGATCGTCAAATAAAAAAACAAAAAAAAAAAAAAAAACAAAACAAAAGGTTGGCAACCCCGCGGAGAAAGTTTGTTGGCCCAGAGATCGCATTCCCCATTTCTGACCCAGTTCGGCGCAACGGGAGAGAGATAATTGATAAGGGGAGAGGGCGCAGAGGGGGCGCGGGGAGGGGGGGGGTACGGAGAGCTTAGGAGAGGGGGTGGCGAGGGATACGGGGGGGGTGTGGAGGGGGGCGAAAGCCGAATGCAGCCGAACTTAGCCGAAGTGGACTCGAGCGCGAAAGTGGGTCAGCGAGACGCCGACTTGTAATATATAATGTGACGTCGCGTGTGCCTCTGTATGTTAGTCATGCTCTATGTATGTATGTATGTATGTATAATATGTATGTGTGTGTTCATATGTTTATTTTTTTATTGTGCGATTTTTTAGTATTTATTTTTTTTTTTTATTTTTCGATCGATGTGATTTGTTATTTTTTTTAATTTTTAATTCATGTGGTGATTAGGTGGTTGTGATTTTTACCAAATTAAAATAAAAATAATGCAATAGTAAAAATAAATAAAATGGTAAATAAAATAAATTTAAATTATGCATCGCTTCTGTTGAGTTATTGATAAAAATAAATTGAAAGGTTTATTTTGACTCGTTTTCATCGAATGTTTTTAAACTGTATTATTGTTTATGAAAATTTAATACATTTATATTGTTTAATTGTTTTTTTTTTTTAATTATAGAAATGATTTTGGTTGTTTTTTTTTTGTTTATTTGAAACATGTTTGGTTTCTTTGAATGAAATGTTACGTAGAAATAATGCGTATCTCGAATCGACTAGAGTGCGCTGTCGAAATTTTATATGTTTTTCCGCGACATCTGTTGTATTTTTTTCGTATCAATTTTCCAGGGGTACTAAAACTCAAACTCAATATCACTATTTAAATAGACACTTTCATACTTACATACAATACTACCTTCAAATCAATACAACTAATCCATTAAATACAAAAAAAAATGAATCTTTCTTAATAATAATAATACAATCTTACGACACGAGATCTTCATCAATATACAATTCAAAATTATTACGACAAAATTTTTATTTAAAATCATATTTTTTATTACGTCACAATTAAGTACATATATCTAATTTAACCCTTTCGACTCGTAAGTCAACATTATGTCGCCACATAGATTTTGAGTTTTACTCGTTAATCGACAATATTTCGCCATAATTTTAACTCTAAATTAACTAAATTGTCATTAACTATTAACTAAATGAATTCTAAAAATGCGCGAAATTAATTCCGAGCTGAAGCTACCTATACCTAAAAAAAATTGTGAGTCGAAAGAATTAAACAATACCATTCATAAAATAAATAAAAAAAACAATCACATACATACATCACTAACTATACATCATTACTAATTCACTAAAAAAAAAAAAAATAAATAAATAAATAAATAAATCGATAAAAATAAACACCACTATATGTATATACATATGTATGTATATGTGTGCACACGTGAAACGCACACATAAACGCGCGCACATGCCGATGTCGTAACAGCGCGCCGAGTACACGCAGCCGGGTCAACGCACTCGTCCAATAGCGCATGCATGCGAGAAAGAGACGCCGCCATCTTAACTTACATACAACGAAAAGAGAGAGAAGATAAAAAGGCCTTGCGATCGAGAGGCCCTTTATATGCGCCGCGTTCGTTTCGTGCCTTTTTTGTCGTTATTATCCTTTTTTCTAGCGGCGGCTAGGTCCCCCCCTACCGTTCGTTCGCGGCCTTCTGTCGTGAATCGAGCGGCTCTTGTCGTGCATTATCGGATCTGGCCGCGTAATGTGGGCTATTGGGGCTCTGAGGCAAGGGCGCTGTCCGCATGCAGTCGGGGAGAATTTCGGTCACGTTCATTGTGCGCTTTTAGTTTTGGGATTCATTTGTTTTTTTTTTTTTTGTTTTTATGATCGAGGTCAAGTTGGTTAATTTTAATTTATGTTTAAGCATTGATTTAAAAATAGGGAAATTTTAAATCCACCCTAGTAAATCTTAAATCTACCCTAGCTACGGTGGCGCCTCTGGTGGCTAACTGTCGAAACCGACCCAACTGTCAAACACTAGCGCCCCTAGTGGCTAATTTTTGCATAGATCCTAGAAATTACCTGCCGATCGTTCAAATTGCTTCCTGAAATTGTTAAAAAATGCGCTTTTCATAGGATACTGCGTTTTAAATGCAAAATCGGATAAAACCAAGCTGCTGATTTGAAGTATGATCGTGTAGGAATATATTCCTACACTTCAAAACAGCGGAGCACTTGGTGAAGTGAAACATAACATATGTATATGTTATATTTCACTTCGGTTCACTCTCTGCTTCTAATATACTCATTCCTCGCTAAAATCTCATTTTATATCTGAAATATACTTATAAACTTTGGGAGGAATCTAGTGAATTGATCATTATATCATTGGAATCAATAAATCGTTATTAAATCAAGTGAGACACCAAAAGTTTTTCAATTTCAATAATTACCGTTGAAACATAATGATAAATCATTAACTATATTATAATATAATAATCTCTTGGAACAAACAAAATTAGTTTGACAGTTGGGTCGGTTTCAACAATTAACCACCAGAGGCGCCATAGTAACTAGGGTAGATTTAAGATTTACTAGGGTGAATTTAAAATTTCCCTAGAAATATCAGCAGTGAAATCATTAAAGTAATATTGAATGAATTAGGTTTTAATTATTCATTTACATTAGAATTTGATATAGATTTGAGAGATGTTAAATTTTTTTTTAATTACATGAAATATTCATATACGAACTAATAATGATTTCTTCGAAAACATTCATGGTGTGTTCTATAAATATTACAACCTGTCAATGCTGTTAATTCGAAAGAAAAACAAAAGAATGCGAATTGAAATAAAAAAAAAGCGTAGGACGAAACTTGAATTGGTCACGGAGCACTGAGAAGGTCGATGCATTTCACATTTGACGACTGAAAAGGGCAAGGGGTGTAAGTGATATTTTTTATCGAAAGCGAATAAAAAATCACTTCTATATACACTCATATATTTAGTGGCAAAACGATATAAATTAACTTGGAACGTATACCGAGATATATCATAAAAACACTCAACTTCCCACTTTCAACTTTGAGCCCACTTTTCTATAAATCACTTGTACCCCTTGGCCTTTTCATTCGTCATTTGACTCACATTATTTTCCACAAGTGCACTACTATACGGTTGATTGTGAGATATGGGCCATAACAGTTGAGTGCAATTTGTGCATCGTTCTAAGGACGTTGTTCATTTCGCTCGGATGCCGTTTTTCGTTTGGCGGAATCGTTATTTTATTGAAATTTCAATTGAACGGGTTGAATGCACCTTTTCAATGAACCTTTTTTCACCTCGAGATGTGTTCGACTTGTGAGACTTTGATTTGTTAATTTTCGCTTTGAAATACCTTGATGCGTTTGCTTTTGAAAAAGCATGCTAATTATCGTGCAATTGTTTTGTTTTAGGAAAATTAACTTGTCGGGCTGATTATTGGTAAGAAATTTGAAAGATCAAGCTAGATTTTAGATTCTGATTAGGTTAGGTTAGTTTGAGTACTCTAAAATTACAAAAAAATAAATGAGCATAGGTATTCAAAATTAGGAATGTTTTAAACACAAATGTGTAGGTGCATAAATAGCAATTGATAGTTAGTAGTATACTTATAGATTTACAGTATACATATTTATAAATATATCCCACATTTGGAATTTACGCCTTATATACGTTAAACGGTGCAGTTTTGTAAACATGATGCGTAGCTCGGAGCGTAAGGCGGTGGGCCAATAAACTGCACGCGCGCGTTCGAGGCACGGACGTCTGAAAATTTCGAGCATCGTTAGCGTATTTATAATATAGATAGATACTGTGCATTTTGCAATTTCAATACCCGTGCACAAATTTCTGAAAAAACTTACATACATAACCATCATTGTTCATCAAATTTAATATAAGTTATGACTTACAATCAGCTATTTGATGAAAATTCACCTTTAAAAGAGTTTTCTTGACTTAGCATACTTCACCCTACAAACCTACATTTTTCAAACATCAAAAACAACCCATTACATTTTTATTAATATGCATTTTTTTCATTGTTTCAGGTGAGCATCATCATAAAAACGGACAAAACTCTAGTTTTCTCGACGGTATGTAAATTACAGACTGCGATAAAAACTCAAATCGTTCAGTTATCGAAACGCATGTTTTCTCACAAATGTGCATAGCGATTTCACAGTGCAACAAAACACAAAAGGACATAAACGTCATAGTGCATGTCAAATGATATTATCTCCATGCCATTGTTCAACTGTGCGACTGCACATTTTGACCTACCTCAACTCTTGTGCTTTATCAGCAAAAGCGATTTTACAATACCTACTTTTAGACATTCATTTTTTGACCTGAAGTATAATATGCGTGTAAAAATATATACACAAGGAAAATGGCAATAGTTAAAATTTTCTATGTGCATACGATTTTTTTTTAAATTATCAATGTAAAGTTGATAATTTTTGATTGGAATTGAGATAATAAAAATGCGTTGCTGGATTTGTATAAGAGACATCTTTTCTTGTAAGGAAAAGTTTTCACATTTTTCCTTCGTTCGGAAAATTTTAATTTTGTTATGACCGAACGTTTTTAAGATTGATCGTACATACTTAAAAATATCGAAATAATACAAGTATAATTTAATGTTATTCGAATCTTTCAATCAGAAATTTAAAAAAAAAATGCAACGATAATTTTCCATTCATCGACAATTTCATCAAATAAATCTATTCATGTATACTGAAATGAATACATTGTGTAATAGAGAGATTCATTAATATGTAAACGATTTTGGTAGTAGTCATATAGAGAAGATCCAAATCAAAAATTTAAAATTAAACGATATTTTTTTATTTCTTCAATAAAATAAAATTGATCAAATTTTTACAATATAAATCGATAAATTTTCGAACCATTTCATATTTACATTTTTAATCACATTTATATAATTAATAATTTATATAAAAATGACGTGTATTATTTTATAACCGTGCCGGTGTTTACGATAACAAAAAAAGTTTTAAAGCCGTGCCGCGTTATTTATAGGTCATTGAACCTTCGAAAATTTTACACCAAAGAACCGTTTCCCGATTCGCATTCGCGAACGGTAGCTGTTCGAACTATCGTCGTCTCTTTCTCGCGCATTGATTTTCCTATGCGCAACACTATCTCATTGTCGGTCGTGCTCTTCTTTTAAACACGTCCGCACACGTACATTACTATATTCAAATTTTATTGCGCAAACCGTTTGTCACGACAATTTCGGGAACTTTTTCTTAATTACTTTCCAATTGAGATTTGAATTATTACAGATCGATGAAATGGAAACGCATCCGTTTAATTTTAAGAATTGTTTTAACGAGTATCTTAATTTTTTAAAATATCAAATTTAAACAATGTTTTATGAAATGTTCCGATTAGTCAGAACTGCAATGATGCAAACAATCCCTTGATTTACGCGGTACTCATTTTACGCGGTTAGTAAAAATTACATTTTTTTAAAAAATCGTACATATTTTGTGGCACGTGTCACACAAACACGTGTGTTGCATCAGATTCAACAAATTAGAATATATCACTGAGTAGGCGAAATAATAAAATTACAATTATACAATTATGTGTATTTTTAACTTTAAACATGTTATAAATTTGTCGAGCTATTAAATTTATAAAATTATTTTTTCTTACCTTGTTTTACGCGGTTTTCTGGAACCTATCCCCCTAATTTATATGAATTCGAAGTATCGATTTATACGAATTTTTATTTCCTGGAACCTATCTTCCATTTTTTAATGAACTCGGAGTCTCAATTTACACGGTTTCGATTTACGCGAATTCTCCAGTAATGTATAATATTTGCCGCGTAAATTGAGGAATGAGTGTATCTCACTTTTTAAATGATCAAATTTAAACAATATGTTTTATGAAATTTTTCAATTAGTCAGAACTGAAATGATGCATATTTTTAAATTTATTTATTCCAATTAGCATCAAATTTGTTAATGACCATGACATTGCATGAAAATACTGCTAAAATTAAATTTTCACATCGATTCGTATTTGAAATTTTTGTGAGATCGTTCACAAAGCAAAACCGTTTCCCAATCCATTGCGCAAACTTCAACAATGCAATTAACAATCTTTTGCGAAACCGTTAATTTTGCACCGTGAAAAACTAAAATTTAACGATTTATAAAAACGAAAATTTAATACACTCATCCCTCGATTTACGCGGTAGATACGTTCCTAGAGAAATCGCGTAAATCGAGACTCCGAGTTCATTCAAAAACGGAAGATAGGTTCCAGGAAATAAAAATCTGCGTAAATCGATACTTCAAGTTTATATAAATTAGGGGGATAGGTTCCAGAAAACCGCGTAAAACGAGGTACGAAAAGATAATTTTATAGATTTAATAGCAAGACAAATTTATAACATGTTTAAAGTTAAAAGTATTCATAATTACATATTTGTAATTTTATTATTTCGCCTTCTCACTGCTATATTCTAATTCTAATTTGTTGAATCTGATGCAACACGCGCATTTGTGAGACGCGTGCCACGAAATATCTATGATTTTTTTTAAAAAAATGTAATATTTACTAACCGCCTTAAAGTGAAACCGCGTAAATCGAGGGATGAGTATATTTGATTTTTTTCAAAAAAAAAATCTCATACACTCATCGATTCAAATGTAAACACGTGAATCTAGAAATTCGAAACAAAACTTTCTAAACAGAATACAAATGGGAACCTTACGTGTGCAACAGATTTGTATTTTTTTTGTTACCATTTCTTCTTCTGTTCCAATATTGCGCCATCGGTTCATTTGCAACGTGTACGGCGGGCATAATTGTTTTTTCATGATTTTCATATATCTTTCTCTTTCACACTCAATACAATTCATTTGAAGAAAGAAAGAGACGGATGACACCTTATTGGATGTCAACTTATTCAAATTGGGAAAGATTCGAAAGCACACGATACATGATGTCAATGAGCTTGCTTTCTTTTTTGTTTTGTTTTTTTTTATTATTTTTTATTTTCTGTAATTTTTATTTTTTTTAAGGAAAAGTTTATCTTCGTCTGGCGTTCGTTATCGTAGTTGTTGTCTTCTTTATCTTTTTTTTTGCTTTATTTTTGTTTTTTGGTATGTTTTATTATTCATGATGATCGAGAAGATAGTGAAGTCGTGCGTGATCAAAGTCTGATGATAGTGTTTTTTTTTTTAGTACGATTTATTATTTTAATCTTCATTTTATTGTATGTTTAATTATCGAAATGCCAATTTTTATATACATATTAGGTATATGTATTTATGTTAAGAAGACATTAAGTTGACTAATCGCATGAAATTTAGAATATTAACATAAGAATAACGATGTTTGTGCTCTTTCTATTTTTTTTATGTTTCATTGCCCCAACTTAATTAAATTCCACTTTAACTCAAAATAAAATCCCTTATATTGATTTCGACTCATAATTAAATATTATTATAATTTATCGACATACGATTCTAATAGAAAAGATCCGAACGATTTTCTTTCAATAAAACATCTATTTATAATATATAAAATTCATTGCAAAACTAAAAAATGAAAAAAAAAAAAAAAAACACAAAATAAAAATAAGAACAAATAGGCACAGATGTTTCTAATGTACACAATGTCGAATCGAAAAAAAAGTAACATCGATCGAAACGCACTATCGGAAAACTAAAATACCGCACAAACGAGTACTTAAAGTACATAAACTTAAAAGGAAAAAAAAATGAAAAAGAATAAAAAGAACATGCGACAAATGCAATTGTGCAATGTTTGATCAAGACGCCACATCGAGAGGTACTTGCACTTTTACGAATGTGAACGAACGATAAACACGTGTCGTAAAATATTACATTTCCGATTCCATAAAAAAAAAAATGCCACATTACCTATTGTGCAATCAGAAATTTAAGACATATTCTTATTCTTTTTTTAATTTTATTATTATTTTTTGTTACCTGGTTTCCCTCGAGTTGAATTCGTTAAATTTGATTGTATGAGTACATTTTTAGAATTGCATAAATAAGGCATTCAACAAATTGATTTCAAAAAAGAAAAAGTTTTAAGTTTTGGGAAATTTAAAGATTTGTATTTTCTTGTCGTTTAAAATAGTATTAAATCAAATTGTGAAGATTCAGACTTAGATTTGTGAACGATTCATTAAAATTTGATAACAATCTAATGAACGATATAGAAACGTGTATGATATGAATAAACGTAATTTTTTATATTATATTAATTTGGCCATGCAGTAGTGTGAATCGAAAATCAAAAAAAAAATTGTTTTATTATATTTTTTTCAAAATTGTAACCCGAAATATATAGTTGATTAATTTTATTTTTACTTACACCTTTATTAATTCAACGTAATTTTCACAAAATGTACACCCAACTCTCGTTTTACACGGTGGATATAGACCAGCAAAAACCGTGTATAAAAAGTGTCATTTTTTACATCGCGATATTCATTATATATTATAGTTCAAACAAACCGTGTTAGACCAAATAAATCGTGTGAAAAAAAATATTTTTTCATTTTTTCAAACCGCGTTATTTCGAAACCGTGTAAAACGAGAGTTGGGTGTAGTTAATTAATTTTATTTTTACTTCGCGATATTCATTATATAGTTCAAACAAACCGTGTTCTACCAAATAAATCGTGTAAAAAAAAATTTTTTTTCATTTTTTCAAACCGCGTTATTTTGAAACCGTGTAAAACGAGAGTTGGGTGTAGTTAATCAATTTTATTTTTACTTACACTTTTATTGATTCAAAGTAATTTTCACAAAATACTTTTTTCTTTTTCTTGTCTTTGGAAGTCTTTTATATATATTAAGGGCAATTAAATTCGTTCGAGTGTGGATTAAGTTTAATTAGTTGTGGGTGAAATGTTCAGGTGTGAAAGGACCGCAAGGTGAGGTCAAGACGGGAATCGAGAGGGCACGAGTTCGTCTCGAGTGTGTCGTTGGCTCGTTCCGCCGCTTCTCAATCTGCGAACCCGGAAGACGATATAATCTCTCTTGTCGCTTTCAAAATCTTAATTAAGATTCGACGCTTCGTTTCTCATTAGCTATTTCTGACGTTCTTGCTCCGTGGGCTGTATTTAACGATTTTTTTGTTGTTGTTAAAACATTAAAATTGTCAGAGTTGATAGTTTGAAATTAAATATTTTTTTTAGAAGGATATTAGATCGGTGAGAATTTATAAGACTCAATGAATATATGATATAAATGATTTTGAAAAATAATGGAGCGTATAAAAGTGTTTCAAAATTCCTTACATTTTTCAATTCATTTGAAATTCTAATAATTGATTGAAATGACTTCTAAAACACATGATTTATTATTTGTTAGCAAAAAAATGTAATTTAATGGTATCTATCCTAAATATTCAAGAAATTTATTCATATAGAAAGTAACGACGATAACAAATGCTATAAAATTCAAATCTCATAATTTTCAAAAAATTGAATAAACCGCGATCAGCTCTGAAAAAACTCATTTAAAGGACAATACATAGGTTTCGTTTCCCGTGAACGAAAATTTGTATGATTTAAAATCTATTTTCCATGAAAACCTTAGATCTACGGTGAATTTTGTCACACTAAAAAATCCTAAGATTTCTAACATCTATCGATTGAGATATATTTTAAATCTGTTAAGTGGAATGGGTCCGCTATTACACATCCTCGTTTGATACGTTCGATTTTTCTTTTTATGAGATATAATCTGTTATGTTCTATCGATATTGCTAATTCTGACTTACTAATGAAATCCTTTAATATTTGTATTGAAATCAATTATTTACTTTTATAGTCATGCCTCTAACGTCACATACTATCTATCGATCGATATTTCGAATCTGTCAAGTAGAAGAATCGATTTCAAGCAGATTATTATTATAGTCATGCTTTTAACGTCACATATAGATCAATATTTCAAATATGTTAAATGAAAGAATCAGTTAAATAAACATAATCCTTTGTACAAAACGACTCAAATAATAATTTTGAATAAAAATAATACACTCAACTCTCGTTTTACACGGTGGATAGGGCCCAGCAAAAACCGTGTAAAAAAAGTGTCATTTTTTTATTTCACTATATTCATTATATAGTTAAAAACAAACCGCGTTAAACCAAATAAATCGTGTAAAAAAAAAAAAAAATTTTTCATTTTTTCAAACCGTGTTATTTTGAAACCGTACAAAAAAAATCCGTGTAAAACGAGAATTGGGTGTATATCGATAATACTAGGATACGAAAGTTGGGTTATCCGAGCGCCCCCAAGATTGAGAAGCGGCGCCGCACAGTTGGAACGGGGGCGGCAGCCCGCGGTTCATAGTCGCGACCCGCGGCGCCTTGCGACCGCACGCGTACCGCGCATAAAGCACCCCGCGCACCGTAGGCATTTCGCATTTTACAATTTTTAATTAATTATTTATTTTATTACCCGAAAAAAAAAAAAAAATTAAAAACCGAATTACCGCAATACCGAACTACGCGGCTCGATATAGGAAGAGCTTCGCGGCTCGTTCGCGTTGTGTTGTTGTGCACGTCGTCGACCGGCCGGAGTCATTCAACCGATCTCGTGACGTAACGCGAGCGGTGATCTAACGGCGAGGAATTTCCGCGGCGATCTAGCGTAGATCGCGGATCGATCGATCCCTAGATCCGCGGGTCGGAAAATCGGATCGCGCGGTCGGGAAATTCGAGCGCGACGTCGGAAAATTCGAGCGAACGAGATCTGTTTGTGTGTGTTTTCAATTGGATCTTTTCGATAGATAGTTCTGTTTTATGTGGATCGATATTGTGTATAAGTTTTCCATTTCGAGTTGAGTGATTTTCTTTTGTAGTTCAATTGTTGCATTTGAACTCGTATTGGAAAATTTTTGTCTTGTAATAGAAAATTATCGACTCGAATATGGGAAGTGACTTAATTTTAATGTGCTGTATTATCATTTTTATTCGATTTTTTAATGAAAATCGTAACTTATGTCATGTTTATATTGATCGATATATCGAATTATATTTATAACTAAATTGGTGATTTATTGTTTGATATATCGACTGATTTAAACCTCATATTGATTTATATTGAAAATTAAAAAATTATTATGAATAGTCGATATTAGCAATTTTCTTTATTTCGAATTCGTTACTATATTTTTACTAGAACTTGTAGTATGTTTCGATGTATTCTCGTTGACGGAAGTCGAAACCGTTGTACTTAGATTTATTATGACTGATATTGAAAAGCTTCAACTATAAAATATGAAAACGTTACATATAATACATACACCACACATCACTAATCGCATTACATAGCAGAAGAAAAGCAGTCCGCTTCCTGCAGATAGCCATTTCTCTCTGGCCAGTAATTTTATTATAGTGTTATTATTGCCGGCGTTGCGTTAGTGGAAATTGGATTTGCAGACGAAAACTGTTTATAACTTCGAATCCTTTTTCCTTCTTAATTCGAAATTTATTTTTATATCGGTGAACCCGAGGGTTTCCGCGGAAAATCAATTCTCTAGGAGTCGGTGCGTTCTTTTCATGCAGATTAGAATCCGTCGGGATTTTCCTCTACCCGAAGGAATGTAATTGTGCTTCGACTGAATGAAATTCTCCGCCTGATAAAATTAAAAACTACTACCGTCGATTTAACTCGAGCTCAATATAATGAAAGCATATTCCTCGAATGCTCCAGTTCTCACATTTTTTTGCATTCTTATTATATCTTCGTGAATAGTTTATTTCGTTTCGCAATGTGCTTTTATCGATCGGTACTCATTTGAGAGAAAAATCTAAATGCGTTTGTAATATGTGGTCGGTTAAATGTAAGCCTGTTAGTGAAATTTTGTATTATGCACGTTTTCGAACTGCAGTTACATGCGGTTATCGTATTTTTGCACGATAAGGTTCGTTATTTTTTGTTAACTTTTAATTATGCTTGAATATATTCAGTGCAAAAATCATTTCTATCGCATAATATTTGCATTCTACCGTCATATAAACACAGTTTAGTTTGTTTATCATTAAATATTGAATTTTTTACGAATTTAATAAGTACCTAACTACCAGACATAGCAAGATAATGTAAAAATGATTTTCCTCAACAAAATGAAATTATCTCTTCTTTTATCAATATTTTTTTTATTAAACTCTATATAAAATAAATAAGATAATCATTGGGATGAAAATTAATGAACGAAAAATATTAAATATTTTAATTTTTTTTCACGGCAAGGTTTATTTCATATTAAAAAAATTACATCATAGATACGGTATACATACTTTCATTATAGGGTTTGGTGAAGGCAAGAGGTGAATATTCGATTGATTTTATTATTAGTTTCAGTAAAATTAATTTAAACTAATTTATTTTACAATTTTTTATTATTAATACATTTATGAATAATCTTATCAGTATACATATAATATAATAGAATACACTTAATATCTGTAGTTGTACTCTAATTTTTCTACTATAAGAAATTTGATATTTATAAACCACGAAATGAGCCAAGATAATAATTTTGTCAATGTGTGTCTATGTCGAAATTTAAAATATTTTTAATTTTCTTGACAAATTCAGACTATTTTTGAATCAGATCGAGTGAAATTATAGATTTTTATTATTAAAAAATATATTTTCCATCAGATCGGGACTTGTATGAATTATCGTTCAAATCTCGCTTGGGAATCGGTGCGTATTAAATAAGAATGCATAATCTATTTCGATAGAATCTATTTAACATAAAAGGATCGAACGTTTCACACCATAACCACAATTTCCCACCTAAATCTCATCGACATAAATCTGGACACCTAAAAATCAAAATATCAAAAAAAAAAAATACATTCCCTCCAAATCCTCGATACGCGAACGAAAATCGACAAAATAAAAATGCGCAACGTGCACGAGGTGCACGTCTCCCGCGCACGTGCGCATCGGCGCATGCGCACCGCCGCCCCGCGCACCTTTGCGTTTTCCCGCGCTCCGCAGGTCATAGGTCGCGAGCGACACGCATACGTTCGTCCCGCTCTAACCTTCTGAGTGCGAGCGAGACGACGACACGTGGAGACCCTTCGATCGATTTTCGGGATCGATCGAAATGTGCGCGGTTTTCGTGCATGTAGTCAGTGCGCACGCGCGGCGCGTGACGTGCGAACGGTACGTACGCGCATCGTCACTATCGAGTGTGTGTGTGTGAGTGCGAGGGTAGATGTGAGCGTGAGAAGTTCGTTGACTCGCCGCGCGGGTCACTGTCCGCGCCCAAACCAAACACCCGCCGACTACGTCACAGTGGATTCGCCATCACGATTTTCGTACGACGAACGAAAAGGCCGAGGGGTATAAGTGACATATTTACCGAAATTAAGGAATCGCTTCTATGCATGCTCATTTATTTGGTGGCGAAAGGATATAAACGAATTAGGAACGCGTGCCGAGATATATCATAAAATCACTCGACCTCTTTCATAATACATGGTCGATTTTGAACGCGCTTTTCTCGAAATCACCGCAAAGTAACTTGCACCCGTTGGCCTTTTCAGTCGTCATATATCAGTACACATATTTCGCCATCACGATTTTCGTACGACGAACGAAAAGGCCGAGGGGCGCAAGTGACATATTTACCGAAATTAAGGAATCGCTTCTATGCATGCTCATTTATTTGGTGGCGAAAGGATATAAACGAATTAGGAACGCGTGCCGAGATATATCATAAAATCACTCGACCTCTTTCATAATACATGGTCGATTTTGAACGCGCTTTTCTCGAAATCACCGCAAAGTAACTTGAACCCCTTAGCCTTTTCAGTCGTCATATATCAGTACACATATTTCGCCATCACGATTTTCGTACGACGAACGAAAAGGCCGAGGGGTATAAGTGACATATTTACCGAAATTAAGGAATCGCTTCTATGCATGCTCATTTATTTGGTGGCGAAAGGATATAAACGAATTAGGAACGCGTGCCGAGATATATCATAAAATCACTCGACCTCCTCCTAATACATGTAGGTACATGGTCAACTTTGAACGCGCTTTTCTCGAAATCACCGCAAAGTCACTTGTACCCCTTGGCCTTTTCAGTCGTTTATGTATATTTGTGTGATACGCGAGATGAACGCTCATATGTTCGATGCTCGAAAGTGGAAATGTTCTGAAGTTAAGCGCGAAACAGACGTAAGACGTTCTCTTGTGCATTTTCTAAACTATAGACAAAAAACGTCTGAGAACTCTGAGAAAACGTCTGAGAACTCTTAAGAAAACGTCTGAAAGCCCTTAAAACATTTTCATAAGCAAACGCCTTACACTTTGAACTTTTATATGTGTGAATTCGGTAGAAAATACCTCCTCCAACGTCCTCCTCCAACTACGACCTTTCAAAAAAGATACAAACATATTTCAGTACATACGATACGTCTGACTGTTTTGCTAATTTTTGACAGTTCGCAGTTGGGGAAATACCGTATCGACGATTTTTCGAAGTATTGTTTTTTGAATTAATTGTTATTAGTGAATTTGCTCAATTTCAAAAAATTGGGTTAGGTTGGGTTATGTCAAAATATTCTTATGATATTTACTGTCGAGTTGGGAAGGGTTTTGGGAAAAGTTAAGACAATAGCGTTTGTAAAACTGGAATGTAGTTTATCCTGTGGATATTTTTGTAAATAACCGGGCATCGAAAGCAATTTTAATTTTGAAAAAAGTTCTGAAAAAAAAAACTGAAATTTTAATGAGAATTTGCCGATTTTTATAGACTTTATTATTCTTGGCGCAGGAATATCTAAATTAGCGTCAAAATCAACAACATCGCAAAGACAGTGACATACCTAATTCCATAATTATTTATTTTAAAATTTAAAATAATTTTAAGAAAATAGATCAATCGTCAAATTTTATATGCTAAATATTGAAAACATTACACGACGAATGAATTAAACAAACTTTCTCAAACCATCATAAATCACAACTAAAACAGACATAAAATTCCGAACACAAAATACATCCATAAGTTATATTTTAACTCAGCACATTCTAGAATTCGATCGAATTAAGCACGTGTTACACATTGACACTTTGACACAACGTTTCATGTAACACCGACGTAATAATTGAGAGACGCTTTTCGGCGAATTCGCTTTTTACGGTTTGATTGGACATGCCTCTTAAAATATATGACCACAGTGATTGGACACAATGTTCCATTGAAGCTGTAATTGTTAAGCCGCGTTCACACTCAGTGTTTTGCGTTTTGAACGTCGTCTATCGCGCTCCGTCTCGTGAACTGTATTTTTCTATCGATATGATAGAGCAGGATAGATTGAAAATTAATTGCATAAGATTGAAATATTATTAATGTTGTTCGGAATGTGATATGTGTGTGAATCTGGCTTTAGTTTCGCGGATGAATAGTTTCGTCTCGTTGAATCATCTCTTGATTGTTTTAGCCATTTTTTTTCTATTGGATCTTTTGATTGGTAATTATATCTAACAATGAGTTGTTTAGAATGGATTTGTTTAAAAAAATGATTGAATCGATTTTTTTATTAATTAATTAAAATAGCTTAATCATGTCAGATGATTATTGTCTCGTCAGATCTTTGAATCTAACTATTCATGATTTTACAATATGAATTTTTCTTTAGTTTATGATACGATGTGTTTACAATACGAATTTTCCTCATGTCTTTATTGAAATAATGAATTTATTAAATATATGATCGAATGCAATTTATTACATTGAGATAATGAATTAACGGTTTAAATAGAAATTTATGATCTTGTAAACATTCAAATTAATTTTGAAGCACATTCAATATTCCTTATTGGAAAACAACTCAATGTACCATTTTCATCATAAACAACTCAATTAATACACGTTTTCTTCTTTAATTTCAAACAATTTATGATTCATGTTGAATCATTTTCATTTTAAATTCAAATTAAATATTTATCATTTCAAAAATAAAATATAGCAATTTTGGGAAAATTCCTATTACGACCAACGAAAAAAAATTTAATGCAATGAACATTTGATTCAAAATGAAAAATATTCAATTCTAAATTATTAAATCATCGATACAATAACCAATCTAATTTGACCTAAAACATAACCCAACAAATCCTGATTAAACCCTTCGAACTAAACCAACATTTAATTCGAATCAAAAAACCTGAATACGTACAAATTCTCAAAAAATTTTAAAAATTCTCTGAACATCCACATTCACTTATGAAAAAACAAACCAAACATTTACCCAAAAAAAAAAACCAATCACATTCTTGACATATCTAAAATTCTCTACGCGATTATGACATAGATGTTCTGATCAGTAATAATTGTCAAATCAATAGCAATGACCACATTAACCCACTACCATTATTACTACACATAGTACAGTATATAACAATTGTCGACAGTTATTGCCTGTTACTGTTTCCATTGTCTCTCTTGGCTATCTCTTATCTGCTTTACACGATCTGATTGTTCTCATTCGTTTATCGGTCACGAAACCGAGTTGAGGGTAAACGTTTCGATATACAATACCTTATCAATTTATTTGTTTTTTAGTACATTTTTATATAAAATTAAGAGATAGCATATCAGCACTTTCATCTCTATGAAAAACGTCACAGATTTTTGCGAAACTCTGTGATAATTAGAGGATGTAAGTGTTGAGCAAAGAACGACGTTACAGTTTGTGCTAATTGGAAAATAAATAAGGCATCTCGTTATCTTTGAAATTTAATTATTGTGTTTTTTTTCTCATCTTGACTTTGTGTGATTTTTAATAAATCGGTTGTAAGTGCTGGCGTTAAAATTTTTTTTTCAGAAAATACCGTTTTCTTGATATAATGACGTCCGCTAGCTCTTTTCATTCGTGTCGCAATGGTGTTATTGTTGCTTTTCATTTTCGCTTTTTAGTACCTACCGTATTATGCAATATTCTTTGTTAATTTTAATTTTATGAAGCCATCTTAACATTCTAAATACAATCACTTACGACCTTCGTCATTTGCAACTATGAAAATCCAACCTGTCACTTCAAATCATATCGATCTGTATTCACAAATATCTGCAAGTATACTTTACCATCATCATGCCTATCGATCTGAAATTAACTTTTTCATTCCACTTTGAAGCATCCAAAATCAGCATCCTCGATAAATCTGACCAGTACCAGAAACGTTCATCCGAAGAAAGTCTGTCTAGGAAATGTTAATAGTCACTTATGAGCCAACAAACTATATCTAGCTTCATCAAACTATTCAATGATATCAATCAATTTTAAGATATCCTAGCATACCTAACTATACGATTTACCATCATCAACCCTATCCATCTGAACTTAACATTTTCAATCCAAAGCATCCAAAAGCAGCATCCTCGACACATCTGATCACAGCAGCGTTCCTCTGAAAAACGGTCTGTCCAGAAAGTGTTAGTAGTCGCTTTTAATCCAACAACAGTAGATAGTCTAGTTTTACCAAACTATACAGTCATATCATACCATTTTGAGACAAGCTATTCTAAAACATCCAACTATCCGCTTGATCATCCAAACTTAACATTTTCAACCAAAAGCAGCATCCTCGAAACATCTGACCACAGTAGCATTCTTCCGAAGAACTATCAGTCTAGACAGTGTTGATAGTAACTTTTAATCCAAAAACAGCACTAAGTATCTAATCTTACCAAACAATACAGTCATATCATACAATTTTAAGACAAGCTATCCTAGAACACCCAACTATCCACTCGATCGTCTGAACTTAAAACTTTCAATCCAGAAGCAGCATCCTCGAAACATATGACCGCATCAGCGTTCCTCCGAAAAACGATCAGTCTAGGAAATGTTAGTAGTCGCTTATAATCCAACAACAGTAAAGTATCTAGTCTTACCAAACTATACAGACAAGTTATCCTAGAACACCCAACTATCCACTCGATCATCCGAACTTAAAATTTTCAATCCAGAAGCAGCATCCTCGAAACATATGACCGCATCAGCGTTCCTCCGAAGAACGATCAGTCCAAGAAGTGTTAGTAGTCCCTTTTAATCCAACAACAGTAAAGTATCTAGTCTCACCAAACTATACAGACAAGTTATCCTAGAACATCCAATTTCCCACTTGATCTTGATCCGAACTTAAAATTTTCAATCCAGAAGCAGCATCCTCGAAACATATGACCACAGAAGCATTCCTCCAAAGAACGCTCATTTCAGGAAGTGTTAGAATTTGCTTTTAATCCAACAACAACACAGAGTATCTAGTCTTACCAAACAACACAGTCATATCATACAATTTTAAGACAGGCTATCCTAGATGATCCAAATATCCCCTCGATCATCCGAACTTAAAATTTTCAATCCAGAAGCAGCATCCTCGAAACATATGACCGCACCAGCGTTCCTCCGAAGAACGGTCGGTCCAGGAAGTGCTGGTGGTCGCTTCTGAGCCAACAACAGCACAAACAGCTGAGAGAGTGGCGATGGCCGCGGGGTCGCTGCACCTCGATGACCTTTGCCGATGGTGGTTTAAGCCGATCGACAACCACACCACACCATGCCGTTCTCCATACGATCTCTGTGCGGATTCTCTTGTCGACCCACGCGAAACTCGCCTCCCCAAAATCTATACGGAAGCTCTTTGTCGACAGTTCGCATGCTGCTTCTTTTCGGATGGTTCTGGTCCAAAATGCCTTCTAGTTTTGTCTTCGGAGGAGTTTAGTCTTTTAATCCATCCGTTTTCTAGTTCATCTAATTCATTGAGGGTCGTTTTTTATTGCTTTAGTTAACTTAACGTAGAGTTACAGTCAGTTGTTTAACTTGGTACTGTTGAAAATTCGTGGAATAGAGACGGATTTTTGATAGTTGATAATGGAAGGATTGATTGTAAATTTCTGGTTAGTTAACTAAAGCAGTGAAAAAAGTGGCCCTTAGTCTTCTATTCTTCTAAGTCTTCTATTCCTTCAAGTGTTATACTTTTTTTTAAACTAACCATCTAATCTTCAAGATTTTAGTTTTTATTCTCTAGAACTTGTCTACTAATTCATTTTTTTTTTAGTTTTTCAAATCTTCCTTCTTCTCTAAAACCAAACTTTTCCATTTGTCTAAAGTCGAACTTTGAGTCTCACATATTGATAGATCATAAAAAATGTTCAATTGATCGTCTATTGAACTCCGATTTTCAATCTGATAACATGAATTTCAATTCAGTTACATACGTTTATTATTGTAGTTTGTTCTGTTCCAATATAATCTCGTACGGATTTATTATTGGTTAAAAGTAGTCTTGTTGTAATACAGACTATTTCTTGTTCGTATGACTGTGTAACAAACCGCATCCTCTTTGTCTCTTTGTTGCAAATGATCATATTTTAGATTTGCAATCATACAACTTCCTAGAACCTCTTCCTTCACATCTATTTCTATGCGACTTCTAATGCGCGAGTTTTTCATCTGATGCAGCATGTGTCTAGTTTAGTTCGCTTCAATCTTTTTATAATTCCGTGAACAGATTTTGATAGCATCTTCTCTTCTTAGTCTCGAAATAATCACATTATCACACTCAATTTCAAAATTTTGACATGAAATTCAATTCGCTTCCCACCTACAATTTTCATTTTACAACCATCCGACCACAATGAACTATAAAGAAACTACCTTATCATTGTGATGTTTATTTCTGAACCACAATCAGTGCATAATCGTACGTGCGTTTTCAGAGAAACTCCGGGTCACAAAGGCAATTCTTTGTGTTGCAACTAATGCATAGAACAGTGCACCAGCAAAGTCATTATTTCAGTTGCAGCTTTAAATTATCGCAGCACATACGATCTATTGTAGTTTAGTTCGTTCGCGGAAGTGTGACCGACTTGCTTTAGATTAGCTGAAAACACATCTCTCTATGCCTACTAACAGTTTATTTAGATCTTAAAATATAATTATTTTTAGAATTATTAACTTTCATATTTCTGCTATAAATATTCTACTAAAAATATGCGATATTTGTGAATAGATTTTGACAGAATAATCAAAACGAATTTTTAGTGTGTAAGGAACTCATATTCGTTGCATTAGCGCGAGTTTAAATAGTCAATCATTTGCATTCGCTACAAGTGCAAATTTTTAATCGATAGTTTTGAATGAAAATTTCTTGAATAATGTATCTTTTATTATTTTCCTAATGAAAAATAAGTTCAAAAATAATTAATTTTGTATTCAGATGTGACTTCAACTGAAGTTTAGGAACATATTATATTATATCTTCGTCATAAATAGAGGACTGTTTGTTTAAAGAAATGGTTCAGTTTACACTGAGATAGATGTTGATTTCATTTTTGATAATATGTATAAAAAAAATAGTAGTTTCGTGATCAAATATTAGCTCTTCGCGCCGCATTACAGTGTTTGCTTTTATTTTAGCTGCGCGAGTAAATATTTGCAGTCGGATTATAAATAGGAAGCTTCTGCGGAAACTGCAAATCGAAAGTTACACTGATGCAAATCGATTCTTATGTAAATATTATAATCGAGATGCAACGAATCATCTTTTTGCACACATCACATGATCATTAGTTCGATTGCGAAAGTTGTTCATCTTCGGATCGTGATTTTCTGTTAATTTTCTATACGACTAACGTTTTCCGCGTTTCATATTCGATTTTTTAAAATCATCATTTTCTATTTATGATCGACTAAATCGTATCATTTTAAATCGATTTATATTGATTATAAAAATCTTTGAATAATTTAAGGTCGGTCTTTTCACCTCTGGTTTGAAAATGAAACGAACTTAAAGTACACGCGGTCCTCCAATTAACTGTCAAAATCTGGGGGAAAGAGATGGATGTATGTATTGTTCTAAGAATGTATGTCTTATCTCTTTCAGTGGCTGTTTTGACAGCTCATAGTTGAAATGACCGCGAGGAGTTCATATTCGTTTAATTCTCAAACCAGACGTGAAAATACTGGCCTTTTATCTTATAAATATCATATTTCACCTTAAAAAATATAATGCCAAGTTAACACATCATCGACGATCTATATCGTCGTGTAAACTCGGCTTAAGGTCCCCTTAAAAACACGTCACGTCCATAGATGATCACCGTACGTGACATTAGCCATAACAATACGTCACCGTGACTTTTCGTCACTTTCGGCACAATAAACCCGCTATTTTCCGAACGAGTCACTACAGTTACTGCAATATTATAACAGACACGTGACATTTTGTCAGGCACGTGCTCTTGTCAGTTTTTTTCCACGATGATCCAATCCGAGTAATGACTGTACGAACTTTCAACTCGCCACTTTATTCGGTTGCACAATATGAATTAATCATCGATTTATTGAAAGAAATGCCAAATGCCTACGTTTTCATTTAATTTATGCTTGGTTTACACTTTTGATTTGTGAAGTATTGTTGGTTTTAAATGGTTAGGTCTGACAATGATAGTCGATGGTTTGAGTTAGGTTAAATTGAGTGAAATGTCATATCATTGCCAACATAAATCGATAGTGTGAACTAAGCATTGGTTAAAAATTTAAGTGAATCAATCGTAAATTGCAGAAACCGCTCGTTTTTTAAATCCAAGTGATACAAGTGCCTTGATTTTCGAACGTGGATATATAAAACGGTGGTGTTTGATGAAAAACAGTGAAAAAGAAGTGTAAATGTGTGACTACGATGAGGGGGATGCGCGCCACAGTTTGCGAACCGACCACTAACGATGACCAAAAAGGGATGCGTGAATTTATCATAAAAACACAAAGCTCATCGAGGACATCATATCACATACAAACTTTACATTCTGTCTCACCATTTTTTCTACTGTTCATCCTGTGAACTGATCGAAAGCCATTTTTTATTAAATTATATTCTCATTAAAATATATTTTTTAATTATTTTTTATATATATAAATATTTTTTATTAAAACTCTATCGTGATAGCCATTGTTAGTGTCGTTCGTTCAAGATGGATATGAGCGATTTGAATGTTATAAAGATTAAATATATGTAATTATTACGTTTTTTTATTTTATTATTATTTTTTAATTGTCGCTTATTAAATGATACATATTTAAAATTAAATTTGTATCATTTATACGAGCAAGTAATATTTAAAATTTTCGCTTCGACTTAAGGCGGAATATTAGGGTGTTCCGACGAAAATATACAAAAAAATTCTCCTCGTTTTTTTTTGTTTTGTTTTAATTTTTTGCAGTTATAGTGTGCCTTCGTGAGCTTTGTATAATCGAATTGTGATCGTTCGCGAGTTGCGCGCATCTTCCGCAAAAATCTAAGTGCTGCGAAAGGAAAAATAGGCAACTACAGTGGAGGACCGTTGCGACATTGGTGTGCCTTTTTGTGATGAGCGGAGCCGTCTGCGCTTTCAGGAAGTGCAACAGGCGGATCTTCGTGATGTCCAGCCTTGCGAAGAGGCACCCAAGATAGGCAGACAGATGCCAGCATGGACCCGAACCAGTTCCACGAGCTGTTCGGTTCGCAGTGGCCCCCCGATTGCATGGGGCCGGGCAGTTCGGGGCAGGGCCCCCCTGGAGCCCCCGGAGCCGCCCCCGGGCCCCCAGGACACGTGCCCAAGAGGGAACACCCTGGACAGGCCCCTGATAGCACCACTCCACCACCTTCGGATGGCTCCTATGGCTCGCCCATGCCCGGGATGTACGCCGACAAGAAGGGACCCAACTCGATTCGAGGTAAAACGACCTCTGCACGACGCAGTTTTGGATAAATTCGAATTTTTCAAAGATAGGATTTTTGGTGTGCTTATGCTGAGTCTTGAATCGATTGAAAGTTTTAGGGGAGAAGTCTCAGTTTTTCGGTAGAGTCAGATTTGTGTATGTAAAATTTCTTTGCATTTTATTGTTTGGAATTTGATTTTTTTGTTATCGATGCTGGTTACATTACATTTAGTTTGTTTTAGTTAAGATAATACAACTTGATCCGAGGTAAAATGACCTCTGCACGACGCAGTTTTGGATAAATTTAAATTTTTCAAAGATAGAATCTTGAATGTGCTTATGTTGAGTCTTAAATCGATTGAAACTTTTTGCTAAAAACTCTCATTATTTCTGTAGAATCAATCGAATGTTCAATAGATTTATTCAATTTTAAAAGCGATCATTTATTTTGTGAATATTTTTAATACAAAAATCTATCAGTACGACTTTCGAAACAATAAGTTAGGTCAACTTGATATTTTTTTCAGATCAAGTTTAGATTGGATTGAGTCGGATCACATTTCAATTTAAGCTGAATTATATTGAGTTTCCTATCGATAGCACTATACACTATAACCGTTTTCAGATTTTTCATGAAAAACATGAATAAAGCATGTATTATACACGGTTGATTCTTCGGTGCAAATGTCGTTGACCGTGTTTGCCTCGTCGGGCTTCGTCGACGCGAACAATGGCCAACTTCTGTAACTGTTGATTCGCGTGCAACTTGCACAGTTTCTTTTACAGATTTTTTTTAATTAAGACTCTTTTTAAACGAAATTAAATAAAAAAAAAATGCGACCGTTATCCAACAGTTTGCCAACACTGTGCACTCTATGATTCTTCGTGACCCGAACTGATTGGTGCAGAAGAGTGTTTTTTTTTTACGAACCGCTTTATATTAATATTGATTTGAAACTTTGTTAGATGATTGTATCGATTTATTCTCGTATTATTTATAATTGAACTCGCTTCGAACGTTGGCATTGGTTCAACCTCAGAAGAATGTTGACGTTCCATTAATAATAGTAAACATCGACGTTATTAAGTGCGAATCTATCATTTCGGTAATCATTATTCAGTTTTTGCATGTAAATTCAAAATATTTATAAAGCTGAATTTATTTCAAAACACTTGAAACTTCTGAAATTAGATATTTGACAGTATATTTTTCATACTTGGTTTTATTGTTAGTTGATCTTGCTAAGAAATATAATACGAGTAGATGATAACGGTTGAACTTTTAAAACGATTTGTTATGTTCCATTGTAGTTTTCTTACTTAAAAAAAAGTTTTTCTAAAGCCAAAAATTATAAGACTTGAAAAAAATATTATATATTCTACTCTGGAAAAATTCTTATTGTAAATAACCCCGGAAAACTCTTAGAAAGTTATAAGCACTTTCTGATTATGTGAGACATAAAAGATCAAAAGCTACCACCCACGTTTTATTATCGTTCAAATATTCGATCGTTTAAATTCCTCAGATTTATATAAACTTGATTTGAGTGTAAATAATTGATTGTAATAGATTTTAAAGAACGACCTTGCGGTTATTAAGGAAATCTTATTGGTACTCTGCGAGATTAACTTGTCAACTAGATCACATTGATTTTTGTGTTTTTAATTTAATTGCTTGAAATATTTCTTTAAAATTCATATACAAAGCTAAGAATTTTCGTTTTGAATCTTCTTTCGTATTCAGGTTTAACGACTTAAGTGAAAATTTCGCATACGTCATGATAATCTTAGTCATCTTTACTTGAGTGAGATCATTCTTTTGTTGCAATGCCGTTTTGATATTTTTTAATTGCTGCTTATGTTTTATTTATTATGATCTTACTCGGCACGTGTTCATGTTTTAAAGAAAATAATTCAAATTCGTGTACTTAAAAATATAAATCGTCTGACGGGATTTTTCCTAAAAATACTCGTTCAGGTTTAAATTCATATCCCATTTGTCGTCTGCAAATTTGAATTTTCAGCTTTTCGTTTCACGTAACTTTTTTTTACGAAATGTTTCATCATATTATGATAAGTATATCGTTTGAATCATCATTTTATCTAGATGTAAAATTTTAATGATTATCTAATGCTGTTTGCCTTTTTTTATAATTGACTATATATGTACATTAGTATTTAATTAATCGACATTTTCTTCAGTTACACAAAAAGAAACTGCATGGAAAATATTCACAAAGAAAAGTTTAACTGAGCTTTTAGGTGGCTTCGAATTGACACAAAAAATGTATTGTAAACTGTTTCCTTGTAAAGCAATTGTATAACATATTTTTTCTATTTTAAAAAGTGTAATTGCGTAATTGATACAGCTTTGTATGATATTTGTTTAATTATTATATAAAAATGAAAATAGTGACTATTTTCGTACGTAATATGTATATCTCCAGTTTTCCACTTGTAGTCAATCAATTTTCATTTCTATTCCTCATAAAATTCAGCTAAAAACGGAAAATATTCGATTTGACTTGAAAACTATTTAACAATGGAAAAATGCTCGATTGTAATCTGAAACCACGGTTTTTACTTGGAATAAATTTTCACCCTATTTGATTCAGCATTAGACCTCGTACACTCAATTTGATTCACATTCTAAAAGAACTCTATCTTGCTCCATCTCACGCACTCTATTTTTCGTCTATCCCGATTTACACCCCAAATCTGAAAATAGAGAATAGCAAATATAGAAAATATAATGCACGAGAGTTTAGAACATAAACCAGTGCATATGAACGACGCCTTAATCAGAATAATTTAATCGACTTAATGATCATATTAAAGTCGGGTCTTTTCACCTCTGGTTTGAAAATTAAACGAATTTAAACTTATATGCAATCCCTCCAATTACTGCCAAAATCTGGAAGAAAGAGATGGATGTATGTATTATTGAACGAACTGTAGTACGTCTATCTCATATTTAAATGGATTGCGTGTAGTTTAAATTCGTTTAATTCTCAAACCAGAGGCAAAAAGACCCACATCAATGAAAACAAGACTCGTCATACGATATACCAACTAGTGAAAACCTTGCATTAGAACGATCGAAAATTCGCACCGAAAGACTGCGACAATCGATTCGACATCTGGATCCACCTTCGGATCAAAGATCCATCTTCGGATCAAAGATCCAGCGATGATCCAGGATCGCACACGTAGATCCCGAGACCGGGTAAAAATACACTTAGCGCACAAAAGTACGCGTAGCAATACGAAACCGGTCGTTGACCGATGACGACACCCGCACACGTTCGATACCCCTGACTTTTGGGGTTGACCTAAAGTGACCGATACACGCCGATTTTCCCCTTTTACTCTTTCCTCCGAATCCTAAGATTGTATTTTACATGGCCCAAATTTTAAGGGACACTTGGAGTTTTTTTACATCTCTTTTCCAATGTTTTATTTCGGAAAATGAAAATGGCGCCGCAGATGAAATTTTTTTTATTTTGATTAAAATATTAACTTTGGAAAATTCGTTTTTTTATACAATTTAAAGATTCAATCTCTTGTGAAAGATATGTAGTCACAATTTTAAACAAGCTTAACTTTATTTTCTCCACCGAAAGTTGATATCCTCACCTTTTCCTTGTTTTTCTATATTTTTGCACCTTTTTCTTACTATTTCATTCCTTCATATTCATTAATATTTGAAACAAACGCCATTTTGAATTACTTTGCTTTAGATCTGAAGCACGATTCTTTGAAAAGGCAAAATAGAAAAACTTTTCTAGCCATTCATGCTATCGATACAATATTTTTCTATTTACATATGTTATTTTCCTTATTATTTTGATAACCTATAAGACTCAATTTAGATCAAATTCTAAACTACATATAATAGAAAGTCTGTACTAATTCATTGAATCGTTTTTTTTTTCATTTATTGATTATGTGTTGCTCTCGATTGTCAATTGTGATCAAATTTCTTGGAAAAGTCTAATGGTTAATTCGGGTCAGTTGAGTTTTTTTTTCTAATTGTCGGATTTGATTGTGATTAAATGGGTTATAGTTAGTATTGACAATGTATGTCATCACATAATTTAGATTCAGAATGTTTATAAAATTTATTTGTCAAAAAGTCTTTAGTACTTTAATGAATACCCCAAATATCTTTTTCAAGTTTCAACTCAATTATTTTTGGGAAAACAATTATTATTTTATCTCTATTTGTAAGATATAAATAATTGTGATATACTTATTTATTATCTCAATTAAATTCTTCACAGACAGTGATACAATTTACAACAAAGAAAACACTTCAAAACTAAAACACGAGAACGTGAAAAATTCGAAACTCGTGATCGCTTACTTAGATTCTGCAAATGTTGTCTGAAAAAAAATCCAGCTTTAAAATTAGACCCTGTCAATTTGTTTGATTCGCACAAAAGTCGTTTCTTCAAATCGAACAGTATTTTGCGATGATCTTACCATTTATTTGAACAGGTTTTTCTTTTTTTGAAACAATACGAATTTTCCTTGTGAGTTGACTCACTCAAAATGTGCCGATAAAATGCAAATGCTTAGCGTTTCAATGAAATAATCAACATTACATTTAAACCGTATCAACTTGACTTGTTTATAACAATATGAAATTTTCCACTTATTCAAAATCCCCAAGTTATTTAAGTCGTAAACAGTCAATAAATAACCAATATACTTCATTGCATGTCTATTGATAATCAATTTTTGCATCAAATAATTGTACTCATTGTCATTATAATGATACTGATCATTTATATTTGTATAATGTGTATGTACATTCTATTGGGAAAAAAAAGAAAAGGTCTAATAAGTTTAAATTGTTTCTAAAACTTTTTTAATGAGTTTTCGATGTGTAAAATTTTCACATTAATAAATAATGTATTTTTTTAATTACAGTGTATTCTCGATTTTTTAAACTATTTTTAAAGTAGAAAAACAAATGAATTGTCTGAATGTTTAGTTTAAAAATATTCCAAATAATATCGTTTTTATTATTACATAAATTGTAATATCTTAATCTGTAATTATGCATTTAATTTGAAAAACTATATTTCATGACTGTTTTATAATCAATTTAATATTTTCCTTGAACTAATTTAAAACACGGAAATATTATGTATTTATGTACATACATATTTTATAATTTTATCTTCTTCAAATGACAATAATTGTATATTACAGAATATTTAATTTAAAAAATTAATAAAATAGAAACTAATCAATGATTAGAACACTAATAGAGTAAATCATCTACACAAAACTCAAACTTAAATAACCTAAAATGAAACCGAATCTAAACTAACCTAAAAAACTCTGACCCGATTCAATCTAAAATATAACCTAACTCCATTCGAACATCATCCCTATAAACTGCTTCGTAACTTCCATAGTTATTTTTTACAGAAAATCGACAGAAAACAATACTGATGTAGATTTGTGTATATTCTTTGTATACTATGTATAAAGTTGTATATTCAAATCTATTTTCATAGAGCATATTGCGTGGGTGTCAAGGGGTTGAATGTTCCGTATTAAGGGCGCTGGCACTTTTCCATCTGTTCACTGACCTCTCGCAACTTATACGCGATTTAAAACATTTCCAATTCGACCTTCCACTGTTTCCTTTTTCATTTCCGGGATTTCTCGGGATTGTCGACGTTTTGACCCATTTTATGAAGTTGAAGCTCACTTGTGCCTTCGTTAAAGAACTGTGAAAAAATTGCTAGAGTGACGTTTGTGCGTACTTATGTACATACATTCGTCTTTTGTCAATTTTGTGATTTTTTTTTTGACAGTTCATTAATGAGGTATAATTGTAATTGAATTGTGGAATAAGTTTTCTTAACTTAACTTAAGTCCCGACTAAAGAAAAAAATTCAAATATGTCTCAATTGGTGCTTATTGATAGTTTTGTAGACTGAACTTCAAGTTTATTGCAGAATTTAAGTTTTCATGGAAAATTGAATTTTCTTATTTGGCAAGTCGTTTAATATGCTATAGCCGATTTACATTTTTCATTAATTTCATGATTTCATTGAATATAAGGTTGAAAATGATTATTGCCTTTCTATGAATCATTTTGAGAATATCTTACTCGAAGAGATTTGTATTAGTTAATAAGGATGGTTTTGATGCATGGACTTTGGTTTAAATTTTCATTAATTTGTAAAAAGATTCAGATTTATTATTTGATTTACGTGTATTATACCTTAAGCTTATTTTTTTTCAGTAAAATTGTCACTAACAAAGATAATGTAGAGTTCAGTATATCTATCATTCATTTTAGGAACTATTATCTATATACATTAAAAAAAACTATGATTGCCAAAATTTTGTATCATATTATATTTCACAAATATCAAATATATTTTTTTTAAAATCTTAGAATTTCTATAGGTAGGTATAAGTATAATAGAAATTCTGAATGAATTTTACGTGTCGAATCGAGTTAAGTACAAAAGTGTGCAATAAATAGGAAAGTACCCAATTTAATTCGTAGCCATTTTCACCGAGGCTCAATTGCGAAAATCTCAAACTAGATCTTTTACAAGATCGATTAAAAAAGTTTGAGAATCGTCTCGCGAGCGTTGGCCGAACGCCCACTACACTATACAACTTACAGCGATTTATTATGTACGACCAAAACGCGACAATGACTTCATGGCGATTTAACGTTATTATAACGTGCATTTCGATCGCCATTATGTCATCTCTGATGTTTATGATGCTATAACACCACAGATAAATAGGCTAGAATCACACTGCGGTGACTAGACACAAATCGACTATTTTTGCTAAAAAAAATTAGGTACCTCCATTTATTCCAAACCATATGAAATTTGATAAATTATTGTATCTTAGGTTCTATCTTTTTATCGTTAGTTAGCAGCCAATTTGATTACCTAACTGTTTATTATAGCTATATTAAATTTTATAGAAAATAACGTTTAAATATGGTTCTTTAATCAACGCTATAATATAAATTTTAGGTCTGATCTTTGAATTGTCGATCAGCAGTAATCGTTGATTATTGCTCTTATTTTATATTAAAAAAAAAGAACTTTATTTGAGTACTTAAGTATTGATTGAAAGTCAAATTCTTGGGCTATAATCTTTCAAACATCAGTTAAAAATAGCTTCTGATTATTATAACTCAAATCAAATATAAATAATGCATTTACGATTAGTTTGGTAAGCAATTGAAATACCGGTCCTCATTGTCTAATTTAGGCTTAAAATAAAATATTTTCATCGAAATTGTACCAATGAAGTCGTCTAAAATATGAAATCTTCATTTATGGCCTTTTCAAAATTTTCAGTGGATGTAGATATATAAATTTTGATAAATATTCTTGTATTTGGATTGCGCAACAATCGAAAGGTACGCAGAGTGTTGTAAAAAAAAAATTGGCAAAGTGTAGAGGTTGTTCAACCCAGAGGAACCGACGATTTCGCCATATTCGCGCTACCTGAAATTTCACGCGAAAATTTTTCTGACGTGACTCACGTTTTGTCTTTTCGAAATTTTCCTCGTGTGCCTTTTGATCTTGTCCATCTTATTGGAATCGATCTCAAGATTTTTCGAGTTTTGCTCCTAACTCAAATTTTGAGATAACTTACGGTTTTCACCGAAATGGGAAAAAAATGCTGTGTAATTTCGCACGATTGTATTATCGCGTGCGATAAGTCTATTAATACGCGTATCGACTTATTGTTAAATTCGCTATCTATTTTAGCTCTGTGTTGTTTAGTGGAATTGTTTTGATAATGCATTATTTTATTACGTCTTTTTAATTGGAGTTTTAATCTTCGGAAGTTGTTTCGATTTTGTTACGTTTTATTGAGAATATTTTGATTTATTTATCATTTGCAAACACGCAGTGATCTATATTGAACATAAATATACTCTGTAAACAATGTTAATTGAAAGACAATATTTTTACTTGCGCATTCAAACGATATGTGAATGAACCTTATACGAAATCAACATTAGATGTCTCAACCGAAAAACAAACATGCTAAAAGACACGTTCAGAAATATATAAATGTCGTTTTAGAATTTTGATAAAACTGTCTGAACAAATCGAAGCCAAATTATTTTTTTCACTTATTTTTACATCACTATTGAAATCCCTTCACTGAAGTTTTTTTTCACTGTGAATTCTTCCAAGATTCTTCCGTTCTACCGTCAAACGCTACATACATTTTTGTATATTGAACGTCACTAACTTTAAATTTTTGTCAATTTTGAGAACGATTTTATTTTATATTTCACTCACAAAATTAACTTTCCTTCCATATTCTAAACTCTCCATTAAGGCGATCGATTTGTTCTTTACCATTTGCTTCATTCTCTGGTCAGACGTTAGATAATTTCATATGCATAAAAAATTATATAGTAACCTGCTTAAATAAAATAATAGATATCTTCTATCTAAAAAAAAATCTCAAAATTTTCATCAATATACTTTCACAACTCTATTTGCGGAATTCTTCTTATGTCATTATTGCAACAATTGTATCAACACCTACATTTTTTCATCGACAGACAGACCAAAAATTGAATAAGTTAGATTTATTTAAAAATAGATTAATTGACGACTGAATTTCACAAAGGGCTCAAGTCAACTTTTTTAACGAAATTAAATTAAGAACAGAAAATGGTTCTGTATAATATATAAAACCATTTTCTGTACATAACTCAATATCGTTAAAAAAGATCAATTGTGCCTTTTGTGAAATTCAGTCGTCAATTAATTTATTTTTAAATAATTTCTCTCTGTATCATATAAAGAACTATTTTCTGTATTTAACTCAATATCGATAAAAAAAAAGTTAAATTGTGCCTTTTGTAAAATTCAATCGTCAATTAGAATTTACGCAAAGTTGAAATATAAATCAAGTGAAAAGATAACACTGAAATAATTTCCTTCGTATTTTTTTTAAATTTAATTAAAAAAACTAAACGATTCATGAAGAATATAAAAGTATAATGAACAAAGACGGAAATAGCGTAGAAATAAATTAAATCGATCGTATAGATAGTGTATGGGGTGCTTTATGGTGAGGACGTTCGTTGACCCGCGCGCGTACGTTGGCCCAGTGGCGCGGCCGTTGGACCCCAAATGCCGTTACACTCCAATCTTACTAAGATTCCCAAACTTTTCCACTCGATTTTCATTTATTTATTCTCAATTAAATCAATTTTCATCCACATCGAGAATCAGTCGATTTTGTGCGACTCGTCGCTGCAGTGTGTGGCCGCTATGAGGCGGCAACAAGTGAGTGTCACTTATATTATAATAATCAGGGTTGTCTAATTTTATTTTTAATATTATATAAATTACTACTGAAAATGTCAAAAGATACTAGTGACATTTTTGCCGAAATTGATTTATGTACAGAAATCGCTCGTACAAAAGGATATAAACGAATTTGGAACGTGTACCGAGATATATCATCAAATCACTCGATCTCTTCCTAATACATGTTCAACTTTGAACGCGATTTTCTCGAAATTACTAGTACCCCTTGGCCTTTTCGGCCGTCAAATATTCGATTAAATTGTTTTTTGCTGTCAAAATACTTGCGTATGTATCTAGGCCATTATCTGTCGATTTGGCCTTGGTTCTTATCGGGATGAAATAAATTTATCGGACGACGATAAGTGTTCTCATCGAAAATTGCGAAATTTGTTTTATTCATTTGAATTTTGTACAATTTGGATGTGTTTAAAGATCAAATGCATTATTAGCAGTTTTAAATGGATACTTGAAGCGAATCTGCGCTTTTTAACGATCGTGCAAAATGCATTTCATGGCAAACTACTGTTATTAAATTCACAATCGAAAGTGTGGGTGTTTGGTGAATAGAAGAATCGTTGATCTCAACCAACGTAGAAGGTCTCGATTTTTTTTTCATTTTTGTGGAAAATTAACTTTTTGATCAAAGGAAATGTAGAAAATTTGAAATTCATTATGATGTTGATAATAATATGAATTTATTTCGAAATCAGATATCAATATCAGATTTCAACTGATTTGAAGTTTGATTTGTTCACGCGTCAAATATTTAACTTGTGCTGCACAATTTGAAGAATAAAGGAACTGCATAATTTATTAACTTAATAATACAGACAATTATGAAAAATGAATTTATCATGTAAGGAAAAACTACTTTTAATTATTTTGATAAATCTAAATCTAATTAAAATTAATTTCAAATCATAATTAAAATAACCTTTATTTGAATTTCAAGTTTGTTATTTCTCAAATTCAATATAATACCTATCTGTTTTTTAGTGAAAAAACAAATATTTTTTATTTAGATCAAAATTTGCATAACAATTTGTTTATATAACGCGTTTTAAAAGCCACACTTAATTGAATTGCATAATTGCATAAGACATTTTAGAAGCTGTCTGCGAGCTGTCATTTGCAAAGTTGCAATTAGACATACTTTACAAATTGTTAAATTCGCCATTATTATACTAACGACATTGATAAAATTATTTAATGAAATATCTATTATTTTCATCGATAACGAATTTATTTTAAGTTTCAACTCGATTTGAAAATATTGAACGTATTCTATAGCATTTTTTATTTTTAAATTTAATTATTTTATTGAGTTTATTTATTATTAATGCATCTTTCCTATTTGCTCAATTCGAGAACCAATAAATCTTTATCAAATGTCGATATTTAAGTTAGAACTATATCATGAAACTACTAATAAAATTATTTTCATTTGGAAAATATTTTTTAAAATATAAAGCTTACATACATTTTATTTAAATCCATATGATCAGTATACATATCAACTCTGACCAATTCCATAAATTTAATCCAAACTTATTTGAGAACCTTCTTAAATGAAAATTCTTAACCTAAGCCAAGTTACATATTATCAATATTCATACTGATGGTATATTTTGTATATTGACAAATTTATTCATCATTCTGTCCATATTGAAAATGAAAAACAGATCATTTTTTTTCTACATCAACCAAAATAGTGATCATTCAATTTGTATCTTTCATATTAACGTGAATCTTACATGATTCAAATTTTCTTTATACTGTGTACTTATTTTAATATTTATTAACGAAAATTAAATAAAATATCCGCCATTTTCTTCAAGACTTATATATTCCTATTCGTTTTCTCACCTTTCCCGTGTGAAATCCATAAACAATTCAGTCCCATAAGTTTTTGAAAGGATCGATTTGACCACACGTCGTCGGTTGTTGTATGTGAATCATCGTTTATTCAACTTTTGCGGTTCATTTTATTTGCCGAGTTTATTCTCGACGTTTTAAAATCGTTATTTGAATTGCAAAAACGGCAACACTTTGCCGCCAATGTGATTCAAATTCGAAAATAAATAAATTTATTATTATACAAATACATATGTATGATTTAAATTATATTTTTTATCAAAAATTTTAATTTAAAGTCAAAGCTTTTCAAAAATTTTTAATTTAAGATTTTATTAATCAAAAGTAATAATTATTATTGTAAGTTATTTTATAATTGTTATTATTATCATTATTGGTAATATTAGTTACAGTTGGATTTATTTACAGTTAAGTTTCATCTTGTAACCAATAATAATTCTAAATCAAAATCGATGATATATCGTTCCAAGTATAATTTTAAAATATGGTATATCATTTTTTCTCTCTCAGTTTTATTAATTTGATGATTTTATTAATAAAATAACATTTTATTATACAAATTTTCCATTTCATGTCAGATATTTTATATTAAATATATAATATTTCACTTAAAATAAAAGTTGAGTATTTAATTTCAAATGATACTTGTATTAGTATAAAAATATTTTGATGTTCCATACAATAATTTTTCTTTAATTTCAATCATTTAATCATTAATACGACACTCAAAAACAAATTACCCTTTTAAAAAATCATCGTAAAATTCAAACCTCTTATAAAATTCTTTCTTTTTTTGAAATTTTTGAATGTTTTACGACCAAATTTACAACTTCCTCGAACACGTGCAGATTTTTATGTCGTTAAAATGCATTTTTTTCAAAATGCACAGTCGATAATTCACGACAAATAATAACTGCGTCGTAAAACGTGAACGTTTTTCGATTACCCCTTGACACCATCCCATTGTCCTTTTGGTTTATTTGTTGCATTCAAATTGTGTGCATTGCATTTTTCATTATTTTTTACAGTAGCCATTGTTTGGTCGACCGAAAAATGTATCCAATTTATAAAACGAACGCGTTTCGGTTCGATTGAAATGTTTGTCAAATCGATCGATTTTTGGTTTTGTTGAATTTATATTGTGTACATAGAATTGAGATTTTATCTAATGTGTTATTTTATAATCGAATCGGTTGATATTATGTTGAATAATCGCTACTTACATAAATGAAGTAATTACGTATGTGAAATCTATTGTGTAACTGTAATATCTAGTTATGCGAGTTTCAGATGTTAGTTTTTAATAATTGAAATACTTACATCGTGTTTTATTTAGATAATTTGTTTTTAACTGGACATGTGTTTACTTAAGGTTATGTGATTTTATAATTAATTTGTTAATAAACATTTTGAGTTAATATATATATATATATAAAGATTATGGTATTTTTTCTGCATATCATTTGTATGAACATTCGATGAGTTAAGTTTTATTTTTTTTTAGGTAATGTTAGATTAGTTTACGATTTGAGTCAAGTTGAGTGCAATGTCTAAGGACTGCTAAATATTTAAAAATTAAAAAAAATAAATGAATTGAATTAAACAACAATTCAGATTTAATTACATATTTTCATTAACATGTTATCTGAATTAAAAAAAAAACTAAAATGCAAACGATTTATCATACAAATTATAGCGTGACTTTTTGATTCACGCAACCCCATACTCTGCGAAAATTCTATTCAAAAGATAAAAGAACTATAATTAATTCGAATATAACTTTGAATTTTTTATTAAAAAATCAAAATATCAATTCGATCACAAGCACTAAAATCGCATACATTTTCAAAAAAAAACAACTTTTCATCAAATTTTCCAAAAAAAAATCTACTTTTCAGCGGATTTTTTTTTCCAAAAAAAAATTTTTTTTATGATTAGATTGATTATTAATATGTATTTTTTTTCAATTTTCAGCCCAAATCGAGATCATCCCTTGCAAGGTGTGCGGAGACAAGTCTTCCGGAGTGCACTATGGGGTTATAACATGCGAGGGTTGCAAGGGCTTTTTTCGCCGCTCGCAGAGTTCCGGTCAGTACGGTTAATATCGAACGCTTTTTTATATTTTTTGTTCTTTTGGTTATTTTAGAACAATATTTAGGTCCAAACTTTCAATCCTTAGTTACTAAACTCTGTAGTCAATTTTCTTGCATTAAAATCTTTTCGCTAGTGATAGTTCTTATCGGTGTAATGTTCAGATTGTACTTATAAGATAATTCCGGTATAGATGGCCAACGGTCATTTTTTTTTTTTCAGAAAATTGGCAACAATTATTGTTTTTTGTCATTATTGGATGTCTAGTGATCACTAGACATCTAACTTGAGTGCTAAAAATAATTATTATTGCCAATTTTTGAAAAAAAAGATCGTTGACCATCATTTTCCATTTCCATAATTTAATTAAAAAAAACCTCAACACTCGAATTGAGTGACTTTTAAGTTTGGACCTTACAATTAGTATACTGTGAATGGACAAATATGAAAATTGCTGAATTTTTATTTAAATGAAGTCACTGCTAAATTGTTTGATACTCGTTAAAATTTTATTTTTGTATGATTTCGCCGGTGATAATTATATATGTAGATTTTTTTCAATTTAAAAGTCAAATTGTCGGATGTACTAT
Source organism: Cheumatopsyche charites (assembly GCA_024721215.1). Lineage (NCBI taxonomy): Eukaryota > Metazoa > Arthropoda > Insecta > Trichoptera > Hydropsychidae > Cheumatopsyche > Cheumatopsyche charites. The sequence goes on from CM045580.1 coordinate 10,328,925, forward strand.
TTTAATTGACTGTCAATTATTCCATTCACAGTATTCCTATATATTTTCAGACTTATTTCATTTTTTAATAATTTGCTATAAATTTTATTACTATTTTATAATTTAGAACAATAATATATTATTTTCCGTTTTTACATTATTATAAAACATGTATATTAGCAAGTTTTTTTTTATCGCATAACATTTAATATTTTATGGCAGGTATTTTACGGAAAGTCAAAACTAAATAATCAAACACGTATCCGAGTCATTGTTTGTACAAAAACATTCTTCAATAAATAAAAAAAAGTTATCTTTAACCTATTTTCTAACTAACGGATAGTTCCGTTACGGTACTGGGTTATAGTTCAAAGGTCGGCAATAAATACAATATAACTGTCTACTTCGGAAAATTAGTCGAAACTTTCATAACGACAGGAATCCAAAATCTTTTTTTTTTTACAAAGTCTGTGAATCTTTTTTTATAAATAATACCGTTAATCTTTTTTTTAACGAATTACAAATAATATCCAGTTGTAAATTAAATTAAATTAAATGCGGAGTGTAAATTAGGTGTGCATGAACATTGCAGTTACACATGGAAAATGCAGACATTTGTCAATGCATCCAACATTATATGTATTGTATTTTACATTCAACTATTGAATTGAATATGAATATTGAATAATAACATAAGCTACATCGATAAATTTTCATAGAATTTCAATCTTCATGCATCACTTATAATACATGATTGAATCTCACAAAGGACACAAGTGAACTTTTTTTATCGAAATTATGTCAAGTACAGAAAATGGTTCTGTATCATATGTATATAGAACTTGTAAAGACACTTGTGCCATTTGTGAAATTCAGTCGTCATATGTAACTGGCATAAATATTATACTTCACATTAAACCGCGAATTGTTCTCAATTAATCGACTGTATAAACAAGATTTATCAATCAATCAAAATGAACATTTTAATAGACTGTCTTAAGACATAACTTTTTTCAAATAGATTTCGACACATTTCAAATCAGTTAACTAAACTTACGAAAAGACAAAACAATCACAACCAAACAAGAAATAGGTCGAAGTAAAAAACCGTTAAGTCTAAGCACGGAAACTCATATTTGCCGCATAAAAACAAAAGCCACAAAGGAGCGGCTTCCTCCAAGTTCGGAGACCGTCCAACATGGAACAACCAGCTCATCAATAAAGGTGTAATTTTCTTGATTTTCCAGTGGTGAACTACCAATGCCCTCGCAACAAACAATGCGTGGTGGACAGGGTGAACAGGAACAGGTGCCAGTACTGCCGCCTGCAAAAGTGCCTCAAGCTCGGCATGAGCCGGGACGGTGAGTGCTTCTTACAGTCTTCAATTTTTATTTTTTGAAATTTTTGATGTCTGAGTCTTATTCGGGATGCCTCTGGCTCCGTTTAGGGCCAATCTTGGGTGAAATTGTCGCGATTCTGCGGCGTCGATGTCCCGTTGAATTATTCATAGCGATGCGAACTAGGCTTGACCCGGCGCGAACTTATTCCATATCGCTTACGATTCAAATATATTACAATTATACGAGCCGTTTTCGTTTTGGAGTTTTCAGATTGGTTCGGGAGAAATTTTTGAGTTTTTCAGCGATTTTAATTTCGACGATAAAAGAGCAATTTCCTATATAAACGCTATGATTTTAATTTCGACGATAAAAGAACATTTTCCCATATAAAAACTATTTTTTAAATTTAAAACTTCATACCTTAATATGTTCCTAATTCATAGATTATTACGTCTACTGAAAAAAATCGTTTTATAGACTTATGATTTATGTTTTTTTTTTAGCAATTTTAATACTGAAATATAATATCTAGTCTTATTTGGTGAATAAAAAAATAAAGCTATTTGAAAATTCATATTTTCAAACTGAACTCATTTGTTTACCTGGAAAAAAATCGTTCAATATTTAATTGGAAATATAAAATTGAATCTTATTTATATACGACCATAATAGTGATTTTTTAATTGTGATTTAACTTCTAAATAGATTATATATTGAATGTAAAATTAAGCATAATAGTTTCGTCACGTTTTATTTTTAGACAAACATACATATTAAAATATATTTGTTTCTAAAAAATGTTAGTAATATGACGGCTATTCATTCAAAAAATATCTTTATCACTTCTCAAAATATTTTTCAAGCTAAATCTTATTGTTAGAAAAAAAATGATGACCTGCGAATTGATAAAGAGCCATAGGTGTGTAATAGTGTTTATAAATACAGCATATCGAACGATAATAGGATATCGACCTCAGTTCACAAGTTCTCAAACTGTGTATGCAAATCAATAGATTCGATAATAATTAATGAAAACGAAATTATCAAAACAGATATATATTAATTAAAACGGTGAAATAACTGTATTAGTCTCAAGTCGAATTACAGTTAAAAATCGATTGAAAAAAGTGTTAGCAATAGGAAAATGGCGCTCTTTTCTTGCAAATTTGGATGTTTAACACTTCTATATAACGGAAACATTATTTATTTAGTTAGAATCACTGTTAATAAAAAAATAAGAATGTTCAAAATGGCGCACTTCAAGAAAATAGTTTACAATCGGATTTTTTTTTTTTTGAAAACTGCAAAGTTGACGCCACTTGTTTGAATTTCCCTAACAGGAATAATATTCGTATAGAAAAGATCACTAATTAGAATAACTCAAAACATTCAAAATGGCGCCGAAACACTCCACAAAATGCGTCCGAAAAACCGAAACAACGAACGTTCGAAATGGCGCCCGACAAAATGGCGCACTCCGGGAAGCGCGCTCGTTGTTGGAAAACGGCGCGCTTTTTCGAGAATTCGCAAATTTGGCGCCATCGACTCGGTCTAGAGACGCCGTTCGTCGGCCATTACCTCGCGAGACAGACGGTTTTTAATATTATTGTCGTGTTGTCGTCGGCCATTTCCTAATGTCGTCTCTGCTTCGAGTCGATAACGGATTGTTGACCTCTCGCAGATTACTTGCATTTCTACACTACAAACGTTCGCTTTAATGTTTTTCTATTTTCTATTTTTCCGTTCGCTAGAAACTGCAAAGATGTAAGAGTGTGTTCAACTCTGCTCGAGTTTCCTTAATGGCTTCCATGTTTATGCTGCTGTTGCTCACGTTTACATTTTGCGGCAGAGTTTGACATTAATTATACGGATTGTTTAAATACTGATTCATTCATCGGTCGAGGAAATTGGTATAGGTCAGTTTGTATTTTGGAATGTGTTAAATGAAAATTTCAAATTCTTAGTATGATTTGATGGATGAAAAAAAAAAATGGTCTACGATGTCTATTCGCTTTATCAACAACAGATGTATGCTGTTTGATAAGTCGGAAGCTAATCAACGATAAGACACATTCTCTCGTTTATCTCTGATTTTTTTCTAGCGTTACTCGATAGTTAATCTTATCGCGAATTTCCACACTACGATTCAAAGTAATTTACTATGCATTGACATGTTAAGATTCTTCAACTTGCCGTTTCTTACGTCATTTTGATACAAGCTTACTTTTTTCTCTTGCATAATAACTTGTTTCGAAAATATGATCTCATATATTCAATTTTAGAACATAAAATCAATAAAAAACCGAGTTTTGATGAAAAGCCGAAATAAAACCAGAGAATTACATTTTATCAAACAGTCAAAAATCCGTCTCCCGTTTCGCGGATTTTTATCAATTCGTAATCGAAGAATTGACTTTAATTCTGATCAGTTAACTAAAGCATTGACAAAATCTGTCCTTAACATTTTTTCTCATATAATTTGACATTTTTTTTATACATTTTGCATACCTATTGCAGTTTGAAGACACATGTGCTAATATTTGTCAATGCAACCAATATAACATTAGACGCGTTTGTACATCGAACTATCGAATTGAATTTAAATATTAAATAATCACGTTGGCTGCATTGACAAATACACCCAACTCTCGTTTTACACGGCGGATAGGGACCAGCAAAAACCGTGTAAAAAAAAGTGTCATTTTTTATTTCGCGATATTCATTATATAGTTCAAACAAACAAATAAATCGTGTAACGGCGTATCCAGACTAGGGCCGGCGGCTTTCAGCGGCAAAATACAAAATATGCCATATATTTTATATCTTCATACATTATCACTTCATTTTCATTTAATTCGAGTAAAATAAGATTTCAATTGGAATAGATTGAGATAAAATATAAAATGAATGAAGATAAAAAAAATATGGCATGTTTTGTATTTTGCCGCTGGAAGCCGCCGGCCCTAGTCTGGACACGCCGTAATAATAAATATTTTTTCATTTTTTCAAACCGTGTCGGTTTTCAAACGAGAGTTGGGTGTATTCTTAAAACTGCAATGTTCTTGCATAAAACCGCGCATCACAGCTAACTATCCACCAGCATACAATTGAAAGATCAATCGACGACAGAAAAGACCAAGGGCCGCAAGTGAAAATCGAGTTATGTACGGGAATTATTTCTATGTATTTGTTGTCAAAAGGATATAAACGAATTCGGAACGTGCATCGAGATAAATCATCAAATCACTCGACCTCCTAATGCACGTTCAACTTTTCTCGAAATCACTTGCACCCCTTTACCTATTCTGTCATCAATTAAAAAATCAATTCTAATCCATCGAATCATATTAACTGTAACGGCGTGTCCAGACTAGGGCCGGCGGCTTCCAGCGGCAAAATACAAAACATGCCATATTTTTTTTATCTTCATTCATTTTATATTTTATCTCAATCTATTCCAATTGAAATCTTATTTTACTCGAATTAAATGAAAATGAAGTGATAATGTATGAAGATATAAAATATATGGCATATATTGTATTTTGCCGCTGAAAGCCGCCGGCCCTAGTCTGGACACGCCGTAAGAGATAAAAGGAAAATAAGCCATCAACATACGACCATCTCAATCGGCGCCACACCGGCAACTGAGCCGTTCGCGTTCGCCTCGACAGTTGGCAGCGTTGTGTGCGCGCGCGCTTGTGTGTGTCTGTTTGTCTGTGTGTGTGTCCGTGTCGGTGACGTTGGCATCGGTCGGCAGTTGGCAAGCGGGTGGCGGGGGGTGGGGCCGGTGTCGCGATCGGACATCGGCCTAGTGCCCACTGGGACGATGAACTGACGATCCCGCTACAGTACCAACTATACAGGGAGGGTGCGTTCAACTCGCGGCCCGCGGACCGGTCGTTTGTATTAATTTTTTTTTTTTCGTTGAATTGGCTTTTGATTCTTGAAGATTCGATTGAATTGGATTTTTGTCTTGTGTGTCGGTTGAAAATAAATCTGACAGTGAGTTCTAGAGTTTTGAAAGAAATTTTGTTTTTGTTAACTTTCTAGTAGAATCTTATGTATGTGATTCTCGTTGGAATTGAAAGTGAATTTTCTGTATTATTGTCAAATGTGTAATTCAAGGGTCATTTGTCGGACATTTGAACTGTTGAGGATTTGATTGAATCTGGTTTGTTTATTTTGTGTGTCGGTTGAATACAAATTTGGGATCTAGACTAGAGTGATTTTGGTTTTATTCAATTTCTAGTAGAATCTTGTATGATTCTTGTTGAAACTGAGGGTGAATTTACTGTATTATTGTCGAATATATCGTTCAAGGGGAATCGCTTTGTCTATTATTTTTGTTGAACTGTTTTGGGAATTGTTGAAGATTTAATTCAATTGGATTTGTTGTTTTGCGTGTGGTTGAAAATAAATCAGATCTAGAGTTAAGGAGTGATATTGATTCAGTTCAACTTAGTAGAATCTCATATGATTCTCGTTGGAATTGTAGGTAAATTTCCTGTATTATTGTCGAATATGTATTTCAAGGGTTATTTGTTAATCGTTGAAGATTTAATTAAAATGGGTTATTTGTTTAATTTATAGGTTGAAAATAAATCTAGGATCTAATGGTTTGGAATGATTTTGCTTTTGTTTAAATTTTCAGTGGAATCTCGTATGATTCTTGTTGGAACTGAGGGTGAATTTTCTGTATTGTTGTCAAATATGTTATTCGAGGGTCATTTGTTGAATTGATGAAGATTTATAAATGGGATTTATTAGTCGACTGAAAATAAATCGGCTATCTAAAATTAAGGAATAATTTTGCTTCTGATCCTCTCTTGGTAAAAATCTTTTACAATTCTTATTGAAACACAATGAGAGCGAACGGTATGTTTTACTCTTTAAACACTTTTCTCACTCGTTCGTTAGATGCGTTTCATTACCTTAACTTTACTCATTCAATAAGAATTTCATCGCAATCATATTTTTTTTAATTAGAAAATTATACTTACACTAACGTTATGATCGGCCTGTCTACGTATTAACAAAGAATTATTATTGAACGATCATATGTGTGGAGGTAGCAATAGGTAAATCTAATTTTTTACTTTTTATAGTACCGATAAATACGCCCAAAAAACCCAAATTTTTAATTTCAAGCGTTTTATTTTTTTTAATGTCTAATCGTAACTTCAAAACGAAAAGATTGAACTTCACTTACATACACACATAGTTACTGTGCCTACTAATCTCGTCTCTTTCTCATCTGACTCATCTGAATGCACTCGTCTCTTTCTCTTATTCAGTGGGAGTTACCTCAGTTGCTTCATCGACGGTGTTCTTTTGTCCGATTGGGATTTTTTGCGATTTTATGTTTGCGTAATTGATTTTCATGATGGATGAGGTGGGATGGATGAGGTTGGCTATTCTGGGATTTTGTTTGGCTTGTCAGATTCTGATGAGATTCTCTGTGTGTGATCTGTGATGTAAAATAAATAAGTGCGATGATTCTCCATCGCCTGTTTATGAATTCGGATCTGATGTGAATCTCGTGTTAGATAAATAATTATATAGAAATTTAAATTTGTTAAATAGAAAGCTCGGTAGTTTATTTCTGTAATGTTTAGATTTTGTAATATTTCAAACTTTTGCAATCTTAAGTTCGTTTAAATTCATCTTACATTCAATCTGACATGAAATATTAGATCTATATCAATTTACGCAATCACGCTAATCGTTACTGTTATTAAACAAAAATACTTCATCTTGAATATGACGAGCTAAAACTTTCTTGATGAGGCAAAAAATTAAACAACCATAAAGCAATTTTTTCATATTTTTCCGTCGCACACTTGATCCCAATTCAAAACGTATTTTCATCAAATTTTCCTCATCTTTCTTCATCATTACGAATAAATAAGTATTCGAAATTCAAATTTTCCTTCTACGCCAATTTAAGATTCAGACATCAAACCCTCTACTGTTTTCTTTTAATATTTTGATACATCTAACGTAATCAAAGATTCGAAACAATCATCTTTTCAAGCTCCAATTCTCTCCAAAGCATCACAGCTCGAAATGGACCTTTTTTGAAAACATGATTGCTCTAAATCCCTGATCGAGTCATACGACGACCAGGAAAGATCACCCGTTCAAATCACTTTGCACCAGTCCATTCGACTCGAAGAGTTGATTGATCTACGTAATAAATACTAATGATTGATTCGAATGATTTCAGCCGTAAAGTTCGGTCGCATGTCGAAGAAACAACGCGAAAAAGTCGAAGATGAGGTGCGGTTCCACAGAGCCCAGATGAGGGCGCAGACTGATGCAGCTCCTGACAGTTCCGTGTTCGATCAGCAGACACCGTCGAGCACCGACCAATTCCACCATTACAATGGGTACGAACATCTTCTCCATTCTGGTTACATAAGGACGACCGAAAAGGCCAAGGGGTTCAAGTGATTTAGAGAAAAGTGCCTACATGTATTAGGATTGATTTGATGATTTATCTCGGTGCATGTTTTAAGTTCGTTTATATCCTTTTGCCGCCAAATATATGAGCTCACATAGAAGCAATTTCGGAAAAAAAGTCACTTGTACCCCTTGGCCTTTTTAATAGTCATATAATATTATAACTATCGACTAAAACCTGACATTCGGTATTCCAAAAATTATCAAAATTTACTAATCACAATTCTAGAAGTGCGTTTATGCTCGGAATTGTGTTTAAACAATACCATATCCTGACGTCAGATATGTGTCCTGATGTATTCTCGATTTTTCGACTTGTATGAAATAAAATCGTTGTCATCTTCATACTTTTTCGATTCTTTGGTGAACTAAATAGCAATTTGCATGTTTAAAATTCTCCATTGAAGTGATATTGTGCAATGGGGATACTTAAATCACAAATTTCATCTACTCAGCATAGACTCCTTCAAATGATTTCTTTTATTTAACCACCAAACATAACTAGTATTTCTCTCCAATTTTCACAAAAGACATAATTTATTGTATTCAATGTCATGATTACTTCATATTTATCCATATCATGAAGAAATCCCGACTGGATTGAACAAACAGACATCCTCGCCTTCAGATACGTTCCCTTGTGATCGACCGTTGCGTAGTCCATCCACCACAGGCTCCATCCTCAGCCCGATTCGAGTTGTCGCGAAACCAGTTCGAATGCGGAAAAAATAAGCATCCCCGAGCTTCTTCCCCGTCTCGTTGTGCAACGATCGCTTTTTTTTTCACCAACCGGATTCGCGAAAGACAGTTCTTCGCCAGAGGAGAGCCGAGAGTTCGTTGACACTGAACGCGCGGCCAACGCTATTTGGCCACATGCGAAATTTATTTTCGATCGGGGTGGTGTCGAGAACACCTACGTGCATCAATTTTCCACGGGAGCTGATGCTGACGCGGCAGCGGAAGACGGACGGCTCTTCCGGCTTCTTCGTCTGCTTGATGGACGGCCGCTCGATTTGGCCGCCTCTTTGTTTTTTGTCTTTTGCCATTTTTTTTTTTTATTTGGCGTAGTTGCGTCAAACTCATGCTGTGACGTGTAGCATGTGGGTTTTTAATATAATACATTTTTTTGTCATTTGGTGCGATTTTTTTTTTTTGATTGTCTTCGATATTTGATGGTCGATCAATTTTGATAGTTATGCCAAAAAATTTAATTTGGAATAAATTTTGTTTTTTTAATTTTATGAAATAGTATGAAATCGCATGAACTCATGAGTGTTGACGTTCAATTGTTAGTAGTAAAAATAAAGCGTTAATCATCACTAAAAGCAAATTATAAAATGCAATTGGATTCAAGTACAATACAAGTCACGGATGATTCTAAAGATTAACTTGTTTCTACTAAAACTTAAGGCACTAACTAGTTGATAATATGTACATAATATGGGTTTACCTGACATTCTTTAATTTCCTCACAACATGGATAACTGTTCAAAGAACTACTTCAAATTATAACATTTTAACATTAAAGACACTGTTTATATAAAGAATAGAATCTTAATTAAGGAACCGATCAATTAACGATTTAAAATCAATTTAATAAAACATTTAATCTTCTCAATCCATGTGTACATTACAATGCACATAAAAATATTTTAAACCATTTTCATATTTTTAATTAATAGAAAATACTACAGAAATATTTCTTATCATAAATTATTAAAATAAAAAAAAAATACTTTTTATACTCAATAATGAAAAAAAGTTAAAATTGAATTGGTTAATTCGAACGATAAAGAATATTTGTGATGAGTGCAAACATCCCATGCCGAATTGAACATAATTCTTTCCTGAGAACCATCCGACGAATGTTTCAGGTATGCGTACAGCTCACCGATCGGCGGTGGCAATCCTTACGGGGGCTACGGGGGCGGAGCCGCGTGCGGGGCGCTGGGCCCCGCCGGCCTGACTCCTGCACCACCGCCTGCCCAACAACAGCCTCAGCAGCAGCACACCGGGTACGATATATCGGCAGACTACGTGGACTCGACTACCGCGTTCGAGCCGAGACCCCCGAGCATCATGGACGGAGACTTCCTGGGCCACTGTGAGTATCTCCTTGGATGTGGAATACTTTTCTTATTGTGTTTCATATCATCTCATTGTGTAAATAGAATATTGGCAGGCAATTCATCTAGTTCAATTCAATATGAATTACACAGGTGTTTCACTTTAATTTCAATGTTTTTATTTCATGCTTACAATCAATTGATTTCTTGTAATATTTCAAAAGAAGCAATTTAATATTAAATGAAAATTATTGAACTTGATTTATTGTTGGCAAATATTGAACTTGAAATGGAAAACTTGTATCACATTTCCTCATAATACATGTTCTTCATTATAGCTTAAACTTTTCATGTTTTTTGATCTATATTTTTCACAAGTTCATCAATATTCAACATATTCTCTTGAAAATAAGACCCACCATTTCGTCAGTGAATAGTTTCGATTTGATACTTATTCTCAAAATAACTTGTGGTAAATCAAAGCAATTCCTTTTAATTTATATAAAGGCACATGAATTGATTTGTTTTTTTTTTCGTGCATAAGCTACATACCTACGTGGAAAATTAGATATACTGCAGCGTTTAATTATTAAACTAATATATTTAAGAATTTTTCGGAAAATCTAGTAATTCCAATTTATTTGTAATTTATTAAGATTTTTTTATCAAATTTCATATTGATGAATTCTAAATGAATTCTACATTTAGAAACCTTAGACATGTATTGTTAAAACAACCAATAATTACTGTGAAGAGCCTTTTAATCATCGGAATATTCACTTTCAATAGCTTTTTTATATGTTAGGGATGTAATTGTGTATAAATGTAAAACAATTGAAATGGAAACTATTTGAACTGGACAGCCGGCGATCAAAAGGGTCAGCAGCAAACACCTCAATCGCAGCAGCAGCAAAGACAAAGCAACGTAATACAATCGTCTCCGGCTTCAGCGACTTCAGCTACTGTACAACACCAAACCACAATAACTCTGAATGACATAAGAATGTCCCGCCTTCAAAGCACACTCACAACTCAACAGACGGAATTCGAAAAGTTCACGTCTTCGAGCCAAGCGAAGCAGACTGTGTCCAACGCCAGCACAGTCACTTCCAATCAAGAAAGACTGCAATCAACAAACACGTCCTTAACCACAGGCAATATTGTAAGCATTAAGCAAGAAAATTCGATGAACTCCGTCGATAGTCTCGTCGCAAGTTATGTTGACTCCACCACGTTTCTCAACTCTCCAACTGGTAGTGGGAATGGAAACGTGAACCAAACAGAAGCTCAAAGTCCCGGAGTTGGTATGCTGACAAACCAAAGTGCCATTCATCTTCAACATGGTACGGTGCTGGTCTCCGGACAGTCTACCACCGTTCCTTTGGGAAGCCTCAGTCCTGATGACCTCACTGGCTCATCTCATCATCATCACAATATAAACCCCTTGAGCATAAATGTGAATCTGGCTGCAATGGGGATGGTTAACCCAGCAATTGTGACGACTAACAGAAGAATCAATCTGGCCGGACATAACGTGACTCTGGTTTCCGGAGATGAACTGACCAGTGAGTTCATCAACCGCTTGTTTGGTCGTTGTGATTTATCTTTGCTTAATTTGCTGACTGATCTATTTAGATAGTTTAGAAGAGCACTGCATCTTGACGACCTGCCTGCCTATTGATTTTTTTTTATGTACGTTACAGTGAAATCGTTATTGTCGGTGAAATTTTAATTTCCTTACTTATCTTATGGTTTGACTCATTTTTATAAATATTAATATGTGCATCAAAAACATTCATCAATAATATTTTAATTTTACAAATTTAGAAAAATTTAGCTTCAATTAAATAGTTTAACAAATTATTGAAAGACCAAATCTTTTTTAATGTAAAAGCAGAAATTTAAGCTAACCTTATCTATCCAAACTTTTAGCTTATGTAATGATAGAATATTTGATTCTTTATGATTTCTTTGATGAATTCATAATCATATAAAAATTCACATAAATGCAAATGAAATTGTGATTTCATCGTTGTTGAAACTTCACTGTAACATATGTATATACCCTAATTTGTAATAGTGTACGTCAAATAGGAACCGTATCAAATTAGCACATAATTTTATTTTCGCTTTAGAGAATATTTTTGGTAATTTTGATAAAATTGTTAAGTTGCATTTATTTCTGATTATTATTTTTATGTACCTACTGCTCTTTTCCTGATATAAAGAACAGTGGTACCATAGTACAGACAGTAGTAGAATTAATTTCTTATTCACATTTTGTACATTTATCCACTTGATCCTTTTTATTATGTAGTGTTCAGCGATATTTTTATGTTTTGCATCATTAGCATGAATACATACTTCCGAAATGTCCAATTATGTTACTTAAAATTTACTAAATATTACAAATACTTATGGTTAGATAACTATGATTTTTTTCTATAAATTCAAAATACATACTTTTTATTTTATTTTATAAATCTAGCACCATCAAATGATTTCTTCTAATTTATGTAATATTTCATTATTTCTTTCAGCGGAAGGCCATATCAGCGAAGTTCTCGTCAAAACCTTGGCAGAAGCGCATGCCAATACAAACCCGAAATTGGAATACATACACGAAATGTTCAGAAAGCCACAAGACGTTTCGAGGTAACAAATTACATATACCTAGATTCTAAATGATTTTTTTTCATGAATTATGAATTTAATCTAATATTCCCCTTTAAGATTGGTATATTACAAATCAATGTCGCAAGAAGAAATGTGGCTAGATTGTGCAGAGAAATTGACTGGCATTATTCAAAACATCATTGAATTTGCCAAACTCATTCCAGGATTCATGAAGCTGTCTCAAGACGATCAAATATTACTGTTGAAGACAGGTATGATTTGATTCATAAGATTTAAAAATTTAAAATTCATTTTTAATGACTTACTCAATATCTTCAGGTTCATTCGAATTGGCCATCGTTCGTATGTCAAGACTGATTGACTTGACTCAAAATGCGGTGCTATACGGAGAGGTGATGCTTCCTCAAGAAGCATTATATACATCCGACACTGAAGAGACTAAACTTGTTGCCTGCATTTTTGATGCGGCTCGGTCTATTGCACAACTCAAATTGACTGAAACTGAGCTTGCCCTCTATCAGAGTTTGGTGCTCTTATGGCCAGGTTAAATTCTGATAAATATAAATACAAATCTTAAACCTACCTCCTTTTGCATATGTTGAATTATGCATTGATATTTCAGAACGCCATGGCCTCCGTGGCAACACAGAAATCCAGTGTCTCTTCAATATGTCCATCACCGCAATGAGACACGAGATTGAAATGAACCACGCACCGATCAAAGGAGACGTTACGGTGTTGGACACGCTACTGGCTAAAATACCGACGTTCAGGTTTCACATCGAAACTTTCAACTTTAAATTGTTGTCACATTTCAAAATTTATTAATTTTACATTGTATTTTTTTCAGAGAGCTTTCATTGATGCACATGGAAGCGTTATCAAAGTTCAAGGCAGCTCATCCACAGTACGCATTTCCAGCTCTCTACAAAGAACTCTTTTCTATAGATAATTCACATGATTTCAATACTTAAACGTTTCGTGAAATGTGTATTGAATGTAATTTTTTTTTGTACTGAATTCGAAATTCGAACTGACTTTTTGAAAAATTCCTTTGATACAGATTTTCTGATTTAACTTAAATATAATATTTACAAATTCAATATTTTTCATGAAATGGAAAACGTTGAACTTAAATTAAAAATATCGAATTTGAAGTGGGAAATCTGCATCTCCAGATTAAAATTTGGAATTTTTCGATTTGTACGTTTTGAAAGAGTTTTTTGTTAAACACAAATCTGTATTGATTTATGATTTAGTTCACTTTTGCCACTTTTTAAGAATCGATGAATTTGTCTATAAATATATATTCTATATAATTTAAATGTAAATATTTTACATGATTTATTGCATGTTCCTCTTTTAAAGGAGCGAACTAAAATTTGTTATATATATATCTATATATTTAAAGGTTTAAAACCGGATACACATAGTGACAAAATGAAAACTAAGTTTTAGAGTAGTTCTTTTTTTTATCGGATTAATAAATAAAAAAAAACATGAAGTACTTAAAGACATCACAGTTTTTTGATATGAAGTTTGTATTTGACTTTTTAATTGTTGAAGAAAAAGTTATGTTTTCGATATTCTCACAGAACAAAATGATCTTATTTTTCGTTTAAATTATACACGTTAATGTTGATTATGATTTGTGTGAATGTTTAACGAAAACGCTATATTATAATGTAATTTCATGTTCTAATCGCATCTGGATGTGTGTGTATGTTGCACGTATGCAATTTAGCATACTTGCATATCCATAAATTTACTTGAGAAAAGATTTAGAAAGGTCGCTTTAAATATTCTGTCAAACTCGTTCGTTGCTAATACGAATACTTAAAAAGTCTATCTGAATTTAGTATATGATTATTGAAAAAAAAAAACATAATTCTGCATAAATGTAATGAAACTTTCTTTAACTTTTAACGATGAACGTTTAGATTATGCAAGGGAAATCTTGAATCGTGAGTTGTAAGTCTTAGTGTAATGAGAATTGTGAAAATGACACGCATCGACGTATCGCATCTCGATACTGGAGGCATTTCTAACATATTTAATTGCATAGGAATATTGAAGCAAAAGGAAAAATATTCGGATAATGATCGATTGGATATAGAAAAAAGTCTTTTTTGAAACAAAGTATCGCTTTCATTTTTTAGCTCGCGTGCTAGACGTCGACGACTGTACCACTGTGCCTTGTGTTGACAAAATTCAAAAACAAAAATTGTAAAAATTTCATTATTTCATTTATGATACAAACGTGTATTTTGAAAATCGTTATGTTTAAAATTCATTAACTTTTGACATTCATCAAATCGAACGTTTTTTTTTAAGTTTGATCTAAAGAACATTACTGAAACATTTCATTATACATTTACGAAAAAAAAAATCTATTGAAAATTGCTACAATGCATTTTCCCATTCACCGAGTGTTTTCTGGCAGATTTTACTTTTAAATCAATTTTGTCGTTATTGGAATCAAGAAAGTGAGAGAAAAATGGAACTGTCTAACTTGGAATTGTTGTTAAATTCTTTTTCTTCTGCTTTGCTACTGAAACATACCATACTTCAGTGCTAACAGAAGAGAAAGAGAAAACATAAATTATCTAAAATTCCATGTTAAATGGAACTCCTCTTCTCTTGTCACTATGTTTAATATCCACAAATCTGATTCAAAGTATAAAATCTATCGCAAACACTTAAAAAATACAATATGTAATTATTTAATATAATATTTCAAAAAAAATATTGAAAAATTTCGTGAATCTTATATTCGCTCTTAGATTTCTTTTTTATATTAATTTTGTTATTTATTTAAAAATTGGTGATCTCAAAAGTTCTCTTTAAATAATACATACACATACCTACATATGTTCTTGTCATGAATTGCGAGTCATTTCCACAATGTTACGTGTTATCGTCGAATTTAAGAAAACGAATAAGTTCACGTTAGTATGGTCATGTCCCCGTCCCATTCAAACGAGAGCAAGCTTTTGTGCCATGTTTTGCTTATTTTAATAAATTTGAAGTGAATAACATAATCATCTCATCAGCCGAATCCCAAAACCCTCGTGAGACGTTGCCTAAAATGAAAATATGTGATTTTTCATATCACAATTAAGAAATACTCGTTTCGTCAAAATTTAGGCAGGCTTATCAAAAATATTTAACGATTTATGAATATGTATGTAATTTATATTTCGAAAGACTTGAATTTCAATAAGACACATTGGCACAAAGTGTGGTGTAGATGTATATTAATTCTAAAGTAAATTATGGTGTAATGAAAATATTAAATAAGACGTGAAATATAAATATATACACACACATTTGAATAGAATATAAGTTTTGTTTTCTCTTCAGTTTTTCCGGGTATCGTACCTATCGGTGTAACATTTTTCTGGCTTAAACGCATTACTGCCAATACTTTTACTGTTTGAACGACACAAAATTCATCATAATATCAAATGATTCATTACAAAAAACAGAAATGTGTACAATCTTGCTGATCATGCCAGAAAAATGTTAAACCATATCGATTATAATTGTTACTAAACTCTATTTGTATTCGCCCTTCAAAATTTGTAAATTATTTTCTTTAAATGATATTATATATACGATGATCTTTTGAAACTAACATATTTTTTTATATACATTCAACATCTGTGCTTTCCATTTTCAATTAGAAATATTTTTTGTTCAACAAACCCTTCGATATCGTTGAGAAAATTAAATCAAACGACGGGGAAAGGTAATGTTTTCTAAAATTCAGTAAAAAAAAAAAAACATCTTCACGATGAATATTATCTTGTGTTTTGCGAAATTTGTCTTATTTTTTCACTGTACAAACTCGATTGCTTCATTTGTTACACAGGGTAAAACGTACACATTTTATCTTTCTTTTAAAGTATAATATTAAATCAATTTCCATTCGTTAGTCTTGTACAAATGTTTATAATACCTGTGATTAGAATGTGTTCATTATGATTAGAAAGCACAGATTATTTGTTTTTTATTGTCTTGTTTTTATTCACAACATATGTATGTCCGACGATAATATTTTTCAGTGATTAAATTTTTTTTTATCTAACAGTCAGTCGATTTTCAATTTTCATTAGAAAGAATGTAGAGACTTGTAAGGAAAACGTATGGGAACACGCACATTACTTAAAAAAAACGTATAAATGCACTTTTCAATGATGAATATTTAAAAAAATATGTATACACATAATGTTCTCTTTACGGGGTGTAGTCAGATGAAAATATTTTTTTTTTCATACTGATTTCGCACATTATCATATTTTATAACATTATTTGCGTACAACTAGTTCATGTTAAATTGAAGGTCCAGACCGTAATAGCTTCAAAGTTAAACAGTGTTCGCGCCTTTACTTAAAGCCTTCCGATCCGAGACGACTCGGACGTACGGTGGCATTTTATAAATTTGTTCATATATTTATAATACACTCACCCTGTGTGCAAATTGGCCTTAACTAAATATTATACATTGTTTGTATATACTGTTAATTTTAATAATTAAAAGTGTTTAAATGTTCTTAATGCATCCACCGCCAATTCAACATTCGACTCAATCTTACACAATATTTAAGTCTGATCTTGTACGAAATGACTTTTAATAAATGCTCATTATGCAAAATGAGTTGGATGGTTTGACTGACTCAGTGTATACATTGCCAGTTCAATATTTGATTCGTTCGTACGTAATATTGAAGTTTGATTTTGTGCAAAATGGCTTTTCGTACATGTTCGTTATGGGAAACGAGTCGAATAGTTCAATTGGCTCCACGTGCAACAAATCACATCGTCATACAGAACATTGTGGAATTCTGATCTGTTTCATTATCGCGTTGTACGTTCCGTTTGGAAATGCACGTCGCTTTCTTCGAGTCGGATTGGCGTTTTATCTATGAACTCGAATGTTCGTATGATTCCGAGGGAAGGACATAAGAATTATATTCATCATTTAGACAGACTCATGAAAAATCTTTGTATTTTATCAATATTTGTGTGATTTAGATACCTATATAAGTACAAATACTTGTAATGACGTTAGCCATCAATATTTAAAAGAAAAATACTTATTAGTTTTTTAAATCAAAAATGTGACGTATATACAAGCACACACATTGAAATACGCAAGCAATTACACGATCATTAAAATTTTTAAGTTTCTAGAATTATTTGTTAACAGCCTTGGTCTTCTTATATGTATATGATAAATCATATTGAGTTCTGTCTGCTACGCACACTGAATTCCAACAATATCATTATTTTGATTATTCCAAATATATAAATCCTTAAACTCTTTTTGAATTGTGGAATTTTGAAGTTTTCTCGTATAGTCAGTTTTGATATTTGAAAAAAGTGCTTTTTTAAGTGAAAAATTCTTAAATCGGTCAAATTTGTACTTTTACAACATTTATATTACACATATATGTGCCACTAATGCAGTAGGTAGTTCTTGAAAATCTAATACCTATGTATTATTTATTTTTTCAAATTTTTGTGTTCGTTTTTTTTATTATTTTTGAGCTTCATTTAAAATGAATATTTCATATTGTATAAAATATTATTAATTTTTTCATATATTTCAATGTATTTTTTTGTTTTTTTTTTTTTATTCTTTATTTTTCTACTTGATTAAACTTTATTCGTAAAATAAATACAAGCACTTATAAAATTTTTATATTGAAATATAAGAAGAATTAAATTTCAACATTGTACCTGAATAATATGAAATATTCTTTCTTAAATCAATTTTAATTTTATTTAAGTTAATCTATTGAACGAAAAATATTATTATTATAAATTTTTATGTAACTAGCGTGTGACTGTTCAATCAAATCAAACTTGAAATCATACTTTTCATTGGTATCACAATTTAAAAAAATATATACTTCACATGTAAAACTTACATATTTTGTACAGTTCGAGTGTGCGATATATAATATATATTTATACGTATTGAATCAATATAATTCCTAAAATATGAAAAAGGTTATTGAAAATAACCGTACGAGTGATTTATATTAATTTAAGTATTTGTTGTTTTTGTTTATTTATGTTTTTTTTTTCGTAGCTTGAAGCAATCGAAATAATGGATCAAACTATCGTACTGTCGGCTTTATAAATTTGGAAAACGCAAAAAATATTTAATAAAAATATACATACATTTGGTTGTGTGTGCGTTTGTGTGTATGGATGTGTGTGCACCGTGATAAAAACACAAAATATGATAATTTCTTGACAATTTCTAACTAAAACCAATCAAATTAAGAAAAGATCTTAATAATATGTTTATAATTATTATAAAAAAAATAATATTAATTTTACTTAACTGGAGAGTTCTTTATTATAACTTCAGTAATAATTAATGTAAGTAATTTGATTTATAAATATATATAATTGTCATAATTATAAATAGTAATATTATTACATGTTATATTATTGTATTGAGTTTATTATGATTAATGATATAAATTATTATTATTATTCTTACATTGTAATTTAGAAACAAGTTCATAATAAATTAGTTTTTTTATTACTATATTCGTTTGGGATATTATTAGGTTTTAATATATATATATTGAAAAATATTAATTTGATTAAATTGTTATCCATATTCTATGTTTTTTTTTGTTTATTATTTGTGGTTTTATTATCATACAACCACAAAAGAACCTCACAAAATTTGCAATTCAATAGAATCATAATATTTTTTTTAACACTTCTAAAGTTAAATTTTAATCAAACCATTAGATTCAACGAATTCATATACAAACCATTTCATTTTTCATCATGAAACTGAATAAAAAAAAAGCTGAACGCTAGAAAAACACATGAAAACAATTAAATCCTACTTCATATGAACCCAACATACTTTTAGCACAATCTTTCCAAGTTCATACCTCGGCGGACGAATACCTTTGTTCGAAATGCTAATACGAGCAGTTCGTTGAACTTGATACGAACATTGTACAAATAAGTTATGAATAAATTCATTATAATGAGACTGGAAATGGAGGAAATCCCATGTCTTGAAAAACTGAATGACTGTTATCTTATTGGTGCGTGTTAAAATATATAAAATCTGCACTAAAACACAACAATGATAAACAATGCACGGAATACGTACCGACTTCCCGTTCTACTGTTGTATTTGAATACAAAATAAGAACAATTTATAATAAATAAAATGTTAAATATGAATTATATAGATGCGAAAACCATTTCAGACATGCATATAATTACTCTGAAAAATTTCACTGCGAAAGGATTAGACTATGAATAACAAATATATAGACAACTTTGATTTATTCATATAGTTTATATTATGAGTATATTATTTATATTTGATCAAAATTATTCAAAAATAATATTTTTTTATTTAATGAACTCATTGATCATGTTGATAATGACTATTCAATCACTTGTCACAACAATACAAAGCAACGCTTAATAGCATAATAATTATTTGAGACTTTTTATAACAATCTATACAATCCGCGATCAAATTTTGTACGCATCGTCAGATCGTTAACCTGAAGGCTTTTTTTTCAACTACTTCAAGTACACGACGACTCAACAAAGCGGAATAGATTTTATCTCAACCAATAATCATGGCGACCTACAAATTCGCATCTTCGACAACAGGATTTGGCATATGAGCTTATTTCACTTATAACCCTATTGACACACATACTGGTTTTTTCAAACGATCGATTATTTTCTAATTTTATCGAGCACAATACCGTTAATGTTGCCATGAAAAAAATCCTCAGGGGAACTTGTCGAACGAGCGCCGAGTTATTTTATCATCGTTCAACAATCGAGGATTGCAGCTTCGAACCTTTGCCTTAGCACTGTATACAGGTTTTCCATTTCAAGTTGAATAATTTACTTTTCAATTAACATATATTCCATTTAAAGTCAAATTGAAAAAAAATGAATCTTACCGTTTTTTTGAATACATTATCCTGATTAACATAAAAAGACAGTGTTCATTTTAAAATATTTAATTTGAAATGAACATTTGATTTGAAATTTAAAGTGAAAAACCTGTACAAGTAGATATGGTACATTCACGTGTAATTATTTTTTATGAGATCAAGCACCTTTTTAGAATATAAAGCAATCAGATACCTACTACTTGTGATGTTCTTTATTGCTTCTTAAGCAATCAATAATACTGTCAATGCATATTTTAATATTGATGAATAATCATTTGATCATAAAAGAGCGCATTAAGTGTCTTATTAGTATTGATAGATGTCCATTGAATTTATAATTTGTTGTTATTGAAGAACATTTAGGAAGATTTTCGTCGATATTTTCTCTAACTAATGGTTAAAGAATCGTATTTTCTGTATTAAAATTAATCATCATTGATGCTAAAAATCTCAACTCTAAATTCAAAAGACATTTCGAAATTATTATATATTTCTATATAGAGCATCAATATTGAAACGATTAATTTTCGGCGTTATTGATCATCTAGAAGGCAATTTACTTTGCACAACATAAAAAGGTATGATATAATTATTTTTTTACGAGATCAAGAACCTTTTAAGAGCATAAAGCAAACGGAAACGTCTCGAGATGTGTTTAATTGATTATTTTTTACATGACATTCAAAAAGTATAAACGACAGTCTTATCTTTGAAATATTGCACTTAAGCTATAACGGTTTGAAAATAAATGCAAACTCGATATATGCAATTTGTTTTTTGCCTTAACGGATTTTTTTGAATGAAAATCATCACTCGTATATCGAAAGTTCACTATTTTAGAAATTCAAGGTTAAGTTCAATTTATGTATGCCATTTTTTTTTCAAAAAATTTAAATGACCGTCAATCAAATGATTCAAAATATTCAAGTGGGACGCGAGTGTTTCAGAAAAAATCTTTCACAGATTCGATTTCGAAAAAAAATCTATGTTATTATGACATCAATCGAGTCGAGTGCAATTTTCTTATAACCGGTCGAGATTTTGGATTCGTTTGTATTTATTTATTTTCGTATAGTACATTAAGGGATCGGGATTGAGATTTTTATGTTACGTTTTTGTTTCGGGTAAGGTCTTAAATTGACCTGGCGAAAATCAGGTTCTTCTGAGAATCGATAAAATTTTGTTTTTAAGATAAATGTGCAATCTTTCCTCGATTAAAATTATACGTTTGAACAAAATTGCGATGAATATTAACACGAAGAAAAATATCACAGAAAGTTTTAGAGTTATTAGGTAGGACTAAAATTAAATATTATTTTCAATTATGCCAATTAGTATCAGTAGTCAAAAAAATAGATATACATATACAGATTTAAGTTATTATGTATAAAAGCTTAATATAAATATATTAATTGATAAGAGTATTTGATTTGAGTCCAATACGAAAGTGAAATTACATTTTCATATTCTGTTAATATAATATTAAGGGTTGGTATTTCAATCGATTGTTAAACTGGTTAACTTCATTTAATTGTGTTTCATATTATAGAATTTGATAGTCAATTAATCAAATATATGAGTTAATTAGTTGTATTTTGAACAATCGGAATTTAAAAATTTCAATGTTTTTCATTACATTTTCAGATATGCTGATTATATTGTATTAATAACCAATTTTTTCATTAATTCGACATTAAAATTATTCACACAGTACATTTACTGGGATTTTACCGAAAAGCAATCAATTTTTCCGATACAATAAAATAAACAACTAACAACTATGCATTTAATTAGGATGTTGGTGTAAGTCCAGATCATTTTTCCAATTCACATTGTTATGAACTATCGTATATTTCATATTTCAAAAATTTTGTTGAATTGTAATAATTATTTCAGTGTGATGTTAATTATTTTAAGCTGTGCACATAACAAAGTCGAATGTAAAACATCAAATATCTTGAAACGAATATAGACTTACACCATTGTCATAATTAAGGCAACAACTCACAAAGAAATATAAAACAGATTAACATAAAACAACCCATTGTACTCGAAAAACACCTGCACGTGCAGTCTTCGGCCGCATCATCGAGATTTATACGATTTAAATTAGAATAGACTGAGGAAAAAAAACCGCCAAAAACGCAAAATGAAAAAAAAAACAAACAATCCGGTTTCTGGCCGTAGCTTCTGCATATTACGACCGGAAGCGATTAATAGTTTGCGCGGGAACATGACATCATCTCGAGCGTTTTTCGAATTTCCCATATCGGAATAATTTCGCGGTCGATTTTCGAACGCGGCCGCCATTTTATTGACGTTTGTTTCGCTTGCGGCGCCATTTTGTTTTTTTTTTCGGTGGAAAACCATCGGCGATTTATGGGCCGTTTTATTGCGCAATTTTCCGTCTTTTTTCGTTTGTCCCTTTTGCACATGATAAAAGGTGCAACGATTGTCTTGGTAATTTTAGATGAGACAATACAATTGTGCGTATGAATGATGTAAAAGAAAGCGCTAGGAATGAATTGATTTCTTGTTAATTTATTTTTTTTAGATGAAATTTGGTTATTTAATAGAAAACTTCACGTAATTAGGGATTCATTAAAAATATGATGGAAAATTAAAGAAAAAATCGTAGATATCTTACAAATAGATACATTTTTATGCTTACAAATTTATTTTAAGGGATGTTTAAAAAAATTTTCTCTTTTTACTAAACAGTTATTTAAATTTATTGTGTATTTACAAACACTAGAGAAAAATATTAATTTAATGGAATTACTTGTAATCGCCTATGATAATGAACAATATGATATTTTATACGTTAGATAACAACTGTCAAATTCCATGAGAAAAAAAGTCAACACATAGCTAATCAGATAAACAAAGGATTGAAAGATTGAGTTTAAAAAATATTTTTTGTACCGTGATATCTTCTCAATATTTTTGCAATACTATATGATGACTGAAAAGGCCAAGGGGTGCAAGTGACTTCGAGGTAATTTTGAGAAAAACGCGCTTTAAATTAAGCATATACCTACATGTATTAGAAGGAGGTAGAGTGATTTGATGATATACATATGTATCTCGATACACGTTTTAAGATCATTTATATCATTTTGTCACTAAATATATTATATGAGCGTACATAGAAGCGATACCGATAAATCACTCAATTTCGGCAACAATGCTACTTGTACCCATTGGCCTTTTAAGTCGTCCGAAAAATTATTTTAAATACGTTATTCTTTCATAAGAAGTTTTACAAATATTTCAAAAAAATCATAACAAAGAATTGTACGAATCAAGTCACGATATCTAACCTAATGTTTCCATTAATAAATTTTATATGATTACTTCTATTGTATTAATTACTATTTTTCGATTCTATTGCGAAAACTGTACGTTTTTCGAAATAACGTATTTTCTGTAATGTAAAATGACGCATCTCGCTTGTTGAACGTCCAGAACATCCTCATCTCGGTCAAAGACCGTCGATTCACCATTTATTTCGATTTTGCTTATTTATAATGTCCAAGAGTGGTTAGAAGCTCGTTGCACTAACAAATGTGCACTAGAAACGAGAGAATTAATCTCGACTTTTTTTTTTCAAGAAAAACATGGTTAAAGTCGGATAAATTCAAATGCTTCAGGTTATCTCGCGTGCCATCTCAATAATGTATCCATTTTAGTTGAGAAAACTGAAAAAAATCTGAAAACCGTTATACGAACGTTCGGATATTACTCGAGATTTAATTAAACCAGCTCCGAGGAATTTTACGATTGTTAAAAGAATAAACGCAAGTGCATGAACCCGATAACAATTACGATTATAAAGCAATCAAAAATACGAGTATTTTTTCATATACACATGTGTGTTTTCCGAATTTTCTCGATGTAATCTGGCAACGATTATTTTAATTGTTATTTTAAGCGAGTTGATTCAACTCGGACATGTAATATGTTACACATGAACGCACGCTTAATATTTTTTCAAGAAAAATGAAACTAGTTCAAAATATATTTTTCGAGTAATAAGATATTTTAATATTTATCAAATTAATATTTTCTTATTTTAATAAATATCTCAATTGTCAGTTTGAAGTTTAACAATCAGTTAAACCATTTGATAAACTGACGATTGAAATATCTGTCCTCAGTTTTCTTTAATTTTTCACCAAAATAGATTTGAGATTAATTATGATATAAATAATAAATTCTCAAAATAAATTGTATTCTGAAATAAACAGATCATTACTTATTCTATTCAATTGAAAATTTGCTACAAATTAACTACAATTAATGTAAAATTTATATAAACACCTAAATTTGTTGAAACAAGTATAAAACTATGTTTGCTGAACCACAATATTTTTAAAGGTTCGAACCAATTTTTCAAACGAAAAAACATTAAACTTAAAATGAATTATTATGATTTATAGTAGAAATATTTATTTAACATCAATGACGATAGAACAAAGTAAAACATATCGGAAAATGTGACCACAGAATAACATTTATCCATCCATATAAAGATTTAACATCCATGTCGCAGTTCAAAGTAACTTTGCGTGCAGAACCACTATATTTTCAAAAGTTCGAACAAAATTTTCAAATGAAATACATCAAAATTGAAATGAATTATCATGATTTACAGTAAAAAATATGTATTTAAGACCAATGATGATAGAACAAAGTAAAACGTCTCAGAAAATATTACCACTGAATAAGATTTATTCATCCATATAAAGAGTTAACATCCATGTCGCAGTTCAGAGTAACTTTGCATGTATAATATACATGAATGGAGGTTACACTCACACCTGATGATGCCACCTCCTCTTCCACCATCTCCATCGAGCCTCGGGTCGTTTTTTCACTGACGTTTCCTATATTTTTTTGCCCCATCTTCGGACCGGTCATTCTGCTTTGGGATATAGACACGGACGGGTCTCCATCTCGACGTCCGTTGACCGTTCGCCAAATTTAACAATTCTTCAATACCGACAAAGACGAGAAAGATGGTCTCCGTCTGATCTCATAAGAGTTTCAGGATCTGTTTTCTGAAAAAATGGGTCTAAAGTGGTTTTGTGTCTGTTTTTTGGCGGTTCTGATGCTGTTTTCGCAAGTCAGGTCGATCACAATTGATAGTCAACTGGTCCAGGCCAAGAGAGGTATTTGTGGCTTTGTTTTCAATTTAAATTTTGAATTGTGGCGGTAAATTATGATTTATGTGCTTGGTTTTGTTATCGGATTGGTTCTGTTGCGTTTTTCATTGTTTATGATTTTCATGGAATTTAGTATGGAAAATTTTCAGAAGATGTCGTTTGATTTTTTATGAATATAAATGATATTATATGATTTTTATAAACATTAAATACAAATAAGTAATTTATTTTTTATTTCATTATGAATATACATATGTGCATGAAAATGAATCAAATTATTAAATTATTAAATGTTTGAATATTCATAATTGATTTATTAAGTTTTGAATCACTTTTAAATAAATAAACAAAGGAAAACTTATTTTTCAATAAACATATGTTAGATTGTTAATCGAATTACACTTGTTTTTCAAATTGTTTCATTTCATTACTATAGATATTATCATTAACATCAATCTATTCTTTTTGCTGAATTGAATACGATTTTTTTATTTGTCAATCGTATCTTCACAACGAAAATATATTATTTTAAGTTTTAGCTAAAGCGAAATAAATCTTCTATCGAATTTCGTTCATTTGTACACAGGTGTCCAAAGTATAATGTACAAAGATTTTAATATAAAATTTGACATTTTTATTGAATTGAAAAACCTATTTACTTCTTATTTTATAATAAAATTTTAATTCAGAATATTGAAAATGTTGATTTTTATTTAGGGCGATCGAGATTAATAATGATTATGTTCTGATTTAAAACGAAATTTTCGTCGAATTGAAAAAACAATTTTCTTTTAAATAATAGATTATAATTTTAAAATGTGACACAAATTCAATTAAAACGATAAATTTTCAGACTGTTATGAAAGAGTAGCCTTAGGAGAGCGCCTTCCATCATCAGACACGACCCGAAGAGTAGACACACCGATGCTTTCCAAATGCGAAAGGGAATGCTCCGCCGACGAGCAAAGATGCAACTCCTTCAGTTTCGGGTAATCCTCTATAACGACCCAGATTTCTAACGACTTTACTGCGTGACTGATGCAAAACTGTCATATTTCAGCATCGACGCGAAAGGAAACGGAACTTGCGAGCTGAGCATGCGGGAGATACCCACCGGTGATAGACCGATGGAAGACACAACTTCCGACCCTGATTTCGACGTTTATGCCAAGAGGTCCTCCTGTGAAAATCCGGACGAGCTCAGCGATCCTCATGTGACTGGAAGACCGGATCCGGATCCCATTTTGGACTCGAATGAGTCGGATTATGACCGGAATTCAAACAGGCCTGATAAAGGACAGAGTGGCTATGATGATAATAGGAAGCAGTCTTATGGAAGTTCAAGACCTAATGATGATTCTTATTCGAAAAGGCCTAGTTCTAATTCGTATAGCAGACCTGGAAGTGATAGTGGGTATTCGCAATCGTCTGGGTCTAATAGTTATGGAAGCGGAAGCAAAGAGAAGCCATCTTATGGAAATGGAAGACCGAGCGGAGATAATTCTTATTCTTCTCAAAGGCCTAGCAGTTATAATGATAGACCTTCTTATGGAGGTGGAAGACCTGGTGGAGATGATTCGTATACTCAAAAGCCGAGTGGTTATAATGATAGACCTTCGTATGGAAAACCGAGTAGTGATTCACAAAGACCTGGTGGCTACAATGACAAACCTTATGGAGGTGGAAGACCTGGCAGTTATAATGATAAACCTGCATATGGAAGTGGTTCAACGAGCAGTAGCGATTCATATACACAAAGACCAAATGATAATCCTTCGTATAGCACTAATAACGATCGCTATCCTCCTCCAGGTTGGATTAAACCATACGGTGATAGTTCTAGTTCATATGGTCAAAATAGACCGAATTCAGATAATTCTGGATACAGTGGATCTTCGAGTAATCCATATGGTGGCAACTCAGGTACTTATTACAAACCTTATTCTGAAAGAGACAAGCCTAATTATTCTCAATATGGATCTTATAGTAGCAGCAGTAGCAGTAGTGATAGCCAATCATATGGTTCTAGCAGTAGCTACTATGGTTCTGCAAATAGACCATATGGTACGGGAAGCTCATATGATAGACCATATTTTGATACGTATGAAGGTTCCAATTCACACAGTTCCAGTAGTTCATCACATCAAAGTAGTTCGTTTTCAGGAAGCAATTCTTATGGTATCAGTGCTCACTATAACGAAGGAAGACCCGTTTATGATTATTATGATGGACCAAATCGTTATTATACTTATGGAAGTACAAGCATTAACAATAGCAACGATTATTTCAGTTGGAATAGACCAAAAAATCCATACGATGACAAACCATACATAACATATGGTGAAAAATATCCATACGATGATCAGAAAAAGTTGGACGATTTTGCTTATAGAAAGCCTGACTATGATCGCTATGACGATGGTTATGATCGAAGACCTACTTTGTACAATGATGGTTATAATTCTAGACCAAATAATGAAAATTATGATTATAGACCACGTCCAACTCTTTTCGATAAACCTGTTTATGGAGGTGGTTATGAAAATTATAAACCAGATGGGTATTATGATAGACCATCTGGCTCCTCAAAACCCTCTTATTCCTCAGATTATGATAGACCTTACAGAAAACCACAAAATGAGTATTATTATAACAATAGACAACAAAGCTCTCATAAAAACGAAGAAGTTGCTCAAATATATGGAGAAAAAATAGCAGTAGCATATGGACCGAATTATGGATATAATGAAAATCAAAATCAGAATAATAATTATAATAAAAGTCCCACTAGCATAAATGACTATAGAGGCAACGGTTATGATAATTTAAACCCAAATTATTATTATGAAAAAAATAAATTTAATAAACCAGGTTCTGGTTACGTTTCGAGTAAATATGGATATCAATCTGCTGATAATGATATTACTGCTTATAACAAATACAGACCAGCGTATGATAATGAAAGACCAGATCCACCATCGACAGGATATGGATCGAAACCAGATGATAGATATGACACTGCTAAACGTCCTAGTGATTATGGTGATAAATACAACAATTACAAACCCAGTGGATATTATAGTGACATGTATAAACCACAAAAAGTTAAACCAAGTGATGGTTATGGAGTAACTCAAGCAAACAAAGATTCTGGCTATGGTGGAAACAAACCCAGTTCAGATTATGATAGACCTTCTAATGCTCCATATGACAAAGACAGACCTGATCCCGGATATGGAAGCTCTCCAAATAAGCCATTTGATTCGCCCAGCTCAAGTTATGGAAAACCACAAAATAATCCATACAATGATCGAAACAAACCAAGTTCTGGATATGGCAATCAACAAGACGATTACAAACCTAGTTCTGGATATGGAAGACCACAAAATGATAAAGATCGACCAGATCCAGGATATGGAAATCAAAACAGGCCTTCAAATGATAATACTGATTCTGGATATGGCAGTGTACAAATTAATAAAGACAAACCGGATTCAGGATATGGTATTCAATCCGATAAGCCAATATCGGACTATAATAAACCTCAATATTTAAATGATAGACCGGATTCAGGATATGGTCAACAAACTAGACCATACGGTGACAGAGATAGGCCAGACCCCGACTATGGAAGACCATTTAATGATAGAGATAGACCGACATCTGGATATGGCGGAGATTCACCAATTAGACCCTATAACGACAAAGATATCTATTACTCAGGATATGGTGCAAATAAACCTAGCTCTGATTATGACACTAGACCAAGTTCAAGCTACGGCAACAGACCAAGTGCAGTCTACGACAACAGACCAAGTTCAACATATGGCGATAGACCGAATTCTGATTTCGATAACAGACCAAGTCAATCATACGGTAATAGACCTAGTTCTGATTATAATAATAGACCTAGTTCTGATTATGATAATAGGCCAAGTTCAGATTATGGATCCAGACCTAGTTCTGATTACGGATCTAGACCTGGCTCTGATTATGGATCTAGACCTAGTTCCGATTATGGATCAAGGCCGAGCTCAGATTATGGAGCAATTTCGGGTTCAGATTATGGATTTAGACCAAGTTCAGATTATGGCTCCAGGCCGAGCTCAGATTACGGCTCCAGACCGAGCTCAGATTATGGTTCTAGACCAAGTTCAGATTATGGTTCAAGACCAAGTTCAGACTACGGAAGCAAACCCGATTACGAATACGACAGATACAGACCAACAAACGACAGATACGACGATGGTTACGGAAGTGCCACACACAAAAGACCATCCTACCAAAACAGCAGACCAGGCTACGGAGGCGACTCCTCCAGCAGCAACCCAGACAGACCAGATCCAACATACGACGACAAACCAAACACCGTGAGCGAAGGCTACGGCAAAAGCAAGGAAAAGGAGACGGACAGCAAAAACCCAGGATACGGAGGACCAGTGGGGCCACCGAAGAAACCCAGCTACGGAGCCGAAGGAAAAGGAAAAGGTACGTTCAACACCATGGACTATTACCGACCCATAAGACCAGCTCGCGTTTAATTTGCACCATCCTTAAAACAGACAAAGACGAACAATGCAAGGACGTTTCGAAAACGCACAAAAGTCGAGCGATTGTTGTTGTACTGAATCCCAATAAACCCACAGTTTGAGAAACGCTAGAAAGGTCGAAATGTATCGATATGTTAAAAAAAATATATACAAAAGACCGGTCTGCATACAAAATAGCCTAATAAAACAATTAACGCTGCAATTTTTTTTCCACCGGACAGCGATGGCCAACATTTTTTCTCTATGCGTTTTTCGTGTTTATTTTTTAATCGATTCGATGTCTTTGTATTTTATTTATTAATTTATTTAAAATAAATTATTATTCTTGGACTAATTTGTAGATATTATTTTAACTGTCGAATTAATGATCCTATTAATTTTTTAATGTGACGTAAGCGCTTTAAGGAAATGATATGGCTATTGTAGTCCTTTTGTTCAATACAGAATTTCCATTTCAACTTACAATTAGATTCTTTTTCTTAAAATATTACAAGAAAACAATTGAAATTGTAATCGATATGAAAATAATTTACATAAAATTATTTGACTTAAAGTGGGAAAACTGTATAGACAATCAAAATTGCTAATTAAAAATGAATTGTATTAGATGATAATATCAAAGGCATGACACTCGACCTAACCTAACCTAACCCATCGAATATCATGCCGTTGACCTAACCATTCAGTAAATTAATGACCTTTTTACTGATGAAAATCAGGGTTGCTCACACACACAATATATAAATGTGAAAAAAATGTGTCAAATTTCGCAAGAACCCGCTGACACTTGTTTCTGGGAATTGTACAACCATTTCTGTGCGATATTTCTAAAGGTCAGAAAAAGCGAAAATTTGATCGCCATTGTTTTTCTAATTCCGACTTTAAAGGGGGCCTCGTTTGTTCAATGAGATTTTTCAATCATAATATAAAGAAAAATAACAACAATACTTGTTCGATTGTTATAACGCGCCCATCGATTGCCTAACGTTTCATTGTTTTTATTTTCATACGAGCGTAATATAAAATTTTAGGTTATACGAAATATCTAGTGTCATACATATAATATTTATGTAACGATAATGGGATGTGTTCCATAATATAATATAACATTTTGGTTTATTTTTTATTGGAATGACTTAAATGTCTATTTTATGTAAATTCTAATGAAATTAATAGTATAATATGATTAATACATCGCTTCTCAACTCATTGGCTAATTGTAAGATTAAATTGTAGTATGAATAATCAATGAAATTAAAGTATTGTCTATTTGAAAGGATAATGATTTTTCTTTGTAAAGTCTATTTGAGGTTACTATCGCTACTATACAGTTTATTTTTCAGAATAGGAATATTTTTAGAAATTGATTAAGTTGATTAAACAAAGTTTAAGTTTGAATGATAAATAGGTCAATGCTAGTTGGTCAAAGTTAGGTTAGATTAGAGATTTTTTTGGATTTATATAATTTATTCATTTGGCTTGGATTTTGAATTTGTGACAGTTAAAATCATCGAATACATTTATTTTCGAAAATCGAAAATTTTATTACAATCAATTGAATTTTTCTGAGCTGATAAAACTGTCTATCAGAAATTATAACGAAAAAGTTAATTTTAATTAAATATCACAAATCCTTAAACTGAATCGTATCAGTTCTTTGATGGAATTTAAACAAGTGCGTAAATGAATCCGATGTGTTTTTTACACTAAACTTAATTGTAAACGAAGTGCTTTTACATTCGCTTAAATTGTCCTATTTGACAATTGAACCGGAGTGAAGTTAAGCAGTGTCGTGTCCATTATTTAAAGGTCCTTGATTTCGCGGCTGTTTTATTATCATGCAGAACTTTGTGCATTCGAAAAAATGATGTCACACGATGAATATGCATAGATTAAACTATGATTTGTGAGTTTTCCATTTTTTTTCAATTGTTTCTGTTGAATGCGACAATCGGACAACGAACCGATAACCTTAGACAAAAAATTAGATCATCAATTGTTTTAGATTCTCTAATTAGTTTGATTTATTGTTCGCGTTTTGAGAGCCTTCGGTTATTAATCGCAATCGTGTCAAAACTTTTAAATTGGGCTAATCACGAAGGCGTAACCGGCTGTTAATTGTTAAGATGAAAAAATAAATTAATAGGCATATTGTTTGTGGTTTTACAATAAATAATTTTCAGCGATTCTTATCTAGACACATTTCGTTAAGTAGAAAAATGCAAATTTTCCGATCGGAAAAGCGTGTGCCGTTTTTTATAGACCCTTTTGTATTCTAATGAAAATTCAACACAATCGACGATTTTTTTTCAGATACGTTACATTTTCATGCATTTTCCGCTGATATTTTCTTCAAGCGAGTTTCACCAATAATTGTACTTTAAAAATGCACTTAATTAAGCGAAAGTGGAATAGTTTGACAATCGAAATGTTAAAAAAATAAGCATTGAAACTATGTAAACGTGTTGCGAAAATTGTGTGAAAATTCATTAGCGCATACCAGAAGTGAACTTTAAGCAGACGTATAATAAATTATAATACAATTACGGTCTCATTGTCGTACGATGTTCTAAACAAAAGTCAAAATTTCGTAAAATAACGATCCCTACGGGTCAATTTCGTACGACCTTCGTAAAAATTATGTTATTATTAACCAGACAAAGTGTAGGAAGTGTTCTTAAGCTGTGAGCAAATAAATGACTGTGATTCACGTCCATTTTCCGAATCGTTTGCGGATCTTCTTATCACGTTTTTACGATCTATGGTGATTTTTTTTTGTGCCGAATTCGAATTTTATTTGTTTCGAGCTTTTTTGTCGGACGCCGTTCACCCTTGAGATTAATTCTATTTAAATGTGATGATATTACATCTATTTTTTTCAAGTCTCCACTAGGAAGTAAAACAGATGGGCTATTTGTGTATTGTCATTGTTTTATGAATTGGTATTAATCACCTCGTTAATGATGTACCCGCTATTGACATAGCACAAGGATGTATTTTTCGTCAATTATGATCTTTTTAAATATGTTTTTCCGTAATTGAGACCTTTTAATTCTATCTATAGTGATTTTATTTTATTTTTTTTCAATTCTATCATGAAAATAAGACTTATTAAGACACATTTAAGATCATTTATGAAGATAAATATTTAACTTCTTAAAAATATAAGAACTATCAAAAGTCAGCAGAACATTTGTAAGACTCAATTTTATTTTAAGGGCAAACTTGATACAAACAATTAAAATAATTTACACCTATTGTAAGCGTTGTCTCTTGATGAATATTTTTAATTAATATTTTAATTAAAAAAAATTCAAACAATCCGAAATTCTCGCTAAGTAAATGTGTTCACCTTGTACTTCACAATAAAACAGTGTCACAAGCAAAAGCGTTAGCGCCCATTGTTGAGCATTGAAGAATCGTCGATAAAATTTGTCGACCTTCTCTGTTTATCTTCTGAGGTATTATTATTTTTTTCTATATTACAAGGCGATGAGAATCGACCTGTGAAAGCTTTTCAGGCTCCAATCATATTTTTCAGAACACGACATCCTCCTCCATTCATCTATCGAACAAAAGCCTATTTTACATCATATTATATTATTCAATTCTAGCGCAAATCCGATAAATTTGCGTAATCTTCACAATCGATCGCTTTGCGTTCGATACGAGTGCAAATATTCGTAATATTTTATTTGGAGTGTGAAATTCGCATTGATGAAGTTGGGAAATTAGTTTTTAAATGAAAAATATAACCGAAATCTCTAATTTCATTACAATATACAACATGATTTAATTCAATATTTACGATACTTTGAAGCTTTGAACTTACGACAAGATATACAAACTATCGGATCATTTTGTCAGATTTTAGATTAATTTAAATAACCTCCAATCAATTTGAGTAACTATCGATTGACTTAAGATAGTTAATAATACCCATCCATTAGAACCGTTAAATTCTATACAAAAAAAAATAACAATCGTTCGATCAATGGTTAAACTAGATAAAAAATCGGTCACAACTTTCAACGCATTAACTTTCGATCTAAGACACTTCTCTTAAGCAAATCGATCTTAAATAAACCATTGACGACTGAAAAGGCCAAGGGCAACAAGTGTAATTTTTGCCGAAATTGAGTTACGTACAAGAATCGCTTCTATGTACACTCATATATTTGGTGGCAAAATGATATAAACGTACTTGGAACGTGTACCGAGATAAATCATCAAATCACTCGACCTCCTCCTACTACATGTAGGTACAAGCTCAACTTTGAATACGCTTTTCCCGAAATCACTTGTACCCCTTGGCCTTTTCAGTCATCATACGTATCCATCGGAAGTTCAGTCGCAATTTCAACTGTTATCCGTGGTTAGTTACAGTTGAGGTGAGCAGCCTTGTGTCGGTTACAATGGTCAAGTTACATCACACGATTCGTTTTCGACGACTGCTTAACATCGTGTTCTTAATCGCCAAGTCGTTAAGCCTGTTTTAATTCGACAATTAACGCAAATCTGTGATGGATGCAGATTCCTGTGTAATTCTAATTCTAATTGTAAGATATGCGGTGTTATTGCGAGCTTTGATTTATTGCAGCTGGTGATTGTTGATGTAACAATGCAATGCCGCTTCGGAGGTGTTTGATGAGTGGTTTATGGGGTTTGTTTATGTTTTTTCAATTTTGCTATTGTTGATTGTTTTGAATGTTTTTTTGAAAATTGGATAATGTTGAAAATTACTTGAATGAACTCTGTGTTGGGTCAAATTATTGTTATGACTATTGTTTTTTTGTGCACTTTAGGTCTGATCTTTCAATCGTATATTACAACAATTTAGTAACGTATTAGTATAAGAACTTTCAAATTATTCTTATATAAAAACATACTTATAAAAGATTGGGGTTGAAAAGTGGAAAATATTTTTGAAAATAGGTCACAATTCAATAATCAGTCAAATATAATAATAATGAAATTATATGCGCTGATATGCACACGAGTGGAATTAGCTGTGGACACTTAACAAATTTTAATTGTAATCATTTTTTTTAAACTTTTACTAATTGGGATTTTACTTTCTTTTATATTTAAAAAAAAATAGTATAGTTCTATTAAAATTTCGTTTTATATCACCATTCAGAAATATTAAACGAAAATATTAAAATTGAATGAAAACTGTCCACAATTAATTTCACTAGTGTAAATTAAATTTTGGCTGAATTAGACAAAAATTTTATGAAAATAATCATGTCAATCAAATCAATCAATTAAAAAATTCAAAAAAAAAATCATCAAATCAGGAATTATCTCAAATTGAGAATTGGGTCAAATTAGGACAACGCCATGCGTGAAACGACCCAAATCGTCAACAAAAAGCTCACACTTACCCTTCAACCAAACACCAAAGCTCACACTAATCACAAAACCATTATCAAACACTTCCAAACCAACCATAATCAACCCATCAACCACCATCCACAATCACCATACACGAAAAACCGATATAAAACGCAACCGCGCACCGCGAACGGATCCCAGTCTCCATCGGACCGGCGACCAGTTCGTTTACCATCTACCATTTTACCATTTTACCATTTTACCACTCACCATTTACCATCCGAATGGCAAAAATGATGATGAACGAATGAAAAACAACGCGTCGTCCTTTTGTGCGTCCTCGAGGTGGACAATGGTTCGATCAGATTAGTGAGCGGTGACGCAATGTGAAACCGTTTCTGTTGTCTGTGTTCGGTTCAAATTGGTGCTTTTTTTTTTTGTTATCTTTTTTTGTTTTTGACAAATTCAAAATCATGACGTTTTTCGAGTTCGAGTCCAGTTGATCTGTATCGATAGATATGGATAAGTTTCATTGGTTTTGTGCTTTTGTGGTGTCGTTCGAACTGTTGCTGTTTGCCGATGCGTACAGTTCTGTTATCATAGTCGAAGATGCCAAAGGTTTTTTTTTTGTTTATTTATATTTCTATTTTTTTCTTATAATTTTGTTTGTTGTATGTTATAATTTTAATTATGTTAAGTCGCTATTTTAACTCGACTCATGTACATAGGTATATTCAACTGATAAATACAACCCTAACCTATTAATGTTCAATGCACTGAAAAGCTTGTATGTTCATACTTGTAGCATTAGATAGAAGATGAAATACTTATTAATTTGTTATATTTTCTAAATAATATAATAATATTTTGAGTATTAATTGAACGGAATTCATATTGATAAGAAATTCTATTGTCAATATTGTTTGAGATCAATATTATTTTTTTCAATAAAATGTACCTAATAGAATTGTTATTTAACAACGGTAATTGTCAGTATGAGTAATTTATTTCAATGACAAACCTTCTGTGTGCATCCGAATAGTAAATGCAATCATTGCAATAGTATGTTTGCGTTTTTTAGTTTGTTAAAAAAAAATAGCCAATTTGTCTGTTGAAATTGTAAATGCAAGGTCGACATTGAATCATAATAGTATAAGTAGAATCATTTTTAATTTTAGGTAAAGCTATTTATTACTACATCGAAAACAAAGCAACCCCTATCGAACATTTTTACCATCAATTGATTTAGTTATTGATCAAATATTTCTTAAATCAATATTTTACTTAATCAATATCATAATACGAGAAAGATATATGTAAATATTTATAATTTTTCATATTAAAAATAACTATTACCGTTACATCAATCGACAACATATTCATTAGAAATTTAACAAAATTCACAACAAGATGATAAAATTTAATCAAAATTAATCTACAACCACAAAAAATTTCAAAAATGAACAATATCTTCACATTGAATCACGAATTTCCAAAGAAAAACTCGTACTTTTCCCAACACCTTCTCCCCCACCGCGCATCTTCCGCATACGATATTAACACATTAAGAAACGGCACACGTATGCGAATTATTTTTCTATTTTCAACACACAAACGCTCCAGTAGAAGTTGTGCAATCAACTTTAATTGCTTCTGTTCCAATTGCACTCTATGTGCGTATATATGAAACACTTACTTTTGGACGTGTGAAAATTCGCTCTGCGTATTCGCACGAGACTCAATGCAAATATTGAGACAATCGTAAGGGCGAACTCGACTTGTTGAATTGATTTTTTGATTTTTTTTTATGTGCGTAGTTTGTACGCAACCTCGTTATAAGACACAGGTGTGAAAATTTTAAGCATCCGTGAAAATTTTTTGTTAATGAACAGGCGCGGTTTTCCGACAGTTTTGATACGTTTTTTCTCATTTGATAATTTTTTTATTCATTTTTTCTCTTATTACAAAATATAGTGATTTTTTCAATTACACAATATTATAAAGTACATTTTTTTAACACATTTGACATTTCTTCTATTGTACAATTTTCGATGTATGTGCATATAGTATGAGACACCCAGTGTATAATGTGATTACTTCCACTTTTTGCAAAAATATATAATAGATTTTATTGCCAAAGCACTTTGTACAGGTCATATTTTTTTATGTATGAAATATTTTCCCTGAATAATCTAAACGAACACGAACCATTAACACGAACCATTAAATGACAAAATTTGCTTGGCTACCGAATGATAAATTGTTTATTTCAAAGGCTATTTTAATTAATTCTCTACTCTTACCTGAACTGACTTCATCTGTGGCTTATTATAAATGATGAATGAAATTTTTGAAAAACGCATCAAATGCGTTTTCATCGTTTTTCTTGATATTTGTTTTATTGGTTTAATCACTTTATTCACTGAACGGTTCATATACACGTATTTTGTCGTTTGCTCGAAAATGTCGAATGTTATTTGCACGAATGAATCGAAATTACGATACAATATTTTTTAGCTGGTATTATGTGATATTTTTTAATTGTTTTTGATATATAAAAATGCATTATAAAAAACTTCATAAACCTAGCTTTAAAAATATTGTTACCTAATTAGATATTTGATAAGCTAATCTTATTTTTATCGAAATGAAATTAACCACGAAAAAAACATAGGATCAGCATCTGACAAAATTTCATAGTTTCCAATTCTTAATCGGTCTTATTTTAGTTATTGACTTATATATTTCTAATCAAAAAATGTAAATATCTTTTTGAATTTATATAATATCTTTTATAAAAAAATCTTAAGTGAAATAAATAAGATGAGAAATAAATGAGATGAAATGAGAATCCAGATCTTAACTAATTGGTCAAAGAATGTTCAACGCAATAGTTGCTTAATTTGTAAACCAAATGAATATTTTTATATTTCACAATAGTTTAAGATTGCATCGGTGGAATAATCAATTTAAAAAATAATAATATGACACATAAATGTGTGTTACAATAAAAATAGTTTTTTAATTCAACAATTACTCTTATCAGATTCACACGCAATAGTGCCATTCGCGTCGTCTATTATATTCTGCGATTTAATTGAAACTCGTTACCTTTAAGTTAATTGTATTGTTTTTTTCAGTTCCAATATTTTTTTCATGATTTCAGCTTGTTATAGAAGAGTTTTGGCGGGAAAACGAGTCCTAGGAAGAGTAGTTTTAAGGGTAGTTCCATGTGAACGGTTAGAAGACTGTCAAAGAGAATGTTCCGAAGAAAGAAGGTTCGACTGTGAAACATTCAATTATAGGTAATTATTATTTAAAAATATTCTAATATCCGCTACTGTAACATAATGATATTATTTATTGTACAATAATCTCGTGTTACAATCAGGTTTTTAAAAATTAATCACTACTTAACGTTATGTTTAGGATGTTAACAGTTTCTTCTACCAAATTTTAACATAACATGACGTGATAAAATTGACACTAGAAAAACAAACAGGTATTCAAATTTAACGGTAAACGAATCAAATATTCAACCGGAAACTAAGAATTTAACTGGGAATATGAATATAAATATCCAATTGAGAATCAATTATAAATTCAATATATAAACTGATCTGATTTTGGTAACAGTATCTAATATTTCATGAAACACTTTTATTATCAGTTATAACAAACAAGCGTATTTTATTTAATGACTCAAAACATTTCACTTGATACACTTGAAAATAAAACTACTGAACTATTTTATATTGCACAAGAGATTTACCCATATTTTTCCATCTAACTTTTAGTTAAGTTAAAAAATTTTGATTTTTGTAAAAACATACTATTCTTTCAAAATATTCTGAAAATAAAATACGCCATACTACTACAATACTGCAATACAATACAATACTACAACACGCAAAACTCAAAACAGTCTAACTTTTAAACTTTGCGAAGACTCAGAAAGCTAAGAGTTTCGAGTAATAAATTTAAATTATTAGGGTTGAACACAGAAATTGTATTTAAATACAATATATTCATTAGTATTCTTTTGAAGAAGATATTATTGGTTTTGATATCTGTATCAAAATATACGATCCGATCGCAAAACAACTTTTCAATTATTTTACTGACACATATTCAAATGAATTTGGCTCTCTCAAAATTTGTCAATATTCACGCATTCTCCTTGAGTTTTTAGAAATATTCTTCAATTATAATCAATACTCAACATAAAGCATTACTTTCTCAAAATTTATCAACTTCCACATATCCCCTTTAATAAAAAACAAACGATATCCATTATCACCGTTCAATCAATAGATCGACAATCAGCGACTCGAGACCATTCCGCCGATCCATTTTGGCAACTCGCTGGAAAGCATTCTTCTTCATCAGCTTCTTCTGCAACGTCCAAGTTGAACAATGGCCATTTTCGCAACGAGAGCACATAGCTAACACCACCAGCTCGGAACGACCGAGTTTCCTTCGGCTCAGGATGCTCGTCGATTATGGTACAACAACGATCTCCATACACCCATTGTGTTGCGTGGATTTTTCCTCAAACGGAAGGTTCTCGATTCATTCAGGAGTCCAAAGACTATGCGACCTTCCGTTTTTCTATTTTTTTTTTGATTTTTTACTTCTTATATTTGTTAAAAATCGGCGTGCGAATGCGTCGGCATTGTCTTGCGAATTTTCGACGGATTTACCGTTCTTCGAGTGCCGTTTGAAAAAATCGCGATTGTTGATTTTTTCGGACACGATTATTTCATTTTGAGAGTTTGTGTGATTGAAAAATTTTTTGAAATTTCATAATTTCGGTTTGGATTTTTAATGATGGAGATTTGAAGTTTTGAGAAAATTGCTTCATTTCGCTCCCGGGGACAAATGGTGATTAGTATAACGTTTTGTTTGAATCAGTTAAATGTATATATTTTTTATTTTATATTAATTATTTACGAAATAAAATATTAGATTTATTTTATACAAAAAGTATTTTGATTACAATTGAGGTATGTACTCATTGAGAAGAACATTGGTACGTTATTCGATGAATTCATTTAGATTAGATTAGGTTATTTTTATTTCAATTGTTTAAGTTTAGTTAGATCAAGTTACTTTTTTAAGTTAGGCTAGATTTGGTCCCAAATTTCTAAATTCCTAAAATTTTAATTCCACGAGTACCGAAATCAATAATCTTTTGGTTATTGTTGATGATTTCATTTTCAATACAATGAAAATCAGGGCTGTCAAAGCAGAGTTAATAATAATAACAGTTTTAATTTGGAATCAAATTATGTTCATAATATGATATATTGAAAAAATAATTTTTTGAACAACAATTTGATCTTTGGCTCAGAATATTGTCCGTTCGAATGCATTATGCAGTAGTAACCCTGATCTGCTTCACACACCGAATGGTTCCGCTGAACTGCTATTATTATGCAAGTCGAGATAGCCATCATCATCCATCTAACATCCTATTGTCTCTCCCTGGAGCCGGATTATGACCACACATACACAAATGCCACTTTCAACACCTCTACATTTGTGCGAATTAACATTGGGCTGCTTTCGATTAAACCGGCTGTCAACGACTTTGATGGCTTATTTACCATCGATTCAATTTAGGTCATGTGTATCATTAAAATGTCTCATATTAATAATGATGAAAAAATTTAATCGAACAAATTTTGATTATTCATTGTATAAATTGGCTGCTAAACTGAAGCACTCTAATGTTAACCTTTTTGTAACTCTAATGAACGATTTCCTTATTTTTTATGACATTTTTAATAATTTATCATTACGATGAGATCATTTATTATGTTCGCATATTTTTTTCATGTTAATTAATCAGAATAAGATAAAATCGCGTTTACAAAATGATGAGATCATAGTGTGAAAATAAAACGAGTTCATTCATACATTTTTTACAAAGTCATGATCAATTTTAACACATTATTTCAGATTGGATCCATCAAATAGAGGAAAAGGCTTATGTGAACTCACTGCTACTCCTGTAGCGCATTTGGACCTTAGAGGAGATTTTGTAGAAGATAGAGATTATGATTTCTATGAATTGGATCGAAACAGTGCTCCGGATTGCAGTATAACTTGGCCTCATTGGTTAGAACAATCTGGTGTTTCTGGATGTCCAGGATGTCAAGGATCTTACGGAGCTCGTCCAGGATTCAGTCACAAATATGACGATTATAACAACGATAGAAGATGGGATAGTCGTGGATGGGTAGCTTATGGAAATGAGAATAGATTCGGAAGCAATGGAGACTCTTATCGTGGACATCATGATTTTTTTCACTTGAGAGACAGGGACAGGGATCGTGGTAAACCATACCCAGTTAACTTCGATAGAAGATGGGATAGAAATTACGTACCTTACGAAATAGGAGATAGAAAACAACAAAAACATTGGGGACAATACGGAGGATCGTACGGATATGGAGAGAGTCATCACAGCCATCATTTCAACGATTATAAAAACTCTTACGATTATTGGGGATTGAACAGAAACGATTACGACAAACACTATTTGCCCAATAACAGCATATATCCTAGTAGAGGAGTGTATCATTCCGAAGACTATTATGGGGATAAAAATAAACACGGTTTCAACTATTTCGATTTGGGACACAGAGATCGTGGTACTAAGTGTTGTGGCGGTGGTAAAGATGAGTTTTGGGGAACTTATGGCAGCTATGGACACAGTTCTCATAGTTCTTCTAATCATGAAAGAGGAGAGTATGGACATTTCGGTTCTAGGCCTGGCCAATTTAATACGGATCAAGATTTTTGGATTGGGGTTCATGGGAGCTCTCAACGACCATATGGTAATTATATTTTTATCAAAATTGTTTTGGTGTAAATGATAATGCTTGAATAATGTAAATTGTATTCATAGATTGTTCTTCGAGATCTGGGTCAGGCTTCAGAATGAGCAGAGGTGTTATCAGAAAAGCTTTCTCAGTACCAGATATTAATGAATGCGAACGAGTTTGTTTCACAGAAAAACATTTCAGATGCAATTCATATAGTTTCAGGTAAGTTTTTTTTATGCAATAGCCCATTTTTATTTCAAAATTGATTTGTGCAGTATATTCACAA
Organism: Cheumatopsyche charites; assembly: GCA_024721215.1. Classification (NCBI taxonomy): domain Eukaryota; kingdom Metazoa; phylum Arthropoda; class Insecta; order Trichoptera; family Hydropsychidae; genus Cheumatopsyche; species Cheumatopsyche charites. The sequence continues at coordinate 10,371,553 of CM045580.1, forward strand.
TAAAAAAAAACTTTAATTGAATCATTATAAAATTTTCAGATACTCACACAATCCTTCAGACAACTGCTTCATAAGCGATCGTCCATATCCAATGTTGGATTTGTACAATGACGTTCAACCAGACAGAGATTTCGACATATATGCAATGAACGACGACAGAAAGTACTGCGACCATTTCGACGACTACCCACACCCAGGAGGACCACCTAAATATCCAGACGACAGAATGGAGAGTGGTGAGCAAAAGAGTCTAATTCTTAACTAATTCGATCTAAAAAAAGAAGCAGAATTACGGTGACCGTTGCAGCATGCATAATGACTGCACCACGAAAATCGCGTGCGTCTGTTACACCATAGAGGAACAATGGACGGAAGAAGACGTTTTGTTTTTGCGAAATTCTGCCATTGTTTTGCCTATCGGTTTGGCTCATGATGAGGCTTAATGAATGCCATTTTTATGAATTATTGTTTCAGAGTGCTTTTGGCGAGTCAGATCTGGCAGACGATTGTCGTCTGGAGCTGTTAAAGTGGCGTTGGTAGCCACCAGCATCGCTCATTGTGAAGCTGAATGCTTGAGGGCTCAAGAGTTCACGTGTCGAGCTTTCAGTTTCAGGTAAATTGTTATTGTGATTTTTTATTTTAGTCGAGATGATTAATTGTGGTTTTTTTCTAGGTATGGTCCTCCTGTGATTGGGGATATTTTGGAGAATTGTCAACTGACCGATTGGCCTCAAGTTGGAAGGATTAATGAAGGACTCGTTGAATCTCCTCCTTGTGAATTGTATGAAAGAGGGAGTTTTGGAAGAGGGTGTGAACCTAATCCGTTTACTTTGGATTCACCTAATGCTCTAGGACCGACTAGAGAGCCGAAAAAAGATGAACGTTAGTAATTGTTTACGTTAAAATTAATTTATATAATTGTGTATTTTTAATATTTTATATTGATTTCAGTGTGTTATTTGCAATATGACACTTCTGCAAAACTATTGCCAGAAGCTGTTCGAGTTGGAACTCGATTACCAACAGAACATGCGTGCAAAGTTCATTGCTCCAAACTCAGAGAAAATTCACGAGGAAGAAGCTTATCACCTAACGATATCAATTTCAATTGCATGAGTTTCAGTTACACGTAAGAAATTTAAATTTGAACTTAATTGAAACATTAATTTTTATTATATAATATCCATAATTTTAGATCTGATCCTCATCTACCTCCACATAAAGACAATTGTCTACTAACAGACATACAATTGAGAGATTTGCAACCCGGAATAGACTACACTCATTCTAAAACTCACTGGTTATTCGCTTACAACACTTTTGATCCTGCTTGTAACTTCGGAGAAATTCCTAGACCAGGAGGATTTTCAGGAGGTTTCCCACCAGGACGTCCATCAGGTCCAGGTTTAAGACCACCTTTCCCACCAGGCTCTACAGACATAGCTCCACCTGGATATCTTCATGAAAGACCAGGAAGACCAATTGGCCCTGGTGGACCTAGTGGTCCTAGTGGACCAGGTCCGAGACCAGGTGGACAATATGGAGCAGTGTTTGGTAAACCATCTGAACATGGATGGAATAGAAGATACGATGAAGGTTTTTATTAATTTTATAATTTTTCGTGATTTTACTTGGTTCTAATTTATTTCAATTGTATTTAGATACATGGTCTGTATTTACTGTATCTGGATGGCCTTGTAGACGTGGAACTAAATGTGCACCAAATGCTATAGCTGGATATTGGAGTTGTGAACTTGAAGGTGGTGAGATTGGAAGCTGGGATTATTGTTGTCATCCTGGTCATAGATGTGGACATTCTAAAGGATTTAACTATCCATGGTTCGATTCAATCTTAACTTATATATTAAAACATTTTTTTTTTTTATTTTCAAATTTTGATTCAAGGTGTTACGTTGGACCATCTCGTTCACAATGGAGACCGTGCAGCGATCGTTACTATCCATATGGACATCCTCCAACTTCAGGATCTGGCTGGCCAAGACCAGGATACCCATCAGCAGGCGACAGAAACGATTTGCCAGGTATTCAAATTTAATTTCAGCCTTGTACATAAATATTTGTTAATACGTGTAAAATCAGTAGGAAGACCCCACCATGGCGGAAGGCCATATTTACCCCAAGGAAACCGCCGATATTGGCAAGACATTTACAGGAATGGTCCAAGCTCGTACTATGACGAGTATAATAATCCTAGACCTGGTGAGAATCAAAATTTTTGGAAACACCAGCACGTCACTGATCATCTCATTCGAAACTCTATCCATTGCACGCATTGCAGCACAGCAGCTAAAATCATCTCTCGAGGATTTTTTTGTCAATGTTTTCAAATATTAATGCTTCTTTATTTACAGGTTACGTTCGAGTTCCCACTATTGAAAAGAATCGTATAAAGTTCCATCACAACAATGGTCCAGAAAGACCTGATAGACCTAATTGGATTCCAGTTAGAGCTCCAAATAGGCCTGATGATGATTCGGGTCCAGGATTTTTGGATCCACCGAGACCAGGTGGCTTTGGAGCTGGAAGGTCAGATTATTTTTTGATTAATTTATTTTTTTGTATAATTCATATTCATGTTTTATATTAATGTTTAGATATTGGCCAGTGTCATATTTGCATAAAGAACCTCCTCCAAATTCTACATTCTACAAATCGGATAAAGAAAGAGGTCCGAATAAAATACCACTAGATGATAAAAAGAGGTTCCCTGATGATTCAGGAAATAGAAGGAACGGTGATACTAATTTCCGTTTTAACGATGATAAGAAACCCGATGAGAATAAACCAAACGATGGCACACAAGTTTTATCCATAGATTCTAGAAATGGACGAGATAAAGAAAACGAAACACCAAAGAATACAACAAATGAAGAAGACGATGGGTTAATTTTGATTTCGACAAGCAACACTACAGACGAAAACAAAGATAAGCAAAGTAGAATCGTCAAAGCTCCAGATAAACCTAACGATGATATATTTTTGAATTCTGGTGAAAAAGTCGATGATAAAATAGATAAGTTTTCTGACGATAATGTAGAAGTTTTCACGGTCGATGAACCTTTACGTGGAAAACTGAATGAAAAAGATGCCAAAGCCAATTTAGAACGACTTTTAAAAGAAGAAAAGCAAATTGAAGAAATCGGAAAAGCGTTTAAACGACGAGATGAAAGAACTAGAGTGACAGTGGAAAAAAGATCTCAAAGTGAATTCCAACAGAAAAATAATTTTGGAAATTCGTTTCAACCTGTTTTCATACCAGTCGATATTGAAACAAGATCTGAAAGAGTCGTAGATTATGATAATACGAATAGAAGAGGAAGAACGTTCAATGGAAATAAAAACCAATCTACAGATAAACCTCAGATAGCAAACAATACAGTTATCAATCAGCCCTTTCGTGACTCTAATCGTAGGACTAGCTTTTCTACTTCAACTACTCAAAAATCTGTACACGTAAGCGATCAAAGAAGAAAAATAGCCAATAGCAAAACTGACAGCGATGCTGAAGATTCTATAGTTCATCAAACTGAAAAGAACATAGGAAAGTCTGTTATAAACAACGGACAAGTATTCTACGAAGTGGTTCCTGACGAATTCGACAACAGACGACTTTTAGGCCACATAGAAAAAGTGGAATTGAAAAACTACGGCGTGAATATAAAAGCAGGCAAATCTAAATCAGACAGTGATCAGATCAGATCAGCAACGGGAGATTTTAGAAGACCTGGTTACTTCGAAGAGTTTGACGTAGAAAGGACCACAGCAACCAGTGATGAGTATGAATTGAGTGGTGATGAAAATGGACAGTTTGGGGTCAGAACTGGTCAGGTGAAGAGAGTTGAACTTCCGTTTCATAGAAGCAACAGTACTAGTGGAAAATTGATCAGTAGAGGCAGGAGGAATTTCAGAATGGCTTACGATCCTTCCGTTGTCAGGAAAAGGTTGCTGGAGAGACAGAAAGCCATGAGCTCAGAGTCATCGAAAGAAATTTGATTTCAAAGTATTATTTAAACTTAAGTATGTGATAGTTGTTTTAAAAATATTGTTAGTTTTTAGAAAAATTTGAAAAAAAAACGAATGTGATTCTTTACGTCATAAGTATTATAGGTGTACGAAATTAGCTTGATATGTCATAGATCTTATTTTATTTTAGAATAATATTATATGATAAAATAATATCCTTTTATTATATGAAATAAAATTTATTTAAATACATATATTTTTTCAATTAAAACATCTATGTAAAAATAATGGATTTTTTTCATATTACTTGTATCACACAAAAATTTGAAAGAAATGAAATTAAATGGCTTTGTTTAAATTATCACATTATATAATACAATTCTTTCAAGTGCATTTATGACCATTTAATATAATTATAAGCTGTCTTAATAAACAATCTGATATAATTTATTTAATTAAACAAATTAACTAAAATAATTTCACAAATGTCACCATTCACCCATTCATCACATATTTGAATTACATATTATATAATAGATTATTTGAATATTTACATTTTTTTCATATATATAATAAAATCATTTCATAAAAAAAATCTTTCACAACTGGTTATTTATCTTATATTATAAAATGCATTTTTAATCGATGTCATCGAATAAATAAATAAATATTACGATATTTTATTGATTATTATCGATATAATTAATAAAACCCTAATCGATAAGATTTTTCGCAAACATGTATCTGAATACAGTTTTACAACTAGTTCACTGGTATCACACTCTTTTAAAAAGTTCATTCTAATTTCTCATCGTTGAATAAATTATATGCTTTCAATAATACTAATATAAAATCATTTTCGTCAATCTAACGATCCAGCAAATTTTCTTCCATCGTCTAAAAAAATTGCCATCGTATATCGATCGTTTCAGGCACAGCACATAAGATTTCATCAATTTGAACTAAAACTGTAAGATTTGATTGATCCAGTGCCTAAATTGAGATATTCTTGTATAAACACCGGGTTGATTTGGTTCAGCACAACCGATTCCCCAGGATATGACTCCGGCCAATAAGAATCTCTTATCAGGCCTCTGCAAGACCATAGGACCTCCAGAATCCCCTGAAAATTATGAAAAATACATCAATTATAATATAAATCTATACATTTACAAAATTTTTATTATATTCACCTTCACAACTGTCAAATCCTCCATTTTTCCAGCCTGCACATATGAATATGTGAGGTATGTGCTCTACGTATCCAGCATTTTTATACATACTTTCACAGGCTGAATTTTCTATAACAGGAACGCTTACTTCTTGAAGAACACTAGGCAATGGTCCATCTAAAATATTACATAAATAATCAGTCAGGTATTCTCTGTATCGTTTTGTATTTTTTTGTTGAGTAAAGGTCATATCGTACTATCACCTTGGCCTTTACTTAATCGTTATAAAAAATGTAAACAATATAAATCTTTTGTGAATCCTATAAATCAATATAGTTTTATTATTCGTATTTACCTTCGTATAATCTACCCCAACCGGTAACATAAGCAGTTTTTCCAATGAAACCTTCGTCGTCGGTAGGAACACAGACTGGCAAAATGTTTGGTTGGAAAGTTACCGGCTCGTAAAATCTGAAATGAATCAATCGATTATTTTCGATATTTATAAATAACTAAGTATAAAATATTACCTAAGAAGAGCCAGATCATATTCGAATGTCCTTGGATCGAATTGAGGATGAGAAGCGACTATTTGAACTCGTCTCTCTTGGAAACCGTAAGGTTCATCTTCACTGGCCAAATCGTGCTCGCCTAATCTCAATAATAGATCAGATGGTGGAACACTGAAATTAATATACAAAAATAAATTCAACGATGGGTGTAATCATGTGTCATTATGAGATGGAAAATTTCGCTGAGTTTTCATGAATTATGATTTTAATATAGCGATTAAATCTACACGTGCTAGTGAGCAGTAGTCGATTTATAAATCTACAAGATTATCCATGATCCAGTCACGATCTTCACATTTTCTCACTTAGTCGTCTCTTTAAGTACCTAGCCATTGTGTTATGCGACTCGGAATTATTTCTAAAAGACGTGTAAAATATATTAGACCGCAAAAGTCTTAATGCGAACTCATTTTTAACGGATTGTCAACGTGCGTAAAATTTTTTCTCAAGGCTACATCCGAAAACCAAATTACACACAGCCTTCCCAAAATCTTTTCTTTCTGATGCAAATGAATAAATGTCTGCTTCCATTTCGAACAGACGGTATTTTTAATGGAAAATTTTGTTAATATTCTTCAAAAATGGTAATATCATTCAAAAATTGATGAATTCTGAGATGAAACGTAATAAATCACTGGTTTCGAAAGAATCTGGTTTGCAGATCGTTCCTCTTCGATTGCCACGATGATTGTTCTCATATGCGATGCGTTATCAAGATGGTCAAATACCTTAGAGTATTATTATGTAATTATGACATCTCATTTTCGTTATTAATGATGGAAACATTTTCATTAGTGATAATTTATCACATTCATTTGATCGAAGTTCAAACTATGCATTCTAAGAAAGATTATTCACATATTCGAATAAACAATTTTATTCAAATTTAGTAGAAATGTAATAGGAACTTGATTTTGTCTGAAAAATTACTGAAAATTTCATTTTCATTCTTCAAAATTTTCACCAGATTTCAACAAAATCGATGACCACTTACCATTATCAAATCCGATTTATACTTCAATTATATGCTTCTAATAAAATATTTTCGATGAAAATGAACAAGAGTAAATTTCAACCATGGACAATAAAATTGCTTATCTATTATCCAGTTTGCAAGATATTACTTAACCTAAAACCGAACTATTCTAACATGAAAAAAAAGATAAAATTCAAACCCAATTAAACAAGATTGGACAAATATCATGCAAATCGAATAATACACAAGCTAATAATACACAATATCTAATTACCTATCGACACAATGAGCTGCGGTGATGGCCCAGTTCTCGTTGAGCAAAGCAGCTCCACACTTGTGAAGATACGTCGAAGTCCTCCACTGCCTCAAGGATATCTGCCACGGCCATTTTCCGAAGCTGGACCTGGAGCCTCCGACGATCCTGCCCTCGGGCCATAGTCTCCGACCGCAAACTGCAAGGACGAACAGGGTAGAGTTCAGCATCATCATCGTCGAGGGCAATGATGATGATGACGATGATGGAGACGAGGTGGTGGGCATGTGTGGGAGACTGGTGCTCCTCTCTTGGACAGAGAGGCTGGCCGCCCGAGTGCGACTGACAGCGGACGAAATAGGTCGACCGAGCGAGGAGTCGGTGGACAGGGGTTGTCAAGTGAGGGGTCGGAAGTCCATATATATATGACGATCGAGGGGTACAAGTGATATTTTTGCCGAAATTTACTTATGCACAGGAATCGCTTCTATTCACGCTCATTTATTTGGTGGCAAAAGTATATGAACGAATTCGGAGCGTTGTGTCGAGATTATCAAATTACTCGACCTCCTCCTAATACATATTCAACTTTGAATGCGTTTTTCTCGAAATCGCCGTAAAGTCACTTGTACCCCTTGGCCTTTTCAGTCGTCATTTGTATATACGATCGGTTGAAATGTGGAAGTTGAGATTGGATATCTTGAAAAAGTGATGTTGATGAGGATTGATTAAAATTTTTGATTTAAGATTTAAGATGAAATTCGAGGATTTGTGATTGTCGCCTTTCCGAATTACTTTGCTTTGACTCTTCAGCATATGGAATTAATATTGGTTTAATAAGTTTATAATTGGTTTAAGTTCCGATATTTCAATATTCATTTTTTCAATATTCAATACTCAATATTTCAAATATTCTTTACAATTGACTGCTATTACTGACTGATAAGCAATTAATTATCATCTGAAAAACTTATATTCCGGTCTTTTGATTGGTTAATTTTTTTAACCATAGATAAATATTTTTCATTATAGATTTTAATAGATATAACGAATGAAATCAGCTGACTAATTACATATTTACAATTGAAATATTAGACATAAGATAAATATATTTCGATACCAATTAATCAACCAAAATTTCTTTATCTTTCGTATACTAATATTAATTTATAAACCTCTGAATAGGCATTGATAAAATACCGTAATACCAAGTTTTACGAAAATAAACAATCCTATTCTCATTATAATAAGAAGCAATAGGAAAAAAATGAATTCATCGAAAAAATTAAAACTCGACATTCAACATTCTCGAACACAATAATCTTCGAAAACCCAACACTAGCATCGATTATGTAATAAATTCCAATTATGCGATAAAAACAGCGCGTTCCGCTTGAAAGCCTCTGCACCGTTAGAATTAATTATCGCCCAAAGATTGCTCCAAAAGAAGCTGAACGAATTTGAACTAATAGATCATATGCGAATATTTTGCAAAACTATTTTTTTCCGATACAATAAAAATGATCGATAATGGTTCGATCGAGTACTTGAAATGCCCTGATCCGGTGGATCTTTTTTCAATGTCATATTTGTTGTTTTTTCCCGCCGATTTTATTGTGCGTCCTTTCGAGCGGATCATGCGAAAAACACGATACAAACGATCATTCAATTTTTTTTTATATGTAGACAATCATAATGTAATTGATATAAAATGCTTTATTATTTAATTGTTAAAAGGATCGTTAAAATATTTTAAGCATTTCGTATATTTTTTTTTAAAGAAATTTTAAAATTGACTTATATGACAACCCTCAAGTCAAGTTCAAAGACTTCTATTTCGAAAACGCCTCTTCCTTTCGCGGATTTGTTTGTTCGATCTCGAGCACTAAATCAATTCGAATTCGGATCAATTTCGAACGTTTTCGAACTGAGATCATCAGAGGTCATTTCTCGGGATCAAGTTCGTTGATTTGGTATAAGTTACAAACAATACGAACACGCGACCAATTATCAAAATACGGAAAACGATCTTGAGAAAACTGAAACAATGGAGCGATTTCGTTGCGAACGAGCTTCGGATGCTTTTTACTTCCTCTAACGATATGCGTAAACGATTAGAGATTTAGTGTTTCAATTTGAATGTTAATATTTTAAATTACCGTCAGTATAATCGGACATGTTGATTGAACTGCTCGAAACTAGAGGAGGACCAGTAGATGTTATAACTTCTATCGGAGATACTGTTGATTTTTCAGTGGATGCGATTTCGTCTATTGATTCAGTGCTTGTACCATTTTCATACGATTCTGAAATCAAATTTATAGATCTTTAACTTTTTTTTCAATATGTGAGATAAATATAAAAAAAAAATGACTTACCAGTTCCGTTAAGAGTTGCGTTTCCAACGCTTTGAGTTGTCGATGTTGTTCCATTCAATTTCGAATCGATTGAAGTCGTTGTATCTTTGATAGAACTCGGTGTTGTGGTTGGACCTCCTGAGACGTACATGAAAGTGCTAAATTCTTCTTCAGACGGAGATGTAGTAGCATTTTCAATAAAAACAGTTGTGTTAGATACGGAGGCGACAGTTGAAGATCCATTGATAGAACTGCTAGGAGTCGATATCGGTTTTTTCGATGGTTGAATAGTATTGGAAGGTTGAACTGTTGGTCCAGTAACATTTTCTGCAGCTTCAGGGTTGACAGTTTGTAACAATACCCAGCTAGGAGGAGGAGGAGTGGCTGGAGACCATCCTTCACTATTGGTCACATTGGGTAATGGTGACTCTGTGACTTTGGTATCTCCTATATTTGACCACGTCACTAATCCGACCTTTTCTGTCGATGTTATTATAGGTTTTTCAGGGACAGTCGAAGGTTTATGGGCAATGGGACCGTCTACTTCGTTGGTCAGAGGACTTATGGTTGTTTGGGGTTGTTTGACTGTCGTGGTCGCCGAAGAAATAGGTTTTTCAGTTGTGGTCAAAGGTTTCTTGACGGGAGGAGTTTTCAATGTGGTAGTTTTGATTTCTGCAGTCGGTGTTGGTTTGAATTGTGTCGTCACATTTCTCCTCACCGTTGTATATTCAGGTTGAGGAGTTGTCGATATCGGTTTTTTGATAGGTTTAATTTCTGCTTTTTTAGTAGTGGTTTCAATTTTAGTTACGTTGCCAATTGTACCAGTAGGGCGTTTGGTATAAATAGGTTTTTGTGTCACTGTTGTTACTTTTACAGGCGAGGTTGTCTTATTGACGACTTGCGTAGTCTTTTCAGTAACGGCTAAAGTGGAACTAGAAACAGATTGACTAGTCAAAACGGATGGCTTGTAGCTCGAAGAAGGCTTTTGCGAACTCGAAGACCCAGTGAACGGCCTATAAACTATCGTAGTCGGCTTCTGAGTGGACACGACAGTGGTAGTGGTAGTGCCATTGGTTTTTGTGGAAGTCGATGGCTTCTTGACAAAGGCAGTCGTCGGTTTGACAGTGGTAGTTCTTCTATTTGATAGTGTAGAGTTTTGCGGTCTTTTAACCGGCGGTCTGACAGTCGTGGTAACATTGAGACGGATCGGTCTATCCGGAATAGGTTTTTGCGCAACAGTCGGTCTGACTGGTTTCTGATGATGAGTGGTCAAATGAGTCGCGGTTGTCGTCGTGGCCGGTGTCGTGGTCGATGTCGATGGCTTCTTTGTATTATTCGATTGCACTTCAATCACTGGCTTTGGAGAAGCAGTGCTTGATGGCAATCTAGTGCCGAACGGTATAGAGGTGTCGAAGCTTTGAGGAGGCGAAGGTTTTCTCGTAACGAAATTGGTTACAGGCTTTTTCGTCGTCGTCGATTTTGATGTATCACTCTCTTGGACCGTTTGGAAAGTAGATATTTTAAACGGTACACTGGTCGTAGTTGTATCGGGTCTTCCAGTTGTAGTCTGAGAGGCCTTTGTCGCATTGTACATATTGTTGTTTATGAAAATCGTGGTCTGAATTCCGCTTTGAGTCGGTGCACGTTGAGTAGTAGTATATCTAATAGGAACGTTCGAAGGTTTGAATGTTGAGGTCGAAGATGGTCTATTACTGCTGCTTGATGCGTTGTGTCTTAAAGGCTTCATGCTGGGTATGATCTCTGGCACTTTGTCTTGAACCTTCGTCGTATTTTTATCAATGCTCGGTTTCTTTGTTATCGTGTTTTGTATAGTTATGGGTTTCTTCGTGATGTAATGATTGGTTGGAGCTCTAGTCGTGCTCGTCACGTTCGATTTAATATACACCTTTGTCGGTTGTGTGACTGATGCCACTTTCTGCGTGGTCTTATCTAAATCGATCGGTTTCTTTATTGGTTTTCCCGCTAAAGAGTTGTCTTCTATCCGATTGTCGTCAATTGGATCTATGTAATCCGGCATTTGACAGCAGGATCCAAAGTAAAACCTATCTATGCACGTACCCAGATGAGTACCATTGGCTTTCAAGCAGTCTATGGCGAACATGCAAGTTCCCTCTTCCTTTGTTCTCCTCGATATACATGGTAAGTGACGAATATTTCTCGCACTCGGAATTACTGCAAAATGAAAAAAATATACACATTAGTAATAAGATAAAACGAAAGCAGGATACGAGAGAATGTGGGCAGAAACCGAGAAAGTGCCATGAGTCACGGTGAATGCTTCCGAAGTGACTCCTTCTTTTTAAAGATCACTTCATTTGACTAAGTTTCTTTTAGATTTTTCCGGTTCGGTCGTGATTCACGATAATTTTCACGTCTAGAATGTAAAAGTTTCGTACGACACGTTTTATTATACAAGAATGAATCCGGGCGTGTTCGAATTTCGAGAATACCGTTACCGTGACTTTGACTGTTACTGCGCAATCTTTATTGCTAAGTTTTAATGCATATTATTATTTTATTGCGCTCTCATATAAATGAAATGCATTTAATTCCGCTCTTATATTGTAACAAGAATATTAACCCCGTTTAAACTATTATACCGACTCGATAAATGCAATTTCTATTTAGCTCAAAGATCGTTTTATTGAGACTTTACTTGTACAGTCGATTTGAGATTAATTTTCAAGCATCAGTCAGCAATTAAATCTCACATTATGACTACAATTTCTTTGATTATATACCTGATGGTCAAACAGCTGACCGACAATTAATAGAAACTTCTTCAATCCAGCAATCTAATCGATATATTAGTTCATTCAAACACTGATTAAATCGTATTAGATTTTTTTATTTGATAAATATCAATTTTCTATAGGTTTACATTAACATGAATAAGAAAGATATTAAAATAATAATTTGAAACTAAATATTATTTATCTACATTTACATTTAAAAGAAAGAATTTATTGACGTATTATAAATCCATGACAACTTTTATAAATAAAAACTGCATTCCATTTTATTGTTATCTGAGATTTTTTTTATAACTCGATAATTACTTTATTCTACGTTTCAATATTTATCAAATATTCATGTAAAATAATTTGAACCTATTAATATGAAAAAAATAAGACATAATCAAACAAACCTTATCGCTAATTTGTGAGTGTTTATTTGACGCTAAATATGTTATTTTTCGAAGCAACTGCATTCAAAACATTAGATGCACTTTGTCAAAATAAAATTAATAAGGAATATTATTATATTGATTATTATATTATATTATATTAATATTATATGATTGTAACATGAAAATGAGTTCCGTGTCATTTGACAAAAATGAAATATTATACAATTCTAGCGAACAAAAACATTTTATCCTAATTTCGTCTCATTGACCCAATAATCAAAAATATACTATTAAGTAAAAATTCGAATGTATCACAATAACAAAAAACAATAAAATCTCATTATAAAGTCAATAACGAAACCGAAACACATTCAAAAGACCACAAAAAACGGAATATCGAAAAGGTCAAGGGGCACAAGTGACATTTTTTCCGAAATTAAATTATATACAAGAATCGCATCTATACACGCTCATTTATTTGGTGGCAAAAGGATATAAACGAATTCGGAACGTGTGACGAGATATATCTTCGAATCAGTCGACCTCCTCCTAATACATGTTGGTCAACTTTGAACGCGCTTTTCTCGAAATCACCGCAAAGTCACTAGTACCCCTTGGCCTTTTCAGTCATCATATATAAAAAAAGCTGATAATCGAAACAATCTCATTCTCCCAACGTACGCGCGAAAAGAGACAATTGTCCGCATGCAAAGTGTCGTTTTATTCGGTAAGTGGGTCATCGAGTTCACCGTTAGCAGGTCGACCCGAATGCCACGGGGTTAACATTTAACACGCGATCCATTGTCAAGGCTGTTTGTTCTGACTAGTGTCGGACCTACACTCGGATCTAATCGTGGTGTAATGGTGACGTTACAATCTAATGCGATTCGATTACTGGGAGGTTTTTACTCGAGCGTCTTCCGGCTGTTTTAACGGTGTTTTGCGATTTCGACGATTCGGGATGATTGGTGATGTTAGTTGTGTATGAATGGCTTTAATGATGGTGTGTGATTTGGATGATCGTGTGAGTTATTTTTGATAATCTTGTGAAGTAGTTTTGTTGATAGTATATGGCAATTTCGATGATTTTCTAAGGTTATTTTGATGATTGTGTAAGATTGTCGATTTTTTTTTCGGAATGAATGGGGAATTGGCAAATTTATGATTTGCTATGTTAGAATTATTCATTTTTCTATATACAATTTGCATGAATGGGCTATTCTGAATATTAATCTATTGGAATTTGAATAAAAAGTAAAACGATTCAGGTAAAGGCTGTTATGATGATTTTATAGCCAATTTTAATTTTCAAAATTTGATTTCATAATAAAAATGTATCAAATACTTTCTATCATTTTATGAGATTTTAATATGAATATAAAATAAAATATTACATAAAAATCATACATCGGATTTTATCCGATGAAATTGATATGAATTGAAAGTACAATGATCACATAATTTTCAATGCTTGTAAGTACAGCAAATTATTATCTCGATACTCAAAGGATTAGGTTAAGTTGAATATCAATATTAAGTTAAATATCAATATTGAGAAGAATATAAATTATTCCAAACTATTTAAAGATCGAGTAAGGATGAACAATGTTTCAGATTGGATCGAAATTCGTTCCTACTGATGATCTAACAATCCAATGATTAGATAAAAAATGTATTTTTCTACAATTCAATCAGTTCATACAACTCAAAATACAAATTCTAGCATACAACATATCTGTGTTACGTTCTTCATTATGAAAATTAGTATTCGTAACCAAGTGTAAAGCGAACTTCACACGGACAGCCCACGCAATGGCTATTCGCAGTCGACCTCGATTCTTGTCCGTGTCCTTCGAAGTCTAAGAAGTCAAGGAGGAAGTTTCGTGGTCACACATTCCGGGTCAGGTGGGTCATTACTCCTTTTCGCCAATTTTGACCTGGTTAACCGCATAAGAAATGACTCAACTTTCACGCCCTTTTACGCTCGACTTTTAAGGAAAGTGAAATTTCGGCCTACTGCGGTATCTTTATCTGAGACGACTATTCAAAATACGATTTTTTTATTGAAATTTTAGTATTATGAAATATTCGCAGTGTGATCTGATCGAGATTTCCATACGTGCTCGAACGGATGATTCTTATTGTTAGCGTAACGTATAACAAGATCTGAATACGGAATGAGTGTTACGATTTAGCGCGTACGCGATTCGAATTGATAATTTTGACCTATTGTCAGAGATTTATGGAAATGTGTAGAATGTATGGATGAAAATCATATCTAAAATGAGTTTATAGTTCATCGAAAAGAAAGTTTTTCTCGGAAGGATACGTTTTAGTGTTCCGTTACGGAACACATTCGTTTGACCTATTTGAGTGAACGAAAATACGTGTGCGGTTATCGATATATGAAAATTTCCATTTCCTTATTCGTTCACGTGTTGATGTTTCCTAGTTTTCTCAATAATTATTACGGATTTGCTGCCCATTGTTTTCTAAGTCTGTTACGTTCGTTTTCGTGAAACAATGAAAGTACATATATTGTTCTAATTTTTTAACAAGACAAACATTTTTCATTTAAATGAGAGTTGATTTATTTTACGCATTACCAAAAATGTTAAATTCAATAACTAATTCTATTGTTGAATATTGTAAGGAATATATTTTTATTATGAGCTCTTAAACGGATTCATCCTTAAGTATAATGTAAAATAAACTACTTCTGAGACGTTTTATGAGTGCTAAGCCTAATATTCAATTTACTAACAAATAAAATATTTTTTATTAGAAACATAATCCAGATATTCATTTATTATACGTCGTATATAAAAAGAAACTCATTCATAACGAACATATAAATAAACTCTTTTTTTTAGAAAACTTGACTTGATTTAAGACATGTGATAAATACGTGTATTGATCCAACAAATTATTCAAATTAATTAAAACTGTACAAATGGATTCAACAAATGATACATAAGTTAACATTTTGAATCGGATTTTGAAAATTTTCTCCATCGAGGACGATTTTCGTGAGGCATCCGACTTTTGTTTGTCGACAACAACACCAACAGCACTGAGGGGTGTACCGTTAGTTTTGTGACGAACGGGTTTGTCGATGGCCAATATGACCCACTTTTGTCAATTTTCATTCGGTTCTGACTCATTACGAGATCATCGAAATGCGTACGTATGTTTAAGAGGGCCGTTTCGTAACGTTGCATAAAAATTACGTTCGAGCTAATGGTCTTTTATTACTACTTCTGGACTGGTCTTCGTTTTTTTTTTCTTCATTTCCGCACATTGATGTATTGTTTTAAATTTTTGCTAGTTTGTAATGGAAAATTATAA
Source organism: Cheumatopsyche charites (assembly GCA_024721215.1). Classification (NCBI taxonomy): domain Eukaryota; kingdom Metazoa; phylum Arthropoda; class Insecta; order Trichoptera; family Hydropsychidae; genus Cheumatopsyche; species Cheumatopsyche charites. The sequence goes on from CM045580.1 coordinate 10,387,366, forward strand.
ATTATTATTTTGCTATGATAGATGTGAGATGTTGCATTTTAATTGGATCTATGAGTAGGTCGTGAGTTATTAAAATAAACATTCATTTTTTTAATTGGATAGTTTTGTATCAGACTTTTCTAACTCATGATTTCAAACATGGGTTTGAATCATACACCTTTTTGAACTACTTAGCTTCAAATATTCATCTATATTTAATAATAATCAAGTACGGTTAGATGAAATGAGCTCGGAAAAGCGTTTATTCCAGATCCGTGATTATTTTATATAAATGATCAATCCAAATTATACTCACAATGGTAAGTGGATAGATGTTTTTCAGAGAACACAGGCGAAGCCTCAACAGCAAAATTAGAAGAGCAACAACTAAGAAACACTATGAGAACAACACTAGCCACCATCACGTCACAAACGAAACTGCTTTTGCTCCTGCTATTGTTTTTGGCGAAAAAGTCACTAAATGCTGACAAGAATCCCGAACTTCCTTTAGCGTCTGACTCGTATTGATTCAGTCTTTTAGAGTATGAATTGGTCGATGATGATGATGACGTTGATAATATCCTAGTGTCGTCTCGTTGGGATGCCATCCTCGAGGACGATACGTCCCCGTTGAAGATGACTCCGCGTTCGTTCGTCTTCAGCAACTGTTGGCGTTCCATGCTGAAGCTTTGTTAGTATGGTCTTGTCATTCGAGGGCCATTATGGTTTATTTTCATCAACGCTTCAGTGTATTGAGTGTCTGAAAAAATAATAAATCGGTTTTAAAATGTGGTTATGATTTTTAAACAAAGATCTAGAGCAGTTATTAGTTTAACGACTAATGGGAATTCTTTGATTTTGACTACAAATTATCAATTCTTAAAATATTGTATATTCACTTAACGAGTCTATAAAACACAGGAAATGCTTACAAAACTCTCTTCCTTATAAATATCAGATATCATCTATTTCTCATAACAGTTAAAATGTAATAATCTTCACGATAATCTATGTGATAATAACCTTCTACGTTATACAAAATAAGCAAACATAACGACTCATAATTATAACAATTAACAATGATAAACAATTGAAAAATAAAATAATTCCATAACGATATGAAAAATATCAAAAATATCCATCATTCTCAACATTCATCCCTCATTCACCGAATAACTCTTCGCAAATTGAAAATCAAAACACAACAGCACTTCAACCGGCAATCGACCATCAACCGTCAAAGACGTCACCATTGGCACCAACCACCTTCAACAATCCTCATCATCTTCACCAAATGCACCATCTTTACTCTTTGTGATAACATACATATACACCCAATTAATATCCATTTATAAACCGAGCAACGGATGACAATATCTGAACAATCTACCACTAACAGCAATCATCTTCAACGAATCTCATCTATGTATATCATATTCAAAATCCTCAAATGATACAATACATTTAGGATTCCTATCATAAATTTGCTAATATCTATCAAAAAACATCAATCGACCAAATCGTACAGGACAATATCTACCCAGGCTACCACTAAAGAGCGGCCATCATCAACACCATCTCCGCCGAATGCAGCATCCTCAAACGATACGATAACACACACATGCACACAAATAACACATTTACGATATATTATGCTCGTATAAAATATTCATCGAGCGGGTAGTGGGTGACGATATCTGGTCGGGCGTCTTGCCGTTGCGCGGCAGTCCGCTTCTTTGGGTTCGGTGTCCCGTTAAGCCTGGGTTCAGTGAACCCGATGCCTCGGAGGCCGTAATTAAGCCAACGGAGCCTGGGTTCGGATATCTCCTCGTCGGCGAATTTGCTGCTCTCGACGTCGATGCACTTCCTGCCGAAGATGACTATCTCATCTGACGGAGACGGGATCGCGGCCCGGAGGCGACTTCGCGACAAGTTCCACTGGACGTCGTATCTGATTGTCGAGGCAGGGTCAGTTGGGGCAATCGAAGATGTCTCCGTAATTAAATAGTATATGATGATCGAAAAGGCCGAGGGTACAAGTGACATTTTTGCCGAAATTGAGTTATGCACGGGAATCGCTTTTATGCACGTTCATTTATTAGGTGGGAAAATGATATAAACGGATTAGGAACATGTGCCTAGATATATCATCAAATCATTCAACCTCCTCCTAATACATGTAGGTACACTGTCAACTTAGAACGTGCTTTTCTCGAAATCACCACAGTCACTTGTATCCTTTGGCATTTTTAGTCATCATATTGAATAAAAGAGTCTTTCAATGTGTGCGTTGATCAGATGGGGCAAGTTCAGCTGTTGTCGATGTCTCAGAAATTAATGACGATATTGAAACTTTCGTACGTGTTTCATGAAATGAATTTGCCACAAGATTCACAGAATATCTGATGTTCGAGGTAGGATCGATTAGAGCATGTGCTATAGTTGTTGTGGTCTCTAAAATTAATGAAGATATTGAAAATAGAGCAATCATATAACTATAACATATACATATGTAAGTAACTAGTTTGGCTCTTATTTCAATACCATTGTCGATTTCTGCGATATTGATGTTTATCGTTCTTAAGATTGCAAAATTACGCACTTAAAGTTAGTTGTTAAAATGGTATAAAAGAAATGTCTAATATTTAATTTATATATCTAAAGATCGATATGTTGCGATACTAATTGATGTTTAGGTCAATTACTGACATTTTTTTCGGAGACAAAAATGAATGCAATACAATATTGTGAAATAAAAATGAAATAAAGTGTTAAGGAAAATCCCACAACCAAAGTCAAATAAAATTGTGTGATAAATTACATTTTGATTACTTTGAACATTAATTGCGTTTACACCGCAGCTCAAAAAATCAAATAATTTAAAACTTGACGTACATACTATTTTTTCAAATCAATGATTCTTCGAAAACCTATATTTGTGATAAGCAAAACGTCACGTCACCATCGAAAAATTTAAAATTATCCGACGACACTCGAATCAAACACAGACACTGCAAACGTCGTACAATTACAAATATCGATCAGGAATTGCAAAAATGGAAATTGACAAATGACCATCGCGAAATAGCGAACACTTTCGATGGCCATATAGCCACGTGAACTTTCACTCCGGACAACTTCACATACGAAGAAGACAAGAGTGTTCCGATTGTCTATATATCGAGCGATTGAACAACGAGAGCAAAACGGTCTCGGTAGAAATGGCGTAATTTATTGTCATAGTTATCGGAAAGTTCAGTTTTAACATCGTCGATGCGTGAACTCTTTAAGTCATAGCTGAAACGCGAAAATATTCCATCATCGAACGATTCATTGTATTCTGAATGCAATCGAGAGTTAGTATTCAAAATTCGCTTAAACGTTCAAGATGAAAAGTTTTTCCGAAAAGTGAAAATCGTGCGAACGCGGACGCGCATTTGTTGCATTGAAAAAGTGAAAATTTTTCCCTACTGAAAACGAGTTTATGACCAAATTTTAATGTTTGTTAATGCTTTCAATATTTTTTTCAAATGAATTGCTGCTCGTTAAGCAGAAGCTCTGATTGTATCTTATTATATCTTAAGGTCTGATATAAAACGCATTTAATAGCCAATAATTGCACAGTCGAAGAGCAAGGTATAGATAGGGTCCATTTAAACGGTTATGCAACATTGTATGAAGATACTAGCAAATGTAACAATGCGTTGTTAGTTTTTTTTCGTATTGAATACCACAATGGTTCGTATCTGATTTTCATTCAATATAAATCAACCGATATTCGTAATCTATCATTTGATTCACACATATTCGCTTCGATACCAGCTCTAAATAATTGACTCACAATTACCCCATATTTTGAACCGACGAAAAAACCATTACGGTTCATTCACAGAATCTGCGATCTAAAAAAATCGAACGTTTAAATCAACTAGAACCAATCGTTGTGATCGGATAATTAGCACATTTTAGAGCACGCCGCATTTCGAAAAGTATACTAAGCGACCGATTATAACTGTAACTTGAGAACTGCAGTTAAAGAACACTACATAACATTTAGATATAATTTAAACTGATCGAATATATTCGAAATGAGAGTGTCGATGCATTTTCGAAACCTGCAAATTTGCATAACTTTCGACCGCTCATTATCCCTTATTGAAATTGCACGTCTGAGCACGATTTTGTGCCTTTTCGATCTGTTTTTCTTTCGTTTTGTTTTCAGGTGAACGACCGACTTAAGATTTAAGAACGGTTCTTATGTTAAGCTCGATTTTCGCGAAAAACGGCAAGCAGTCACGAAAGGTTACGGTAGATTTTTACAGCCGCTCGTTAATTTTGGGTCCATTAAAATTTGGGTGTTTTAAAATGCTCCAGAAGATAAAGCGGAATCGATAAATTTGAATGTGTAAATGTATAAATTTCAATTTTGTATCAGACTTAAGTACGAGATAGATTACAGCTGGACGGCTATTTGAATCTTCAGACTAATGAAATAATTACTCGAGTATTTTTAAATAAGTTTGACAATAATTAGTTTTTTTTCTGTTGAAACGTTTCTAGATCGACACATTAGAAACATCAATAGTAATCGATCTTCTGTAAGTATTGATTTTCTCAGAATGACACATTTGTACAATTTCTCAATGAGTGATCGATTGGAAAGCTGAATTTTATCACATACACACACACACACACACACAATAAACTCAATTAGTGATCGATGACACTCTTCGTTTGCTAATGTTTCGTTATTTAGAGTGAGTGTTTTATAATATCTATGATATTTTATAACGTTCAAAACTCATTATAATTATATCAGTATTTAATATCATTATTAATTTTTAAATTCATAAATATCTAATTTCATTTTAAATCGATCTTTTTATCTTTGAATAACAAGTTATCAATTCGATATAACTGTCGATTCTATTGAAAAAGTATTTATAAAACCAAACAACTATTACCTTACAATTTAAAGACTAGTTTTAAGTAGTATTACAAAAATTCACACATGTAGGTAATTCATAAATTGAAACATTTCAATATTTTTTTATGAATCATACATTACATCGATTATAATTTTATTGCTTAACGATTAATAACGGATATTTTACACATTCCTAACACATAAATTCAAATAAAAGTGAAAACCAAAAAAAATAGAGAACATAAATCGAAAAAAAATTACCAATGGAATTTCGCGAATTCAACGAAGACTCAAACGCACGGATAAGCGCGAAACCTTCATCGCGTTTGTACAGAAACCTGAGGCACTCAAAACACTGAAACTTCGATTGTCGCTGAATCTGCACAAAATTTCAAACTTTTTTCAGACAAATGCCAGGTGAAACGATCGTATCGAACGACGGACAGCGACCGACTGACTAACTGTTAACAAACGCGTACATGTGACCCACAAACTCGGGCCGACACACTCGGTCCGTTTTGCGGCTTTTCAACACAGTTGACGACAATGAGGAAATCCTCGAGAGGAATTTCCAACTTTGTTCGAAAGACTCAAGTTTTCACAAAAAAAAAAAACGTAAACAATAGTGATTTTTTTTGATTTTATGTGAAAATTTCGCTTTTCAAATAGGTACGTTATTTATACTTAAATTCATGTTAGTGTAGCAGACATTGCTGACGTATATCAATTAAGGAAAAAAATGAATAAAGTTTGAGGAAAATGTTTGAAGAAGAGTTTTCAATCTGATATTATTTTATTTGGATTTGATGAGGAAAATTAGAAGCTTTTGTGAACTTTTTATTAAAAAGGTAATAAGTCATACTTATGTAGGTATAATATGTTGAACATGTACATATAATTTCGTATTTGTAAATATTTAATTAATTGACAAAATTATTTTGTGCCTAATAAATCGACCTCGTTTTAATATATCTATTCCTCTTTCCTTGGCACTCATTATTTACTTGAAACATACAATGACGATTGAAGTATTTATTACAATTTTCCGTCTAAATTTAAAATTTTTAAATTAATAAAATTATAATATAATTATACAACATTAATATTTATGTAATACATTATTCATAAATTCAATAAAATGAAAAATTTGTTAACTAAAATTAACTCAACGATCAAATTTTTACACAAATCACAGACCACATTCATAAAACTTAAATCAATAGACTCATCAAACACTAAAAAAAATATTGAAAAAAAAAACACATCAATCATTGACATCGAACATTAAGTACATACTCGATTCACATAATACATGATACATGCACATACTCGAGTGTTAAGGTCATTACCGTTCACGTATTTTAACGCAACGCGAGTTAAACTCGACTTAACTTCTTCTTGTTGTTTTTAACTCGTTGCGTGGCGCAACAACCGACGCATCTTCTGCGGATGGACTCTTTTTTATTTTTCCTTATATTTATTCCGAAGCGATTTCAGCTCGGTTTGCCTTTTCTTGCGCAGTGTAACTTGTTTCTTTTTTTTGAAAATTGTTACGTAATGATACGCGTATCTTCGATTTTTTTTTCAAATTAAGGATTGATTGATCATTTTTGTTTTATAAAAAAATGATTGATTAAGGTAAATTACTATAACCAATTCAGTGTATGTTACATCGTTGAGTTTTCTTAAAATAAATTTAATAAAGCAATCTTGCATGTATTAACTATTTTCCTTTAAACAAAACAAACCTTTTTCATCGTCTCAATACTAAAATATTGGACCAAAAGTCATTGCAAAATTGTTCTAGAAAACCAGATGAATCTTCATATATCGCTATCGTCATTTACTTTATTAAGTTTTTTATACTTATGAATTTTATGCTGACTAAGCAATTTCATATTACACGTACTTATACACTATTATGCAATATGAAACAATGCATTGCAAAAGGAAAATGATTCTACAAAAAAAATTAAATGATATATTTTGCATCATATTTCAATTTCTCAAAATTTCTTTCATAATCGATTCAATGCCAAATCGACAAAAAACCAAAAATTTATTCAAATAAACATCACATTTTAAAACATGCGAACATTTTTTTTAATATAACTGTGCAAATTGTTTGAACAAAAAGCCTCGCGCGACCCACTTACCCAAAAAATGACTCTCGAACGATTCGAGTCAACGAAAAAAAAAAATTTAAATTAATTAAACACAATAAAAATATAGTGCACGGTTCAAGTGTAGCCGGAATGTAACCGCACGTTTCTTGTATGGAGTTCAATATACTCCGACTGACCTTCCGTCGCGGCTACCGGTGTGAACCAGCGCTTCTACAACCGTTCAAATTTGCAAAAATCATCTTCGACGATCCAAGAATGCGATCTGGTGATAAGTTTCAAAATCGTTTCCAATCCAAGGAGGCTCCGATTGGCTTTTTCGATCGTCCGTTTTCGCTTCGGTTGATGTTTCAATTAATTTTCAATTACCGCTCGTACGAAAAGCTCGATTGCAATTATTGCGTGTTGTTTTTTGCATTGTTTTTTCGCGCTTGTAATATAATATGAGAATCGCCGATCGCTCAGTTCTCACAATTTAATATGTGCCGATGGTGTTTGCCGACTTCCTGATTGGTTATAAATAAATCGAATTGAACTCATCATTCGAAGAGTCATAGAAATTGTACGATCGTTTGTATATTATAATTAAAACTATAATTACATATGAAAATTGTATATTTTCAATTTTCATTTCTAAAATATATCCTCTTAACATTGATTTTTTTATATTCAAACGTAAATTGTGCATTAGTATTTTTTTTGTTATTTCATAATTGATTTAAATATTTATTTATATAACGTGTTATTTAATAAGTAGAAGGTTACTTTATAAATGCCAATAATTATCGAATTATGAATGTTCTAATAATCAATTTCATGATTATAAATGAGCAGTATGAATTGAATGTAATTAATGCATTAAATTTCAATCAAATCGCACATTTCAATAATAAATACTATAACCGATGCGAATTAATTAAAAACTTAATATCATTAAAAATTGATATTTGAATAATCATATTGAATAAAATTTATCTGATCGTATTCATCAAAGAAATGTATATTTATTATTTCACGAGTAAAGAACCGACCCTAAATCAATAACTAGACATTTCCTTATATAAAAAATCAAAATTTTTCAATACAAACCTTTCATAAATAAACACTAATTATACAAGAATGCATAATTCATCGACCGCATCGATACAATTACATAATTGACTTTCAACAAACAGCAACCCGATCCTCTGCCACGCTCGCGAAAAAGTCGAAACGAAACCGACAGACTACCTAACCATGTCGAACGACCCTCGACAGACTATCGAAGACAAACGGAAGACTCATCGAATGAAGATCGAAGCCTATTTTTCGATTCCTCGAAGAGCGATGGTCGGTGTCGGACCTTGACCGCGGCCGCGCAACAACTGCCAGGTAACTCGAGAAAGAAGAAGCACGTCGACTTCTTGATCTTGATATTCTTGATACACTTCTCGTGCATGAGGGTGGCGCTTCTTCTTCGTCCTCAACAGCCTCGAAGGCTTCAATAGTCCTGCGGATGCATACAGACTTGATTATGTTGAGTGTTATGGTGTTATGAATGTTTTGCAACAATTGAAGATTACTTTTGTATGTCTGATGTTTTGTTTGGAAGTAAGTCGATCTTTGTGCTCTTCTGAAAACAAGATCTGGTCTTAATTTAATTATACACTCATTAAACGTGATAGGATTGACTTTCATATAAAGTTCATATTGTTCTAAAAAAATAAAACTCTTTCTATTTCAAAATCAATTGAATACAATTAAAGCAATAACTTTCAAATAAAACAAACACCCAATAGAACTTCATTTAACAAAAGGTTAATTACCTTTTGTTCCCATCTGAAAAACCTTCAGAGCCGCCTTCGCTGTTTTGCAAAAACCAACAAAAGCATTAAATAAACAATCGATCTTGAATTTATTACCTCTACAACCACTCGAAGGGTTAGTATCATAACACGCAGAGTGCATCACTCGAGTTCGAATCTGTATCTTTCATCCTCGTCATTCGAAATTTTTCTTTTTCAATTGGCCACATCATCGACAACCTTCTCGGAATCTTCCAAAATGGAATTTGCTGATTGTCAAAGCAAACGTTGAGATGATCTGGTTTTAGCCAAGATGTGAGTATCAAACACCAATAAAAACGATTCAGTTTCAAAACTGTATTAACAAAAAAATAGGTTTTGTATGTTGTCGATTTCTTGATTAAATAGCTTTATCACGAATATAAAGCCAATCGATAGAGTATCGGTTATAAATCTTTTGTGCTTCAGTATCTTCAAGCTTCAAATGAAAAATAAGCCTCATCAGAAATTCGTTCAGGTGCAAATTCTCTGAACGTTCCTTCGTTTTCATCTGAACCCTTTCTCTTTTTTCGAAGGCTTTACCGCTATTCGATAAATTCTCTATTTATGTACATGTTTATATGTCCGCTTTCGTCCTTTTCCATTTTGTGTCGAGTGAAAGTATAGCCGTTCCTTTCGCGCGTTTACCGCTAATTTTAAGCGTTCGGTAAAAACATACACTTACCTAGTCTAGGTGGACAGGTGCAAAATGCGAGGGGTGGTCTAAAAGTCAGGTTTCGCCCATTGTTGGGACGTTTTTATTGACTCCTAACCGTTGTTCGGCGGTCGTTAAGGTGTAATTTCGTTTTTGTTATGGTTAAGGTGCGATGGCGTTCTCGTTATGGTTAAGGACGTTTTGCTTAGTTTTCGATGTGATTATTTTTTTCGATTTTGACTTTAGTGCTTCGACCGTTGGTAGATGTTGATTTTATTAAATTGAGTGGTATATCTGATTGTCAAATTGTAAATTTTCGATTTAAATAGCAATCGTAAATTTCATTTGTTATTTTTTTTTATAGTAATTATAAAATATTTTCAATTGATTATATAAAATATGAATCACCGTGAAAAATATTACTATATGAATAAATATTTCATAATTGGTTAATTTCATATTCAACAATTCAACATTCGAATTCAAATTTTGAAGTTATTAAGTTTCTTCATTTATTTTCAAGAGACATCTGTGAATTGCGAATCCATGTATTATATTATAGAAAATTTTTCATTTTCCGATTAAAATTGATTTTTCTTAAAACGATTTAATATATTTTGAAAAACTGGTATAAATATGATTTAAAATTTTACGAAAAACAGGCAATGAACTCATTTCAATTTTTTTCCAATAAATAACTTTCCGAATGTAAATGATTAATTTCACGGATGCGATTTTATATTTCAACTGCGAGTTATAACAGTAAATGACTTGGAAAATTAAAAAAAAATGAACGCTTCGTCAAATGAAAATTTTCCAACTGAAATTCTCAGAATGTGTCAAATTCAAATAACTCTAAAGATTATCCAATTCATGACATCACCTTTTTATTTTGAACGATCTCATAAATAAACATAGACGAAACATTGATATAATTTAATAATATTCAATTAGTTACACATAAATTAAACATAACAAATCTTCCCTTAGTTAATACAACGTCTTTAATATCAGTTCTGTATGCGCAAAGTCGCATTGGACAATCACAGAATCGTTATATCACACATACACACTAAAGACTTCAAAAATAAAATCTCACATAAGATTTCTTCAAATCCACATTTCGAAAATCGAGTTCACTTGAAACGAACCAAATTAAATGGTAACGATCCCGTAGTCGATGACACATATGAATTATACGTTTTGATTGTTTTCAGTTCATCACTTTCTCTATCCAGGGTACGAATTTTTGGATGTTGGTGTAGACTCCTGGCAAATGTTCTCTACCACAGCCTATTCCCCAAGATACTAAACCTATTAGAGTGCTTCGACCCTCTAATTTCATGGTTAGAGGTCCTCCGGAGTCGCCTTGGCACGAATCTCTACCACCCTTGAATAAAAAATATTTTTTACTAAACAAAATCATTTAAATATTATTTTAATTGATTTTTATTAACGTACTTCTTTGTATCCAGCACATAAGAAGACGTCGTGTATTGTTTCTCTTCTTCCTGCTGCTCTGAACCACCTCTGACATCTTTCATTTGGTATAACTTCTACGTCCACTTCCTAAAATCATCGATCTAATTTTATTCTTTTCAATATAAATTTTATTAATACTTTTTTTGCATTAAAATACCTGAAGAACAGAAGGGACAGTACTTTGACCGTGTCTCGTTCTTCCCCAACCAGCAACTGTGGCCATTCTACCAGCTAATTTCATTTGCTTTGCTGGTAAACATACCTAGAATGATAGATTTGATAAAAAAAATGTTTTGTTTAAAGAAAATGTTAAAAAATTCATTGACAAATTACTGGAAGAATGTGTTGTTTAAATGCGACAGAAGAACTGAGCTTAACTAAAGCTACATCGTTTCTGAAATCTGTTGGACTATACGAAGGATGAACTTCTTTCCTTTCAACATTGAACTCTTCGTGAGGTAATCTTTCTCCATGTTCTCTGACATCCCATTCACCCAATCTCACTTTCAAATTGCTATTTGGAGTCCTGAAACGATAATTTTCATTAAAAATATTGAAATTTCATACAAAAAATAATATTTTTGAACCACGTACGTTGCTACACAATGAGCTGCAGTTACAACCCATTTATCAGAAACTAAAGCACCACCACACGATAACTTCTTGCTGAGGAAACCTGACTTGATGAGAGCTGCTTGCCAAGGATGTGAACCGAAAGCAGTCGAATGTCCTCCAACTATTCTATTAGATCTCGTGTATAATTCTCCACAGCCTGAAAATAGCAAATCGATAAATAATTTAAGCTGAACGAAACTATCAAAAAATTAATCTGTACAAGTGAAATTTAAAAAGAAATTTCAAATAGCTAATATGGTACATCGGAAAATTAAACAGATTGACAGTTCGATAGAAGAATGTGAATTTTGTTCATTGAATACATGTTTTTCCACTTCAATTTGAAAGATTCTCATTTTAAGTTATAAAGTTTTTCATTTCAACCCAATACATTTTTCATTTTGTGTCAAATATTTTAGTTTGAGTGTAATTGTTTTCCTTAAAATATTTATCATACAATTGGATTTGAATTGAAAAATATTGATCTTGTAATATAAAATATGTAACTTGAAATGAAATTTATTTAAATGTAAGTGGAAAAACTGTTAATGAAAATGTGATTTATAAGTAAAATTTTGATTGTGTGTGATTTATTTTTTCATATAGACATTATTATGTTAGGTGAAACTTCATGTGTGACATTTTCGATTGTGTGTGAATCCAAATTTATATTTGTAGAAATGAATTGATATAGTGTTTTCGACAGAGGCAACAACTACGTGACGCTGAAGAGTCATGAAGCATTTTCTACGTTATACAGGGTGCTCGTATGTCAAATGTTACCCCTAAAGCTCGGCTTTCCATTCCAAGCCGGTCGATTATCATCAGCAAATCCAGCACCGGAGACTCCGACGTCTCCACCCTGACCCATTTGAAAATTGTCCGGAGTATAGTAATCGTCAGGTTGAGGAATATGGTTCGTGGTGGTTTCGTGGTAAGAAGGCTTTACTGGATAGTAATGATCGTTGAAAGAGTTCTCAGGCTTCGCCCAGCTATAGTCAGGTTTCGGTCTGTTGTTGTAATCTGGTTTTGGTCTGTTGTATTCAGGCTTAGGTCTTATAAACTCTGGTTTGGGTCTGTCGTACTCTGGTTTTGGTCTGTCATACTCTGGTTTGGGTCTGTCATACTCTGGTTTCGGTCTGTCATACTCTGGTTTGGGTCTGTCGTATTCAGGCTTGGGTCGGTTGTAGTCCGGTTTTGGTCTGTCGTAGTTCGGTTTTTGGTAAATTATCGTGGGTTCGTCGTAAATCGTTAGTGGTTTTTGGACGAATTGTGGTTTATCATAGTTGTTGTTGATGTTGTGGTTGTTGTATGTGGTATCGTAATTTATGTCTGCGGGAAAATGGCCGACTATTTGGATGAGATCACCTGTTGAAGAAATCGCACGTTAATCGCACGATTGTCAAATCTCGTAACTAACACTTATAAAACATAACAATTTAATATAACCCTATTGACGATTTTCCGCTACAAAAGAAAATTAGCAGGTAGTAGAACCATTAAAGTGCAAAAGCACATCGATAGATGTCACTAAACATTTTCAATACAATTTTCAGTAAAGATCAAAAATTCTAGACCGGAAATTAGAAAGTTGCGATTTTCAGGATTTTCACAGCTCGTTCAAGCGTATCTTTTAATATTTTTTGACATTTTTCAATCAATTTCAACACAGCTTTATAGAAATATACTTTCTTCGCGTGACGTCACATCGACGAAAAAAAGACGTGCTGATAATTGAAGAAAAATATGGTAATTATTCCGATTATGCACGTATTACACTCATTACATATCGTACATACGAAAATGCTATGTAACGGACCTGTTGTCGACGAACGCTGTTCAATTTCTTGGCAATTTTACACGAAAGCCGATCGTTTTGAAATGTGGGTTTGTGAATCGAATCCATCGTAACGAACGGCCTTTGAATTCCGTTAAAATCATAACGAAACAGTTGACCTTCCCATTATCATTCTCCAGTCACATCCTTTCATAAATTGAATCCGCGGTTTTCGAATCAAAACGCGGTATTGAATCCGAGATACGAGATCGAAATTGCGAAAAACTTCGACGCAACCGTCGTTAAATTAAATAATAAACGGACCCGTTCTTCGTTTGGAAACAATTTCGCAACAATAGCGGCTCATAATCACGACTGGGTTTTTGTGAAAATTATAACAAGGTAAATAGTTCATTGTCGAAACGGAGAAATTCTCTTTTCACGGACACGTCGCTAATACGCCGTTCTTCAGTCCATTGTTCTTCGGAGAACAATGTGTGGATCTTCTGTCGATTTTTCGATTAAATCGTTCGAAGAGAAAAAAAATAGTATCTTCGTCGTTGGGCAATTTGAAGAATTTGAAATTTAAATTCGGAGCGATTGCCGCGCTTTTTACGT